>CM062814.1:833891678-835091678 GCA_031772625.1 Pinus tabuliformis | reverse complement strand
TCAAGCATTCTAATGACCAACCAAACGCAGGAATTGCAGAGATCCAGACCGCATTGAACAGGGAATTTAGCAGGCCAAAGTCGAAGATGCAATCAATCGTCGACTTTAAAGAGATCGTGATGCTCTCGGGCGAGACCCCCTGGGATCTGGACCAAAGGCTGAAGAGTACGATCCGCAAATCCAATATGACGTTAACGGATCCATAGCATTGCACGTTGTTTGTGGCCTCACTTACGCCACTTTTAAGGATGGCGATGTCACAACAAAAAATTCCACCCAGGCCGAAGTATTGGAAATGGCAATGAGGTTGCATGAGACCCCTATACAAGACCTTGGATTGGGAGTCCAACATATTCACACGTAGCTACAAAATCTGTGTCTAGAAATGCAGAGTTTGAAACAAGATAGGGCACCTCGGCTATAGGCATGCGAGGAAGTATGGTGCATAAAATGCAAGGGCCAGGGCCACGACAAAGATCATTGTCCATTTTTCATGAACTACTTGGCAGGAGGAGGGCCAATGTCATTAAGATCGGAGGCACAGGTGAGGCTGAGCATGGCATCTGCATTATGGTGCATGATCTACCAGATAGGAGGAAAACATACCATGGATAATTATCATTTGTTGCAGAAGTATATGCAGACGTTCTAGTAGTTGTTTTGGAATTTCTGCAGGTCGGTAGGCCATGACAAACACACCTGTTAAAGCTATGAAATAATGATGGATCAGACTCCTTCCTACAGGGTGCAAGCTGAAACGTGGGGCCTCAACCAAATGCAAGGATGGTGCACGCTGGGTTTCAGGGGTGCTGTTAGGGTCAAGGTGGAATGGGACCAGGAAGGGGTCGCAGACAAATAATATGTTACAATTGCAGAGGGCCCAAGCATTATGCCTGCAATTGTACAAACCCAACTAGGATATCATGTTGGTACTTTAATTAGTTTGATCATGAAGTGGAAGATTGTCCTTCGCTAATAGCGAAGATGTGCAAAAAGGGGGTACTCCAGCCCACTCTGACCCAGAATTTACAAATGATAAGGTATGAACCGCACGAAGAAGACCCAAATGTAAACATGATGCTCAAGAGCGGTGTGGCAACAAGAGATGATAAAGGGAAGTATCCAGACGAAAGCACGTGGGTTTGCAAGGCTCCTACAAGGAACCCAAGTTTGATTTAGAACATGCGAAGGAGACATTCATGGAAGCTAAGAAGAGCTTCGCGGAGGCCTCTACTTCCAGTAGCAAGGATCAACTAGAGCGAGGGATGGATCCTTTAATGCTCACTACCTTTTTGGAGACATGCATGAAACTATTGCGTGACAACAAGGCAGCCAAAGGGCTACAGGAACTTATCACTAGGTGCACGGGTTCAGGAGAACCGCGCATGGTCCAAAAGCTTGGAAAGCATGCCTTGCACACAGGAAGGGAGATGAGGTTGACTGCACAAATAGGCGAGTACAAAATGGATCAAGTAATTCTGGACCTGGGTTCAGACACAAATGTACAACCAAATCAAATGTGGGAATGCATGGGTATAGCCACATTGCAATGGTCTCCTATTTAGTTGTGGATGATGAACCAATAGAATATTTTTTCCATGGGAAGATTGCAAGGGGTAACAGTCGATATTGAAGGCACGAGCACATAGGCAAATTTTGTAGTGATAGAGATTGTTGATGACAACAATCCCTATCCTGCACTAATAGGAATAGATTGTGCTACCGATATGAACAGAGTCATAAACCTAAAGAAGTGAAAAATGATCTTTGAGAAAATGTCACTACGTGTAGTAGTACCGCTAGACCCAGCCGAAGGTGCGTGATACATTGAGCCAGTGTGTGACAACAATAGTGATGACGATCTCGACTATATTTACAAGATAACTACACAAGGAGAGGATTGGGTGAATCTGACTACATATGGAAGGATTTCATGGGAGCATGAAAGCTCTTATACTTTCGATTTAGACGAAGAGATATAGCGATGGCGAAATCGGCTACACGAAGTAACAACATTGAATTACAACATGATGATCAGGTCACTTTGTTGCGTAACACAGAGGCAAGGGAGCTAATGACATATGATGGATTGTCTGAGGTGGATGATTTTCTAAGAAAATTTGAAAGTGCAGTACCAGAGCAGCAATGGTTTGATGCGCTGAAGTCGGCACTATGCGCAATACCCGCACAATGGTGGGGTATGCATCAAGGAGCTTTTGAAGACTAGCGAGGATGAAGAAGGATGATGTGCCTACGTTTTGGAAAACCCCAGCTTCAAGTGAAAGCCAATCAGATGGGGCGGAACAACTTGCGCGTCCACCTTTTGTGATGGTTACAGACATATGATGTATAATCTGCACAAGCACACACCAACCTCAGCCTAGAGAATTAGAACAAACCATAGTAGCAGGAAAGGTGACATGCATTAACAATTCTCCACGATGAAGTATTCCATAGGGTGTGCACAGTACTGAACAAGGTTTACTAGACGAAACGAACTAATTGGGACCTGCGTGTGCCAGCAATTCGATGGGCCTATAGGACCATGTGCAAAAACCTGAGCGAGGAAATGATTCCAAAGGTGCGAGACAAAGTAGAACCTGAGATTTCTAAAGGGAATACCAAAAGGAATCCAAACGTAATATCCCCCACAGTTATGACACCACGTGAAGACCAGGATGAAGGAATCACACAACTACGCGAGGATGACCATGAAAGGATTCAGGAAGCCATTCAATGAGGGAACGTTAGGCTTCATCAACTTGAAGAAGATCATATACGATTGAGGAAGAAAATCATGTCCATCGACGCTAAGATCAAAAGACTGAAAAATGAGGTCATGCAAGCATGTCTCTTTCATAAACCAAGGATGACAAGGTGAGATATGGATGATCATACCACTGTGTTAGAAAATTGTTGCCAAGAATTTATGACTCTACTACCATGGCTGAGACCGAACCTTACCAAATGCAGTAACAAGGGGAGCGCACCGCATGAGGTAGAATGCACTGTGCCAGTTGTTGCAAGGGCAATTGAAGAGTGTCAACAGACTAGATTGGAAGGCGAATTGGAGTTTCACACAAATGGTGTGACAACCTAACTAACCAACCAAAGCACAGTGTTCGTGACTTGAGGAGTCAGAGAAGGGCATGGGACTATAAACACAAGAACCAGAAATTGGTACCAAAGAAAAGACACGAGGCAGACATAGATGATGCAGAAGCAACAAAAGAGCGCATACACCAGGTCCAACAAACAACACAATAGTGCGCCGCCGACCTCTGGGAAGAAAAGGAACGGTTGGAGGGGCTCCGTACCAAGATTGCCGCAACAGCAGAGTGACTTGGGATGAGTCACGATGATTTTGTTGGGGTCCTGTTGGGCATGGAATCCCCCCCACAGTAGGTTTTGGGGCTCAAAGCCAAAGTTTTGGTTAGAGATGTTGTAAAACTCCGCAAATTGTGGGCGCGGAGCGTGAAGTGTACAATTGAGTCATAGGGTTGTCCACCCTAAACATTGTATTGCGAAATAGCATAAAGTTGGCCTACCCATGGTCTGTAGACCATGGATTTGTATAAATAGAGTGAGGCTCTAAGTTGTAAAGATAGCTAAGAAATGTTGGATAGATGAGTAGCATAGGAATGGTTCAAGTCTGGAGTCGTATTGTAAGTGTCTTGGGTTGTAGTAGTAGGAAGAGGCTCTGCAGCTGAGTGCGCAGAGGCCTAGTAGAGTCCACAGTTGAGCATGTGGATCCCTACAGCTGAGTGCGCAGGGCAGTGTCGAGGTTGTAAGCAAGATTGAAGATTAATAAAAGAGAAGTTGATTTCTATTCTGGTGTATTTGTCATGCATTATCTTCTTTATGTTTTTCTTCATTCATGTATTGGACGCACTAATATAATTGATGAATATGTTGTAATAACCATAAACCTCACACACACGAGTTAAGTAATTGGTTAAATAGCTAGGATATTTGGTATTACACAAGTCGCGCCCCCGAGTAGGGCTGTGCGGAGGCCGCACTGCAGGTCGTGAAGGGATTACAAGTATGCGCAGCGACAGGTTAGATCGCGGACCTCTAGGAGCCCATCAGACATCCCAAGGGTGTGGAAACCTGGTTCTAGCACCCTCCCATACTAATTTGGGTGAGACCTCAGTCTGCGCTCCATGGAATGTTGCCGAAAGGGCTAGTAGTACTGGGATTTCCTTAGCTAAATAAGCTTTGAACCTGGGTTAGGCCCATACAAGCCAACACTGCCTTGGCCGATGGTCAATCCTATGTGTCTTGAGAATTTCTCTTCACACCCACCTATTGACATGTTAGTTTCTCCTGACATTGTCAAGATCTTTCAACTAAGGGCACCTTTATCCCCTCATGGATTCAGGTTTTTTCTCCCTCCCTGAGTTTTTACCAATTACCCATTATTGCAATGGGGTTTTCATCTGACTCATAACCTTCCCTCGCCTAGGGGGCATGGGGGAAATTCCTTATACGAGTTCTACTCTATTATTTGGCTGAGTTGATGCTTCCTCATCATGTCAACAGTAAAACACCGGTGTTCATCTTTGTTGATTGATTACCAAAGTCCGAGCATGGACTCTCTCAAAAAGTACTATGCTTAGGTCATCTTGCATGGTTACTTGTGTAAATTAGTGTGTCATTGATTTTTGTGCAGTGTGGTTTGGTGTGTTAGGTTTCAAACAACTTTCCTGTTTACCATGTTTTTCCATGCTTTGCAGATGTTTGTGACTCCTCAAATCAGTTTTTTTTTTTTTTTATTTCGCTTTCTGTAGTACCCAGAATCTATCCTCTATGGCATGGGCTATTTATGACCCTCGTGGTGAGTTGATTGATATTCAAGGTATCTGTTTAGGTCGCACAACTAATAACATTGTTGAATACAACGCAATCATTGAATTGTTGTTAGAAGCCATCGCTCTTGACATTCGAGAGTTGGATGTCAACCTGGATTCACAGCTTGTCCTTCAACTCAACGGGCAATATTCTATCAGAAACCCTTAGATATTGAGAATGTATCTACGTATTCATCTACTCGAAAGAAATTTTGATTACATTACATATCATCATATTCCTAGACGCATCAATACATTGACAGATGCATTAGTTAATTATGTATTGGATAGACATTTACGAAACATGTGAAAAGCCAAAACAAATAATTTGTAACATAGTAAGCAAGAAAATGTAGCATACATATATACATATATACATATATATATATATATATATATATATATATATATATATATATATATATATATATATACACACATATATACATATATACATATATACATATATATATATATGGTGATAATCTTTGATACATCAAAACCCCAAAAAATAATATGTGTGTTCAAGTAACATCGGCGGCTCATAGGCCTCATATATCTATGGCACGCAGACCTCAAAATGTAAATGTTGGACCTAGGAACTAATCAGCATGGTGATCATGGTAACATAAAACTGCTCCTGCAACACAAGTCAGTAATCAATGGATCTTGTCTAATACTCCCACCATATGCCTCTGGTATTGGCACGGGATGTCTCCCACCCGAGCATACTATGGGATACCACGAGTCAAACCCTTAAGGTTCCTCGCTATCTCCTCCTCATTTTCACTCCCTTCTTGATAAGGAGTGACATCAAATTCGCGAGTGACGCGCCTAGCTATTGGGGACATCTTGATAGGATGCTCTAGTCCAATATATACATTTATAAAACAAAATGTTATAAACACATATATATCAAAAACAATTAAAAAATCACAAAATTAAAAATTGATTTTTTTACCTTCATCATCGAAATCCTCCCCATTTGGTAGCGACATGTCTGGATCTCTGCGGAAGTCGGTACTACTGTATGGTGGGCATGTAGGACATATGCTAGCCCCCAGTGACCCTAGGCATCAAACGAGTCCAACAGACCATCTATGGGTCTCGTGGCATCGACGGATCTACCATAGAGAGCTGGTACTGGAACAGGGGCACCTGTTCCAAGAAAGAGTTCACTAGTATAGATCTGAAGCAAAATTGCTTCAGATTCCACGCCTTAGATTTTGTCAATTAGTGTTTTATGTTGATCTTCATGGCTTCTACCAAATTGAAGATCATCAGTTTTGTACAGTTGATAGCATATAGAAATTTCGACTTTTTAGTCTCATGCACTACTTGGGACCCAGCCACTCTGTTGGTAGTCAACAATAGCACTCTCAGTGTCAGATCTTGCACAGTGGCAATCTCAATCTTGCTTCTCTTGGATTTGATGGATTCAAGGCAATTTTTGGCAAGTAGCATGGATATTCTTGCCCTAATTAGTCGTGACCCATATAGGTTGACTGGTTCCCCTCTCTGGGACAGTCCTGTGATGAAATATATGTCTAAAGTTTCTAATTCTAGCTCCTGGTCACCAATGATGAATATTTCCCAATTTATGTCCCAGAGACTAATCAGGTATCGAAGTAGCTCAGGTTGAGCCCACATTCGTGGTTTGAGAAATAACTTGAGGAGCCCACAGTTTCTCAAGGCGTTCAAGATATTTGGATCATTAATTACCTGAGTGTCCACATCTTCGTGCTCATGTTCTTTCCAGTCTACCATTTTTGATGATTATTTCCTATAAAAACCATGTATTCAAGTCAATAATCATTTTTTGAAAGTAAAATTTGGATTCAAACAATGGATTTGAGAGGAAAGTGGTTTTTTCCTTGTTCATGGCACCGACGCGCCTGTTTTAAAAACAGTTGTGCTGACCGTGTTGTTGGCCATTTTAACCACCCTTAGTCAGTGCGATTGCGTGCCCGGAAATCATTTCGACAGAGGGCAAATTTCTTTTGCCAAAACCTCCCTCAGAAATCCAAAAAATGGGTGAAAATAGGAATAAACAATGTGGAAATGGAGCTTAGGGACTTGGCTCTTACTTGTAATTGGCGGCTTAGTGAATGACCTCCTGGATCTCCCGCAATCTGCTCTGGAATAATTAGGGAAGAAAAGGGTAAAAAGTTTTTCACAACAAGGTAAAATGGTAAATGTTAAAAAATATTTACTTTTCTCTCCTTTTATTCAGTTTTTCATGAAATATTAGCATTTTTAAGTATTTTTGATCTATTTTGCCTCAAGAATTGGATAATGCACTTTACCTCTTTTGCGCAGCAATAGGTGATGGATGTTCGACGATGGTGCCGAGTCACGTTTCAGCTCTTTTCTTGACTCATAAAACTCAAATGAAAACATTGCAGAGTTTTTCCCCTTTTGACTCATAAAAGAGAATAAAATGGGGGGTCCACTTTCAAGCTCTTTTCCGACCCTTTAAACACGAAAATATAGCTAAGCCCTTGTCATTTTGAACTCGTTAACGGATGTGAAATGTTTTTCACCTAGTATAAGTTTACCCCCTTTCCGGGCTAGGATGCACTATTTATGAAAATGGTACTCCTTGACTGAAATAGTCAAGCAGTTCTCTCAAGTATCATTTTCTACCTTTTCAGGCTTGAGAGACACAAATATATGAAAAGGGACCATGTGGAGTTTTCTTTTCCATTTCCTTTTCAAACTCTCTAAACATGAAAAAGATGTTGAGTTACACCTTTGTCGGACTCGTTGAAATATTAAACGACATCAGATTCGTCACCACGAAAAACATGAGCTTCTCCTTCCTATGGCTCGTTAAACTTACTAGGTTAGATCCATCTAAAGGATGAACTTACAGTGAAATCATATGTTATCCCCTTCAATCTTGTGATTAAAAAATAATTGGGGTACCTGCTAGGAATGGTGGGGGAAAATTTGGAAATCTAATTAGTTGTGTTGGCAACTCACTCTTGAACATGACACTTTCTGCTTCATGTCAAGATGGGGTATCCTCCTTTTTATCGTTGACCTTCTTAGGTTGGGCTGTTCATTTTTTCCTTCCATTTGATCTCTACCACGTCATCATGACCACTAATCCTATGGATCCAAAAGCTGCCAAACTTCTAGTCGTGTTGTCGATATGTTCAAGAGTTGTCCTTCTGCAGTTACACTTACCCCTGATTCTCTGTATCATCCAAAATCATTTTGCATCCCTCTGTCTCATGTCGATGATGTGGGATACATTATGGCCCTCCTTTGACACGGTCACTTCCTGTCGACTTCAGCTCATTATCTAGGAAGTTGACCAAGAGACTCCCTTCCAGTACCTTAGAGCTTGCATGCCCTAATGGCAAGTTTTTCGCACTCGACAACAAGTTCACATCATTGGCTTTCGATCGGGTGATTTCACGAGTGTTCGAATACAGTTCCTTTATTCACATTCCATCAATTATGATGATAGTACCTTGAGGACCATTGTCAATATTGATGGTTTCTCTCGTGCTTGTCATTGGCTAGTAATCAAGCAATTTTCTAGAATGTTTGACGTCAACAAATCTATTCACATGTTAAGAATTGTACTTTGATCGAGTCGTATTGGAGCACAAGACCCTAGGCTCAGATTACAAAATTCAAGTTTGCAAAGAAGTGTGACATGGTTATGTTGATATGCATGTCTCTCTTAGATGGATGGTTGCGCCCATACCATGAGTTTTCATATGTGATCCTTCTCATTATTGGATGGTTGCGACCATACATGATCCTCTTTATTGGATGGTTGTGCCCATGCCTGGATTCATTTCTCTAGATGGTTGCATCCATAATGTTATCACTTAAGAAATGATTTCTAAATTTGGAGCGTCGGCTCCATTCCAAAGGATTGGTGTTAGTCTTGGTCTAGTCTTTCCATGGTTGCTTTAGTCTCTAAGATCTAGAAAAGAGTCTTGTTGGTATGGTCAAATAGGGTCAACACTCTGTTATTGCCCATCACTGGTCCCACATCACACATTATTTCCATGTGTCAAGGTTTACATTTTACATTTGTTCCTAAGTCATAATATTAGATTGTGGTTAAGTCGCTTTTAAGGTTTTTAGAGTCTAAGTCATAGGGTTAGAGTCTCATTTCCATCATCAAATAAAGCTCAACAACCTTGTTTTACACTTTATGGATCTCATATCATGTTTTGAAAGTCATGTGTTTAGCCATTTTGAAAAAAATTTGAAGCTTGCTCATAATCCACGTTTTCATAGCACAGATAGTGTAAAAAACCAGTTTTGACCTACGAAATCACTGAAGTAGCCTTTTTTCAACAGAACAATTATTTTAAGTAGTCAATTTCCAAAAGGTCTCTTGAGAACCTGAAAGAATATTTTGGAAAAATGAAAGAGTTTTTCCTTCCTAACATACTAGAATACAAAAACCTCTTTTATTTTCTTCAAATTCGTTCTGAGGTGGGAGGAATTTATCTTTGAACTTGTGCTACGAAACTGCTATAGGTGCAGTTTTTCACAAACAGACTTTTCCTGTTTAACACCTGTTTTTCAAAGACATATTATGGGCAGTAGGAAAGGTATTTCACAACACCAAGAGAGGTTTTTGTTCCACACAGATTGGTTTACAAAAGCCTCCTTCAGTTCTTCAAAATACATTTTTTATGAGAAGATACAAGCTCTTTCCCAACACTTATTTTTCAGCCAGAACAGAGCAAGGAACAGTCTCCTAGTCTCCAGGAACAGTAAAAGGATGAGGCATCAAGGGCCAGCTGGAGGGTTATGAGCACCATCAAATTCGAATTCATGGAGTTAAAGGTGTCAAAATGAATTTTTAATTCCTAGATAAGGTTGTTTTAATCATAATGAGGAGTTACACTCCTAATTTTATTAGGACTCTAAGACTGCTAGTTAGCTGTCATTTGTATTTAATAGTTTGTTTTATGGTTAGAATAGGTGTCACTCATAGAAAATTCGAATTATCTTGATGAATGATGAGGGGAATCCATATTGTAAATGCTGAAAATGAAGCAATAGGTTGAATGAGAGGAGGGTTGAGGACTTTTTGGCCCAGCTGCTGCTTTATGCTATGAACTATAATCAGTGATGCAGAGAGGTTTTCCTGAACAGATCTGAGTTCTCATGGGGCCAATCCGTTCTTGATCTATATGTTAGTTTAATTACTTGCAGTAGATCTTATTTTTAATACTTAGAATTCATGATCTAATTCTCTGACTTCCTTTAACAATAAGATGACTATGTTTTATATTTGAACCACCAGCACTAGATTACATTGCTATTATTCAGAATTCACAACCATGTGCTCTATTTTCTTTTAGTAATGGAATGATTGTGTTGAGTAGTAGATCTCATTACTATTACTCAGAATTCATAATATTATGCTCTGACTTCCTTTAGTAATGAGATGACTGTGTTTTTTCAGAATCTTGTGAGTAAACCACCTTTGAACCATCAACAGTAGATTTCATTACTATTACTCAGAATTCATAACCCTATGCTTTGACTTCCTTTAGTAATGGAATGACTCTTTTGACCTATGTTATTGAGTAAATTATCTATGTTTTAAAACCCCATTTGCCTCAGCTTTCATGTCAAGAAACCCTGCCACTGAATTTATTGACTTGTTGACTCCATAGCCCAATGGTAGCAAGCCTTCATCTTTTCAACCTACAAATGCACAAAACAAAGATAGAGTTAGCCATCTATATTATCATTAATCAATATCATTAACCTCTGAGAGAGCCCTCTCAGGCTGAGGAGGCTAAGCCTCAGCTAAAAGTTGGTTTGAAATAGTTACACTGAGATAGTCTGATCAGCAGCCTATCAGGGTCCTATTTTGGTGATAACATTTTGGTGCGTCTGCCGGGAGTCTGAAGATTATTCATTCCCGAAATCAAGAAGTTGAACTTCTGAAGGTAGCAGGAGCTCAGAAGGTTTTCAAGGCTGCAAACTACCTTGGTGACTCCACACATCAAATAACAAATTGGAAGGTGACTCCACTGCTAGAAAGATCAGTAGCTTGATGAAGTTTCAAGATGAGTTCCATTGCAAGAATGAATGCCAGGTATGCTCCTATGAATCAGTCTCATATCCCTGGTTTTCCAAATCCTATGCCAAAGGTCGATTGGTTAGATGATCTTCCAATATTCAAAGATGAAAAGAAGGACAATGCTGCTCTTTATTTGGTTAGGTTCCATATGCATGTACGCAATCTTAAGGTTCATTTCCATAAAGATTGTCTCATGAAGATGTTTATGACCACTTCAGAAGGAAAATCATGGTCTTGGTATAAAAGTTTGGAAAATGGTTCAATATGTTCACTTGCTAATTTTCATGATGAATTCTATGAGATGTATAAAGAATGTCATCCTTCCTTATCGCTGCTTAAATATTGTTGTAGACATTCTTTAAGTTTTATTTAGTATTTGGAGGATTGTTATGATGATGATGAATTTATGGATGAAGAAATTTTAGAGGCTCTTCATAACAATTCATTTCAACACCAAGAAGAAAGGATAACATCCCATGACATGCAACATAAAAATCAGCAAGAGCATACTTATGAAAATCATATTACATCCTTCAAGATTAATGTAGAGATGTAACAAACTTGTCAGTCTTCAAATCATAATGAAGATGAAAATAATTGCATAAACCAAGAAGAAATAATGGAAGAAATTTTTTATAACCCTTAGGCAGAGGAAAAGGTTGTTCATTTATGTAATTCCTTGCAGCAGATTACTTCAAAGAATGATCATAATAGTGAGGAAAATTACATTGTTTGTGGAAATCATGTAGAAAAGCAGTTGGATAGCATATCAAAGGAATCTTGTGTGGTTGAGAATCAGTTGTCTGAAGATATAGAATGTTATGATGATCATCAAACTAATCATATCTTTTTTGACCCTATAGTTGATTACATGGAAAAGATTTACTGTTCAGGCTTCCAGTTATATTTTCATCTTGAAGAGCAGTTACACTCCATGCCGCCTTGGTTATTTCAGTATCTGGTTTATTTTTTATTCAAGCACAGTCAAGAGATTCAAGTGCTAGATTAGATCGATGACTAACTTCATTGGAAGTTTCATGTCCCTTGAGCTACAAGTGGAGATTGCAGCTGATAGGGTAGGTAGGAATGTGCAAATAAGCTCAGGGTAGGTTGACTGAGCATCTATTTCAGTAGGTGTAGTTTGAATTCTTCTTGTAAAAAATCATTAAAGGCTTGAGGAGCAGATTGGGCAGAAGTTCAGAGTTTTATCCTAGAGAATGGATAGCAGCACTGGAGCTACAAGTTCTTAGTGTACCACAGGGGCACACTATCCTAAGTGGAGCCACGGTTATCACTTAAGAAATGATTTCTAAATTCGGAGAATCAGTTCTATTCCAAAGGATTGGTGTTAGTCTTGGTCTAGTCTTTCCATGGTTGCTTTAGTGTCTAAGATCTAGAAAAAAGTCTTGTTGGTATGGTCAAATATGGTCAACACTCCGTTCTTGCCCATCACTAGTCCCACATCACACATTATTTCCATGTGTCAAGCTTGTGTCAAGGTTTACATTTTACATTTGTTCCTAAATCATAATATGAGATGGTGGTTAAGTCACTTTTAAGGTTTTTAGAGTCTAAGTCATAGGGTTAAAGTCTCATTTCCATCATCAAATAAAGTTCAACAACCTTGTTTTACAATTTATGGATCTCATATCATGTTTTGAAAGTCATGTGTTTAGTCATTTTGAAAAAAATTTGAAACTTGCTACGAATCCACGTTTTCATAGCACAGACAATGTAAAAAACCATTTTTGTGCTACGAAATCACTGAAGCAGCCCTTTTTCAGCAGAAAAATTATTTTAAGTAGTAAATTTCCAAAATGTCTCTTGAGAAGCTGAAAACATATTTTGGAAAACTAAAAGAGGTTTTCCTTCCTAACCTACTAAACTACGAAAACCTCTTTCAGTTTCTTCAAATTAGTTCTGGGGTGGGAGGAATTTATGGTTGAACTTGTGCTATGAAACTACTGTAGGTGCCGTTTTTCACAAATAGACTTTTCTTGTTTAACACCTGTTTTTCAAAGACATATTCTAGGCAGTAGGAAGGGTATTTTAAAAAAAAAGAGAGGTTTTTGTTCAGCATGGATTTTTTCACAAAAGCCTCCTTCCTTTTTTCAAAAATCATTTTGTATGAGAAAATACGAGCTCTATCACAACACCTATTTTTCAGCCAGAACAAAGCAAGGAACAGTCTCCTAGTTTCCAGGAACAATAAACAGATGAGGCATCAAGGGCCAGCTGGAGGGTTATGAGCACCATAAAATTTCAATTCATGGAGTTATAGGTGTCAAAAGGAATGTTTAATTCCTTGATAAGGTTGTTGTAATCATAATGAGGAGTTACACTCCTAATTGTATTAGGACTCTAGGACTGCTAGTTAGCTATCATTTGTATTTAATAGTTTGTTTTATGGTTAGACTAGGTGTCACTCATAGAAAATTCGAATTATTTTGATGAAGGATGAGGGGAATCCATATTGTAAATGCTACATATGAAGCAAGAGGTTGAATGAGAGGAGGGTTGAAGACTTTTTGGCCCAGCTGCTGCTTTATGCTATGAACTATAATCAGTGATGCAAAGAGGTTTTCCTGAACATATCTGAGTTCTCATGGGGTCAATCATTTCTTGATCTATATGTTATTTTAATTACTTGCATTAGATCTTATTGTTAATACTCAGAATTCATGATCTAATTCTATGACTTCCTTTAACAATAAGATGATTGTGTTTTATATTTGAACCACCAGCACTAGATTACATTGCTATTATTCAGAATTCACAACCATGTGCTCTATTTTCTTTTAGTAATGGAATGATTGTGTTGAGTAGTAGATCTCATTACTATTACTCAGAATTCATAATCTTATGCTCTGACTTCCTTTAGTAATGAGATGACTGTGTTTTTTCAGAATCTTGTGTGTAAACCACCTTTGAACCATCAGTAGTAGATTTCATTACTATTACTCAGAATTCATAACCCTATGCTATGAATTCCTTTAGTAATGGAATGACTCTTTTGACCTATGTTATTGAGTAAATTATCTTTGTTTTAAAACCCCATTTGCCTCAGCTTTCATGTCAAGAAACCTTGCCACTGAATATATTGACTTGTTGACTCCATAGCCCAATGGTAGTAAGCCTTCATCTTTTCAACCTACAAACACACAAAACCAAGATAGAGTTAGCCATGTATATTATCATTAATCAATATCAATAACCTCTGAGAGAGCCCTCTCAGGCTGAGGAGGCTAAGCCTAAATTAAAAGTTGGTTTGAAATAGTTACACTGAGATAGTCTGATCAGCAGCCTATCAGGGTCCTATTTTGGTGATAACACATACCACGATTCATGTATCATTTGGCAAAGCTTTCAGTTATGTATACGTATTTGTACTTACTTTCAGGTTTCCCGATGACAGACTCTAGTTCCCTGCACTGATTTATAAAGCATTTCATCCCTCACTCTAGTTCGGCCTTCATGCTTTAGTGGGCATCTATTACACATGATTTTGCCACTGTCCCTGTACTCCCCATTCCATGATCCTATAATACCTCTACAGTGAACCCTACGTGCTTCCCCTTCATGAAGAAACTCCCATTGTGTCCCTCTTCATGAGAAGAACAATTCCACTTTGCACCATTTCCCAAAAATCTTATGTTTTTCCCAGTTTACAAGACTGATGCTAATGCCCCTTGTTCTCCTCACACCGATATGCAGGGATTAGAACTATCCCTAGCGCTGATCGGAGCAACTGATCTTTTTTCCATTCGTGTTGATCCTCCTTTGCAAAATTTTTAAATAAGGATATGAAGCTTCCAGCTCTAGAAGCTTCATAACGAAAGTCTGTTAAATGGTTGAGCTAGATGGAGTCGAGGATGTCAGTTTTGGCTCCTTTCCCCTATAAGTATGGAACCACCTCAAGAGATAAGACCTTCTCCCATGAGAAGAGAAACCATCTCCCATCCATTCATGCTATATAAACCTCCCTTTTCCCCAAGCACAAGCTAGTGTTAATGTTGGTGTGCTAGTGCTAATTAAGTTTGGATTAAACAAGAATTTATTCATAGTTGTGTGTGAGGGAGAAGTGTGAATACGGTTTAGTGTGAAGACTAAATGGTAGAGCCTTAAAACTATCATTATTGAGGCCATCATGGAATGCTAATGAAAGTGTGTGGGAACCTGGCTTTTTCGTGGGAGAACAACAACGTCAAGACAATGGTTGTAATCTCTTCTTGATTTAATATATATGCAACTATCAATTGATTTCCTACATTATGTGTCATTTCACATGTTTATGGCTTAATACTAAACTGTCCCTGTACTCCCCATTCCATGATCCTAGAGGACCTCTACAGTGAACCCTACATGCTTCCCCTTCATGAAGAAACTCCCATTGTGTCCCTCTTCATGAGAAAAACAATCCCACTTTGCATCATTTTCCAAAAATCTTTTGATTTTTCCAGTTTACAAGATCGCTGCTAATGACCCTTGTTCTCCTTGCGCCAATATGCAGGGAGACAGCTGGAGCGAGCAAGCAAGGTCACAACCAAATGGGATAAGTGTAATAAGAGGTAGGAAATATTAATTGGTTCTAACATAAGGAAATCTTCCATAGAATGTCTTGTTTGTGGATAGACCCGTTATCAGGCTAAAGGAATTGTTTGTGTCTGCACTTAGATATGGAGTGATGTTGAATCTATCAGTGATCATCCTTAGTCAACGCAGACTGGAATGTGGACGTCTGGATATACACGATGATATCACCGTACCATGGGTCAAGGGTGATGATGATGAAAAGAGTCTCGTCTAGATGTTTTTCATCTGTACCAATGGGGAGAGACATAGAAGGAAGGGAGCAAATCAACTCGGCAAAAACTAGTGATTTCTTATATTTGGCAGTAGTAAATACAAAATTGAATTCTTGCATGATGACAGTCCATTTAGAATACTTGCCCCCCAGCAACTGACAAGTCAGGATGTAGGTCATGGGGTTTCATTCATAAATCACAATAGTAGTGCGTAAGAGAATGTAGTGTTGAAAGCGCTGATTAGCTTATACGGTAGCCCAAGCCAACTTCTCAACATGAGCATAATGTGTTTCGGTGTCGAGGAGATTGCGACTGAGGTAATAGATGACATGTTCATTTCCTTCGTCATCATCTTGTACCAATAGCATAGAAATGGTGCTAGGGGCTGCAGCTAGGTAAAGGAAGTAATCACAATGATAATCTGGGGGATGCAGCAAAGGAGCATTTACGAGGACAGGCTTGAGGTCATCGAAAAACTTTTGGGCAAACTCATTCCAGACAAATGGCATTCCTTGCTTGAGCAATCTAGTAAATCCTAAAGCTAGCCAATCATAATTGGGTATGAAGCAATGGAGGAAATTTTCTTTTCCCTGCAGGCTCTGGAGAAGGTAAAATGATGGCTCAGTTTCTTTTCAATCATGTTATTTCCAAGTTCGATGTACCTCAAGCCATTGTCACAGACTGTGGCTCCCATTTCCAAGATTACATGATGGCTAAGATGACCTCTACGTTGGGTTTTCACCATGATGTCTCAATCTTGTATTACCCTCAGGCCAACAATGAAGTTGAAGTTGTGAACAAATTTTTGGTTACAATGCTTTAGCATACTATTGGGATGCACAAGTCCAATTGGCATATCATGCTCTTTTTAGCTTTGTGGGCTTATCGAATCTCGACCAAGGATGCAACTGGTTTCACACCTTTCCATCTCATCTACAGTCTGGAAGCAACGTTACTGATTGAATTTGAAATTCCTTCACTCAAGATAGTTGTCGAACTTCTCCCCGAAACCTCACCTCAAGAAGAGTGCCTCTTATATTTAGAACAGCTGGATGAGACTCGTTGTCTCACTGCTTTGGTCATCAAAGCACAAAATAAGTGCTTCAAGTCCCATTTCGATCGATCAGTCTCCCCCCATGTGTTCTCTGAGGGTGATTTGGTTCTATTATATGATCAAGCTAATGATAAGCTAGGGGAAGACAAGTTTAAACCTATGTGGCATAGGCCCTACATTGTTAAACAATTTTTGCAAAAAGGGGCCTACGAGCTAATTGATTATGAAGGCAATCCTATGGACAAGCCTTGAAATGGGCTTTATCTCAAAAAGTAATATGCTTAGGTCATCTTGCATGGTTACTTGTGTACAATAGTGTGTCATTCGTTTTTGTGTAGTGTGGTTTGGTGTGTTAGTTTCAAAACAACTTTCCTATTTACTATGCTTTCCCTACTTTGCAGATGTATGTGACTCCTCACATCAATTTCATTGATGGTGCTTGTCGTAGTACCCGGAATATATCCTTTGTAGCATGGGCTATTTATGACCCTCATGGTGATTTGATTGATCTTCAAGGTATTTGCTTAGGTCATACAACTAATAACATTGTTGAATACAACATAGTCATTGAATTATTTTCAAAAGCCATCGCTCTTGACATTCGAGAGTTGTTTGTCAACCTGGATTCAAAGCTTGTTGTCCTTCAACTCAATGGGCAATATTTTGTCATAAACCCTCAGATATTGAGAATATATCTATGTATTCATCTAATGGAAATAAATTTTGATTACATTACATATCATCATATTCCTAAACGCATGAAAACATTGACAGATGCATTAACTAATTATGTGTTGGATAGACATTTATGAAACATGTGAAAAGATAAAACAAATAATTTGTAACATAGTAAGCAAGAAAATGTATCATATATATATATATATATATATATATATATATATATATATATATATATATATATATATATATATATATATATATATATATATATATATATATATATATATATATATATGGTGATAACGTTTGATACATCAAAAACCCAAAAAATAATATGTGTGTTCAAATAACATCAGCAGCTCGCAGGCATCATATATCTATGGTACGCAGGCCTCAAAATGTAAATGTTGGACCTAGGAACTAATCAACACAGTGATTGTGGTAACATGAAACTGCTCGTGCAACACGTGTCAGTAATCGGCGGATTTGGTCTCATACTCCCACCGTATGCCTCTAGTACTGGCGTGGGATGTCTCCCACCGAGGCATACTCTAGGATACCATGAGTCAACCCCTCAAGGTTCCTCGTGATCTCCTCCTCATTTTCACTCCCCTCCTAATAAGGAGAGACATCAAACTGGTGAGCGACGCGTTTGGCTATCGAGGACATCCCGATAAGACGCTCTGGTCTAACATTTGCATTTATAAAACAAAATGTTATAAACACATATATATCAAAAACAATTAAAAAATCACAAAAATAAAAATTGATTTTTTTACCTTCATCATCGAAATCCTCCCCATCTAGTAGTAGCATGTCCAAATATTTGCAGAAGTCAGTACTGCTGTATGGCTAATCCTCCACTACGATCAGCTTTCATCATATCCATGAAAAGAAGGAGGGCCTGTAGGACATATCCTGGCCCCCAATGATATTAGGGATCAAACGACTCTAACGGACCATCCATGGGTCTCGTGGCATTGACAAATCTACCACAGTCAGCTGGTACTAGAACAGGGGCACCTGTTCTAAGACAAAGTTCACTAGTACAGATCTGAAGCAAAATTCCTTCAAATTCCTCGCCTTAGCTTTCGTCAGCTGGCGTTTTATGTTGATCTTCATGGCTTCCACCCAATTGAAGATCGTTGGTGTTGTATAGTTGATAGCATATAGAAATTTCAACTTATTAGTCTCGTGCACTACTTGGGACCCTGCCACTCTGTTGATAGTCAACAGTAGCACTCTCAGTGTCAGATCTCGCACAGTGGCAATCTCAATCTTGCTGCTCTTGGATTTGAGGGCTTCAGGGAAATGTTCAGCAAGTAGCATGGATATGCTTGCCCCAATTGGTCATGACCCATATAGGTTGACTGGTTCCCCTCTCTAGGATAGTCCTGTGATGAAATATATGTCTAAAGTTTCTAACTCCACCTCTTAGTCACCAATGATGAATATTTCCCAATTTATGTCCTGGAGACTAATCAGATAGCGAAGTAGCGCAGGTTGAGCCTACATCCCTAGTGTCAAAAAAAACTTGAGGAGCCCACAGTTACTCAAGTCATTTAGGCAATTTGGATCATTCATTTCCTGGGTGTCCACATCTTCATTCTTGCGTTCTTTCCAATCTACCATTTTCGACGATTTTTTCCTGCAAAAACCATGTATTCAAGTCAATAATCATTTTTTGACAAGTAAAATTTGAATCCAAATGATGGATTTGAAACGAAAGTGGTTTTTTCCTGGTTTGTGGTGTTAGTGCACCTGTTTTAAAAATAGTTGTGCCGAAGGCGCTATTGGGTGTTTTAATTACCCTCAGTTGGCGCGATTCCATGCCCGGAAATCATGCCAACTGAGGGTGAATTTGTTTTGCCAAAACCTCCCTTAGAAATGAAAAAAATAGATGAAAATAGGAATAAATAGTATGGAAATGGAGCTTAGGGACTTTGGCTCTTACCTGCAACTAGCGGCTCGGCGAATGACCTCCTAGATCTCCCGCAATTTGCTCCAGAAAAATTAGGGCAAAAGAGGGTAAAAAAAATTCACAATAAGGAAAACTAGTAAATGGTAAAAAATATTTACTTTTCTCTCCTTTTATCCAGTTTTTCATGAAATATTATGGCTTTTAAGTATTTTTGACCTATTTTTCCCCAAGAATTGGATAATGCACTTTACCTCTTTTGCATAGCAACAGGTGATGGATGTTCAACAATGTTGCCAAGTCACGTTTTAGCTCTTTTCTTGACTCGTAAAACTCAAATGAAAAGATTTCCGAGTTTTTTCCCTTTTGACTCGTAAACGAGAATAAAATAGGGGGTCTGCTTTCAAGCTCTTTTCCGACCCTTTAAACCCAAAAAGATAGTTGAGCCCTTGTCATTTAGAACTCGTTAACGGATGCGAAACATCATGTGCCCAGTTTAAGTTTACCCCTTTTTGGGTTGGGATGCACTATTTACAAAAAGGTACTCCTTGACTGAAATGGTCAAGCAGTTCTATCAAATATTTTTTTCTACCTTTTCGGGCTCGAGAGACACAAATGTATGAAAAGCGACCATGTGGAGTTTTCTTTTCCGTGTCTTTTTCAAAATCTCTAAACATGAAAAAGATACCAAGTTACACCTTTTTTGGCCTCGTTAAAATATTAAATGACATTGGATTCATCACCATGAAAAACATGAGCTTCTCCTTCGTAGGGCTCGTTAAACTTACTAGGTCAGAATTGTCTGAAGGATGAACTTACAGTGCAAGCATATGCTATCCCCTTCAGTATTGCAATTAAAAAATAATTGGGGTACTTGCTAGGAATGGTGGGGGGGAATTTGGAAATTTAATCAGTTGTGTCAGCAGCTCACTCTTGAAAATGACACTTTCTGCTTCGTGTTGGGATGGGGTATCCTCCTTTTTTTATCGTTGACCTTCCTGGGTTGGGCCATTCATTTTTTCCTTCGATTTTATCTCTACCACTTGATCATGACCACTGATCCTATGGATCTAAAAGCTGCCAAACTTCTAGTCGTGTCGCCAATATGTTCAAGAGTTGTCCTTTTGTGGTTACACTTACCCTTGATTCTTTGTATAATCCAAAATCATTTTTCATCCCTTTGTCTATGTCGATAATGTGGGATACATTATGTCCCATCTTTGACATGGTCCCTTCCTGTCGACTTCAGCTCATTATCGGGGAAGTTCACTAAGAGAATCCCTTCCAGTACCTTAGAGCTTGCATGCCCTAATGGAAAGTTCTTTGCACTCAATGATAAGTTCGCATCATGGGCTTTCGATCACGTGATTTCATGGGTGTTCAACTATAGTTTCCTTATTCACATTATGTGAATTGTGTTGATAGTACCTTGAGGACCATTGCCATTATTGGTAGTTTCTCTCACACTTATTAACAGTTTACATAATTGGCTGGTAATCAAGCAATTTTCTACCATGTTCAAAATCAACACTTCTATTCACATGTTAGAATTTGTACTTTGATCGGATCATGTTGGAGCGCAAGACCCTGGGCTCAGATTACAAAATTCTAGGTTGTGAAGCGATGTGACATGGTTATGTTGATATACATTTCTCTCTCAGATGGGTGGTTGCGACCATACCATGAGTTATCATATGTGATCCTTCTCATTATTGGATGGCTGCAACCATACCTTGGCTTGGATATGATCCTATTTATCGGATGGTTGCGCCCATGCTTGGATCCATTTACATGATCATTCTTTGGATGGATACATCCATACCATGATTCACGTATCATTTAACATATTTTTCAGTTATCTATATGTATCTGTACTTGCTTGCAGGTTTTCCAATGGCAGAATCCGGTTCCTCGCACTGATTCATAAAGCATTTCATCCCTCACTCTAGTTCGGCCTTCACGCTTTAGGGGGCATATATTACACCAAATTTTGTCACTAGCCTTGTACTCCCCATTCCATGATCCTGTAGGACCTCTAAAGTGAACCCTACATGCTTCCCCTTCATGAAGAAACTCCCATTGTGTTCCCCTTCATGAGTAGAACAATTCCTCTTTGCATCATTTCCCAAAAATCGTGTATTTTTCACAATTTACATGATCGGTGCTAATTACCCTTATTATCCTCACACCAATATGTAGGGATTAGAACTATCCCTAGCACCGACCAGAGTGACTGAGCCTTGTTCTAGTCACACCGATCCTCTTTTGGAAATTTTTTTAAATAAGAAGTTGAAGCTTCTAGCTCTAGAAGCTTCGTAACGGAAGTCTGGTAAATGGTTGAGCTGGATGGAGTCGAGGATGTCAGTTTGGGCTACTTTTCCCTATAAGGATGGAACCAACTCAAGAGATAAGACCTTCTCCCAGGAGAAGAGGAACCATCTCCCATCCATTCATGCTATATAAACATCCCTTTTTCCCAACCACAAGCTAGTGTTAATGTTGGTGTGCTAGTGCTAATTAAGTTTGGAGTAAACAACAAGCTATTCATAGTTGTAGCTCTCTATTTTTGTGTGAGGGAGAAGTGTGAATTTGGTTTAGTGTGGATACTAAAGGGAAGAGCCTTAAAACTATCATTGTTGAGGCCATCATGGAATGCTAACAGAAGTGTGTGGGCACTTGATTTTGCCAGAGGAGAACAACAACGTCAAGGCAATGGTTGTAATCTCTTCTTGATTTAATATATATGAAACTATCAATTGATTTCCTACATAATGTGTCATCTCAAATGTTTATGGATTAATGTTTCTTGACTTGTTAAGTAGGTTGGATTACAATTTGTCTGTTATCACAGTTGTTGTTTGTTGTTGTTTACTTGTTTCTAGTGTTCAAAGAAGGAAACAGGAGATAGTTGGAGCGAGCAAGCAAGATCATCACCAAACGGGTTAAGTGTAATAAGAGGTAGGACCTCTTAATTGGTTCTAACCTAAGGAAATATTCCATAGAATGTCTTGTTTGTGGCTAGACCCACTGTCGGGCAAGAGGAATTGTTTGTGTCAGGACTTAGAATTTTACTTCACCACAGGAGCTGAACATGTAGTTGACAGTTGATGCACATGACCATGAACACACACTAGAAGATCAAGACGGACACTATGCATCAGTGTATTGTTGGTTCAGCTATACCCAGACCATACACATGTTAGCAGAACAGTTGGATGAAGGAGCCACACCAATGCATTGGGATGCAATGGAGGCAAGAGTTCGCTTCAGCAATATGTCACCATGGAGCGCATGCAAACCATCACAGACGACCAAGATTGGCATTAGCTCAGCACCTTCACTATCACAAGCATGTAAAAGAGTTGGTCTCCCCACAATGTATAGATTGTCACTGATGTCTTACATCGCTTTCTCAAGCCATTTTGTCTCACATGAGAACATGTACATTGTAATGTAACGTCCTATCAAGTGGAAGTTCACGTGTCGATAGTTGGATGTAACAGCCATAGAGTAGACGAAGAGTCATGAGGGTAGGTAAACTATCACAAAGGGGAATGTCAAGGGTCACCCCACCCTTTGTTATAAATAGAACACATAACTCATTGTAAAGGGTTTTGGTCAGCCAAGCTTCAATAGGGGTATCTAAGAGAAATATTGGATAGTATTGTAACGAGACTTGGCTTCTCCACTGCATAGAGCTTAGAGCAGGCGATTGTGGCTATAAAGTTCCACTATTGGAACTAGTGGTTGGACATGGATGTATTGTATGACTGGAACTTACACTTCTTAATATACAAGAGCCAACACATTTCATGCATATGTTGTACTGTATTCTATGGTATCTAGTTTACTCTAAATAATATATGTATTTGTTTGTTTACACATGCATGTATGGACTATTATGTATAAGTATGTATGAATCTTTTTGAAATGTTTTGTTGGTTTAACCATCACTTTTGATTTCTTGCTAAATTTCTTTCCAGCTTGTGATGCATCCTCGCTCGTGTGTTCCCTTCCAAGTTGTGTATTATTACAGGTTTCCAAGGGGCACACTCATCTCAACCCCCATGTGTTTGAACCTCTCATGCAACTTCCTTGGCTTGTTGCAGTTGTCACACCCTTGCTACCAACATAGACATCTTACCTGCCTCTGTGTGAAATCATGGTCAAGGCATTAGCATACGACCCACTGCTAGGACTCCTACACCAAATGGTCTAAGTTCTAATTGGGACTTCTTACTGGGGAGATCCCCATACATGTTGGCCGATCCAGCACCGTCAACAGGATCTTAGGAATTGACTCAACTTTAGGTTGAGGGATCTGTAGTGGATCTTTTGGTGTCATAAGAGGCTCAATAGATTCTTTGGTTTTAGACTTAGTGGCGGATGAAGTTGATGGCTTGTCATATTAATGCGACTGAGTTTGTAGGTTGATATCAGAGGGATTGACATCATCAGAATTCATCATGAGGATCTGGTAGTCACCAAGACCAGAAGGTTTGGGGTGATGGGATGCTTCACCTGGTTGAGGTTGAGTAATGACAAATCCTTGGTGGGGGAAAGGATTTGTAAGCATTGCCGGTTGAGATGGCGCAAGATTCTGAGGTGATTGCTAGGTGGGTGGTTGACCTCTAGAAGTTATTTGAGCTTCCCACATTTGGTGCATCTAGGGTAAGAGAGGACACTCATGTGTATAATGGCCATGTACACCACAACATGCACAAGGCTTGTTCATACGAATATCCTTGTTCTGCTTGGGCTAACTTCCCTGTTGCTGGTTGTTGGTGTTAGGCCGGTTCCTCTAGGTTCACTAGGTTGATTACCTTGATTACCCTAGTTACCCTTGTTACCTTTTCCTTGATTATTTTTCTTCAAATTTGGGGGATTGGTTGCACTCTGTTGTGCAAACACTTGACCCTAAGGGAGCGGTGGTTATTGGGACTAAGGATGTGTGGTGAAGTAAAATTATAATTGCGAACATGAACAAATTCCTCTAGCCCGATAATGGGTCTAGCCACAGCATATACATTCTATGGAAGATTTCCTTAAGTTAGAAAAAATCAATAGGGCCTACCTCTTGGTCTCTTATCCTGCTTGATGATGTCTTCACTTGCTCGCTCCAGCAATCTCTCACTTCCTTCTTCAAGCTCTTGAAACAAGTAAACAACAAAAACACACAAACATAATAATAGAAAAATTGTAATTCAACCTACTTAACAAGTAAATAAGCATTAAGACACGAATATGTAATATTACAAAACATGTAGGAAATCAATCGATAGTTGCATATATTAATATCAAAGAGAGATTAAAACCATTCGTCTTGACGTCGTAGTCTTCCTCTGACAAGACTAGGTTCCCACACACTTCTGCTAGCACTCCATGATGGCTTCAAACAACAATATTTTAAAGGTTGTTCCCTTTAGGCTTCACTCCAAACCAAACACACTTCCCCCTCACACAACTAGATGGCTACAACTAGTAATAGCTTGCTTGTCTAATCAAAATAGTATACTCACACTCAGCCAACACTCTAACTAGATTGTTCTTGGGAAGAAGGGAGGTTTATATAGGAAATATGGATGGGAGATGGATCCTCTTCTCATGGGAGAAGTACTTATCCCTTGAGGTAGTTCCATCATTATAGGGGAAAGGAGACCAAACTGTCATCCTCAACCCCATCCAACCAAACCATTTACTAGACTTCTGTTATGAAGCTTCTAGAGCTGGAAGCTTTGGTTGTAATTTAAGAAACTTCCCTTAATAGGACCGACATGAATGATACACATCTCAGTTGCACTGGTCAGCACGGGGAATAGTGCTAATCTCTGCACATCAGCGCGAGGGAGACAAAGGACATTAGTGTTGGCCTTGTAAATTGGGAAAAATAGAAGTTTCAGGGGAAATGGTGCAAAAGGGAAATGATCTGCTCATGAAGAGAGACATAATGGGAGTTTCTCAATGAAGACAAAGCATGTGGGGTTCAGGGAAAATTTTAAGGATGAAAATTTATCTTAAATTTTAGAAACCTTGGTGAATCCCACTAGTCCATAATATGAAATCTATAAAACGTTTGGAGATATTTTTGTAAAAATATTCAAATTTATAATATTTTTATATAGTATATATATAATTTTTTGGTGATTTTTAGGGTAAAATAATTTCATTCTATAAAATTTGAGTGAATCATTCTTACAAAAAATGGAAAATTAGCGAATCTTTTTTTGGAAAAAGTATAGAAAATTAGCCCATGAGCGAATATTAGCTCCTAAAATTCATCACTTGTTTCTGCACAAGGCAAAGTGCATTATTGAGTCCTTGAGGTAAAATAGGTCAAAAATATTTACAAAACCTGATATTTTTTTGAAAAAATGAATAAAAATGGGAAAAGTAAATATATTTTCACCATTTACCATTTTACCTTTGTAGTGAAGACATTTTACCCACTTTTGCCCTAGTTTTTCCATAGCAGATTATGGGAGATTCGGGTGATATGATATTCACCCTATGAGTGACATTAGTTAAAGATTTATTAAACTAAGGTATTACAGACTCATGTGCTGGTGTGTGTTCTGCGTTATTGAAACAATGGATCGATCAGATTGCCAATACACAGACAATAAAATGGAAAGACAACAATGAAATACAGTAAGCAAACACAAAGACACAAACAATTTTTAATAAGGAGTTCACCCTATTCTCTAGGGCTACATCTCTGGTCCAGCTTTAAATGGTGGCCTTGTTTTATTGTGTCTTTGAGTAGAGAAATTACAATACAGGGACTCAATAGGAGTTCTCCTGAAGCAGATTTTACTTGGCAGGGTGGTTCTTGGATTCCCCAAGCCACTTGGAGTACACAGACTCTTCTTCTTCCTACCAGCTCTGTGACCTTTTGGTCTACAGTGGAAGGAGCCAAATGTGATGCTCAGTCCAGACAGATTCCTATGGGAAGGATTGAATCTTCAAGCTCTCTGGTGCTCGATGCTGCCTTTGATCAGCTCAGGCCTCTATCTCTTCTGTTTGGCTTTACTGTTCTCTGTGTTTAGTCTTCCTCTCTGGGTTCACTATTCACTGTCTCTCTTGGTTGCTTGGACTCTTCTCAACTCTGAATTCCTTCTTCCTTTGTTTCGTTCATGGCTTTTAGCCAGCTGATCCCTATGCCTATTTGGTTCCTCTTCCACCTGTCGATTCACCTTCTGCAGCTATGCTTGGAGTTCCCTGTGTTTGGCATCATCATGAATGCTCAGGGAGTGGCCACGTGTCCTCCTCTAAATGGTGCCACCATGCTTCATTGGTTCGTTTCTTTAGTTACGTCATGGATGCCTTCTTCCTCCACCATGGCAGTCAAATGGATCCAAATCTCTTCAAACGCGGCTTAATTCCCTATCAATTCCATTACTTTACATCAGGTGCAATCTCAGCCATCTGATTTGGGCCCTCCAGATCTGATGCCATATGCACATTTCGCACGATTAACTTTCTCGATCGATAGTGCGCGATCAACGACGGTTTTCTCTCACCTATGTCTGCCACACGTCCATTAGTGTATGGAATCGCTACGCTCCTATCCAAGACCTCTTACCGTTCAAGGGCACCCCAATCAAAACCGCTGGTTTTCCAGAGTGTGGGTCCCGCCATTATGTTTCAGTGCTTTTTCCTTCTCTGCCCATGGTCCTCTGGTTCCCCTGTGTGACTGAGTGCTCAGGCTTTCCCATCAGGGCCCTGTTTGCCTAGCAATGCGTGATTAGCGCTAAGCACTAATCGCGCATCAAAAACCTCTTCCTTTTCCCATTTCGGGGCTCCCAGGGGCTACTTTGGCCTCATGCATGGTCTACATGGGCCTCGATCAGTGCACTTTGACCGAGGTCCTTTTCATTCCACGTCAGCTGCCATTGCCACTAGTTTAGGGTGTTTTTGATACTATTTCAAACTTCTTTAGAGATTTGTGTGACCTGATACAGTCATGGTTCTTTGATAGTCTTTGATGAATCCAATTCGGATCATGGCCTTCCCACTGAAAAAGCTTTTGGACCACCAAAAGTTGGTTTTCAAGCATTGACTAAGTGAGGATATTGTTTCTTCACTTGTCCAATCTCAATCCACTTTGCATTGCTCGGCTTTGAACCTTTGAGCCCAATTCTGAGGTACTCAACTTCTCCCTTGTGTGTTGTCCTCACCTTCTTATCTGACACTGTGTCTTCCTGCAACTCATTGAGGTATTAGGTATCAGGTCATCAATAGAAGGCAACTAACTTTGCTCTTCACGGTCCTCAACCATTGAAGGTTAAAAAAATCTCAAGCAGTCTGCATTTACAACTGAGTAGATGTGCATGTAAGCTAGTAGATCAAGGTGAAAAGCATTTTCACCAATCTTCACAAGTATCCTAGAAGGTCCATACCTGATAGGCTTTAGCTTTTTACCTTCACCTTGCATCCTGTCCTTGCTGATATACAACCAAAATTGATCTCCAACTTGAAAACTATTCTCCGTCCGATGCTTATCATGCCTAGCCTTGTACTTGGCCTGGCTCTTTTCTAGTTGTTCCTATACTGCCTGGTGGATCTCCTAGATCTTTTCAATGAACCTAGTTGCCTTGTTCACATCACTGTGTCCATCAACCATGGTATCTTTACCAAAGACAAAATCCAAAGGAGACCTTGGTGTGAAACCAAAACAGGTCTCAAAAGGAGATCTCTGTGTAGAAGAGTGTTTGGCTCTATTGTAAGCATGTTGCACATAACACAAACGTTCATCCCAAAGCTTAGGATGTTTACTACAGTCTCAATCAAATAAAATGGAAGTGGGTAATCCAAAATGAACCCATACATGTTCAAAGAACAATTTTGCAGTCTCTTCAACTGTGATATGTTTACTACAAGGTATCAGAATAGACATCTTGCTGAACCTATCCACAACAACATATAGATAATCATGACATTTCCTAGATTTAGGCAGTCCTCGAACAAAATCCATGGAAACACTTTCCCAAGGGTGAGAAGGAACTGGCAATGGAGTGTACAAGGCTAGTTTTCCATTACTGGGCTTGCTTTTAGCACACATGGCACACCCTCTTACATATCTAGAAACTGTCTCATTCATTTTCAGCCAATAGCAGAATCTTTGCAGCTGTGCAACTGTTTTACTAACCCCAAAGTGACCTGATATCAGAGAAGTGTGTGCTTCCCTAATTATCTTTATCCTCTCAATTTTTGGAATGCAGAGTTTCCCACAATGGTATAAGAGTCAGTCCTTTATATGATAGTCCAATTCTTATACTCTTTTGCCTTGACTCAAAGTTGTATATACATCTTTAAAATCCATATCATGAGTATATTGTTCTATGTAGCTTTCATGTAGCACAAAATTATGCTCAAGTATGGTAGATGCATTTATAATGGGTCTAGATAACATATCTACAACCTTGTTATGTATGCCCTTTTTATATCTGATGACTAAGTGAAACTGTTGTAGAAAACCCATCCATCTGTAATGTCTTGATTGTCGCAACTTAGTTTGGGAGTGTAGATATTGAAGTGGTTGATGATCAGTATGTATAACTGTCTCTTTTCCCATTAAGTAATGTTTCCACTTTTTCACACTTTGAACTAATGCATACAATTCTTTATCATATGTAGGATAGTTAACTACTACAGGATTAAAAGTCTCATAATGATAACATATGGTTTTGCCGTGTTGTGTCAACACTGCTCCCATGGCATAGTCACTGACATCGGTTTAGATCTCAAATGGTCTTTGTCAATCTGGCAGTGCTAGTATAGGTGTTGTACTTATTTTCTCTTTCAAGGTGTCAAAGGCTTTCTGATGTTTTCCTCCCCATTGAAACACCTTATTCAATCCTGTTAAAGCATGTAAGGGAGTTGCAATCGAGGAGAAGTTAGAGATGAACTTTCTCCAATATTGTGCTACTCCTAGGAAGCTTCTCACTTCTGTAGCAGACCTGGGTTTAGGCCAGTTCACAATGACTGCCACTTTAGAGTGATGTATTTTCAATTCACCTCCCCCTACTATATGACCCAAGTAGTTTAGAGATGTTTTGCCAAATTCACATTTTGAGAGTTTAAAACAAAGTTTTTCTCTTTTCAAAAAATCTAATGTCTGCTTAACATGATTTAAATGTTCTTCCCATTTTTTACTAAAAATCAGAATGTCATCTAGATACAAAGTAACAAAATCATCAAGAAAAGGTCTGAGTACATCATTCATTAATCTCATGAAAATAGTAGGAGCATTAGTTAAGCCAAAAGGTATAACCAGCCATTCATACAATCCCTACTTAGTTTTGAAAGCAGTCTTCCATGCATCTTGCTTTGCAACTCTGACCTGATGGTATCCACTGTGCAAATCTAGCTTGGTGAAATAAACATATTCTTTTAATTGATCTAGAAGATCATCTATGTGAGGAAGGGGATAACAATTTTTTATTGTTATCTTATTCAATGCTCGGTTGTCTATGCACGTTCTCCATGAGCAATCTTTCTTTCTCACCAAAACGATTGGTGACCCACATGGTGATGTGCTAGGCCTGATGAAGCCCTTCTCAAGCAACTCCTGCACCTACTTCTTGATTTCAGCATTCTCTAAAGCAGACAACTTGTACATCCCAATGTTAGGCAATGGAACATCTTGCTACAAAATAATATCATGTACTATTCCCTTTTTGGGTGGCAGACGTTTAGGTTCTTGAAACAAAACATCATACTCTGAAACAACCTTTTCTATATCAGCTTGTTGTTCAGCATTACAACCCTCAAATACGTTGGTTTTATCAGGTTTCTTTTCCTTTACAACCATCAGTAAGAAGTGTTTGCATGAATTAATCCTTCTTTTCATCTACCCTGAGTTTATGAGAGTATAATTATTCTTGAGCTTATGAGCTCTTACAAAGTATTCAATTCCATCTTTAACCAGTAGATACTTGTTCTCATCTCTATAGAAAATAGCCTTTCTATCGTACAAGTAAGGAATTCCTAAAACAATTCCACATATATCCAAAGGAATTATGTCTAACTCAACCTCATCTACAAATGCTGACCCAAAAGAAAACTTGAGTTTGCACTGTCTAGTCACTTGTAGTTGTGCTGTATCATTCAACCATCCTAATGGGTATGGTTTCTTGTGAGGTGTAGTTGCTAATCCCAATTTCTTTACAATTGCTTCAGAAATCAAATTTACTTGAGAGCCACTATCAAACAAAGTATTAATCTTTGATTTTTGGAAATAACTTGAATATGGAAAAGCTCGTGCCTTTTTCTCTCATTCTCTTCATCAATGATAGATTGAGCAGAATTACTAGTAGATGCTTCAGAATTCTTAGCTTTTATACCTATGGCTGCTATAGTTGTTCATCTCTCGAGTCTGACCCAAAATCCATCTAAATAGTTGCAGCTGTCTTCTTCTTCTTACCCTCGGACTTCTTAGGTCTCAGCTTTGGATGCAAAATCCAACAATGCTCATCATCATGCCCCTCCTTTTTACAGTGAGTGCATGAAGCTTTGGCTTTCTGTGTAGTGTTACCCTTCCTTGCCTTCCACTTCTATTTTCTTTTCTCCTTGCTCTTGCTTACAGTGGGTTGGGATGGTCCCCCAAATTCTGGATTGCCATTCTTTCCTCTAGCCTCTAGATGAGTAGCTTGTACAGATACCTCATCTATACTAGTGGGATTAAACATGAGGATGGTATGCCTCATGTAGCTGTGTAGACAACCAATCTGCTTCAAAAGAGTCTCTAGTGAGTCTAATGAGATGCCCAACATCAATGCTCTCTTTCTGAACTCTTGAGTATACCCTTGCACACTTTGTCCTTTTAACTGCCGAAGAGTTTGCCAACTCATCATGGCCTACTGCATGTAGGCCAATGGATAGAACTGCTTTTTGATTGCAGCAACAAATTCACTCCAGACAAAGATGGTCTTGCCATGTCTTTTCATATCAGCTTGGGTTCTACCTTCCCACCAAACCAAGGCAGTGCCTCCTAGGCATAGGCCTGCCAGCTGAATCTTACTCTTGCCTGAGTTTATGTTCTATACCTTGCAATACACATCAATTTGTCTAATCCAATTGTCCAAATTTTTAGCATTTAGCTCTCCATCATATATAGGCAAATCAAATTTTACATATAACTTAATCAAAGATGCTTTCTTATTATGTACAGGGCTATTAGGAGGTGTGAGAAAGTTTTCCTCTTTCCCCTTTCCTTTGGAGTTGTCATGGAAGTGAGACTCATATTGTTCTTTCTCTTGCTTAGAGCTTGACGCATCTTCCACCTTTTTCTTTCTAAATTCTCTGTACATTTATTCAACCATAGAATTTATAGCTAGGAAGCTCTCTATGAATTGAGGGTCTGGCCCTATAGAACCTTCCTCTGGCGTGGTCTCTCGAGGATAGACTCTCCCAATTTCAGGATTATTTTCCACGAACTCTCCTTCTCCTAACTTGAGCTTTGATCTTGTGAGCATTCACAGCTATACCAACATAAGCTTGTCTAACCTTACAACCTTCAGCTCTGATACCACTTGATTTGATATTCACCCTATGAGTGACATCAGTTAAATATTTATTAAACTAAGGCATTACAAACTCATGTGTTGGTGTGTGTTCTGTGTTATTGAAACAACAAATCAATCAGATTGCTAATACATAGACAATAAAATGGAAAGACAGCAGAGAAATACAGTAAGCAAACACAAAGACACAAACAATTTTTAATAAGGAGTTCACCCTATTCTCCAGGGCTACGTATCTGGTCCAGCTTTCAATGGTGGCCTTGTTTTATTATGTCTTTAATCAGAGAAATTACAATACAGGGACTCAATAGGAGTTCTCCTGAAGTAGATTTTGCTTGGCAGGGTGGTTCTTGGATTCCCCAAGCCACTTGGAGTACACAGACTCTTCTTCTTCCTACTAGCTCTCTGACCTTTTGGTCTACAATGGAAAGAGCCAAATGTGATGCTTAGTCCGGATAGATTCCTCTATGGGAAGGCTTGAATCTTCAAGCTATCTGGTGCTCGATGTTGCCTTTGATCAGCTCGGCCCTCTATCTCTTCTGCTTGGCTTTATTCTTCTCTATGTTCAGACCTCCTCTCTGGGTTCACTTTTCACTATCTCTCTTGGTCGCTTGGACTCTTCTCAACTCTGACTTCCTTCTTCGTCTGTTCCATTCATGGCTTTTAGCTTTCTGATCCCTATGCCTATTTGATTCCTCTTCTGCCTGTCGATTCACCTTTTTCAGCTATGCTTGGAGTTCCCTGTGTTTGGCATCATCATGAATGCTTAGGGAGTGGCCACGTGTCCTCCTCTAAATGGCGCCAGCATGCTTCATCAGTTTGTTTCTTCAGTTATGCCGTGGATGTGTTCTTCCTCCACTGTGGCAGTCAAACGGATTCCAAATCTCTTCAAATGTGAGTTAATTCCCTATTGATTCCACTTCTTTCCATCCAGTGCAATCTCAGACGTCCGATCTAGGCCCTCTAGATCTGATGCCATACGCACGTTTTGTACAGTTGACCTACTTGACCGATAGCACGCGATCAATGGCGGTTTTCTCTCACCTCCACCTGCCACGCATTGAACGATGTATGGAATCACTCTGCTCCTGTCCAAAACCTCTTACCTTTCAAGGGTGCCCTGATCAAAACTGCTGGTTTTCTAAAGCGCGTGTCCTGCCATTGTGTTTTAGAGCTTTTTCCTTCTCCGTCCACAGTCCTCTGGTTCCCCCGTGCGACCAAGTGCTTGGGCTTTCCCATCAGGGCCCTGTTTTCCTAGCGATGCACAATTAGTGCTAAGTGCTAATCGCACATCAAAAACCTCTTCCTTTTCCCATTCCGGGGCTCCCAGGGGCTACTTTGGCCTCTTGCGCGATCTCCATGGGCCTCTGTTAGCGCGCTTTGACCGAGTTCCTTGTTGTTCCATGTCAGCTACCATTGCCACTAGTTCAGGGTGTTTTTGATACTATTTTAGACTTATTTAGAGATTTGTGTGACCTGATATAGTCATGGTTCTTTGACAGTCTTCGATGGATCCAATTCGGATCACCGGGAGGTCAATCGATGATTCATTAGTTCCAAGTAATAGTCGAAGCCCTGAGCTCCATGTTTTTCATGCTATCCATTTCTATTTTAGCCATTTCTTAGGATTTTTAGGGAAGTTTTTGAGAAAAAAATTCACCCTTGATTGGCATGATTTCTGGGCACGGGATCGCGCCGACTGAGGGGATTTGCATAACCATCCATGCCGACCAGTGTGATTGTTTCTAAAACAGGTGCATTGGCACCACGGATAAGGGAAAACAATTTTTTCTCAAACAATGACCATTAAAACTTGAATTTTATGTGCCAAAATTGATGATTGACTCAAATAAATGGTTTTTGCAGGAGAGAAATTGTTGAAAATGGTGGATTGGAAGGAAAGAGAACATGAAGATGTTGACACCTAGGCATTGAATGATCCAAATTTCCTAGAGGGTTTGAGGGATTTCGGGCTCCTTAAATTTTTCCTTACACCAAGGATGCGGGCCCACCCCAAGTTACTTCGATACTTGATAAGCCTTTGGGACATCAATCGCGAGCTTTTTGTCAATGGGGACCAAGAGCTGGAGTTGACAACTTCAGATATCTACTTCATCACTAGACTATCTCGCAGAGGTGAGACACTGAACTTGTATGGGTCACGTCTGATCGAGGCAAGCATATCTTCCCTGCTTGCCTAACACTGTCCTAAGGCCCTGAAATCCAAGAGTGCGAAGATAGAGATTTCCTATGTGCGGGATTTGACATGGAGGGTGATTTTGTTGACTATCAACAGAGTGGTGGGGTCCCAGGTGGAACATGAGACTAACAAGTAGAAGTTCCTTTATGCTGTTGACTGTACAGCTCCTACAATCTTCAACTGGGTAGAGGCCATGAATATGAACATCAAGTGCCAGTTTTCCAAGGCCAAGGCAGGGAATCTGAAGCAATTTGGCTTCATATCAATACTTGTGACCTTCTTCCTGGAATGAGTACCACTATTCCACTATCAGTTGATTGAGGTTAATCCTCTTGTGCCACGTGATCTGCGAATGGCCCGCCGAAGTCGTCTGATGCCCAGAATCACTGGGGGTTAGCATATGTCATACCAACTGATATTCTTCTCATGGCTACGATGATAGAAGATCATTGTGGAGGATTGGCCATACAACGGCACCAATTTACGTGGAGATCCAAATATGCCCTTACTGGATGGAAAGGACTTTGATTATGAAGGTAAAAATTCAAAACTTTTTTATTTTGATGTTTTTTAATTGTTTTTGGTATATGCATGCTTATAAAATTTCTCTTGTTTATGCAGATGTTGGACCAGAGCAGCCAACCGGGATGTCCTCGATAACCAAGCATATCCCCCATCCTAGTGATGTCAACCCTTATCAAGAAGGGAGTGATAACGAGGAGAATATTGTGAGGAACCTCGAGGGGTTGACTCATGGTATCCCGGAGTATGTTCGGATAGGAGACATGCCCTTGCAGTACCAAAGGTACACAGTGGGAGTCTCAAATTGGATCTGCCGACTGCTGAGTCAGGTTACACAAGTTGTCTCATGCTACCATGACCACCATGCTGAGTAGTTCCTAAGTCTAGCACTTACATATTTTTTGAGGCCTGCATGCCACGGATGTACGAGGCCTACAAAGAGCTGATGTTATCATAGACACACATATTGTTTTTTGGGGTTTTGATGTATCAAACATTCACACATGCACACACACACACATATATATATGTTGTATTTTCCCATCTATTATGGTAAAATATGGTTTTTCTTACCTTTTACATGTTTCGTGAATGTCTATCCAACACTAAATTAGCTAATGCATCTGTCAATGTATTCATGCATCTAGGAATACGATGATATGTAATATAATCAAAATGTCTTTCCAATAGACGGATACAGAGATACATTTGTAAGATTTGAGGGTTGCTGACAGAATATTGCCTGTTGAGTTGAAGGACGAAAAGCTATGAATCCAAGTTGACAACCAATTCTTTTATGCCCAGAGCAATGGCTTTTGACAACAGTTTGATGACCGCACTGTATTCAGCAATATTGTTGGTTGTACGACCCAGGAAGATACCTTGAATGTCAATCAACTCACTGTTAGGGTCATAGATAGCCCATGCTACTGATGATAAGTTCCGGGTACTATAGAAAGCACCACCGGTGAAACCAACGCGAGGAGTTGCAGACATATGCAACGCAAGAAAAGCATAGTAAATAGGAAAGATGTTTGAAAACTATCACACAAAACCACATTGTACCAAAATGAATCACACACTAATGTACATAAGCATAGTACTTTTTGAGGTAAAGCCCGTTTTGGGGCTTATTGAGAGGATTTCCTTGATAATAAATAAGCTTGTAGGCTCCTTTCTACAAAACGTGTTTTACAATATAGGGCCCATGCCACATAGGTTCGAACTTGCCTGCCCCCAGGTTATCGTTAGCTTGGTTGTATAGTAGGACCAAATCACCCTCATAGAAAGCACAAGGGGAGAATGATTGATTGAAATGGGATTTGACCTGTTTCTTTTGTGCTTCGATGACCAAGGTAGTGAGACGACAAGTCTCGCCCAGTCATTCTAAATATAAGAGGAGATCCTCTTGAGGTGATTTTTTGGGGAGGAGTTCAACAACTAGCTTGAGTGAAGGAATCTCAAATTCGATTGACAATGTTGCTTCCAGACCATAGACTAGCTAGAAAGGTGTGAAACCAATTGCATCTTTTGTTGAAGTTCGGTAGGCCCACAGAGCTGAAAAAAGCATGAGATGCCAATTTGACTTGTGCATCCCAATAGTACGCTGAAGCATGGTGACCAAAACCTTGTTCACGGCTTCAACTTGGCCATTAGCCTAAGGGTAATATGGGGTTGAGCCATCGTGGCGCAAGCCCAATGAAAATGTCAATTTTTCCATCATGTAATCTCTAAAATGGGAGCCATGGTCTGTGATAATGGCTTGGGGTACACCGAACCTAGAAATAACATGGTTAAAAAGGAATTGAGCTGCTGTCTTACCATCGGCAAAATATGTAGGAATCGCTTCGGCCCATTTGGTGAAATAATCCACAGCGACAATAATATAGCCATGCCCCCCGGCCGAATGAGGGTTACATGTCATATAATCAATGCCTGATTTGGCAAAGGGACCAATTGTAATGACAGGGTGTAGATGAGTGGGTGGGGCATGCATCTTGCATTGGTAAATTTGGTATTCGTGACACTTGCGGACAACAAGAATGCAGTCTTTGAAGATAGATGACCAGAAATAACAAGCGCGAAGGATTTTTTGAGCTATAGTGTAACCAGAAATATGACCACCACATGACCCGGAGTGGAAATCATTGAGAGCTCTTTCATCTTCCTCGATCATGAGGCATCAGTGAAGAATAGAATCGACATCGACATAGTATAAAGTATCACCAATAATATTGTAAGGTTGGGAATGATGCCGAATCCTTCGACGATCATTCTTGGTCAACGCAGACCGGAATGTGGAGGTTTGGAGATACACGATTATATCATCATACCATGGATCAAGGGTGCTAAACAGGAAAAGGGTCTCATCTGGAAGTTGTTCATCTAAACTAGTAGGGAGAGCTTTGGAGGGAAGGGAACAAAACAATTCAATGAAAACAAGTGACATTTTAGATTTGGCCGTAGCGAATACCAAATTGAATTCTTGCAGGATAACGATCCATTTAGAATACTTGCCCGCCAACAACTGACTAGTCAAGATATAGGTCATAGGGCTGCATTCAGAAATCATTGTAGTCATTCGTAAAAGGATATAGCACCGAAAGCATTGAACAACCTGAACAATAGCCAAAGCCTTAAGATCATCAAAATATTTTTGGGCCACCTCATCCCATGCAAAGGGCATTCCTTGTTTGAGCAACCAGGTAAATCCTGTGGCTAGCCCGGTGTAGTTGGTTATAAAAAAATAGAGAAAGTTGGCCTTTCCTTGCAGGATCTAGATTTGGTGCAGTGAATATGGAGGGGTTAAATTCACAATGGCCTCAAATTTTAGAAGATCCAGGTGAATCCCATCCTTGGAAATGATGCAGCCGAGGAGTCATCCTGATTCCACATAGAAAACAAATTTATGTGTATTTAATTGAATGTTATAGTGTCTGTAGCGTAGAAAAATCTACTGAAGATGGTCTGGGTGATCTTGGCGCTTATGAGAATGGGCAGGAAGGTCATCCAAGTAAGGCTAGAAAATGTTTCGAATATCATGAAACACATAAGACATTTCTCGTTGAAATGTGGCTCCAACATTTTTGAGGCCAAAAGGGAGCTTCTTGTATGCGAACGTACCCCATGGGCAGATAAAGGTTGTCTTTTCTTGGTCAGCCGGTGTTTAATTAATCTAGTTATAACTAGAAAAACTGTCTATAAGGGAAAATATCTCATTCCTGGCACATTCATCAATGAGTTTATCAATGAAGGGAGTAGGATAGTTATATTTAGGACAGACACGATTAAGATCTCGATAATCCACACAAACACAGATCATGCCTTGTTTCTTAGTCACTGAGACAATATTGGACACCGAGTCTGTAAGGGGGATGGGATAAATGAACCTAGATTTGAGAAGCTTTTCGACTTCACCCTTAATAGCAGTGGCCCTCTTAGGGTGCATTGGGCAAAGCTCTTGGCGAATGGGCTTCACGTGTGGATACGTTGGTATTTCATGCACCACAATGCTAGGATCAATGCCAGGAATTTCTTCTTAAGACCATGCAAACACATCATGAAATTCCTGAAACAGATGAGTATATGTCTTGATCTCATTCGAATAACAAGATACCCCAATATGAACGTGTTCAACGAAATTGGGTTTGATATAAATGTCAATCTATATCGTTTGGGTAATATTACCCAAATTTCCTTCCAACCATACTCCATGAGTAATAGTCAGTGGTAGAAATGGAGAAGAGGACTCTTCAAAAGTGGTAGACATGACAGTCAGGCGAGGTAGGAACGAGGATCAATGATGAGTATCGATCCATGGTGGTTCCTCGAGAGACATGATTTCCATGATACCTTCATCAGCGAGGAAGGTCTCGACTAAGGGATCAAATGATTCCAAAGTGATAAGCTAATGGGATTGAGAGTACATATCGAGAGAGGTCTCGACATATGAGAATCATAGGATGTAGAGTTTGAAGCCAAAACAATTTCCATGTAATTGACTTCAGTGGGACTAAGCGACATGACCTCACCCCAAGCATCAACAAGATCTAGTGCAAGTATGACCCAGGGATCACATTTGACTAAGAGCATATTGACAGAGGCAACATGAGGAGGTGGGAGTGGAAAAATTGCCATTAAGGAAAAATCTTTGAAGAGACCTGCCCCCACGCTCTCATAGGGAGCACCAGAGTGCTTAACATATGGAACACTTCCATCCTAGGAGGAAGATGCAAAGAAAGGCAGTTGATCAACTGTGACAATCTTCCCTCGATGGGGAAAAAAGATCACGCAAAACAAAGAGGAGGCCACAGCATGCATGGAATGTGTCCAACTTCGGCTGAGTAGAAGATTATAATTGAGATTGGGGTCAAAAATCTCTACTTCAACTTGCAATGTCTTGCCTTCGAAGGTGATGGCAAGGTTAGGTAAGACACTGAAGGGTCAAAAATCACACCCATCTAAAGCTTCCAAAGTGTTTGGAGACTGGTTCAGTATAGGGAACCAATAGCCTTACAACATGTAGTTGACATGATGCAAGTAGAAACACCTTCATCAATGACAGTGCAGTGGATGGTCTTCTCATTAATGATTACCTGAATAAGAAAGGCAATCTGATGAGGGAGTCATGGAACATGGTTCTCTAGATCGAAACAAATCAAATTAGAATCAGTTGGATCGATGCCCCCGATAATTGGCAGCAAATATTTCTGCTACGATGGGTAGCTTTGGAGTACCTTGAGGGCTAACATCGCTGATGGTGCCTGAGAAAAATCTTCAAAAAAATTGTAGTGCTAAGCGACTCGAGCATTGGGATTATATGAGGATTTCTGCATCACACCTTGAGAGGGTGGTCGCATAGCAGTATCAGGGTTAGGGCGTGTTATCTCAAAATCAGACCCTGGAAGGCTGCAGACCAGGAAGACTTCAAGTAACTATTTCAGACCAATCTTTTAGCTAAGGCTTAGCCTCCTTAGCCTGAGAGGGCTCTCTCAAAGGGTTTAAGATTTGTAATTATGATTGAGATGGCTAACTCTTTTATGAAACAAATAGTAATGAGTCTGGTAAAATCTAAATTAACAAGCATCCATTGGGCTCATGGAGTCATGTGTCATTTAGCATTAACAGTGAATTAGCTTTGCAATGAAATCAAGGCATTCAGACTTCAATATACATAAAGGACAACAAACACAAAAGGGACAGTATATGAGTACATGAAGGAAATTAGAACACAGCATGTGATTTCTAAGTAATCAAGTACTCATTAAACTGTAAACGACATGAAAGACAACAAGAGGAATTCATACATTGAAGTCACTATGATTCTTGAGCAGCAAAAGCCATTAATGTATTACCAAAGGACACAGTCTTTACATAAGCTTCACAATAGGATTTTTTACATAAACTTCCAACCCCTATTACATTTCATATCCTTCTATATATAGATTTCCTCCTTAAACATTAAGGGAACTCAAAAACTACTTCTAATGACATTTGTTTAGCTTTCAACTGCCTATTCAAGTAACAAACTTCCACTAGACCTTCTAGACATCTAAATCAAGTAGGACTCTAATTCCATAACAACCTTGGTCTACAATCATCCTTGTTCTTTGACATCTGGTCCCCTTCTAGTTTGCTGTGATGGGTCTTCAAGGCTCCATGTTTGTCTTCAATGTCACATGTTTTCCAATGCCCTAAGACATAGGAAACTACCCTTGTGTACCAGTCTTTAGTTTGCCTCCAAATGTTCAGATCCAACGAAGTATATCCTTTATCTTTTAATTACCCAAAATGGAGCAGACTGCCACGTCCTTGATGTGCTGTCCACAATTTTCATGCTTGAAAGCCAAAATTCTTGCAAACTGTTTCACATATTCTGAAGTGTGGTAATTATGCTCACTTTATGACAAAAATCTAAAGTTGGATTCGAACACATATTATCTCCACCTGTCTTGACCTAGTTGAATCTTAATAGCTTCAGCCGATGCCTTGCATGCCTTGTAGACATTCCCCTTTCAAAAATTCCTGCTCATATTCAAAACCGGTTAGTTGAAATTAGGTTGTTTAGCTTCAACAGTTTCGTAGAACGCTATGAAACTGCTGAGATTTAGTCATCACCTTCAGCAGTTTCGTAGCGCGCTACGAAACTACTGAGTTGCTTCAAAAATCACAGTTTCAACCCAAAACTTTACTATTTGAGCACATTGCTTGTTAAAACATTCTTCCAACTGTTTCAAGACTTTCCAAAACTGAAGGGAATGTTTGATTCTTCAAAAAGGATTATACCAAGCAAAATCATCAAAACTTTGAGACATAGCCTTACTTGTAGTGAGATTTCTTCATGGAGATTCTTGTAGCTGGCTCAACTGTATCTTTAAGTCTTCAACTTGTTTTTTCATGACTTTGATCCCAGACCTGAGGTTTGTATTGACTTTTCTAATAAACTGAGCTTCCTTTATTGCAAGAGTAGTCCAGCTAAGAAATTGAACACTAAAATCAACCACTTCAGAAATTTGAAAATTTTGGTCCTCCCACCGAGCTTGCATCTGGTTGAAATAAGCCTCCTTAACTGCAAATTTCCTAGCAGCCTTCTTTAGTCTAGCAATTTCAAGGTTGGCCAATCCTAATTTCTTTTTCAAGTCTTCCACATTACCTTCTTCTTGAGTGGCAACTGTTTTGCCTTTATCCTTTCTTTCATGAGGCCATGTTTCCTCCCCTGTTTCATCTACCCTTGGCGGTACCTCCTGTACTTGTTTGAACTTCCTCGTTATGGGTCTTCTGGGCTTGAAAACAAATTGTTCAACTTTCTCATCAAATTTGAATTTCTTCGAGGCTTTAACTTTCTTGGCCTTCTCTTTATCTGACTCGATCAAATCAGCTTGCACTAGTGGGCACTCTTCAATGTCAATGGCTTGCAATAAGTCATTTAAATCTCCCTTTGAAACAAGACTTTCTTTAATAGCCACTGACTTACCCTTTTCTTTTGCCACCTGACTCCTAGTCCTTCTTCTTCGAACTCCTCTTGTGCTTGCTTCATGTGCAGTTTCTTTGACCTGAGTTTTTTCTTTATTTGATTGATGAGGTGTATCCTGCCTAGTCAGTGGCTTGGTAGACTCTCCAACTTGTTTCCTTGCTTTTAATTTTGAAACCCTCTTGGCTCTTGTTTCTGTTTGAGGACTGGTTGTTGTTGAAGGTTCTTTTGCCGCTAGAGGGCTGAGACCAGTCTTGCTCTTGAAACCGGACATGAATATGAATGTGTCCCAATATCTACTTACCCTCTGGAGTTCATGCAGAACCATTAACTTAACCAAGCCATGGTGGAATAGTGAAGTCTCACAAGCTTCCTTTCTCAGTTGTACCTTATCACACATTTTACTTAAGTTGCGAAACAAGTAAAAAGGTAGATCAATAGATGTTTTCCCTGTGAAATGCAACAACAATTTAATGGTATGAATACACTTTGCTATATCTCCCTTCACAGGTCAGATACTTCTGTATACAAGTAAGCAATTGAGCATATGATTCTTTAACATAACTTCTAGGAACAGAATTGCTCAAATCTGAGTTAATGAACTCCTGTTTTAGAAATTCTTTGCATGGTTTCATGTCAAATTTGAAATTCTTGAACCAATTTTCTTGCCTTCTTGGTATTTCTGTAACTATGGATATCATGTCTGGTGAGACTTGCAATTTCAACATGCCAACCTTTGAGTTTAGCCCTGTGAAATTCAGTGCAAATTCCTTAGTCACTTGTGCATGTCCTCCCTGGAGCTTCTTGCAAAAATTCCAACATCCATCTTGTTTAAATGCCTGTTTGACCTCTTTGTTCTTCAAGGTTATATCCAAACCTTCAGGCTCATTTCTCAGACATTTTCCTGATCTATGGTCTTTCATTTCTATCGATCCCTCCATGAAGATTCAATGACCTGTAGGCTGGAAATGCTAGTGCTACTCAAACTCCCAACTCTACCTCGCTTGAATGGCTGCCTCACTTGATGATGATGTTTTCAAATTCAAATCTAGTAGACTTGTTTCTCATGCAAAGCCTACAATCATCATTAAAACCGAGCACACTTGGCCTCTCTTGGAACTTGTATTTCGTGTGTACCAATGTACCTAGTGATTGCAACGATGGAGATAAGCAGTTGGAGATGATGTATGGAGTGGATAAACTGAAAATGAATGACGTAGCCATAGGTTAACTTGAGAGATTTGACAGTTGGGAAAGATTCACTGCGGAATGCACGAATCTCCGATTTCGCAGTGCAGTCAGTGTAAATTTTGAATAATGCGTTGCGAAATCACCTAAAACCTATCGCGCTGCGAAAACACCTAAAGGACTTTTGCGTTGCGTAATCACCTAATAAACCTTTGCGCTACGAAACTGCTTAAAGGATTAATGCACTGCGAAAACACTTCAGGATGGTTACATGCGCTACGCAATCACCTAAAAAGGCTTTGTGGGACATAATGATTTTTTTTTTTTTAAACCAAACTTACACATGGCTATGAGATCAGTGATGGATGAGAATGCATGCTTGACTCAAGACCTCCTAAGACTCAGACTCTAAGGAAAATGAAATCAAACTTAGACTAACACTGACCTTTATCATCAAGCTAGTATGAGAAATTTTGGCATTAGAATTCTTAAGTGATAACAGGGCGCTTGATTTGTAGAGGGCCAGAACTAGAGGTAGAAGAAGAAGGTGCAGCTTCTTTTTCTTTCCTAGCTGCTAGAGCTAGAGTTTGATAATCTTTCAATCAGGTAGTCAGCTTAATGGGAATGCTCATCATGAACACTTGAGATCTAGAGGAAATAGATCGGGGTTGGTCTACTATTTGAGTCTATTGAGATGGAAATGGCTCTTTAAGGACAGCAGGGGTCCCTTTGAGAAGGCGACTAAATTTAGATCGTCATGGACAATCCTTAGTATAGGGATCCTCCTTGCAAATGAGGCAGGGATACTTAGGTTTCTGTTGCGAAGATTCGCCAGCAGACGATATGGGAGGACCTTGTTTCGGGGCATCAGCTCTAGCTTTACCTTTGCCTTTCTTTTTTCCTTTCAAGGATTTTTCCATTGTGGTAGACTACACAGCATGGACCTTTGGGGTTTTACCAGGGCCTCGTAGATTTTGAGATGAACTATTAGGAGCAGCATTCAAGTTCGACTTCTATTTGGAAGAAGTTTTAGTAGGGATCTGGGATACTGAACCAATAACTCCATCAAAGTGAAGAATAGCTGGTGACTTTGATGCTGCAGGATTAGATGATGGTCGCGGAGAATTGGCTAATAACTCGTATAAGGTGCCAGACTGAGAGTAGACCAGATCCAAGTACTGGGTACGAGCAATGGCTTGATCTTTAGTGATGCATCCAGCGATAGCTATATCGTGAGCAATTGGGGCTACGAATTATTTTCTAAACCATTCAGTGAGCAACTGATTAGCTATCTCAAACTTGATTAGGCAACGTCTACATCTCCATTCATGGATATGATCAGAGATGTGCGTCGCAGTGTCTTGCTTAAGAGATGTGAGAAAATAGGTGATAGTTTCATAACGAATCGGCAGCTGAAAATGCATGAGGAAATCGATGGCTAATGAATTGAAGTCATGGAAAGTACTTTGAGGTAACTCGATGTACCATTTCATTGCGGTACTTGTGAGGGTCCATTGGAAAAGGAAAAGATGAATGGAATCGTCCATGTACAAGTTTGACGAGCACCAAAGGTGATAGGTCATCACATGGGCCTGAGGATATTCTTTAGCTTTTCCATTGAACTTTGGGCAATCAATTGGTATCTTGGACAGCACCGGAGGCCAATACGGTGAATGAAGGATTGAATCATTTGTAAGGCATGATACATCTAGAAACTCAAGTGTAGCCAAGAAAGGTAATTGAGTGTTAAAATGCATGGGAGGTCAATAAGCGGGCCCATAGGGAGGAGCCCATCCCTACTGGTAAGGATTTTGGCCCCATAGTGGGGGATTTTGGCCATATGGCATCTGCGACTGCCCCCATTGCAGATTACCTTGACCAAAGGGAGGATTCTGACCTTGCGTACCTTGAAACTATCCAGGCACAGGTTGTTGATAGGCAACGTATGGGTTAAAAGGTTGTTGAGCATGTTGACCTTGGACATATGGATATGGGACCTATTGTCTTAGAACATAGGGTTGTTGAGCATATTGTCCCTGAACAAGAGGGTTCTGGACCTGCAGTCCTTGGGCATAATGTTGATACACTTGTTTCCCCTGGACGTAGGGGTTTTTTACCTGGTGCCCTTAGCCAGTAGGATTTTGAACCTATTGACCTAGGACAAGATGATTTTGTGCTTGCTATTGTAGGACTTGACCTTGCCCCTGTCCCTGCAAGGGTTGACCTTGTTGATATGTATACAAGGGTTGTTGCTTCCCTAGTTGGTTTTAGTGTTGCAAGGGCTGACCTTGCGATTGCAAAATTTATCCCTGGGTTTGCAGAGGTTGACCCTGCGAGGGTATGGGTTAAGAGGTATGCAAAGCATATTCCATCTGCTGTTGTTGTGAGATAATCTACCCTTGTTGTTGCATAGAAATCCCTTGCTGCAACAAAGGTTGCCCTTGCGGTAACAAAGGCTACTCTGGTTGTTGTAAAGGTTGTCCTTGCTATTGCAAGGGTACTTGAACATTGCCCGAGAAATTACCGAACTGAATCTAGCTGTAGCCAAGCTGGATGTACTGCCTAGATTGGAGGGTGTAAGGTTGATTAACCAATCCTTGAGAACCATATGGAACATAAGGATTTTTGCATTAGACCTGAGCCCCATAGGGCTACTAATACTAAACATTGCTCGATCCAGATAGACCACTAGGATTCTGAACCTATTGGTACTGGACATTGCCTGATCCATTAGGGTCAGAAGGGTTATAAATAATACCATAAGAGGGTTGGTTTATACCAAGCATGTGAGCTTGTGAGCACTCACACTAGTGGAACTTGACACCATAGAGACATTCAGGTTTTGCACCCCAGGCGGTGGCACAATCAGGACTGGCACAAAAGAACTGGCAGAGACAATCTTTGAAACCACCGGTTGTAACTGATGTGTAGCTAGGATCAATGATACAAGAGTATTTGGGACAGTGGGTTTCACTGGGACTAAAGTAACAACTGGTTGGGAAGTCATGTTTGTGACAAATGGACCTGACATAGGCCTGATGCCTGATGCCCAAATAGGATTATGGTAGAGTGATGAGGCACTAGGTGTGCCTAAAACTAAGTGTCCCAAAGACACATAGCCGGGTGGCAAGATGGTGGGAATACCTTCTGAATAAGGGAAACCTTCGGGAGGAAAATGCAATTGCAATTCTTCCCCCTCAACAATGTGTGGAGTAGAAACTTCGGACTCATCCGAAGAAGAGACTAGAGCATTGCCTTCGGGTTCCATGTTTGAAAACAAACAATGATGAATGGTCGAATGTGTACTTGGGGATAGTTCCAAAGGAACACCTGGCTAGTCATACAGACTGTAAGGGTGTTGTGGGGATATCTCAACAATGTCAAACAGAGGGAGGATAGATAACCAGTCCAAGCTGACCGTCAGTGGTCGGCAAGTTCTCTGGAGTTCGAATGGGGTTATCGAGATATTTTGGGCCAAGATCAGAAGATGACCCTGAGTTGAAGGTAGGCGAAGGACGAGATGACAAAGGTTGAAAACTCAAAACAATTGCGAGTTCAACATTTTGGTCCTCAAGTGACTCTAATAACTCAAGAAATGGCTCCTCAAACAATATTTCAAATGGAGGAGAAGAAGAGGAATTGAGTGAACCAGATGGTTTAGCCACGATGACCTTGTCTTAGTCAACAGAAAAAATAACTTCAAAGATTTAAAATTTCCTTTTAAGGGAACTCACAATTTGGTCAAAAATACTAACAAGATGTTTTGGATCGTGGGAAATCAATTATTAATATGCATAAGAGACTGATTTTCTTTAATTTTTTAAGAGTCAAGAAGGAAACAAAAATGACTCTATCACTTTCAATTGGAAACGAGCTTGAAAGGACAAGTGCTCAATGATCTTTTAAGTTTAATGAGTCAAAAATATCAAATGACTACTCTGGATGATCTAGGTAAGCAGTATTACAAGGGAACCGTGAACTGTAGAATACCTCCTAGAAAACAAAGAAGTACAAGCAGGCAATCTCCCTAAATGTTGTGTTTGGTGTATCACGTTCGCAAGGCGGCCAACTCGTCTTCCTAAGGATAAAAGGATTGTAGCCTAGTGGGGTTTCCATTATATACTCGATGGTACGGGGAGCACAAATCCATGCTAGCATTGTCTAATTCTGAAGCTAATGACAACTGCTAGGTTTAAATACGTTAGAACACATCTCTAGCCTAGGCCTTCTAGATATTATCATTAATGTCAAATGCACCTTAGGTTAATTGAATTCATTTTAGAGTTGATCTTGAGTTAAGTTTTGGTTTTCAGGTCTTAGAAATGCTACTCAAAAAAAATAAAATGCAACTAAATGGGACAAGACCCTTTCAATTCGATGAAATACCTACACTAGAGAGGGTAGGAAATACTCAATCAAATGCAAACAATCAAGCAACTAAAAATGAAATGATCTTTCACTACTTCACTTTTTCAAAAAATAAACTAATGAAAAATACATTCCAATTCCTAAATTCCTGACAAACACTTATCTATGAGTCCTTTCAAAATGAAAAAATCCTCTTCCTTTTTCAAATGTTGATGCAATTCTGGTATTTTTAATAGATGCAAATCATAATGATGCAACAAGCTATAATTTCATACTTTCTCATGAAACAACGAAACAAACTTTTGCATATAATCTTTCAATGAAAAAGCTTTCGAGACTATGAGCTCTTCAAGTAGATGAAAACATGAAAAGAGAATTTCATTCAAATCAATGAAACACTGACTTTACCACAAACAAGACCAACAATGTAATCTATGCTTGAAAAATATGTTCAAGCTAGTAAACGAAACCTTTTTCAAACTTGTGGGAAAAGAGGTCAAAGTCATAAAAGGACCATAAAACAAATGCAAGGATTAAACACACCCACACTTGGACTTGATGAGTCCACAAGCTATTGAATGGGTGACTAACTAGATGCCCTAGTGTCGCTGACCACTCAATGACTCAATCAATCAAATAGCAAAATGACAAGCCAACAAGCAAGCAAAAACCAAATGAAAAGTAGCTTCCTAATCATGGAGAAAACAATCAAAAAGGCTCATGGGGTCAAAACACAAGAGCATAACACAATGGCCAAGATGGGGGTCAAGCCCTAATCTCCACTTACAAGCATCGGCGCGACTGCCTAACTGAACAAAAGCACAAGAGGCTGGTTGGCGCGACTGTTCCTCCGCAATTTGCGCTGGTCAGTGCAACTGTCAGCGGATTAAATGCGCTAGCCGAGGCAACTAAGGAAAGATAAAAGAATTCAAAATAGGGACCAAATCTGCTACTATGAATTTTAGACTTAGGCCAATAAGTAGGAAAAAAGAAACAGAACCAAATGGAAAAAGTGAAACTAGAAAAGTTCTCATGAAATCATGAAATCTAAAACAAACAAAAAATGGGATCTCCCCAACGGAGTCACCAATTTGTGGTGAAGTAAAACTATAAGTGCAGACACGAATGAATTCCTCTAGCCCGATAATGGGTCTAGCCACAACAGATACATTCTATGGAAGATTTCCTTAAGTTAGAATTAATCAAGAAGGCCTACCTCTTGGTCACTTATCCTACTTGATGATGTCCTCACTTGCTCGCTCCAACAATCTCTTGCTTCCTTCTTCAAGCTCTTGAAACAAGTAAACAACAACAACACACAAACATAATAATAGATAAATTGCAATTCAACCTACTTAACAAGTCAAGAAGCATTAGGACACGAATATGTAATATTACAAAACATGTAGGAAATCAATATATAGTTGCATATATTAATATCAAATAGAGATTACAACCATTCATCTTGAAGTCGCTGTCCTCCTCTGACAAGAACAAGTTCCCACACACTTTTGCTAGCACACCATGATAGCTTCAAAGAAAAATAGTTTAAAGGCTCTTCCCTTAGGCTTCACTCCAAACAAAACACACTTCCCCCTCACACAACAATATGGCTACAACTAGTAATATCTTTCTTGTCTAATCAAAATCATATACTCACACTTAGCCAACACTTTAACTAGCTTGTGCTTGGGAAGAAGGGAGGTTTATATAGGAAATATGGATGGGAGATGGATCCTCTTCTTATGGGAGAAGGACTTATCCCTTGAGGTAGTTCCATCATTATAGGGGAAAGGAGACCAAACTATCATCCTCGACCCCATCCGGCCAAACCATTTACCAGACTTCTGTTACGAAGCTTCTAGAGCTGGAAGCTTCGACTCTAATTTTAAAAACTTTCCATAATAGGATCGACGTGACTGGAACACAGCTCAGTCACACCGGTCAGCACAGGGAATATTGCTAATCTCTGCACATCGGCATGGGGGAGATAAAGGTCATTAGCTTCGGCCTTGTAAACGGGGCACAACAGAAGTTTCAGGGGAAATGGAGCAAAAGGGAAATGATTTGCTTATGAAGAGGGACATAATGGGAAAAGAATGTGGGGTTCACTGCCGAGGTCCTCTAGGATCAAGGAACGGGGAGTATAGGGACAGTGACAAAATGTTGTGTAAGAAGATGCATGGGAGGTTGTCGCGCTAGTGCTTGAGGGGCTGGAACGCTCAGTTGTGCATAGGGATAAGATGGTGGAGGGGCAATAGTTTGGTGGATAGGTTGATCATTGGCTGGCCCTGAAAAGATGTTGCTATGAGGAGGGGCATAATTGTTGGAAGAACTAGTTCCCACCTGCGAATAGCCATAACTTTGTTGAGTATATGGCGAAGGATGTGAAATGGCTCCAACGATACCGTCGACGGTGTGAGATTCCCCCAGTGCATTGGCACCTCCAGGATAGGTGAGGTCTGGAATGACGGTATAGACATAGCCAAATTGTGCATAAATCAAGTCATATCTCAGAGCAATTTGGAGAGCTTCTTCCTCTATCTGAGGAAAATGAGACATGACATCTTTGACAATGGGCAATAAAAGGTTGTTGGGATGGGATCCCCTGGGTCAGTTTTTGGGTTTAGATAACCCAAGTTTTGATACATTTTTGTAACTAATATAAATTTTCTATGATTTGTGGATGTGGAGCGTGTAGATGATTAGGATTCAAAGGTGTTTTAGCCCCTTGTTTATGTAAAGTTTGAGTCAGTTTTGAGATCCACCCATGGTTCACGGACCATGTGATTATATGAGAAAGGCTATAAATAGGTGTGTCTTAGAGAATCTAAGGCATAATGGATGGAGTCTTAGAAGTAATAGCGAAAATAAGTGGGTCAGATAGGAGAAGAAAGGCTCTGTAGTTGAGTGCACAGAAACCTAAGTAGAGTCCATAGCTGAGTGTGTGGACCCCTACAGCTAAGTGCGTAGGGTAGTTTTGAGTTTGTAAATCTCAACTGAAGATCAATAAAGAAAGTTACCGAAGAATTCTTGTGTATATATGTTTTATATTTGTTTACGTTAATGATATATGTTCACTATGAATAATGTGTTTTATGAAATATTGGTTGAATGTTGCGTGATTCTATTGAATAACTGTTAGATGATGTATGCAAGCATGTTTATGTAATTTTACAAAGACTTTGATGAATTCTCTGATGTTTATTAATAACTTAAGCTTATCTGCATGAACCCTAATTTAGGATTGTTCTCTGATGCACATAAGTGGATAGATTGACTAATAAAGGTTCACAAAGACCGATCGTAGACCTTCGAGAAGGTCTAAAGGCCATTTTGATGGAGTTACAACAGTGTGCCCTAAGAGATTATCAATCTATGCGAAGGCAGATTTGAAGCGCAAAAGACATCACACTAATCTCTAGATGAAGAAACTTGGTTCTTGCATCCCCCCATACTGCTTCAGGTGAGACTACAGCCCGTGCTATGCGAGTTGTTCCCGAAAGGGCCAGTAGTGTAGGGATTTGTTGGTTGGCCCAACTAACTCTAAACCTTAGGTCAGGACCCCCTAAGACAACAAATGGTTTCATTTTCGGGACCGAGATCTGCTTGAAAGAGATGTGCGATGTCACATCACTGGAATTTGACCAAGAAGGAAATTGAAAAGTGGTTGGATCAGAATATTCATGCGTTCATAGCGTATGAAAATAGGAATCCACATCTATCAAAGGAAGAGTGGTTGAACAGGTATTTGTATACAGAGATACACAAAATCTTCTTTAGCACTTTTCCCATTGAACTGTACAAGTGGTTAGCTAAATTGAGATAGAACCAAGGAAGGTGGAAGATTGATAATCCTATAATGTGGACTACTAAATTATGTGAGAATTAGAAGCCTCTGAAAACTAGATCATGTGGGCTATTGATCATTGTCTTGATTAGATTCTAGGAGGATTTGTTACAGAATTCATAGTTGATACCTTAGTCAGCTACAGCGAAGCAGAGCGACAATTTTTAAAGGATCGCGAGGTAAGTATTTAAGATATTTGAATACCTATATTAAAAAAAAATTATGTGAAAAATGGGTTATGCCATTACCTTGATGTTTGGAGCTATGGAAGTGGATGATTCTTTAGAAATTGTGAAGGATTAAGACCAGAGAATAATCCCCTGATTGGACCTCCTGTAAGTGATGACGAAGGGGTGGAAAGGACTCCTTCGCGAAGTGCTGTTCAGCTAATCACTCAAGATATTCCTCGAGTAAATCATCTATCCACTCCACCTCCAACTCCACCTCCACCTACACTGCATACACCTTTGCCCACACCTCCACCTCCACCACCTCCATTCAACACAATGAACACTATGAAGCTGCCGATTTTCAAGAGCATCAGGAGTGAAGATACAAGGAAATTTTGGTTTGTTGTGAATGTTACTTGGATAGCGCAATAGATTACTGATGATAATATAAAGAAGGCACAATTGGTTACCACTCTACAGGATCGTGCACTGACTTGGTATATTAAGTATTGTTCTGATAATCCTCTGGCATCGCTTGCAGAGACTAGGGTAGCCCTAATGAAGGATTTTAGTAAGCCGAAGTCTAATTCACAGTCATTAGTTGGATTTAAGGAAATCATGATGAGGGTCAATGAGAGGCTTCGGGAATTATATCAAAGGCTAAAGTTTTAGATTCGAGAGGTCGAGGAGGAGGAGGACCTAATAGAGGTCGCAGTCATCTCATCTTCTATAACTGTGGAATGCCAAGGCACTATATGCAGGACTTTCAGAATCAGGTGTGCCCATCATGTCAATATTGCATCCAGTTTGACCATACTATAGAGGAATGCTTGGTGCTGATAGCTAGAATGAAAGAAAATAAAGTGCAACCTCAGCTGCCTACACAAAACTTACAGATGATGAGAGTTGAGCCCCGCGAGGAAGATCAAAGCATGACTATAGTGTTGAGAAGTGGAATAACTACTGTTGATGATAAAGGTAAACAACATGAAGAGTAGAATGGGTCCAAAAGGACCCAGAGAAGGAAGTGAGTTTTGATCTGAATCGCACGAAGGAAACATTTATGGAGGCTAATAAAATCTTCATTGTTTCATCCACCTTAGGAAGTCAGGACAAGGTACAAGAAACCAACATGCCTGCATAGGTTGACCCCTTTATGCTTACTACATTTTGGATACCTGCATAAAGTTGTTGTGTGATAACAAATATGTGTAAGGTTTGCAGGAGTTGATAAAAAATGCACCAACAAAGAGAAGGTCCCTGATGGACACTAGGTGGTCAAAAATATTGGCAAACATAATGCAAGAACAGGGCATGAGATGAGGCTAATCGCATAGAAAGGAGATTATGAGATGGACCAGGTCATCTTGGATTTGGGGTCTGATGCGAACATGTTGCCAAAACAAACATGGGAAAGAATTTGGATATATATGCTGTAGTGGTCCCTGATTTAGCACAGAATGGAAAACCAACAGAAAATCATCCCTATGGGGCGATTATATGGAGTAACAATTGATATAGAAGGTGCGAGCGTGATGGACTAATTTGAGGTGATAGATATCCTTGATGAAACCAATCCATACCCTACACTTTTAGGAATTTACTGGGCCATTCATATGAATGGGTTCATCAATTTAAAAAAAGGACAATGTTGTTTGAAAAGAAATCACTTTGGATTGTAGTACCGCTAGACCCTGCAGAAGGGGCACAATATATTGAACCAAACCTCAATTATCAAGAAAGTGAGGATGAACTAGATCAAGTCTACAAAATAATAGCGTGAGACCAGGATTGGATCAATCCGACAACAGATGGATGGATTGCATGGGATCAGGAGAGTTCCTACACCTCTGATTCAAATGAAGATTTGGAACATTGGTAGATTCATTTGCATGAAGTATCCATGCTATGATGCAATATGATGACGAAGTCGTTGTGCTATGTTTCGTTGGAGGTAAGGAACTTACCCTATTATGATGGGTTAACTAACGTGGATAATTTTTTGGATGCATTTAAACGTGAATTCCCTCAGGATCACTGCTTCCAAGCATTAGATTTGGCACTACGCGCTACGCTCGCACGATGGTGGGGTACACATAAATATAGTTTTGGCGAATGGTGAAATTACAAAAGGATGTTGAGATTATGGTTTGGGTGTCCTAACAATCGATTGACTGAGAAAGATAATGGGAAGGATGATCCATGCAACCACTTAGCAAAATGGACTAAAGCATGGGGGACATAAATGTAGTCAGAATGGGTACACATGTTTTGCCATACTTTGGATAAAATTCTCATGAATTGATATCTAAAAACAGAGCTCTACCATGGTGCTGTGGAGTGGGATGTATTAAGGGAAGTGTTTTTATTGACCTTCAACTTTGAATATGGTTTCACCAGCATCGATGAAGCTCGACAGGAGATTAAGGCCATTATCTTCAGAATGCCACAAGAACCTATGGAATGGATCCAACCATATTGGAGCACCCAACTATAGCATGCACTAGAATGCCATAATGTGAATTTTGAAGAGGAGGATGAAGATCCAAGAAATGTTAACATTCAAGAAGAAGAAGGGCGTCGTGAATTCGAGGACCCGCAAAGAGACAACCAGAACATCACCACGCCATTGAAGTAAAAGCAAGTCAACGTTGGTACTGAAGCAGAATCAAAGTTTGCAAATATTGGAGATTATTGGGATGACATTACTGTGGATAAAGTTGTTGAGTTGCTCCACGAATATCAAGATATCTTCCCTACCAATTTTTCATATTTGAAGGGCATAGTGGGATATTTTGGAATTATGAATATGACTCTGAAGCCAGACGTGAAGCCTATTAAACAAAGTTAGTATTGCCTTAATCCTAGGTACAAGGAAAAGCTTCGCCTAAAGTTGGATATGATGCTAGAAGCAGGCATCATAGAACCGGTTGAAGGATTTTACTGGGTGAGCCTGATGGTGATTCGGGAGGAGAAGAAGAAGAAGGGTGAGATAAGGATTTGTGTATATCTGCGGAAGCTTAATGATGCATGTGTCCATGGTCCATTGTTGATGCCATTTAACAATGAAGTACTGGAAAATGTTGGAGGGAAGGAGGCCTACTCATTCACTAATGGATTTCCAAGGTATCATTAGATTAAGATCGCACCTGAGCATAGGAGCAAAACAACCTTCGCAATGGAGTGGGGGTGTTTTAAATACACTGTGATGCCATTTGGACTCAAGAATGCACCTACAATATTTTCTCATGTAGTCATCGTGATGTTCAAGGAGTTGATTCATAAGTTCCTATAATTGTACTTTGATTACTGGACAATGTTCTGATTAGTCAAGCGCCATGTAACAAGTCTGTGCCTGATGTTGGATACGTGTCATAGATACCAGATCGTGCTGAATTTGAACAAATGCATCTTCTATGTTCCCTTTGGAATCCTGCTGGGTCACATGGTATCCAAGCAAGGGCTAATGGTGGACCCTGCAAAGATTGTAATAATTGTGAATTTGGAGGCCCCAAGGAACATTAAGTAGCTACATGTGACACTAAGACATATGGGATATTACATAAAATTTATCAAAGCATATGCTCAAATTACCGTGCCCATGGAGAAACTACTGAAGAAGGACGCAACATTCTGTTGGGATGAAGAATGTTAGAGAAGCTTAGATGTATTGAAAGAAAATATGGTCACCGTGCCAATCTTGGTATTCCCTGATTGGAAAAAGGAGTTACATCTACATGTGGATGCCTCTTGCATTGCATTGGGTATAGCATTAACACAAGCCAGTGAAGGAGAAATGGACCATCCTATAGCCTTCACGAGTAGGAAATTATCAAAGGCTGAGAAGAATTACTCAATGAATAAGCGCAGAGGATTTTCCATGGTGTACACACTATAGAAGTTCAGGCACTATCTGTTAGGAGGGCATTTCAAAATGCACACAGATCATTCTGCCTTGAAGTACCTAGTCAATAAGCCTGTGTTGGGGGCAAAGATCTACAGATGATTGCATCTATTCCAGGATTATGACTTTGAAGCAATTGTGAAGCCAGGGAGGTTAAATGCAAGACTTGACCATCTGTCACGGATCAAAACAAGCAAAGAACCCAATAATATTGAGGAAGGGTTGCCAGATGTGCAACTCTTTACTGTGCGCATAGTGGATAATCATTTTGTAGATATTATTCACTTCTTGACTATTGGGATGGCATTGGAAGGGAATAGAAGTTAGCAAAAGAAGGAACTCATAGTGCGTACAGCTAATTTTTCAGTTATTGCGAGACATTTGTATAAGATGGGTGCTGATGAAATATTGTGAAGATATGTGCCAGATTTTGATAGGGATATCATTCTTGTTGAAGCTCATGGAGGGGCTGCAGGAGTTCATTATGCAGGAAAAGTGACTGCAAAGAAGATTTTTCACGCAGTCTATGGTGGCCAATGCTACACAAGGATTCCAAGGCATATTGTAAGGCATGTGATGCATGTCAGAGAACAAGCAAACCATTGCAAAGGGATGAATTTCCATTACAACCTCAAGTATCTTTGTAGCCATTTGAAAAATGGGCAATTGATTTCATTGGGCCAATTCATCCATTAAGGAAGAAAACTTGTGCGTGCTATATCATCACCACGATGGAATATCTAACCAGATGGGTAGAGGCACAGCTGGTTAAGGATCATACAGGGGCTACAGTAGTACATTTTTTCTTTTAATATGTCTTAACCAAATTTCGCTGTGTGAAAGTGTTGATGAGCGATAGAGGTATGCACTTTCTGAATGAAACAATTAGCGCATTAACAGAAGAATTCCAAGTCTATCATCAGAAGATTAAACCATATCACCCATAGGCTAATGGAACTGTTTAAGCCTTCAACAATATTTTGGAGAACACGCTAATGAAGATCTTCAATGCTCAATGAAATGACTAGGATGTGTGCGTGCCTACGGTAATATGGGCTTATAGGACTACTTGCAAGAAGCTGACAGAGAAAACATCGTTTAGATTGGGATATGGTGTAGAAGAGGTAATGTCGATGGAGTATATTGTGCCTAGTCTATGCATAGCAACTATCATAGGTATGGTAGATCGCGAGGCCTTGGAAGAACGGCTCGCGCAACTAATGGAGCTCGAAGAGGATCGATTTTTGGTAGGATTTGATCAGTAAGTACAGAAGGAATGTGAGAAAGCGTGGCATGATCACCACATCAAGCTTCACACATTCAAGGTAAATGATATTGTCCTATTATATGATAGTAAATTCACTAAGTTTCCAGGGAAATTCCAGATGCATTCGTTATGGCCATATATTATCAAGGACATTACAGATGGAGGCATAGTTCAACTCACAAAGTTGAATGGAGAACCTTTTCAAGGAAGAGTGAATGGGAGATGATTGAATTTGTATACAAGCGATCCTGTGCAATAAATATATGGTGGTAAGTTAGTCTTAGTGCTACAAGAAGTTGCAAGGGAGTATGAGACTATAAACTACACTTCCAGGTTTGGAGGACTACGTAATAGGCGGGTTGCGCGGAAAATAGTGAAGTTTCAACCTATGAAGTTGCACGAAGGAAGTTGCACCATGGAGGGAGGTTCCGCGTAGCATAACAAAAAAGTGACTGTTGGAGTCATTGTTTATGACATGACAGCTAGAAGATGGTTAAGAGGAGCGGGCTAGTGACATTTAAGTCAAAAATCTTTGAAGATCTGCCGCCAAAACAACATCAATTGTCAGAATTTGGGGGGAACTGTCAGATTTGAATTCAAAACCGCCTATAAATTACACATGCCGGTCCAACAGAGAACACTTTGCGCTCTCAAAATTGTTAGTGAGATTTGTTGTATATCACCTATGAAGCAATTGTATTGGGAAGATTTAGTTGTGAGCCCTACATTTGTTGTGTCATCTAAGTTGAACCAAAAATTTATCCTAGAGAAAATGCTCAAACCAAGTCTAGCTGAAATTGTGAGTACTGGTGGTGATGTGGTCTCTGAAGGAGCTGCCCCAGAAGTTGTAAGTATGGAATCTCATCTCCTATGCCTATGGCACCAAGGTGACCTGGGCCAAAGCCTACCAGTGCCATAGAAACCCAAACAACGAAACTGAAGAAGGATAAGCCGAAAAAGCTAGTGCTGGTGCACGAATCACCAAGAAAGCATTCTACAGCACAAGCAAAACAAAAGAAAGACAAGTAGCTAGAGAAATTCATGGACCTATATGTGGAAAAAGGCCAGGGAACAAAAGATATTGGCGTTTAATGAATGGAACCTATAATGAAGCTACCCGAGTATATCCCTCCAACGAAGGGAAAGACAAAGATCACAAAGGATCCAGATTCAGAGAAGTTTACCATTTCCATGCCCCTACTACCTGAGCAGGTTCCTTTTGAAGATTTTCAGCTTGTGTGGATCCCACTATTGAATATGGAGGATTGGGACCCCATGTATCATGCTAGGTTTCCACACTTAGTGACAAATAAATACATGAGGCACGCCTACTATGTGGATTCGGGTGTTACCACATTAGAAATGGATGAATGGGTCTACGGTGTTGAGAACGCAGGGTTACTCAATTTTTTGTGGGTGCCCCATTATCACTGCACCCCCATTAAAACAATTTGTGCACCCTGTTCATTGTACTTGTCACGTGGGAATTGCCAGAGGACAACCAGTTTCCTCCACTTGAGGAAGGATTTCTGGAGGCAGTGAAATTTTCTTCCTTATGGACTCCAAAGGACCCCACGCAGATCACAGAGACGAAAATAGTTTGGGTCCTTATGGAAACAAGTCTCCAAATGGCTATTAACCAATGTCTGAGGTTGTCCCCAACCTTGTACATGCAGTTATCACCCTATGTGGCATTCATGGTTGACTTCCACATAGTGTACATTTAAGCATGGAAATATCCACAGTAGAAATGGCATGAATTGCCATATTTGGTGGCAGAAACAGATTCCATTAGGTCATAGCAAGATGGCCTACAAAATGGAGCACACCCTCAGACTTAGATGCTAGAACAAGCATGGGTACAAGAAGTTATGCTGTGCGGAAGAGAACGAAGGTAGTTGAGCAATTTGCATGTACACTCGCAGAGAAGGAAATAAAGGAAGCCACAGAGAAGGCTCGAGTGGAGCAAGAGTGTGCTAACAAGGAATAGGTCGAACAGGAACAACACAAGTCACTTTTTCCAGAGACAGAGGAGGAAGAAATTTCAGAGCAAGGCAGTGGCAAAGATGAGGGGCATAGAACCCCATTTATTCTAAAGAAACATGGCAAGAAGCAACATGAAGGTCCCAGGAAAAAATAGAAGTTAGGCAAGTCTTAGATAGATCCCATGGTCTTAATAGAAGGTGATCTCGATGAGATCAGGATAAAATCAGGGATAACACAACTGAGGTGTTGTAGTAGTTTGAGCAGTAGTACATGCAGATGTTAGGGAGTTTCTAGAAGGATTTGTGCGCGCTGTAGATCTATGCAAGTAGGATACAAGTGGAAACCGGGCAGGTGAGCATGGAGCAAGTGAGCCTGGCACCTAGGACAAGCCAAGCAGTGGAGTTGGTAAGGACCCTTGACCTCATAACAATAGCATTGATAGATGGGTCCCTTCGCACAACAAAGTTGATGATTGTATCATACTCAGTATGATCAAGAACATTGCACTAAATATAGCAGCACTCTACAACGCAGTGCGTGCAGGGGTAGTAGATGAGTTAAGAGTCCGGGAGAAGCATGCTATCAACCTCATTAGTGAATACAGAGTGAATAATGAATAGATGTTCGCTGAGAAAACACGGGATCTGAAGGAAAAGGAAACACTACATGTTATAGACATTTTTGTGCCTTGCAGCTCCAAGCATGAAATGTCCATAAACCAAGGGATCCTAAGTCCCTAAAAGTGTTGTTCCGACCCCTAAAGGAACCCAGAAGTTCTCCACCAGAAACTGCTCAGAATTAGTACAATCAGGATCATTTCAGCTGCTCCACTGGCTAGCTGCGTTGCATAGCACCTAAATACACTAGTTGGGTGCATTGCAATGCACCTAAATGCACTATCAGGGTGCGTTGAGCGGGAAATGACAAATGGAAGTGCCATTCCGCGAGGTGGAAAGACAACGGAAGCTTCCAGAATCTTCTCCAATGACACTTGCCTCACTGAGTTCAACCAAGGATGAGTAAGAGGCTCTCAGTCTCCAAGTGGAAGCAAGAACTGACAGAGATAAGACACTAGTCAAATCATAAGTTGACTCATCCTCCTTGCATACATCTATATATGGATCCCTCATCCCAGAGATCCAGAGGCTGGAATTTTGTACATTGCAAAGAATTGTTGTTGGTTTTGAGATAGATATCAGAGTATTGGGTGATTTATGCTTTGTTGGAGGTGAAGAGGGGCTTCTTTGCTGGGAGGTTGATGCTGGATCAAGAATCATCGGTTGTAACTCCTCCTGGATCTTCTTGTTATATCAATAAAACTATTTGAGTTTCTCCTACATGTTTGTGTATCATTAATGCTTGTTACATTTGTATGTTTAGCTTAAATCTGATCATAAGCTTTTTATGAATATAGATCCATGTCTTTGTGTAGTTTTCTTCTTCTGTGATCTTACAGGAACTTGGTGAAGCTGGGTAAGTAAGGAAGCAGGTAGCTGGAAGCTGTCAAAGAAGAGAGGGATTGGGTCAAAGTATTAGCGCAAGACACAGGTCGGTTCCTTCTATCCCCCTCTATCTTTAATTCATAAAGGAAATACAAAAGTAGTTTTCTCTGTTTGTTTCTAAGGTAACTGTCACACCTTAATGGGATAGAGTCGTTCTAGATAGACACTTTTCCCGGTAACAAAATGGTGACTCCACTGGGGACGATTGTCTAATTAGTTTGTTTGTGTATCTTTTGTTGTTTGTTTCATAAACTTATAAGTAGCATTCGAACTGCATTTGCCATAACAAATGCAAAGTAGACATATGCTACTTCAATCCATTCACTGGATCTGTTTATGATTTGAACAGCTGATTCACAAATGATCTAATTGCCCTTTGTGATAGCTCTTAGACCCTCCTTAGATCTACCCTATGATTGTGCATTACTGATTTCTTTTACTCGACCAAAAACCAAAGACTAAACTGAAAACCGTGACCTAGAACCCCGATAGAATTCTCGTTTCTGCCCCAGCGTGGGTACTGTGAAGAGTTCCTGCATTTCAGCGCAGTTCCCGAGAGGGCAACCTGCGCTGCAATCCAGTTTCTATGTGTTATAGGTGCGCTGATCAGACCAGCCCTGTGCAGCTGAGGTTCTTGTGCTTCATTCTTTCCAGTTTTGTCTCTGATTTTTGCAGCCTATGATCAGTGTATGTGTCTGTTTAAAAACCCCTTTTCCTTGTTGTAATTCCGCCTCCTTTGTACAAAAGAACTGTAGATGTTTTTGTGTGTTTGTTGCGTCGTTTATAGTTTTCCATTGAAAAAGTAGAATAGTCGTACTGTCGTCCTTTGATTTAGATTTGTCGCAAGTGTCGATTTCGATCATAGGAGAAAGTTTGATTGCTGTTGATGGTCGACTATACTTTTACTTTTGCATTTGGTTTGAATTTATGTTTTTCTAGTGTCAAAAACGAGTGTCTATTTCAAAATCGTAAAGTGGTGTAATCGTCTTTATCTTTTGATTTAGAAAAGAAGCTTGTTTGTGTTCGACGCTTGAAAGCAAATTCAGATTTGTACATCAGCTGTCTTTTTAGCATCAATATTAAGAAAGTTGAAAACAAATACATGCACATGTGCATTTGCATATTGACAGTCTGTTTGGCTTGATTTAGGAAAGTGCATTTACAGTGTGCTCTTTGCTCTTTGTGAAAAGATTGTGTCTTTCTTTTCCCCTTGTAGCTAGGATTTTCATTGCTGAAAAGAGATAAAAAGTTTGCTTATCATCTTTAGATTGCATTTTAGGAATTACATCTACATCTCGTGGTGAACCCAAAAGGCAAACTTCATAAGAAAGATCAACTTAAAATAAATTCAATGAATCTAACAACGCTTTGGAACTTAACGCACAACATTTAGAGGTCTAGGCTAGAGACGTATTCCGGTGTCGTAAAGCCTGGTAATTGTTGTCCTCACTGATGGTTGGGTGATTCCTCCACTTTGAGACGATAAGTGCCAGTACGGACTTGTGCTCCCACGTACCATCGAGTATATATTGGGAGACCCCTATAGGCTTAAAACCTTTATCCATAGGAAGCCGTGTCTGCCGCCCTATCAATCGCAATGCACTGAACACAGCATTCAGGAAGATTGACTGCCATACCGTAAAAAGTATTCTGCAGTTTTGCGATTAGTTTGGTACTCCCTCTACCTAGATCTCCAGAGCAGTCCCTTTCGTTCCTTTTCAGACTCCTTAACGGAAAAGGTCCATCTAAGCACTTGTCACTTCAGGCTCATTAAAAATCGAAGGAGACTAGAGTCATCTTTTGTTTTTTCTCGACTCTTTAAAACTGAAAAAACAAGTTGTGTCAAAGCGTCTAAAAATTTATTTTAAACGGAATATTCATTACCCCTTTCCTACGTTGATCTTGGGTTGAGAAAATGGAGTCTACCAACCAAGGAATTCCCCTTGGTGGAAATCCTAGTCCCTTCTCCTCTTGGGGAGATGTTGGTGCACCCCATATGGCCACATTGTCGCTTCCAGGACTGACAATTGGCTTGCCTGTATGGCTCTTCTCAACCTCTGTCGTTCAGAACACCACTATTCCTGAACAATCGAATCAGCAATTAGACGAGTCCAGAGTTGCCCACCAACCTTCTACTTCATCTAATTCTTCCTCTCTTCCTTCCTCTTCGCTTGATGGAGTTGGTAAAGCTAAAAGCCAAGTTCCTAAGGAGAAGAAGGAAAAGAAGAAGAAAGAGAAGAAGAAGAAAGAGCCAAAGGTGAATGGGGGAAAACGAGTGTCGTCTAACGAAAATCCACACACTGCACCGACCAGGCCTAAATCGCCATGTGTCATTTGCAAAGGATACCACTTTCATAGAGATTGTCCTTGCATCCCTTGGATATTAAGGGACTGGTCTCCTAGATTTCACAACCCGGTGTCATCAACCTCTGATGATCATGTTGAAAGCACACTGTCAACTGGCGAAAGTGAAGCCCCAGGACAAAAAGGGAAAGCTAGATTTCCAGTTAAACTGTGCGAAGGCAATCATGCCATCCATTGTTGTCCCTTCTTAGATGAAGCTAAAAGAGTTTTGGATGATCGTCTGGTTTCACTGTTACGACTTCCTCCTGGATATAAAAAACTCTTACTGAGTCTGTCACTAGTTGAGAATCCAGCTGGCCCGCTCAGGTGGTCGACTGAAGCACCTATCATTGAAGATAAACCATCTGGATCCATACTAGATGAAAGTCAAAAGGTCGAGGCAGCAGTTGACCTGGTCTTGCCTTCAGAGGTTTCATCTTCAGATGATACAGTCACTGAGGAGAACAAGGATGACACTGTCCAAATTCTCTTCATAAACATAGACTCCAACGAACATGGGGGCAATATACCCGTTCCTTTACCGCAGGAAGGAAGTTCGTCAGATTCGTACCCAGCCGTCTATTCGGTCCCACATCCAAGCAACCTAGTTGTCTCCTTCGACTGGAATCAACTAGGCAGACCCCGTTTACCAGCAAGCATACCATTCCGAATTATCATTCAAATATATAGAATGGTTATGGCTGGTACCATCATAGATGAGGGGGCTTCTGTGAGTATCCTTTCCTCGACTGCTTGGAAAGCGCTTGGTTCGCCATCGCTTTTTCCTGAGATGAGAAATCTGACAGGCTTTGATAAAGGAACCAGTCGACCATTAGGGATCCTTCCCGATGTGCCCATAACATTGAGAGGGAAAACCGTTCACCTGAACGTAATGGTAGTTCAAGGACCCCTAGATTACAATCTACTCCTTGGACGAGACTGTATTTATTGCATGGGAGCAATTGTCTCCTCACTCTTTAGAGTAATGTGTTTTCCGCACGAAGGAAGAGTGGTCAAGCTCGTGGACCAGCTTTCATTTCCCGGATCACGCATAGCAAATAGTCATATACCATCCCTAAATGGTCTTTTCAAGCAAGAAATGTCTCAATTTCCAGTCCATCCTCCTGATGAGCGCGAGTAATTCGGAGGGATATGACTGAAACCCAGGGGGCATGCATCCTGGTCTGCTTCGGCAGGAAAACTTTGGGTATAGGGTAGGTTTCCGCGGGAGAATATGCCTAGTCTGTACCCCCGTCCGTGAGTGGAAGAGGGGGTTATTCTAGTACAGGATTCTCTTGTCAAAGTTATGTGAGTTGGCGAGCACCGCCACTCGCCTTTGTTTATCTCGGTAGACATCGCCGAGGAAGTGTTTTGTTTGCGCTGCGAATAGAACAATCTTTGGGTAACCTGTAAGAGGTAGGCCTCTCTCGGTAAAACAAATGTTTTAGCGGAGAGAAGTAGAGGTAACCTTGAAACTCTGTTTTATACCTGGGGGCATGCAAACCTTTTGGAGTGCAAGCAAAGAGCGACTATTTATTTTTTTAAATTTTTAGGACCTCTAACCCTTTCAACTCGTAGGATTGGTCGTCTCCTAACTTGCATAAAGAAAGGATGTGGGGAAAAACTCTAAAAATTGTCGTTTTTATATGAGACATTCTTATCATATGACTGGATTAATCGAGCAGTGTTTACCGCGAGGTTCAAGCTCATTAAAAAATAAACCCGGACCGAGCAAATGTTTCCACCCTCATTTAAGCTCGTTAAAAAATGAACTATTCCCCGGTAAATAACCACCGTGAATGTAGTACTTCAGCCATTAAAGCCTTGGTCGTGTTTCCATCGTCACCTCCACTTTTCCATTAGCTGATCATTCACCTCCATTTGATTGTTTACCCATTTTGAGGAACAGCTGTGAAGAGTGATTTCACTAGCCATCCTTGTGACACTGCCGTGATTAGAAAATTCCAAACCTTACCTGGAATCAGCTGCTACCCTTTTTATCACTTGTTCCTCAAAAGACGAGTCTTCTTTAAGATCTTTTCAACTGACTCATAAAATATGAAAAGATTGCCGAGTCCTTGGCCTTCCAGCTCGTTAAAGGGACAGGAAGTGTTATCCCTCCTCTAGATTTTAATCTTTTTGGACCTGAGGGATTATTGCACAAAAATATCGAGCGCTTGTTTTGTTCGGCTCGTTAAAACTATCGAAAATTCATCCCTTCTGTATTGTTTTATAATTTTTCGGACTTAAGGGATTAGATGACGAAAAAGGAATTTTGGAGTTACCTTTACGTACCTTTTCAGACTCTCTAAAAATGAAAAGGACTCAGTTATCTTTGTCGTTAAACTCGTTAAAATGATTAATAGCGACAAACTTGTCTTTAGACGAGAACGAGTTTCACTATCTCTAGGCTCGTTAAAACATAGCGATGGGTTTGCCCGAAGGGAAAATTATAGAACAAGCATATGTTATCCTCCTCAAGCTTGACAAAAATAAAGAGGTACTGGTCAGCAATGACTGGGGAAAAATTGGGAAGAAAACTCAAAGAATCTTTATTGGTAGCAAGTCGCTCTTGAACATGACACTTCCACTCCGTGTCCGAGTCGGGTTGGGTTGTTTCATTCACCGGTCACATCGCCATGGTCATGCCATACCATCCACATTTGGGGTAAATGCTACCAATCCATCACATAAGTGTCGCCGACATGTTCAAGAGAAGTCATCCAGAGAAGTCACCTGTGTCCCATCCACTACCATACATCATACTTCATTCTTTCATGACCGCCATCCTGAACCGTATATCATCAGATTGTTTTCACCTCTATCAAAATAATTTGCTCCGTTCCGTGTCATTGATGTGGGATTCATTAAGGCCCTCCTTTGATGGATCGCTTCTTGTCGACATCAGCTCATTATCCAATAAGTTGGTCTAGGAACACCCCGTTCAGTACTTTGAAGCTTGCATGCCTCAATGGCAAGTTTCTCACTTCCGGCGACAGGTTTACATCAATGGCCTTCGACCGAAAGATTTTGCGTGGTGTTTGACGCCAAGTCCTTTATTCACACCACGTGAATTGTACTGTAGTACCTTGAGGGTCATTATCATTATCGGTGATTCCTCTCGCTCTTGTTAACAGTTTACATCATTGACTGGTAATCAAGCGATGTCTTTCCATGTTCGACTTCAGAACATTTCTCACATGGATCGACTTGTACTTCGAGTGAAGATCGGACGAGATCGAAGACCCCGGATCTAGTTTCATCCATCCGGGCTGTGATATATATTCAGGAAAATAAAGAAATTAAATGTACAACATTGCAGCACAGATAATCATCCTACCAAAAGGATGATGGCTCTATCAGAATCATCAGTCTACACTCAGACGATTGTCTGTCCTATGTACATTAAAATGAATTTATAAAGCTGAGCATGGGAATGCTCGCCTCAGCTAGATCATGAAAAACAGTATGAAGATAATGTATTGTATTGTATCTTATTACAGGTCTCCTCCCAGCATTGAAAGAACTTCGGATCCTCATAATAAAGCATTTCACCCGATTAACGGCCTCATACTTTAGGGGGCAACTGTTATAGAAATTTTTGTGCCTTGCAGCTCCAAGCATGAAATGTCCATAAACCAAGGGATCCTAAGTCCCTAAAAGTGTTGTTCCGACCCCTAAAGGAACAAGGTCAACAAATTACAGCTTCTCCCAGAAGTTCTCCACCAGAAACTGCTCAGAATCAGTCAAATCAGGATCATTTCAGCTGCTCCACTGGCTAGCTGTGTTGCATAGCACCTAAATACACTAGCTGGGTGCGTTGCAACGCACCTAAATGCACTATAAGGGTGCGTTGAGCAGGAAATGACAACTGGCAGTGCCATTCCGCGAGGTGGAAAGACAATGGAAGCTTCCAGAATCTTCTCCAATGACACTTGCCTCACTGAGTTCGAGCAAGGATGAGTAAGAGGCTCTCAGTCTCCAAGTGGAAGCAAGAACTGACAGAGAGAAGACACTAGTCAAATCATAAGCTAACTCATCCTCCTTGCATACATCTATATATGGATCCCTCATCCCAGAGATCTAGAGGTTGAAATTTTGTACATTGCAAAGAATTTCTGTTGGTTTTGAGATAGATATCAGAGTATTGGGTGATTTATGCTTTGTTGGAGGTGAAGAGGGGCTTCTTTGCTGGGAGGTTGATGTTGGATCAGGAATCATCGGTTGTAACTCCTCCTGGATATTCTTGTTATATCAATAAAACTATTTGAGTTTCTCCTACATGCTTGTGTATCATTGATGCTTGTTACATTTGTATGTTTAGCTTAAATCTGATCCTAAGCTTTTTATGAATATAGATCCATGTCTTTGTGTAGTTTTCTTCTTCTGTGATCTTACAGGAACTTGGTGAAGCTAGGAAAGTAAGGAAGCAGGTAGCTGGAAGCTGTCAAAGAAGAGAGGGATTGGATCAAAGGATTAGCACAAGACACAGGTTGGTTCCTTCTATCCCCCTCTATCTTTAATTCATAAAGGAAATACAAAAGTAGTTTTCTCTGTTTGTTTCTAAGGTAACTGTCACACCTTAGTGGGATAGAGTCGTTCTAAATAGACTCTTTTCCCGGTAACACTACAGGCACAGAGTTCATGATTAGAGTCAGCAGTTGTAGAGGCATGCAAGATAGTACCTGAGCTTCATATCCTCGAGGATGCACAACCAAAAGCAAAGATTATAAAATTAGTCACTGGTGTGCGTGAAGTTAAAGCAGAGGTTGGTCAAGTTCAGTTTGAACTCAACATGAAGATCATTGAGATGCAATTAAAGTTGTAGGCCATGACTCTGCCTAAGGTTTGGGAGAAACATGGAGCCACAATAAAGGAAGGAATGGTCACCCTAGATGCCACAATCGCTGACTGTATGGCATTTTTCAAACAAGCAATGGAGTTGGTGACCAATATGTAGGAGGATCCAAACCTGCAAACACTGAATACAGAGGTCAGGGAGCTACAAAGGGAGTATGATGAAGTTAGGCCATGATGCGCTCCATAGCACCAGTGTAACGGCGCACTCCATAGCACCAGTGCAACGCCTCACCAAATTACAAGAAGGAAAGTAGCTCCTAGCACAGGTAGAGGAAGCACAGAAGATGGAGACCTTGCTTAAGGCTAGGCTGCAGCCATGGTTGGAAGAGGCTTATCAAGTCACGACAACCATCCAGGATAAGCTTAAAGGCTTGCAGCAAACACAACAGATAATGAGGTTGGCCACAGAAGGACCAACTATAGAAAAGTTAGTTGAGGAATTCAAGAAGGCATAAACTCAAACCGTTGCCAAAGTCATAGTAATCCATGTGGAGCTATGGGATCTTTGCAGAAATATCTCAGCACTAGTCAAGTGACTCGAGGGCGAGTCACAATATTTGTATTGGGGGCCTATTCGGATGGGGTCCCCTGGGTCATTTTTGGGGTTAATATAGCCCAAGTTTTGATACAATTGTGTAACTAATGTAAAGTATCCATGATTTTTGGATGCAGAGTGCGTAGATGATTAGGAGTCAAAGGGGTTTTATCCCCTTGTCTATGGAAAGTTTGAGTCAGTTTTGAGATCCACCCATGGTCCGCCGGGCATGGGATTGTATGAGAAAAGCTATAAATAGGTGTTTATTAGAGAGTCTAAGGAATAACGGAAGGAGTCTTAGAAGTAATAGCAAAAAGAAGTGGGTCAGATCATAGGAGAAGAAAGGCTTTTCAGCTGAGTGCATAGAGACCTAAGTAGAGTTTGTAGCTAAATATGTGGACCCCTGTAGTTGAGTGCGTAGGGTAGTTTTGAGTCTGTAAATCTCAACTAAAGATCAATTAAGAAAGTTACTGAAGAATTATTGTATATATATGTTTTATCTTTGTTTCCATTAATGATATATGCTGACTATGAATAATGTGTTTTATTAAATATTGGTTGAATGTTGCGCGATTCTATTGAACAACTGTTAGATGATGTACGCAAGAATGTTTATGTAATTTCACGAAGACTATGATGTTTATTAATAAATTAAGTTTATTTGTGAGAACCCTAATTTATGATTGTTCTCTACTGTGCGTAAGTGGATAGATTGACTAATAAAGGTCCGCAAAGTCCAATCGTAGACCTTCGCAAAGGTCCAAAGGCCATTTTGACAGAGTTATAACAGTGTGCCCTAAGAGAGTATCAATCTGGGTGAAGGAAAATCTGAGGCACTAAAAGACATCACACTAATCTTTGGATGCAAAAACTTGGTTCTTGCATCCCCCCATACTGCTTTGAGTGAGACTGCAGCCTGTGCTACGTGGGTTGTTGCAAAAAGGGCCAGTTGTGTAGGGATTTCTTGGTTAGCGCAACTAACTGTGAACTTGGATCAAGACCACCTAAGCCAACAAAGGCTCGTAAGAAACCAATCAAGGTAGACACGGTCTTCAAAGGGTGGGGCATGACATGTGCTCCTCCTTCTACACCATTCCTAAACATGATTAGAAAGACGAGTGGCTAAGGACTGACGGAATGTGGTTAAGAGCTCCGTACTAGTGTCATATCGAAGAGGTAACTAAAAATATGAAAGGAATGCTTTAGCAAGCATCACGAAAATGGAATGAGAGGCGGTGGTCTGGTCTACATACCATTTTTCAGCATCTCCAGTGTTGGCTTAGGGGGTCTTGACCCAGGTTTAAACTTAGTTGCAGCAACCAACAAAACCCTACACTACTGGCCCTTTCGGCAACAACCCATGTAGCGTCGGCTACAGTCTCACCCAAAGTAGTATGGGTGGATGCTAGAACCAAGTTTCCGCATCCAGATATTAGTGTGATGTCTTAAATTACCCTAGATCTGTCTTCGTGTAGATCTATAAGCCCTTAGGGATCAGTACTACAACTCCTTTTAAACACCCTCTAGACCTCCACAAAGGTCTTGATTAGTCTTTGCAAACCCTTAACAGTAACATCATCCACTTACACGCATTAGAAAATAACCCTAGATCTGAGCTAGTGCAAATCAAATTAAGTATTTTAATAAACATAACATAATGTATCACACTATTCGCAGAAGTACTTAACATGTAGTGCGTATAGTTATCAATATTTATTCCATAGAGTCGTGCATCATTAGATCAATATTTCATAAATACATTATTCATTCATAGCATATATCACAATCATAAATAAATAGAAGTAAACAGATAAAACAAAAAAATTTCAATAATATTCTTTATTGATCTCAGTTAGGATTTACAGACTCAAAACTACCCTCTGCACTCAGCTGCAGGGGTTCATGCACTTAGCTGCGGACCCTATCTAAGCCTTTGCACACTCAGTTGTAAAGCCTTTCTCTTCTATTTGAACCACTTCTCTGCGCTATATTCTATTGACCCATTACTAACATGATATTCTATCTCTTCCTTAGACTCTCTAAGACACACCTATTTATACAATCTCTTGATCTGCGGACCATGGGTGGATCTCAAAGCCGACTCAAATTTACATAAAAAAGAGCTAAAACCCTTTTTGACTCCTAACCATCTATGTGCTCTGCATCTACAAATCGTAGAGAATTTACATCATTTACAAAAATTAGATCAAAACTTGGGTTTTTAACCCCAAAACTAACCCAGGGGACCTCACAATAGGCCCCCCAAAAAAAGATCATGACTTGCCCTCGAGTCACTCGGTTGGCACTACGATATTGCTACAAACATCTCCCAGCTCCACCTGAACTACTGCAACCTCAGCAGCACTCTGCGTAGCTACCTTCTTGACTTCTTCCACTAGCTACTCTATAGCTAGTCCTTCTACGACCAGCTTCATCGTTTGTTACATCTGCTGCAAGCCTGTGAGCTTTTCTTGAATTTTGGTCACAACCTGGTAGGCTTCATCTAATAAGGGCCCTAACCTGGCCTTAAGAAAGGTATCCTTCTTCTGTGCTTCTTTGACCTGCCTGAGGAGCTGCTTCCCTTCCTGTAATTTGGCTAGGCGTTATGCGGGGGCAATGGAGCACGCCATTGCCCGGACTTCATCATACTATTTATATAGCTCACACACCGCTATATTTAGTATCTACAGGGTTGGGTCTTCCTGCATAGTCATCACCAACTCCATTTCCTTCTCAAATAATGTTGAACAGTCAGCGACTGCGGCATCCAAAGTGGTCATCCCTTCTTTTATGGAGGCTCTGTGCTGCTCCCAGACCTCCAGCGGAGTAAATGGCTGCATCTTCAATTGTAACTCTATTATCTTCATGTTGAATTCAAATTGAACTTAACTAACCTCATCTTTTGCCTCACATGCACCAACAACCAATTTTCTAACCTTTACCTCTGGTTGTGCATCCTCAGAAATATGGAGTTTAGTCATAGTCCTGCATGCCTCCACAACCGCTGACTCCAGCCATGAACTGTGCACCTAGAGATCCTCCTTTTCTTCCAAATTTTGTGTCTTCTCGATGAATAGGTGCTAATTATTCACCTTGATCTTGCTGACAGCACTAAGTGCTCGCTATTCTCAAAGGTGAAGCTCTCCTGTAATTCCATGTAATAATTCATGCAATGCCTCCAGTTGCATCGCGACAAGGTTTAGGCCCATCTTTAGGATGCTATCAAGGAGGGCATGTTGTTCCTTAGTCTCAGTGCATATTGAACCTATAGGCGAGGGGAAGACTTGCACATCCATCATTGGCCATAGAACTAGCTTCGTGCTAGTACTTTATTCTTGCGTCGAACTGACCACTGCACCACTCACTTTGTCGACATCTGCTTGGAGCTTAGTTTCTTGGAGCTACAACTCTCGAAGATCCTTTTGAACTCCTCCCAAGGTCTGAATGTATTACTATTCCAATTGCTGCAGTACTTCTATGGCAACGCCCCTGACTTTATCATCGATCTCATCAAGATCTGTTTATGTGAGCACCAAGGGTTCAACCTGTGTTTTTCACGCCTTCTGCCTTTTCCTCGACCCAGCTTGTTGTTCCAATTCTCACCTTTTCATCATGAAGGGGGTGTGCTGCCTTTCCTCACCTCTTTTTCCTTGCCCTATTTCTATTTCTGTTGTTGTCGCAGGTCACTTGTCACCATTCTGGGTCTCACACTACTCCTGCTTTGCCTTCTCCTTGGCATGACGTTCTGACCTAATCATTTTCTACAGCATCTTTCTTCTTCTATGCAGCGTACGCAATTGCCTCCTTCCTTTCTTTGTGGTCACACTTTCTACACCTGTGCTTGGCCCAACAACTAAATTTCAAGGGGCATGCCACTCGTCTTACCAACGCGACACTACCTCCTACACATCAGACTCTATTACCAAATAAGGCAGGCCATACTACTTCTGGGCAGGATCCTTCTGTGCCAGGATATAGACTTAGTGGAAGTCAACCTTGAAAGCTGCATAGACTGACAGTTGTGTATACAAGATTGGGGATAACCTTGGGTGTTGGTTAACTTCCATGTGGAGACTTGCTTCCATAAAGACCCAAACAATCTTCATCTCTGTGACATGTGCGGGGTCCTTAGTAACCCATAGGGAGGCAAATTACGTGGCCTTCAACAATCCTTCTTCCAACATAGGAAACTGACTATCCTCCGGTAGCTCCCATGCAACCAACACAATGGAGAGTAGCAACCAAGCATAATGTAATGATTTGGTCTCATCCCGGGCCTCGTGGAAATTTGCAAGGAATTCTTGGCATAGGTACCTAGACCAATTGAATAGTATGCCTTTTGTGTACTGAGCTACTAGAGATACAATGGGTGCTAGAACTTCATCTATGCAGCACTTCCTCATCACCTTTCCAGCCAATATTTGTGTGGCCAATTGAACTGCAGGGTCATTGATTGATAGGATGGAATACCCTCGTGCATTCTTCACAAGTTTATAATCCTTTTTCATGCGCTCAACCAGCTCCTTCTCTCTTGTCTTTCTACCAAACTCCTTGGTTGGATTCAACCCTTCATGCAGCAAGTGTGTAAGACTATGAATCAACATATCAGTGGTGGGGATAGGTCCCCCTAGACATAATAACCCATCATGTACCAGAGTGAGCAACTAGAGTATGCACGCTATTTTAATTGGGGTGCAGTGGTAATGTGGCACCCAAAGCAAGTTGAGTAGCCCAAATTTCTCAACACTGCAAGCCCATTCCTCTGTTTCTAGCATTGTCACACCCTTGCCTTCATAATATACTCATTTCATGAAGTTATCTATCATTAAGTGTGGGAACTTAGTGTGATCCGCTAAGTCCCAGTCCTCCATCTTTAGTAATGGGACTCACGCGAGCCACAAACCTTCAAACGACACCTGCTCAGGTAGTAGGGGTGTGAAAATGAAAAATTTTATCAGAGTCTGTGTCTTTTGGAATCTTCGCCTTTCCCTTCCTCAAAGGGATATACTGATGGAGCTTTGTGATGGGCTCCGCTCCTTCAGCATTAACATCTTTTGTTCCCTGGGCTTCATCTACCTCTAGGTCTATAACCTTCTCTTTGCCTTTTGTTGGTTGCTTTTTTTTTTTCTGTACAAGTTTCGTGGTATGCTTCTTGGGGTAAGCACGTATCTGTACCGACTTCTCATGCTTCTCCTTTGCCATGGATTGTTTTGGTCTTGGTGATGTCGGTGCCATGGGTACTGTAGGCATAGCTTCAACACTAGATATTTCAAGGCCAGGGGTGTTGGATACATCAGCCTCTGCACTCAAAGCTTTTGCGGGGTTAGTGGCAGTCATCCTCTCCATAAATAGCTAATGGTATTTAAGAAAAACATTTGTGTGGGTGAAGAACTCTTCCCAAGACGCTCGGCTCATAAGAAACAGACAGTGAATTTTAGAAAAAGCTCCAAGTGTGCAAAGTGTTCTCTGTTGGATTGGCACACATAATTTATAAGGTTTTTTGAATTCAAATTCGACTGTTCCCCACAAATTTTGATCATTAATGCTGTTTTGTGGTAAATATTCAAAGATTTTGGCCTTAAATGTTGCCAACCCACTACCCTTAACCATCTTCTGGCTATCAAATCATGAACAATCACTTCAACGATCATTTTCCTGTTGTGTTGTGTGGCACCTCCCTCCATAGCGCAACTTCCTATATTGCAACTACACCATTTTCTGCACAACCCACCCCTTGCATAGTCCTCCAACCCTGGAAGTTTAGTTTATAGTCCTGCACTCCCTTGCAACTTCCTAGAGCACTAAGATTGTCATGTCGCAATATAGTCATTGGTTAGGATCCCTATATACAACTTCAAGTGGATTCCATTCACTTTTCCCAGAAAAGGTTCTCCATTTAGCTTCGTGAGCTTAATTTTGCCTCCATCTGTAATTTCTTTGATAATGTATGGGCATAGCCAATGCATCTAAAATTTCCCCAGAAACTTAGTGAACTTACTATCATATAACAATACTAGATCGTTTACCTTGAATGTGTCACTCGTGCCATGATTTTTCATGTTCCTTCTGTACTTGCTGATGGAATCCAGCCAAGAATCAATCTTCTTCAAGATCCATCAATTACGTGAGTTGTTCTTCCAAGGCTTCACGATTTGTCATACCTATGAGAGCTGTTATGCACAGACTAGGCACAATATATTCCATAGGCATTACATCTTCTACACCATAGACCAACCTGAATGTTGTTTGTCCTGTCAGCTTCTTGGAAGTAGTTCTATATGCCCATAGTACCATAGGTATGTGCACATCCCAATCATTTCACTGTGTGTTGCAGATCTTCGTCAATGCATTCTCCAAAATCTTGTTGAAGGCCTCAATATTTCCATTCTCCTGTAGGTGATATGGTGTACTTTTCTAATGATAGACCTGGAACTCCTCAGTCAATGCGCTGATTGTCTCTTTTAGAAAGTGTGTACCTCTGTCACTCATCAACACTTTCGGGCAGCCAAACCTAGTTAAGACATATTCAAAAAAAAAAATCATAGTCGTAGCCCCTGTACAATCCTTAATTGGTTGTGCCTCTGCCCATCTGGCTAGATCCTCCATCATGGTGTTGATGTAGAGCATACCAGTTTTCTTCCCTAGGGGGCTAAATCAGCCCAATGAAATAAATCGCCAATTTTTCAAAGGGTTGAAAAGATACTTGAGGATTTAGTGGCAACTCATTCCTCTGCGATGGTTTTCCAGTTCATTGACATGCATCGCATGCCCTACAATATGCTTTGGAAACCTTATGTAGTGTTGTCCACCATAGAACTATCTGCAAAATCTTTTGCGCAATCACTTTTCCTGCATAGTGTCCTCCCGCAGCTCCTCCATGAGCTTCTGCGAGAATTTTATTTCTCTCAAAATCTCGCAAGTATCATTACAATATATCGTCTCCACCCCTCTTATACAAATGTCCTGTAATCATCGAAAAGTATGTCACACGCACTACTAGCTCTTTCTTTTGTTGACTTGCATATCCTTCCGGTTCCATCCTCGTAGTAAAAAAATGGATGATATCTGCAAAATGATTATCTGCTACATTCACTTTCAAGAGATTCACATCTGGAAACCATTCCTCCAAATTAGTACGTTATTCTCTTGTTTTGATTTGTGACAGATGGGCAAGTCCTGCATTCAACCTCCCTCGCTTCACAATGACCTCAAAGTCATACTCCTAGAATAACAACAACCATTGACAGATCTTCCCCCCCAACACAGGCTTATTGACAAGGTATTTCAGGGAAGAATGATCTATGTACATTTTGAAATGTCTACCCAATAGATAGTGCCTAAACTTTTGAAACGTGTATACCATATCCAATCCTTCACAATCTGTCATTGAGTAATTCTTCTCGGCCTTCGATAATTTTCTACTTGCGAAGGCTATAGGATGGTCGAGCTCTCCTTCACCGGCCTGTGTTAGAATTTGATCTGGATTTAAATAGGAATACAACAAATTATAGATATAACCATTCATACATAGATGCAGCAAAAATAATACTTCATTTCATTACTGTAAAATACTAAAATATGCTTATAAACAGAAATGGAAATAAACTAGCTAGGGAGATGGTAGCTTATCTCTGAGAAGAGATGTGGAAGCTACATGCCTCTGAACTATCTTACAATGAGGCTCGAAGGCCTATTTATTATTGAGAAATAATGGAAAACCCTAAACATCCAAAAACCTAACCCTAGAAGATGAAGCTCCAAACTATGGGCCCCGTTCTGGGTAAATTGGCGCATCAACTTCCTGGGGTCGTAACTTTGGCATACGATCTTCGTTCGATACACACAACACCTCGCTAGAAAGATTTATTCGAGGACTAATACTTTGGGATGAGAAACATCGGTCCATTGATCCATGTTGCTCCTAGTTTTCATAAAAAAACGTCGTTTAGGGCCTCAAAAAGGCTCCAAAAGTTCACAACCTGAAAAACTGCTAAAAATAGTAAATTGTGCTACAAATAAGGAAATTGAAAAACTGAAAGAGAAAATTGTGGGGGTCCAAGTGGTATAGGTGGGTGGCCACCAATATCCACCTAGATCATTCCTCCCCCCTTAGGAAGAAATGGTCCCCATTGTGTTGAGTTCCTCCGTGAGATGAGGAAACTTCTACTGAACTTGGTACTTGGTGAACCACTTGCCCTGGTGAAGGAGTTGGCCTGCTTTGACAACTCAATATAGTTGGATCTCCTGCTGGCGAGTGTGCTTGATCTGCATGTCCATAATCTGATTAGTTGCAGCTTGTTCCATGCAATCTGGATTTAAATCTATTGGTGTGAGCTGTTTTGCAATGTTAGATGTGTCTAGTAATGGTGTAAAGTATGGTCGAAGGCAGTCCACGTTGAACACTGGGTGCAGGCCAAGGAATGGGGGAATGTTGAACTCAAATGCATTATCTCCCACAGCTTTGGTAATGGTGTAAGGACCATATTGAAGTGGTCTAAATTTTTGATAGGCTTTGGTAAGGCGTTCCTTTTGCAAATGCAACCAAACCTTGTCACCCAACTGAAACTTGTGTGGCACCTGATGTTGATCATGTCGCTGCTTGTATTTGGCATTTGATTTCTCCAGAATGTCGTGGACCTGCTCGCAAATTTGTTGGATGTGCTCAATGACGTTTTTTTCCTTATCTATTTCGGACTAAACATGAGCCGAATCTGCCTGAGTAGCTACAAATGGCATGACCACATTAATGGGACATAGTGGTTGGAATCCCAATCCCACCTGAAAAGGGATGTGGCCATTCGAGCTGTGGAGAGCTCAGTTATAGCTATGCTGAACATGGGGAGGCTCTCATCCCATGTGCATGGATTCTTTGAGTTGTACATGCACAAAATGTGTATGATCATCTTGTTGACAATGTCTTTCTGGCCATCAGTTTGGGGATGGAAGGCTATGGACTTAGTGAGTTTGGTGGCCAGCATCGAGCAGAGACTAGACCAAAATGTACTAAGGAACATGCTGTCTCGATCTAAGATGATAGACTATGGGATCCCAAAGTGTACCCACACTTTTTCAAAGAAGAGTTTAGTAGTGGCTTCTGCTGTGATATTCTTCTTGCAAGCCGCCATAATGTCCATTTTCGAGAACCTGTCGACGACCACAAAAACATAGTTGTTTCCATGTTTAGTAGAAGGAAGGCCTGATATGTAATCCATGGAGATGGATTCCCAAGGTCGACTAGGGTTAGGTAGAGGGGTATGAAGGCCTTACTTCTTGATGGTCGGTTTGGAAATGGCGCAGGCAATTCTGGATCTGATGTACTTCCCGACGTCCTATCGAAGATTTGGCCAATAAAAATACTTTTGCAGTACTTCCACCATTTTCTCAACCCCGAAATTCCCAACAACCCAACTGTAGTGTGATTCCCAAATCATCTTGGCACGCTCACTTGAAGGAACATAAAGGTGACCCAGGTGGCATAACAAGGCATCCTGGAGGTGAAAATTTGTAACATGCTGACCCTCTAAGAGTGTATGGTATGTGTGGCCAAATTCTAGGTCACTTTTGTAAATAATTGGCCAATCTAAAATCTCATGCCCACAAGAGTTGAGAATGGTGGTTAACGCTATGATTGATGGTCGACTAAGTAAATGTGAAACACTATTGGTGTTTCCCTTCTTATAATTGATATTCAAATGGAACTGTTGCAGGTATGTCGACCACTTCTGATGGCAATCATTCTACAATTTCCCTTGGGCCTATATGAATTGCAGGGGTCGGTGGTCTATGTGGATAACCGTTTCCTTCCCCAAAATGTAATTCTTCCATTTTCGGTAGGCCTACACAATGGAATACATCTCTTTGTCAGAAGTGGGATACTTCTGAACTGTTTCTGAAAGTGTCTCACTGTGATATTCCACTGGATGCACATGTTGAGTAAGGACTGCCCCAATAGCATAGTCAGAGGCATTTGTCTCGATTTCAAATGGTTGTTGCAAGTCTGGAAGTGCAAGAAATGGTGATGAGAAGAGGCAATGTTTCAACTCAGTGAATGCCTTCTCTTGAGATTCAGACCAAAAGAATTTTTCTTTCACTCCTCCCTTGGTGACTTGACTCAAGGGCCAAGTGATATGAGAAAATCCCAACACGAACGTACGGTAGAAGTTGGAAAGAGCCAGAAAGCTATAGAGCTCTGTCAGAGTGGTTGGACATGACCAATACCAAATGACTTGGATCTCAGATGGATCCACATGCACCCCCCGTTCATCAATAATGTACCCCAGATATTGAACCTGGGTCATGTCAAAAGTGCATTTCTTCAAATTGGCACATAACTTGTGTTGCCGCAGTGTTTGGAGAACCTACAAGATGTGGTGGAGGTGCTCTTCCCAACACTAGCTAAAGATCAGGATGTCATCCAAGTATACCACTACAAATGATTTGGTAAATGATCATAAGATGTCATCCATTAGCCTCATGAATTTTGCAGGAGAATTCATCAACCCGAAAGGAATAACCAACCATTCAAAAAGGCCCTCCTTAGCTTTGAAGGTAGTCTTCCATACATCAGAGGGTTCGATTGGTAACTGGTGATATCCTAACTTTAAATCGATCTCGCTGAAATATTTCCCCCCTTCAATTGGTCCAGGATGTCATCAATCCATGGGATTAGGTACCTATTCCAAACAGTGATCTTGTTCAGTGCCCGATAGTCAATACAGAGTCTCTAAGTCCCATCCTTCTTCTGTACCAACACGATGAGGCTCCCACAGGGTAATGAACTCAGACGGATGTGACCTTTCTACAGTAGTTCTTGAATCTACCTCTTTATTTCATCGTTCTTCATAATGGAGCGCCGATAGATTGGTCCATTGGGAAATGGCACACCTGGGGTGAGATTGATGGAATGCTTGACCTGACAGTGTAGAGGAACCCCTGCGGGGGAGCTAAACATGTCCCCGTACTCCTCCACAACCTTGTCCATCTATAGCTGTCATGCAGAGGGGCCCTGTCTGGATGAAGTGGCCACTGTCTTCTTCTTTTCTTGAGGGAGTATCATGAGGAAAACAAATTTCCCAGTTTTGGAAATGAGCTTACTACATTATTCTGTAGTAAACAAAGAGATAGTGGTAGGTGGTGCTACCTCCGGTATCCTGTACAACTTATTTCTGAAAGTAAAAATAATAGCACGAGGCATTGATTCATACACAACATGTCGCTTCCACAAGTATGGTTGGCCTAATAATACAGCACAAAAATCAATGGGGGCAACGTCACACAATACCTCATCCGTGAAGGGCTTGTTGTTGTATGGAAGGTGACACCGCTAGCTCACGGGAAGATCTTGTCCTTGGTGAAGCCACCCAATGGTGTACAGTTGTGGATGTGCTATGGTTGGTAAGCCTAGCCACTTCATGACCTCTACCAAAATGAGTTTATTTTGGCTCCCACTGTCGACAATGAACTGTCGCGGGGAGCCCTTTACCCACATCTAGGAGTGGAAGAGGCGCTCCTCCTCCTCTAGATCTTCAGGTTCCTCCTTATGGACCTTCATGGTGGTAATAGTGGTGCTAGGCTCTACATTGATAATCTGGTTCCCTTTGTCACTCCCCCTGTCAGGTTATGACTCAGAGTCAGAATATGCATCTAATTCAGAAACCTTTAGCTCGGCCACCAATGACAGCTTGGTCTGACAATAACTTGTGTTGTGAGTGGAGCTCTTATGGAACTCACACCACTTTCCCATGTCCCTTTTCAGCTTTGCGATGTTGTTCCTTGCTTGCGACTTTGGCGGTTTGTCTTGGGCTACCCCGCCTTGGCTTTGTCCTTTGTTTTACAATTTTGGGGAACCTTTCCCTTGCTTCGGATTTGCAAATCCAAAGTCTCGCTTCTTCTGTTTAAAATTTTGTTCAATCTTGACGACATATCGGTATGTTGTGGTGAGCGAGGGGATGTTCAGGAATCATACTTCATCGTGGATTTACCTGTTCAGGCAACCGTGGTATTTGAGAAACAATGATGATCTGAATCTTTGATACCCAACTTTGTGTGAAGGGTATGGAAAATATTGGTAAACTACAGCACGTCTTTGTTCCTTCCCAGCCGCAGTGTGGTCCACTTTATGTACTGATCCTCATAGCTTCCGACAGGGTAGTATTGCTCCTTGATGGTAGCTATTGGGCATGGAATCCCCCCACAACATGTTTTGGGGGGAGTAATATTATTGTAAATCACTGCGAATTGTGGGCGCAGAATGTATGTTAGAGTCATAGGGTTGTCTGCCCTAAGTTTGAAAGTAATGTCGGCCTACCCATGGTCTATGGACCATGGGATCGTATAAATAGAGTGAATATCTAAGTGTAAAAGATAGTTAAGAAGGAAGAAATATTGAAGCATAGTAGAAGAGTCTTAGTGTGTCTTGGGTCGTAGTAGTAGTAAGAGACTTTGTTGTTAAGTGCGTAGAGGCCTAGAAGAGTCCACAGCTGAGTGTGAAGATCCCTGTAGCTGAGCGCACAGGGTAACGTAGAGTCTATAACGGGAAAATAGATTAATAAAGAAAGGTTTTGGTACAAATTATGTGCATCTGTTCTGAGTTATTACATTTTTTTATCACAATTGTAATCATACTGTTTATTTACTGCGCGCACTTGTATGAATGGTGAATATTGTTAAGTATAACTGAAAGCATACAAATAAGCTAAGCTAATCAACTAATATCGGGCTACTAATAAGGAGTAGGGTAATAACATTTTTCGGCCCCTGAGTAGGGCTATGCGAAGGCAATATCTCCAGCTACGAGGTACAGGTAATTTTTCATAGCGACGTGCGCGCAGGGTTGAACCACGGACCACTTGAAAACATTAGACATCTCCAGGGTATAGAAACTTGGTTCTAGCACCTTCCCATACTACTTCAGGTGAGACCTCAGTCCACGCTCTATAGGCTATTGCCGAAAGGGCCAGTAGCATTGGGATTTGTTTGGATAAATCACCTTCAAACCTAGGTCAGGCCACAATAAGCCAACAAATCATTCCGTTGTCGGGACTGGGATCTGCATGAGGGATGTCTGATGTCATGTCACTGGAATCCGATGAAGAAAGAAATTGAAGGGTGGTTGGATAGAAAGATTCATGAGTTTGCGGCACAGGAAAACATGAATCCGCAAGTATCAAAGGAACAGTGGTTGGAGTGTTACTTATATACGGAAATCTACGGAATTTTCTTTGCATCCTTCCCCTCTGAATTGTACGAGTGGATTGCAAAGCTAGGAGACAGTCAAGGAAGGTGTAGGCTCGAAAAACTGATTGTGTGGACTCCAAAATTGGTGCATAGACTAGAAGCTTCAGAAGATAAGATCGTGCGCACTATGGATCATTGGCTCGATTGAATTATAGGAGGGTTTATCACCCAGTTCGTGGTAGATACGACCATCAGCTATAGCGAGGCGGAATGACACTTCCTCAAGGGACTCCAAAAGTTTCTCCGAGAAGTGTGATTAGTCTGATAAGGCAGCGAACTCCACGCATACCACCCCCACGTACACCACCACCAGTCTCACCACCGTCACCTCCATCTCTACCCAAACCACCTCCGCCACCACCACAATTCAATATGGTGAGTGTGATAAGATTGCTAGTATTCAAAGGAGTAGGGAACGAAGATTCAGACCAATTTTGGTTCGTGGTAAAATCTGTATGGGAAGCACAAGGAGTTATGGATGACAGTATAAAGAAGGCAATGCTGGTAAGTGCATTGCAGGATCACGCACTAACATGGTATAATAAGCACTCTAATGACCATCCAAACATGGGGATCAAAGAAATCCAGGTTGCGCTAAACAGGGAATTTAGTAGGCCAAAGTCGGAGACACAATCGATTATCGGGTTTAAGGAAATCATGATGCTTCTAGCCAAAATCCCATGGGACCTGGATCAGAGATTCAAGAGTATGATTCGCAAATCCAATGTTACCTTGATAGATGGACAACACCATGCATGGTTTGTAGTGTCACTAATGCCACATTTAAGGATGGTGTTGTCGCAGCAGAAGTTATCCACCCGGGCCGAGGCTTTGGAGATTGCAATGAGACTGCACAAGACCCCAATACAAGATATGGGCCTGGGAGTTCAATAAATCCATGCACAACTAAAAAAATTGTGTCTAGAAATGAAGAGTTTGAAACAGGACAAGACAACTCGACCAGAAGCGCACAAGAAGGTACGGTGCATAAAATGAAAAGGCTAGGGGCATGATAAGATCCATTGTCCAGTCATTGCAAACTATCTAGCGGTAGGAGGGAAAATTCCATTAAGACCAGAGGCACAATCATGATTGAGCGTGGCACCTGCATTATGATGTGTGATTTGTCATATAGGATGAAAACACACTATAGATAATTGTCACTTATTATAGAAGTATACGCAAATGTCCCAGCAATTGTTTTGTAATTTTTGCTGGTCGGTAGGCCCTGATGAGTGCACCTACAAAAGTTACGAGCTGATGATGGATCGAACTCTTGCCTACAGAGTGTAGACCAAAATGCGAGCCCTTGATCCAAATGCAGGGATGGCACATGCTAGATTTCAAGGGCGCGGATGAGGTCGAGAAGGAATGGGACCAGGAAGGGGTCACAGATAGCTGATTTATGACAATTGCAGAGGAACATGGCATTATGCCCGCGATTGTACAAATTCAACGAGAGTATCATGTTTATATTGTACTCAGTTTGATCATGAGATGGAGGACTACCCTAAATTGATAGCGAGGTTGCGCGATAAGGGGACACTCCAGCCTCCCCCAACTCAGAATTTACAAATGATGAGGTCTAAGCCATGCGAAGAGGACTCGAATGTAAACATAGTGCTTTGAAGTGGTATCACAATAGGAGATGAGAAAGGTAAGAAACCTGAAGAAATTGCATGGGTTCATAAGGCTCTTACAAATGAACCTGAGTTTGATTTTGAGCGCGCGAAGGAGACATTCATGGAAGCTATGAAGAGCTTCACGGAGGCCTTCACATCAGGTAGTAAGGATCAACTAGAGCCGGAGATGGATCCTTCAATGCTCACTACCTTTCTGGAGACAAGTATGAAGTTGGTGCATGACAGCAAAGCGGTGAAGGGACTACAAGAACTTATCACTAGGTGCACTAGGTTGGGAGAATTGCGCGTGGTTCGAAAGCTCGGAAAGCACACATTGTGAATAGGAAGGGAAATGAAATTGAATACGCAAATCGGAGAGTACGAAATGGATCAATTAATTCTGGATCTCGGATTGGATGCGAATGTACTGCCAAAGTAGACATGGGAGCATATGGGTAGGCCCTCATTGCAATGGTCCCCTATTCAATTTCAAATGGTGAACCAACAAAAGATCCTACTGATGGGAAGATTGTAGGGAATAATGGTAAAAATTGAAGGGGCAAGTGTGCTTGTAGATTTTGAGGTGATAGAGATTGTCGATGATAGCAATCCCTATCCTGTGCTCTTGGGAATAGATTGGGCCACTGATATGAACGAAGTGATAAACCTAAAGAAGCGCAAAATAATTTTTGAGAAAAAGTCACTACAAGTACTGTTACCTTTAGACCCTACGGAAGGATCACACTACACAGAGCCAATGCATGATGATGAAAGCGATGACGAGAAAGACTTTATCTACAAGATAACTACTCAAGATTAGGATTGGGTGAATCCTACAGTGGATGGTCGAATTTCATGGGAGCGTGAAAGCTCCTGCACATCAGATTCGGATGAAGAAACATAATGATGGCAGAACTAGTTACACGAGGTAACCACACTCAATTGCAACAAGATCACTGCGTTGTGTGACAACCAAGCTGAGAGATCTACCCATGTATGACGGGTTGACAGTGATGGATGAATTCTTGAACAAATTTGAAAAAAACGTACCAGAACAGCAACGGTTTGATGCTCTGAAATGGGCACTATGCACTACACCTGCAAGGTAATGGGGTACACACCAACAAAGTTTTAGGGACTGGAGTGAATGAAGAAAGATGATGTGTCTATGATTTGGGAAGCCTCAGATGAGGATGGAACCCAGGCAGGATGGAAAAAACAGCCTGCACTCTCACCTTTCTTGATCGATAAAGGTGTATGGTACACAACCTGCACGAGCGCATACCACTCTCACGATAGGAAATAGGAACAACAATCAGAAGCAGGCAGGACAAGTGCATGAGCGGCGAAGTATGATACAACCTAGCATGTCAAAAATCTTACACAGGGAAGCCTTTGACAAGTTGTGTGAAGTACTGGACAAGTTCCACCATGTGAGATGCACCGACTGGGACCTGCGTGTACTAGCAGTTGTATGGGCTTACAAGACCATGTGTAAAACTTTGATCACACAAGCATTTCTGAAGCTAAAGTATATAGTCCCTGTAGAGGATGTTAAGCCGAGTTCGTGTGTAACAGCATTCGTAGATACGATGGTCTGTGTAGACTGGAACAAAGAAGTCACACAACTACACATAACAGACATATAAGACTTGAGGAAGAAATCCGACTGGGAAACTTTAGACTTCACAAACTTGGAAAAGACCGGGTATGGCTAAGGGAGAAAAGTGCTTTAATGGACGTAAAGGTCAAGAAGCTAGAAAATGAAATAAAGGAAGAATTTCTCATCGAAAAACCAAGGATGGAAAGGCAAGGTACATGCGATCATACTAACAAGTTGGAGGACTATCACCATGGACTGGTTAGTTTGCTAACATGGCTAGGACCGCATATCGCCAAATAGGATAGCACATTGCCAATAGGAGAGTGGATGACGGTGATCATCACAGTGGAAGAAGGGGATTCTCCATGAACCATGCTCGAGGACGGGATGGATCCCCGCAAGGGTGGTGTGACCACCTAACTAGCCATAGGGAGAACAATCTTAGCACTCCAAGCAGCTGAAAGGGAGCTAGGACTATAAAATATTCTGCCTGGGAGCTGCGTGATATTGGATATCTGTGTAGAATCGGAATGTCACAAGGTTCACAACGACGCATGGAGGGTTGTGCTGGTGCGTGGGTTGACTGGGAAGTGATCATTGGTGTCACTATTCATGACAGGATGTTCGATTTGAGGAAAAATGGAGTGGGCGATGGGCATTTAAGACGCGAGTTAAGGGCAAGATTTGAGAAAATCTATCGCCAAGAAAGCATTAATGGCCTGAAATTGGGGGGAACGATCAAATTCAAATTTGGAAGGTGCTATAAAACTCACAGGGCTAGCCAACGAATAACAGTTGGTCATTTGAGAATTGAGTGCTTGAGCAGAGCCCAAAGTGTTGAGAGTTGAGCAATAATTGAGCCCCTAAGTTCGCGAGAGACAGAATACAGCCCAGAGAGGATGATCGCCACTAAGTATGGCTTAGGAATTGAGGAGGTAACCTTCAACGAGGCCGTGCATACCCACATGGTAGAGGATGTTCCAGAAGGCACTGGGGTGGTAATGGAAATCCCCAAATCACCGCGAACACCAAGGCCAAGAAGGATAAACAGGTTATGGGGCTAGTACGCATGTCCCCAAGGAATCCGCGGCACAAACTATCTATGGAGGAGAAGGGGAAGGTAGTCACAATAGAAACAGACAAGGAAGAAGAAGACTTGCAGGCCCTGATTACACAACAAAGGAAGAAGAAGACATGGAGGAGGATATCCAACCGTTGTGCTCTGCAATAAAACTGCCAGTGTATGTCCCTCCATAGAAAGGGAAAACCAAGGTGACAAAGAACTTGGATGAAACGAAAAGCTCACTCCAGAACTCACTTCTTCCAAACGGCATTGTATTTGAGGGCACGCACCTAAGCCACATGCCATCCATGAAATTTGAAGACTGGGACCTCGTTGACAGCGAAACGTTTCTGCACCTAGAGACTAGGAATTTGATGAAGCAGAACACCAAGGGGGCAGTGATAACATTAGAGCTACAGAAATGGCTATGCAGTGTGGAAAAGGTCGGGTTACTGCACTTGTTATAGATACCACATTTCCGCCGCACACCCATCACCATTTTCCTCATCAGGCAGTTGTTGTGCCTGGTGCATGATGGGTATATATGGTTGGAGGAGCTTATTCCCATCATGATAGACCTCATTCACTAGATTTCTTGGCTTCCCTATAAAGGAATGGACCCTGCGACTATAGCCGCAAAAGGTAGCAATTTGGCTTTCGTGGAAGCCATCAAGGAAAAATATAAGCTAGAGAAGAAGAAGAGGGGCTACGTCATCTCTAGAATCAAGGACAAAGGGGTGCTGGTAGTGACCCAACTCTTCGTCAGCAAAGTAATGAGGAAGTGTCACGCCGATGAGGTACCAATGTCGGTGGTCATGCTGGCCGAGTAGTGCGCAAAGGGGGTTCAGTTCAACTGGGCCGAATTCCTCTGCGAAGAATTATTGACAAATTGTCGTGAAGCCCAGGAGTAGGGTAAGACCTTCCACTATGTGTGGCTACTCTTATCCATATTGCTGGTAGTGGGAGACCTGCTGAAAGACAGTCAGTTCCCAAATATTCATAAAGAGTTACCAGAGGCTACGAAGTACACTTCGCTCTGTGCCACCAAGGATGTAAAACAGATCTGCGACATCAAAATTTTATGGGTGCTCATGGAGGTGAGCATCTGGATGTGGATCAATAGGAGGCCACGCCTGTCACCTATGGTGTACAATAGTATGAACAGTTTTTCAGAGTTTAAAGCCGATATGCACAACATCTATATCAAGGTGTAAAAGGATCTAGTAAAGCAGTGGACGAAGCTAACATTTGTAGCCATTGACGACACAATTTTTACGATCTTGGAGACATGGCCTCCTGAATAGCGTGCTCCAGACTGGAAAAACTATAGAAGGTGGCAGCCCAGAAGAAAAAGGACAATGCTAAGTTGCACGTCACTCAATTAGCATAAAAAAGGTAGAACGAGAAAGCAGCAGTTGAGGAAAGGGCAGTGTGCGAAGCAGCACAGCAAGCTGCGGAGCAGAAGAAGGCCGCAGAAGCAGTAGCAGCAACGTAGGCAGCAGAGGCAACAATAGCATAGGCAGATGAGGGCCAAGCAACATCCTCAGGGTAGGAGGCAGAGGAAACAAAAACAGAAAAAGGGAGCATGGACACAGGGACTGTGTCCATGTAGTTGAAGCTTCCACACATCGTAGAACGAGTAGGACCAAGGAAGAAGGTCAAGGCCTCAAAGTTGGCCATTGACTCGATCACCTTAACCAAAGGTGATCTCCATGACATAAGCGAGATGGTCCGTGATGTCATAGGTGAAGCACTTCATGATTTCATGCAGAAGCACCAGACTATGTTGGGGGCCCTCAAGGCACAACTGCAGGACTTACAGGTGCGACATCCGAAGGTGTGTACCCTTTCTACCCACCTCGCAGCAGGATCCTCAGTAGCAGAGCAGATGTTGCGTGCATGGATGGAAAACACAATATTGTTACTGGAAGGGGCCCTAGTCATGGAAAATGTGACTGATAGGTTTTCGGTTAGCATGTTGAAAGGCCTTGGCCTTAATTTGGCTGCTCATTCACGAGAAATGTTGTATCAGCTCCAGGATGGGATAACAGTAGAACTATGGGCCCAAGAGAGCTGCGCAATCTAGGTTCCTAGTGAGCAGAAAATAAACATAAAAAAACTCAGCTTGCAGTGTGACAAATTGGTGTTGCAGAATCAATAGTTGGTGCAGACGATAGATGACGCTTGCTGATGCGTCTCGGAGTTGGCCATCGCAACAGATCTACAGGTAGAAGTTCAGATCCATAGTTTCGCAAGTGGATTCTGTCACATGAGGTAAGATACAACAAAGGTTTAGCTAGAGTTAAATCTTCAGATCTCTGAGCTGCGATTGAATGCGCAGCCTTCCACTCCCCTAGAAGTCTGAGAACAGTGCACCAGCGCTATTGCAGCAGGGTTGGAAGGAATTGGAGGTGCAGTGTGCAATTGTACAAACATGTTGGAATAGGCACTTGAGGTCCTTGCGACTTTGCAAGAGGACCCCAACATCCAGAGATTGGAGACAGAGGCGTGCAAACTCCAGCAGCAGTACGACAACATCAGAGGAACTTTGTAGATAGTAGTCCTCACTCAATGGCTTGCGAGCATGCATCAAGCCAAGGCATTAGAGGAGAAGGTGGACGTGGCACGCCATAAGGAAGCAGTTCTCAAAGCGTGCGTTTATCCATGGATTGATGAGGCCTTCATAATCATGGTGAATATTAAAGGGATGCTCATGCACATTTAGGGGATGCATGTGTAGATGCATGAAAGTGCGCCAGCCATAGAGGTCTCAGAATACAGGATGCAACAGGTTCAACAAGCAGTAGCTCAGTGCACTGCAGACATCAGCACTGTACACGAATAGTTGGAGGGACTCCGTACCAAGAGCATGGCGTCGATAGAGTGACTCGAGGGTGAGTCATGATGTTTGTTTTGGGGGCTTGTAAGGCATGGAATCCCCCCACAACATGTTTTGGGGCTCAAAGCCCAAGTTTTGAGTAATATTATTGTAAAGCCCCATGAATTGCGAGTGTGGAATGTATGTTATAGTAATAGCGTTGTCTTCCCTAATTTTGAAAGTAATGTCGGCCTACCCATGGTCTATGGACCATGGGATTGTATAAATAGAGTGAATCTCTAAGTGTAAAATATAGTTAAGAAGGAACAGATAGCGAAGCATAGCAGAAGAGTCTAAGTGTGTCTTGGGTCATAGTAGTAGGAAGAGGCCCTACAGCTGAGTGCATAGAGGCCTAGAAGAGTCTGTAGCTGAGTGCGTGGACCCCTGCAGCTGAGTGCACAGGGTAAAGTAGAGTCTGTAATGGGAAAAGAGATTAATAAAGAAAGCTTTTATTACAAATTCTGTGCATCTATTATGAGTTATTGCATGTTTGATCACAATTGCAATTATATTGTTTATTTACTGTGTGCACTTGTATGAATGGTGAATATTGTTAAGTATAACTGAAAGTGTACAAATAAGCTAAGTTAATCAACTAATACCAGGCTACTAATAAGGACTAGGGTAATAACACTGCAGCCCCCGAGTAGGGCTATCGAAAGGTAGCATCTCAGGCTGCAAGGTACGGGTAAGTGAATGTAGCGATGTGTTCATAGGGTCGAACTGCGGACCACTTCAGGTGAGACCTTATTTCGTGCTCTTTGGACTGCTTCTGAAAGGGCTAGTAGTACTGGGATTTGTTTGGCTAAATTACCTCCGAACATGGGTCAGGCCCCAAAAATCCAACAGCAATGTGAAATTAATTCCAAGTGGGTGTGGCTAAAAAAAATGAGGTTGTACTTTCATGCTTCTGCCCATGGTAGGTTTCCCACCAGTCCTTGATGTGGGGGCAGCTTTGAGAAGAGCAAAAGTAATATTTTCCCGACCGGAAAAATCATGAACCAAAAAAACCCTTCGAGCAGATTTAACCATTTATCTATAGTGTCTACATCTATCTGACCCTCAAATATGGGAATTTCAAAGTTAACTTGTACCTTAAAGGGTGTGGTGCTTCCATAGTATCTACTGGAAGTAGATGTGTCGCCCCTGGGTAGTCGTTGAAGGATCTGGGAAAAGTTGTCCATCATCTCGTTCCTTTGCTGCTCGAGGGCCTCTTCGAGTAAGATTTCGATAGGATATCCTGTCCCCTCATCCTTATTTTCATCTGCCATGGGAGCCTGTCGGGATTTGCGAGGCTGGTCTTGCAAAGGTTTTACCAGTTCAAGCCCTAACTCCTTATATCCGGACCTCGTTGGGGACATGTAAAGAAAGACAGAGAAAGAGCAGACCGCTCTGATACCATTGATCTGGATTTAAACAGGAACACAACAAATTACAGATATACCCATTCATACAGAGATGTAGCAGAAATAATACTTCATTTGATTACTATAAAATACTGAAATATGCTTACAAATAGAAATGGAAAAAAACTAGCTAGGGCGATGGTAGCTTATCCCTGAGAATAGAGGTGGTGGCTACATGCCTCTGAACTGTCTTAAAATGAGGCTCGAAGGCCTATTTATTGTTTAGAAACAATGGAAAACCCTAAACATCCAAAAACCTAACCCTAGAAGATGAAGCGCCAAACTATGGGCCTCATTTTGGGTAAATTGGAACATCAACTTCCCAGGGTCGTAACTTTGGCATACAATCTCTGTTTGATGCACACAATACCTCGTTAGAAAGATCTATATGAGAACTAATACTTCGGGATGAGAAAAATCGGTCCATGGACCCATGTTGCTCCTAGTTTTCCCAAAAAACATCTTTTAGGGCCTAAAAACGGCTCCAGAAATTTAGGACTCGAAAAACTACTAAAAATAGTAAACTATGCTACAAATAAGGAAACTGAAAAACTGCTAAAAATAGTAAACTATGCTACAAGTAAGGAAACTTAAAAACTGAAAGAGACAGTTGTAGGGGTCCAAGTGGGATAGGTGGGTGGCCACCAATATGCACCTGGATCAACATTGCACCCAACACAACGCAAGAATAATCGATATGTACATGGAATTCCTTCTTCCAATCAGCGAAGGCCAAGATCGACGCGGTGACCATCTTCTATTTCAGCACATCCAAACTACACTGACATTCTTCATCCCAACAAAATGTAGCATCATTCTTCAACATTTTCTCCATGGCCATGGTAATCTGAGCATAAGTCTTGATGAACTTCCTGTAATATCTTGTATGTCCCATCGTCATGCGCAGCTGCTTAACACTCCTTGGGGCCTCCAAATTTACTATCACTACAACATTTGCAAGGTCCACCATCAATCCTTGCTTTCATACCACATGACCCAGCAAAATCCCAAAGGGAACATAGAATAAACACTTCTTTAGATTCGGCGTGATCTGGTACCTACGACACGTATCCAACATCAAGCGCAGGCTTAATACATGGCACTTCACTAACCCAAACACCATCCAATCATCGAATTACACTTCTAAGAACATATAAATAAACTCCTTGAATTTCACGATGACTATGTGAGAAAATATCGGAGGCGCATTCTTGATTCCAAATGGAATCATACTATATTGAAAACAACCCCATTCTGTCGCGAAGGTCTTTTATCTCCTCTCCTCTGGCGCGATCTTGATATGATGGTACCCAGAAAGTCCATCATTGAACAAGTAGGCCTCCTTCCTACAATGTTGTCTAATACTTCATCTGTAAATGGTGTCGGTAATGGCTCATGGACACAGGAATCATTAAGCTTGCTCAAATCTACCCAAATCCTTATTCCATCCTTCTATTTCTTCTCCTAAATCACCATGGGGCTCTCCTAATCAGACTCCTCCACTGGTTCTATGATTCCTACTGCCAACATCTTATCCCATTCCAACCAAACCTTTTCCTTATACTTAGGATTCATGCAATACGGCCTTTTCTTAACAGGCTTCGCATCCGACTTCATAGTGATTTTCATAACGCCCAAGTCTCCTATTATTCCCTTCAAGTCCGAAAACTTAGTAGTGAACAGATCCTGATATTCACAGAGTAACTCAACAACCTTGTCCACAGTAGTGTCATCCCAATAATCCCCAATTTTTTGCAAACTTTAGTTCTTCTTTAGTCCCAAAGTTCATTTAATTGGTTTTAAATGGCATGGTGATGTCCGGGTTCTAGGCCATTTTGATGGAGTTGCAGTAGTGTGCCCTAAGAGAGTATTAATCTATGTGAAGGAAAATTTTAGGCGCTAAAATACATCACACTAATCTCTGGATGTAAAAACTTGGTTCATGCATCCCCCCATATTGCTTCGGGTGAGACTGCAGCTTTCATTACACGAGTTGTTGCCAAAAGGGCCAGTAGTGTAGGGATTTGTTGGTTGGTGCAACTAACTCTATACTTGGGTTAGGACCCCCTAAGCCAACAAAGGCTCCTAAGAAACCAATCGAGGTAAACACAGTCTTCGAAGGGTGGGGCACAACATGTGCTCCTCCTTTAACGCCATTCCTGAACATGATCGGAAATACAAGTGGCAGGGGACTGATAGAATGCAGTTAAGAGCTCTGTACCCATGTTGTATTGGACAGGTAGCTGAAAATATGAAAGGAATGCTTTAGCAAGCATCATGAAAATGGAATGAGAGGCAGCAGGCTAGTCTACATACCATTTTTCAACATCTCCAGTGAACGTGCGTTGGAACAACCGAAGACGAATGGAGTCATTGGTGATGGAATTGGATGAACACCACATATGGAAGGAGTGGACATGATTGGTGGGGTCCTCTCTATAATTACCCTAGAACTTGGGAATTTCATAGGGAAGCTTAGTTGGCATAGCTGGCCAACCAGCATCATGATGTATAGGGTCATTATCAACAGGCTAAAATATGGGAGACTTAACCCATCCATGAAAGTTAGCATGGGAGCTATCGGAACGGTTCCTGAAATGATTCCGCTAGATGTGACTACCAGCATAGAACCGAAGCCAACACCAAAATGGGTTCCTGTACCAACAATGGGTCCAAACATGGTGACGATATTCGGTGAAGGAGGCTAGGAATTAGATGAGGAATTAGATGAGATAGGAGAAGAGTTGGTATGGGGACTCGGGGGACTATGAACACAAACCCCGTGGGGAGGAGTAATATGCCCAAGCGGAAACTAGGGAAGAATGCCTAAGAGTCTCCATGACAAACGCCTTGGTGGCTCAATGGTGGGAAGACACAAGTGAAACAGAAATGGTGAAGGGAGATCATGTTAAGGTCCAACCTTAACCCCTTTATTTATGTAATAGGGTTGAGTCATAGTTATAGTTAGTTAAAGAGTCAATAAAGCCCGTATTATAAATGTAAATGGTTGACCCTCATTTAAGAAAGGGACCATAGTTAGTTGCAACAGGCCATAACTCATAAATAAAGAGGTTAACCCATGTTATGCAAACGACCACTAGTTGTTAGGTTGTTGAAGTTCATTTAACTATAAATAGTCATAGTTAGAAGGGAAATATCATCAAATATTATTTTGTAATTGAGCTCTACTCTTCTGGAGGTTGCCCCATTAAAGAGGCAAGTGAACATGGCTTTTATCTCTGAATAATAAAATACTTGTTGTTTTTCTCATTTTATTCTATGTTCTGGGTTGTATTTCTTCGCATATTTGGCATTCTAGAATTTATCACAGGTCAAGAGCATAAAAAGTGGTATCAAAGCACTTTTGAGGGCTGATGGTACATCCATTTTTGGCAGAATTTTTTTTAGGCTGGAGACTTGTTCCAGCGTCTTTAAATGATGGGATCTGATGTTGAGCACATAAACCTGCAGGTTTTGGGAGGCATGCATGTAGTAAGTACAAGAGGTTGTGATGCTTGTTGGACTCTCTTGTAACCCCTGTGGGTACCCCTTCGAGTATTAGTGCATTAGACTGAACCGTGCATGGACTGCCTTCCACATACCCTCTGGTTATATCGGAAGCCCCCTAGGCTCACTTGAAACCTCGCCTTAGATAAGCCATCGGTCATCTTACTGCTACAATACACTGAGAATAGCACTCGGGGAGATTACTCATGCGTATGATAGCATAGTCAAGTAGTATGACTAAGGGTACGATTGATCCTTGTTAAATTTGGACAACTAGGTCCAAACTCCATGTTCTGATGCTCAGATTAAGAGGCTAATATTTTTGTTGGATTCCTCTTTCTGAGAGGTGTAAAATCCATATAAAAATAGTCTTAATCTGATGAGCAGAACTTATATTGTGAATTTATTATTCTTAATAAATTATATGTGCAAGGTCAGCCAGTTTTGTAATGTAGGCTCACATGCCCAACAGATGTGTCACACACCCTCATTGATGGATATATATACAGGAAAGGTTGGAGAGAATTTTATCACAACTCAACTCACATCTTCCTCTCTCATCTTAGAGAGTACGCTACCTGGAGGACGAATTTCAGCCACACGTGGGAAGGACGAAGAGGATAGACCGTACGGATTTTCTGCTGGTAGGGTTTCGCAGAAAGTTTGACCAGCGTTGACTTTAGTCAACGCTTGGTCCAATCAAGCTGAAACTTGGTGGAAAGTTCGATTTTTGAAGGCCGTACTATCTGGCACAAAAATCGAGGTCAAAGGGTTGACCATTTTGCTGCTGCGTTGACTTTTAGCTTGCTGCCCCTGCGTTGACTTTTCAGGACAACGTTGACTTTTTGTAGAATTGACTTGGGTTGACTCATCTACTAGTTGGAGGGATCTTGTGACACATCTGGGCTGGCTGACCAAAGGAGACTTTGCTGGTTGAAGCATCCTGTTGACCGCCGAAACGAACACACACATTTTTCTTGTTTCTGATTTGTCTTCTGTAAGGTCTGCTTATATGTTCTATCTGCATTTTGCTTAACTACCTGTATGATTGCTGTGAGAAAAGTGAAATTGCTCTTAGCATAGAACATCTACAAAACTTTACATGGTATCGGAGCTGAGGTGAAGACAAACTCTATCTATAGCAATCATCATCGAAATAATCATGCCCTAATCGAAGTCAATGGATGCCCTTGTGTCGCTGTACATAGAGGATTATATACGCTATCAATGATATACGTTGTAACGAAAAGATATACAGCGCAGCTGTAGAGGATATGTTTAGGCAGTAAAGGAAGCCGCAGTCATAAGGACATGAGGCTGCAGTCATGAAGAGTCAAGTCGTAGTGATGAAGAGGTATCTGCAGGCTTAAGGCTCTGGCCAAAGTGCGAAGAGGAGTATTTCTGTGTCTTTTGTTTATGGTCTGATTGGCCAAGTAAGGAAGGAGGCTAGCTGAGCTTGTAAAGAGGAGTTCTGAGCATAAATGCAAGGGTTATTCTCTATGCACAGGCCGTTGAGTGATTTTGAGTTTTACAATGGGACAAAAGTCTGTTTTGAGAGGGCCGAGAGGCCCAGCAAGGAGCAGGAAGAAGGCCGCAGTACCCTTGACCATCAACGTAGGAATTAAAGAGGTTTGAAGGCTGTATAGTGGGCTGTCGTAGAAGCCACAGAAAGCCCTAACCAGGGCCGAAATTTCAGGGTCCTGTGCATTGGTCAAAATGTAGTTGTGGACAGAAATATGACGTCTATCACAGGTATGTGCTTGTCTTTTATAATGATGAATTTGCCAGATACTATGGTCCAGATTAGACAGTTTGCAATTCTGGTATAATGGGCTGTAAGAAGATGCTTGGTAAAGCTCCAAGTATAGTCCCTTGAGAAGGACAACAAGGGCTGTTAGAAGGTAGATGATTTGGAGTCTCAAAAATGGATATATGGAAGAGCTTAAGGGTAGTCAAGTGGGCTTATTATCAGACCCCATCTTCTGTACATATGACAGTGAAATATGACAATATGACAGAGTTTTTGACAGTGATCTTCTGCACTCATTGTAGTGTCACTTACTCTTATAACAGTTATGCATAGCAGTGATATTGTTCTCTTGACAAATGGAGATGATATATGGAAGAGATATTTGTTCCTATGACAATAATGTTTGGGCAGCGACTTTAGTGATATTTGGACAATGTTTCTTGATGTATGGAAGTGATTCTTGTATGACAGTGATTTATATGGCTGTGATGTGACAATGATATATAGGACAACATGATGATGATGCATAGGCAGCATTATAAGATCATGAACATGAAGGGCTGCCTGATTTTGGAAATAATCATAAAGGTGTATGTAAGGGCTGAAGGAAAACATACAAGGGGACCTTTCCCCTCAAGTGTCACAAAGACATCTGAGATATTGCAACTGGTCCATTCTGATCTTTCTGGTATGTTGCCTGTAACATCCCTAGGGGGATGTTCTTACTATATGACATTTACTGATGACTTCTCTCGCAAAACCTGGATATACTTCTTGAAAAAGAAGGATGAGGCTTCCATGTGGTTCCGTACCTTCAAAGCCTTGGTGGAAAATATGACCGGAAAGAAGATCAAGATTTTGAGGACTGACAATGGCACTGAATATGAGTCAAATGAGTTCAAAGACTTCTGCAGAGAAGCTGGCATTAAGAGGGAGACTACCACTGCACACTCTCTCCACGTGTTTGGGTTTTGTGGACAGAGAGATCTAGAGGAGAATCCGCAGTTCTAAAGAGCCCTCATACGCTGTCCCAAGAGGCCCTTACACGCTAAGAATAGGAGCCCTAAATCTGCAGTATATTGGGCCCTAAATCTCTGTTTTATTGGGTGCAGGTAAGGGCATTTCCAGTGAAGGAAGAGGGGACGTTTAGGTCACTCCTATGACTGTTTTGGAGTGAAAATTAACCAGCAGAAAGGCCTCAATAAAGGAGACAAAATTCTGGGTTGATTTGAATATTATGTGCAGGCTGGAAACTCTGTTTCAGCAGGCCGTGGGTACAGGAAGCCACCTGTGGTAGGCCGCAGGCCCTTACCCCACTGAAAAGGCATTGCGTGGGACTATTTTGGGGCTAGATTGAGCCCTAATCAACAGCGTGGATGCAGAGGACTTATACAAGGGTAGCACGTAGTTTTTGAAGGCTGTTTGGTGACTTGGTTAAGGGTTGTTGCAGCATATGGATGCCCTAACCAGTCACAATTAGGAGCAGCAGTGAAAACAGATTGGAACAACAATTTATGCCTTGTGTTGGGTCAAGGAATTTGATCAGTTTTGGGTCAGATGGTTGGGCAACCTATGGGAGAAAATTTGGAGGCTTGATTGGGTGATCGTAAGCCTCAATTAGTGCAGATCTGACTGTGTTGTAGTGTTGCAAAGTGATGATGCAAAGGCAGCATGGGTAGCATGCAGCGTGATGATGCATAGACAGCAAAGAAGATATGAATCTCCACTAGGAGTATATTACAATGAAAAGACCAGATCTGTCATTCTTGTTGATTTGGGGTAGTAATGTGATGTTGTATAATGAGAGCAACATTACAGTCATTGAGGTGCAGATCCATGATGATTGAGAATTGACTATGACGATATATTTGCACCTGTGGCTCGATATACCACCATCCGATCCATCATAACCCTTGCTGCTACGCAAGGATGGAGTCTTCATCAGATGGATGTCAAGACCGCTTTTCTGCATGGTGCAATAAAGGAAGAGGTGTATGTAGAACAACCTCTGGAATTTGAAGTTCAAGATCGAGACACTTATGTTTGCAGGTTGAAGAAAGCCCTCTATGGCTTAAAGCAAGCACCCAGAGCTTAGTATGAGAGGATGGATAGTTACTTGATGAAGCTAGGCTTCACTCGAAGCAATGGTGATCCAAACCTTTACTTTAAGGTTGTGGAAGGAAAGCCTCTCATTCTAGTGCTGTATGTGGACGACCTCTTCCTGACAGGTGGTGACCCTCTCATTCATCAATGTAAGAGGGAGCTTGCTGCTGAGTTCGAGATGAAAGACCTAGGACTGATGCACTATTTCCTAGGCCTAGAGGTCTGGCAAAGACCTGGAGAGATTTTCCTTTCTCAAGGAAAGTATATTGTGAAGCTTCTAGAAAGATTTGGGATGGTGGACTGTAAGTCCGTGTCGACACCAATGGAACTCAACTTTAAAAAGTTGAGTGGCAGCGCTGCAGGGCCTATCTTGGCCAATCCTACTGAGTATCGTCAACTCATAGGAGCTTTGATGTTCTTAGTGAACACCCGTCCGGACATATGTTTTGCAGTGAATACTTTGAGCCAACAGATGGTTGAGCCTCATCATTTTCACTGGGTTGGTGCCAAGAATCTTTTGAGATATCTTCAGGACACGATAAACCATGGGCTGAGATACACTGCCGGGAGTGTGATACTCCGGGATATACTGATGCCGATTGGGCTGGCAGTGTGGTGGATCGTAAGAGCACATCTGGATGCTGTTTCAATCTTGGTTCTGCTTCGATCTCATGGATGAGCAGGAAGCAGAAGTCGGTGGCTTTGAGCACCGCAGAGGCCGAATACATTGCTGCTAGTATGGCCTGTTGTGAAGCAGTTTGGTTGAGGAAGCTCTTTAGTGAGCTGTTCCAACATGTGCTAGATACCACTGTAATACTCTGTGATAATCAGAGTGGGATTCGTATGACTGAGAATCCTGTGTTCCACGACCGATCCAAGCATATTGATATCAGGTACCACTTTATCTGGGATATGGTACAACAAGGCGCCGTAAGGCTCGATCATATAGGAACTGATGAGCAGGTCGCGGATATTCTCACTAAGCCCCTGGGGAAGGTCAAGTTCCTAACCTTCCATGAGATTCTTGGTGTCGTGGAAAGACCCTATGATGTGGTTCCTGTTGGACGATGAGCTCTGGGAGCTCTGGGGGGCTTTGGGGATAGCTTCTCGAAGCTATAAGCACTCATAATGCTTCTGCCCCACCCTTGTGATTATTGAGCTGGTTCGCCACTCATTTAATCTGTGCCCCGTATGCATCCTACCCATTGAGTTCAGGGCTCATGGGAAGTACCTCTCATTTGGCCAATGAGGTGTGGAAAAGCTAGAGACTATTAGCAAAGACTGATGGATGCATCAGAGATTGCCGTACTCTCTATCTAGGATGGCATGGTCCAACCTCTTGATCTGGGATCAAGATTTGTGAGGTCTGGGACCTCTGGACTGATTATGTCAGTCGGGGAATGATGTCTTTGTGACTGACCCACTTCTGTTCTGAAATAAAGAAGCCAGCAAAGCAAGTTTCGGCGGGATGACTCACGATGTTGATTGCACTAATAAATGGAGTTCTCCCTAGTTGAGAGGGAGTGTTAAATTTGGACAACTAGGTCCAAGCTCCATGTTCTGATGCTCAAATTAAGAGGCTAATATTTTTGTTGGATTCCTCTTTCTGAGAGGTGTAAAATCCATATAAAAATAGTCTTAATCCGATGAGCAGAACTTATATTGTGAATTTATTATTCTTAATAAATTATATGTGCAAGGTCAGCCAGTTTTGTAATGTAGGCTCACATGCCCAACAGATGTGTCACACACCCTCATTGATGGATATATATACAGGAAAAGTTGGAGAGAATTTTATCACAACTCAACTCACATCTTCCTCTCTCATCTTAGAGAGTACGCTACCTGGAGGACGAATTTCAGCCACACGTGGGAAGGACGAAGAGGACAGACCGTACGGATTTTCTGCTGCTAGGGTTTCGCAGAAAGTTTGACCAGCGTTGACTTTGGTCAAAGCTTGGTCCAATCAAGCTGAAACTTGGTGGAAAGTTCGATTTTTGAAGGCCGTACTATCTGGCACAAAAATCGAGGTCAAAGGGTTGACCGTTTTGCTGCTGCATTGACTTTTAGCTTGCTGCCCCTGTGTTGACGTTTCAGGACAGCGTTGACTTTTTGTAGAATTGACTTGGGTTGACTCATCTACTAGTTGGAGGGATCTTGTGACACATCTGGGCTGGCTGACCAAAGGAGACTTTGCTGGTTGAAGCATCCTGTTGACCGCCGAAACGAACACACACATTTTTCTTGTTTCTGATTTGTCTTCTGTAAGATCTACTTATATGTTCTATCTGCATTTTGCTTAACTACTTGTATGATTGCTGTGAGAAAAGTGAAATTGCTCTTAGCATAGAACATCTACAAAACTTTACAATCCTCCTTAGTTACTGCCCTAAAATATTAGGCCGAGTACTATTGCTGGACCCTTATGTATATTTTGATCTGTAGCACTTGACACTCCTTTGAGAGCATAGTTCCCTCAACTCTCTGAAGATCACCCATTATCTTATTTGCTAGATCAGATCCACCTGTTGGGGTTCTACCACCATAGGACGATTCAGATCTAACAGTTGGGGTTCTGTCACCACCACAATAATCAAATCTACCAGTTGAGGTTCTACTGCCACAATACCATTCATATCTAGCAGTTGCGGTTCTGTTGCCACCGCAGTCTAACTCACATTTAGTCGTTGGGGTTTCGTAGGTAGATCTAACCATTTTCACAGTGAGGCTTGTGGCTCCTATAGTCTGGGCCCGATTTTTGCAGGACATTGGGCAAGATCAAGTTTTATGGACTTTTGCCACTGTAGTATTGATTAGCAGGGAGTAAAACTTAGCCCATAAGATTTAGAGCGTCAAGCTGATCATAGTGGTACCATTCACTTGTCAGCTTCAATTTTTGGTCGGTCCCAATTTTTTTCAAAGTGTCATCAAGTGACTAAGATCTGTGTATGGTAGAAACAAGAGCTCAAGTCATGGCCAACGAGAAGATCAAACTCATTGAAAAAACTTGGATTCTTTCTAGGAAGAGATGCATAAATTCATGGCACAATTCAATAGGATCATGTCGGGGTTACATCCAAAGGAACATGGTATTAATGAAGACCTTGAAGGATAATCTATCCATCATATTCACTTCCATTTAAATCACCAACATTCCCACACTCGACCACCCAAGATGGACATGTATAAATTTGATGGCTCTAATTCGACATTATAGGTAGCACAAATGGAACAATAGTTCATTCTAAATGATATATGCAATGATACAACTAAACTACTTGTGGGATCCCTTTACCTGGACGAAGAAAGATGGCAATGGTGGTAGTGGCATCAGAAATTCCATCCTGGGAACATAACTCGTCATGTGTTCTCAAAATCTCTTTGTGACCACTTTGACAGAGAATCTAATTTTTGGGTTGTCTTACTAAGCTCTGATAGACAGGCACAGTAAAAGACTACATTGAAACCTTTGAGAAATTTTCCATCTAAACAGAAGGTCTAGGAGATGAATTCTACTTGGAATGTTTTATAAGTAGTCTCAAAGAAGCCATCCAAGCACATGTCCGGATGAACCACCCACCTACATGGATAGATGCTTGCACAAAGGATGTAGAAGTGGAATGTGCTTTAGCTGCCTAGTCTCCTCCTCCAAATTTCATAGCCAAGGGACATCCCACCTAGGTTCAAGGCCCTACCCAGACACTTAAGGTTCAAAAGGTGTCTCTAGTAGAAATGGATGAATGAAGAAAGCAAGGATTGTGCTACTACTATGATGACAAATACTCCCCAGGGAATAAATGCAAGGAACCAAAATTCTTTCAAATTGATGTTACTGATCACAGCTCATCAAAGGAATCCCCACCCCTTGGGGGACTTGAGGACAAATTTTGAGGAAACCCAACAGGATAAGGAGCTCACAGCTATGCTGGTAGAACCAGTTATCTCGCTACATGCTTTGGTGGGCATTTATGCACCACAAACTCTAAAAATCAGAGGCTTTATTAAAAATCGCCCTATATGAGTATTGATTGATAGTGGCAACACTCATAACTTTATCCATCAGTGAGTTGCCCAAGTTGTTCATTGTTTTGTAAGGGCAGACTCTAATTTCCAGGGTCTGGTTGCTGATGGGGGGATAATGAAATGTGAAGGCCGCTGCAAAAATATTGGGATTCAGATGGGAGACTACCACCTAAAGAACCACATGTGTGCGATTAACATGGGTGGTTGTGACATTGTCTTGGGTGCTAAATGGCTTTGTACACTAGGCCCAATCACAATGGATTTCCAGGAGTTATATATGAGCTTTAAGTAGAATGACCACATGCATACCCTCTGTGGACTCCAGAAAGGTTCTCCTTCTATCATTAGCTTGCATCAAATGGAAAATTTGTTGAAAAAGGGCCATCATAGAGTTATCGCTCAGTTTAATGCCATCCAGGCCATATAACCCACTACTCTTCATATTCATCCTGAGATGCAACAGGTCTTAAACCTCCACCAGCAAGTATTTGACAAACCTAAAGAGCTTCCACCCTCTAGAGGGGAACATGATCATAGCATCACTTTGGTCCCAGGGGCACAGCTGCCAAACGTGCACCCATATCGATATCCTTTCACCCAAAATAATGAAATTGAAAAAATCATCAAGGAACTACTTGAATTCGATATTATTCGTCCTATCATTAGTCCTTATTCATCATCACCTTTCATGGTGCTCACGAAATATGGGGAATGGCGCATGTGTCCAAACTTTCGGGCCCTCAACAAGCTCACTGTCAAAGACAAATTCCCTGTCCCAGTTGTTGATGATCTGCTTGATGAAAACCATGGTGCTCAATTCTTTACTAAGCTAGATCTTTGCTCTGGCTATCACCAAATATGCATGAAATAAGTAGACATTCCCAAGACTGATTTCCAAAGTCATGAATGCCATTATGAATCCTTGATCATGTCATTTGGTCTCTGTAATGCCCCATCCACTTTTCAAAGCCTTGTGAATCACCTGCTGAAACCATATATCTGAAAATTTGTCCTAGTTTTCTTTGATGACATTCTCATCTACAATCTAACATCAGGAAAACATCTTCAGCATGTAGACCTTCTCTTGCAACTACTCTGGAATCACAATTTATTTGTCAAATTGTCTAAGTGTTCTTTTGGCATGGAAGAATTCAAGTATTTGGGACACATTATGGGTCGTGAAGGTGTCCGGGTGGATCCCAAAAAGATACAGGCAATGCAATATTAGGCCCAACCAAAAACCTTAAATAGTTTGAGGGGATTCTTGGGTCTCACCAACTACTATTGCAAATTTGTATGCAATTATGGTTGCATTGCTAGACCACTCACTAAGATTCTCAAGAAAAAATCATTCCTCTGGACTGATGTAGCACAACAGACATTTATGGCTCTCAAACAAGCCATGTGTTCCACTCCAGTATTGACACTACTTGACTTCACCAAATCTTTTGTGATTAAATGTGATGCTTCAGGTACTGGTATTGGTGTTGTCTTAATGCAGGAAGGTCGACCCTTGGCTTTCACCAGCCAACAACTGAGTGGGAAACATCTATGACAATATACCTATGAGAAAATGATGATGGCCATCTTACATGTAGTAGATACCTAGCGACCCTACTTATTGGGGTGGTGTTTCCAAATCCACACAGACCATCAAAGGCTTAAATATGTTTTAAAGCAACATCTATCCTCACCACAACAAAATAAATGTCTAACCAAAATGTTGGGATATGATTATGATATAATTTACAAGAAAGGACGTGAAAATGTAGTAGTGGATGCTTTATCACATCAATTCGAGGATGAAAGCACCTTACTATCAATCTCTCTTCCCATACTAGATTGGATTGAAGAAGCCCACAAGGAATGGTTTTCACACCCCTCTCTCTCCAAACTCATTAATAACTTAAGAGTAGATCATAATTCCTCAGTTGGCTACTCTTGGAAGGATGGGATTCTTCGCTACAAGGATAGAGTATTTATATCGCCAACATCCACCCTCAAAATGTGCATTTTTGTAGAGTTGCACTCATCTCCCACTATAGGCCATGCAAGCTTTCAGAAGACTTATGCTCGCACTCATCGTTCTTTCTTTGGACAGGCATGAAAATTGACATTCTTACTTTTGTAGTTGAATGTGATGTGTGTCAATTCCACAAAGGAGAAACAGTCAAGTTACCAGGCACCTTACAACCATTTCCAATACCTTCCTTCATCTGGATGGATTTTTCTATGGATTTCATTACTAGTCTCTTGAAGTCAGGCAACAAATCATTCATCATGGTGGTTGAGGAAATACTTTATAAATATGCTCATTTTTGCACTCTACCCCACCCATTTACCCCCACTTTGGTGGCTCAAGCTTTCATGGACCAGATATTCAAATTTCATGGCATGCCCACTTCCATTGTGTCTGATCGTGACTTGACTTTCACCAGTAACTTTTGGCAAGAGATTTTCAAGCTACAAGGAACCCACCTCCAACTAATTACTTCCTATCATCCCCAAACTGATGGTCAAACTGAAGTAGTGTACAAATGTTTGGAGACATACCTAAGGTGCTTCACTTCAAAAAATTAGCATCAATGGGTGCAATGGCTACCTTTAGCTGAATGGTGGTATAATACTAACTATCATGAAGCCACCAAGATGACTCCATATGAAGCAATGTATGGCCAACTCCCACCTTCACCTATTTCTTATATCCCTGGATGCTCTAAGGTGCAAGCAGTTGATCAAATTCTATAGAACCATGCAGCCATGCTAGCTCATCTCAAATATAATATTCATCAAGTGCAAAATTGAATGAAGGAACAAGAAAACCAACATCGTTTAGAGTGCACATTTCAAGAAGGGGATTAGGTATTCTTGTGGTTGAAACCATATAAGCAAACATCGCTCAAAGAAAAGGGCTGCCAGAAATTAGCTTCAAAATTATACAGACCTTATCAAATTCTTCAATGCATTGGAGCAGTAACCTACAAGCTAGCCTTGCCACCAATTTCAAAAATCCATCTATTCTTCCATGTACCATGCCTCAAGCAAGTGGTGGGGAATAATTTTAGAATTCAAACTAGTCTATCTGAAATGGATGAAGAAGGTTCACTCTAGCTCCAACCTGAATATGTCCTTGATACGCGAGAATGACATATGCGTGGTTGCACGATCAAGGAAGTCCTCGTCAAGTGGAAAGACACCTCTCCAGGAGATGTGACCTAGGAACCAGGCACTATTCTTCAACAATTTCCACAACTTCAGCCTTGAGGATAAGGCTACTTTTCATTGGGGAGGGAATGTTAGGGTCCAACCCTAACCCCTTTATTTATGTAATAGGGTTGAGTCATAGTTATAGTTAGTTAAAGAGTCAATAAAGCCCATATTAATAATTTTAAGTGGTTGACCCACATTTAAGAAAGGGACCACAGTCAGTTGCAATGGGCCATAATTAATAAATAAAGTGGTTAAACCATGTTATGCAAAGGACCACTAGTCCTTAGGTTTTTGAAGGTCATTTAACTATAAATAGTCATAGTTAGAAGGGAAATATCACGGAGTCTTATTTTGTAATCAAGCTTTGCTCTGCTGTCGGTTTCCCCCTCGAAGAGGCAAGTGAACATGGTTCTCTGAATAATAAAATACTTGTTGTTTTTCTCATTTTCTATGTTATCGGTTGTAATTTTTCACAAATTTGGCATTCTGGAATTTCTCACAGGTAAAGAGCATAACAGATCAACAAGATGTTTTTGCCTATGTGTGGGGAGATAAATTAATTAAGTCTTGGCTTAAAGATGTAAACCAAGTTCCCTTTTCTTAAGATATGAAAGTGTGTTCAAGTGTGTTTATTAATTAAGCCTAGATCGTGTTTCAAAAAAGAAAAAATATTGTTGAAATAAACTAAAATTAAAAACATAAAATGAACAGCAAATCAATTAACTAAACCCAACCCAAACTGGGTTTGCAAACACTATGCTGGTTGGTGGTGAAATCAACTGAAAACACACAAAACAAGCCCAAAGATCTAAGCTTCGGTATGACTGGGATCAAATGACACTATTTTGTTGGAAATTGGTGCAGCAACATCAAAAAAATAGAGAGGAAAATCATTGCAAAAAGATAGGGAGATGGGTTTAAAACCTAGGGAAACCAAGGGGACCCTAAGGAAAATGACCAAATAAGGTTTAAAATGAAACTTTGGATGGAAACAACCTATCTTTGAAGATCTGAAATATAAAGGTACAGATCTTGAAACTATGGTTGAAAGCATTGCAGAAACTCAGACTTCTTATTCAGTTAAACTCCTATAAAGGTGGAAGAGTGCTAGAAGCCCTAAGGGACTAAATTTCATTTCGACAAGATAATCATAGTAGATCAAGGCCTAAGTGGGGTGAGACAATGGTCAACCATCCCAACAAAAAGCTCTTGGAAAAACCTAGAAAAAAGATCTGAAAAAATCCCAGAAACCCTAAAAATTGTAGGTACTGAACCGATTCCTAGGAGATCACACTTTTTGGGCTAGAAGGTGTGCTCTAGACCTCCAAATTGCACTTTTTGGGCAGCAAAGTGCATTTATACTCCTTGATTCTCAGTCGGCAAGTCTTGGAAAAATGTTTGAGCTCAATAGGAACTCAAAATGGAAAAGAAAATGGTGTGCGACGATGATAATAATCAGAGCCGCAATAATGAGTGCAACAATGAAAATAATCAAAAGTGAATAATGAATGAAAAACCATTCTATTTATAACAAAATATTGCATTTTCCTTGAATAATGAGCAATAATAAAATATTATTAACCCCATTCTAGAAATACCCACTTGGAATATTTTAATATATTTGGTTAGGAGGGAAAAAATATTTAAATTTTTATTTAGAAATGATAAATAAATAAATGATTTATTTATCATATCAAGAAATATGGTTAAATAATTATAAGAAAATAATGATTTATTTAATTATTCCCGAGGGATTTAGTCAAACTTAACAAGGAATAACAATTAATTAGTGATTAATTAATTATTCTTAGATAAAAAACAAGATACTTAATGATTTATCTATTTATTTCTCATAGCTGGGTCAAATGTGATAAGGAATATTAATTAAATAATGGTTTGATTAATTATTCCTAGAAAATAATTAAATAAATAGTGACTTATTTAATTATTCTTCATGGGTTTAATTATAAATGACTTAACAAATGTGGTTTATTAAGTAATTTCTCACAATGAAAGCAATTTTACTATGGTAAAATTGGCCTTACATGGCATACTTCTATCCATATAGTAAATTATGGCTAGGTGATCATTTTTTTTATAATAGTGCTAAGGGGTCGATTCTGGGAATCAGATGGGGGTTGATTCCCTATTCTGGGAATCAGATGGGGCCTGATTCTGGGAATCGGCCCCTAGCAGGCCATGGTGCCGATTCTTGCAATCAACGGCCCCCTGATATGTCGAGGGATGATTCCCAGAATCAACTCCCAATAAGCCAGAGGGCTGATTCTTAGAATCAACCTCCTAGCATGTTGGGGGTTGATTCTCATAATCAACCCATGCATGTTAGGGGGTTGATTCTCATAATCAACCTCTTGGCTTGCTGGGGAGCGATTCTTACATTTTTCCCCTGCCTGTTAGGGGTCTGATTCTAGTAATCAGTCCCCTGGCCATGTAGGGGAGTTGATTCTCATAATCATTCCCCACAGCGGCCCCCTACCTTCCATAGGGCTGCCTTTCCCAAGGCGGGCGCTCTCGGTCATGGGCGTGCCCCCCCATGGCACAGAATGCTTGTTATGCCACTGATGTGATAGCTTGCAATCCTATTGTGCCATGGGCGGGCACGCCCGAGTGGACCCACCCAAGGCATAGGCATGGGGTGATGCAGGTAAGTTCCCTGTGTGGACAAAGACAACTCCTCTAGCCCTAGAGTGGGTCTAGTCATAGCAAGACAAAGACAATAACTAATTCCTTAAATATTTATCGTTAAAGAGGCCTACCTTATACCGGTGTTTGATAAAGTTTTTGTCACGTCGCTTCAGCTATCACTTTCTTCTCCTTAATGAATGTTTCTCCTGAAACAACATATGAAAGCAACAAAACACATAATAGAGAACAACAACAAACTACCTACTTATAGAGTCAAGGAACCATAAGCTATTAATGTACATTTCGTACATGATATATGAAATATCTATTGATTGCATTAATATAAACAATAGTAAAGCTTACAACCACGCCTTGACATCACAAGCTTCATTTAAGGGTCTGATCAGTATGTCTCCCTAAGCATTCATTCTCAATGGTCTCCCAAAAAGACTAATGACTCTCTCTCACCCAAAAGCACAAGTATGAAACTAAGGCAATCACAACAAGGCTTCCTTCTTACAAAACCATTTTACAATATCAATCCACAACATGAAAGGCTATTCTCATACCTCACAAGCTATTGCTAGGCTATCAACAATCCAAACTGTAAGCTATCAATCCAACAAACCAAGAACTAGCTAACTAAGAACTAGCCAACTACCAAATAGCTAACCAAGAACTCCCAACTAGCTGATCATAGCTATGGAGGATTCTTTTATAAGAGGAGGAGCCTCCATAAATGATGGGAGAGGAAGCTTATATTCATGGGAGGTTTCTCAAAAGGTAGAACCACCATCTCAAATGGGGAGAGGCAAACTTCTTTGACCCAACAAACAGCTCTAGAACCACCTAGAAGTATTTAGTTTGAACTAATTTTCCATATCTAGTTCATCGCGGGTCAAACATTGGGACTCAAAGACGACATCGCAAGGCATTAGTTCATTTTGGGCTATCATCACAGGCAGGATACTAATGACCTAGGACGATTTTGAAACATGGGTAAAAAGGGGTCAACTTGAGGATTAATGAGCTTAGGCAATATTCTTGAGTAACATGGAAGATTTGGACACATATTTTGGCATATGACAAAGTGCATATGTCATTTAGGGACCGACTTTATCCAAGATCAGGGGATACGGGGCTGGTGACAAAATACTTTGTAACAGATGCCCCCCTAAAGCATGAAGTTTGAGAGAGTGGGAGGGGTGAAATGCTTTACGAAACCATAACTGAACTGGAACACAATTGCGGAGAACCTACAGGCGCAAGTACAACTAATATCTCTAATAGTGAAAGAAGTACACGTAGTTGAGGTATGGGCATAACCATCAAAAATACAAATAGAATTGGTCTATGGTATGGACACTGCCATCCAGTCAAAAAGACCATATGAAATCATATGTATGGTTGTAGCCATCCAATCAAAAGAGTCATGTATAAATAATCCACACAACCTGGACTTGTGTAATCTGAGCCTAGGGTCTTGAATCCTGACCTGTCCATCGTACAATTTATAATATGCGAATAAATGTGTTGAAGTCGAGCATACTAGAAAATCACTTGATTACCGGCCAATGATGTGAACTATTAACAAGCATGAGAGAGACCACCAGTAATGTCAATGGTTCTCAAGGTACTGCTAGTACAATCCACAAAGTGTGAAGAATGATCTGGAGTCGAACACTTTTGAAATCACCCAATCGAAGACCAATGATGCAAGTCTATCGATGAATGCGAAGAACTTGCCAATGGGGCATGCAAGCTCCAAGGTACTCGAAAGGAGTCTCTAGATCAAATTCCTAGATAATGAGTTGATGTCGACAGGAAGTGATATGTCGCAGGAGGGCCATAATGTTTTCCACATCAACAACGAGAGACAAAGGAACAAGATGAATATGGATGAAACAGAGAATCAGAGGAGGATGTAAGGGTGAAAACTGCAGAAGGATTAAGCTCTTGAAAATATCGGCAACACGACTCCGTAATGCGGTAGCATTTTGGTACCAAGGGATCGAAGGTCATGCGAAGACAACAAGGATCAAATGGAATGAGGAAAAATGAAGAACCCAAATCTCAAAAGGCCAATGACAAAGTAAGGATATACCAAACCTGGCAAGAAGTAAAAAAGTGTCGATGTTCAAGAGCGACAAGCTACTGTAGGTAATCAAACAAAATATTTCCATATCTCCCCCACCATTACTAGCGAGTACGCCAATTATTTTTGAAACACAAGCTTGAAGGGGATAACATATGCTTGCCATATAAGTTTATTCTTTGGACACATCCAACCCAGTGAAATTTTAACAAGCCCTAGGGAGGAGAAGCTCGGGTCTCATCATGGCGACAAGTCCAATGTCATCAAGGTTTAACGAGTCTGGCATAGGTAAAACTCGGAGACTTTTTCATATTTAAAGAGTTTGAAAAAAACACAGAAAAGAAAACACCAGATGGGCCCTTTTCGTATGTTTGTCCCTTGAATCTGAAAAGGTAGAAAATAATATCCAAGGGAACCTATTGACCATGGAAGATCAATGTATACCTTTTCGTAAATAATCTATCCCAACATAAAAAAGCGGTAAACATATATTGGGTAGATGATGCTTCACAGCCTTTAATGAGTTCAAAGTGACAAGAGCTCAGCGATCTTTTCATTATTAAAGGGTCATAAAAGAGCTTGAAAGCGGACCCCCCCATTTCATTTCTTTTATGAGTCAAAAGGGAAAAATACTCGGCAATCTTTTCATTTTTTATGAGTCAAAAAAGACCTTAAAGGTGGCTCGTCCTGGAGGAACGAGTGGTATAAAGGGTAGCCACGGGTTCCGGTAATGGTGGAACTACTCAAAACACATAATGGTCAAGAGGTTGGCTAACAAAACCACTCATCGTTGCAGTCCCTCAAGAAAGGAAAAACAACCAAGTGAAAGCATATGATCAGCCAAAGAGGTGGTGACGATGGAATGAAACAACCAAGGCTCATATAGCATAAATTATCTAATAAAAATTGTAATCACGAGGGTGAAAATTTGGTGTGGGTTCATTTTCACACAAGCTTAAACCATGGAGAACTCTGCTTGAATTTAGTTTCATGTTTACAAAAGCTTGAAACGAAAAACTATGCTTGCTATAAGTTCGCATGCCCCCAACATAATGACTCAAATCGAGGTACATGCCCCCCAAGCTTCATTTCATTCAAATAGGTGGATGGAATGAAGGTTCACTTTCAAGATCTTGGAAAGACTCGATTCGGATTTTATGAGATCTTAATCAAAGACCCGATTTGGAAAAGGGATTTGTTTCATTTTTTAACGAGGTCGACATAGTGAAAGAACTATCCTCAAGACATTTGTTTCATTTTTGAATGAGGTTGACACAAGATCAAGAACTCTCCTCAAGATGCCTTGATTCATTTTTTGACGAGATTGGTAGAAGAAAAGAACTATCCTCGGGACTCCTTGTTTCATTTTTTAACGAGGTCGACACAAGAAAAGAATATCCTTAGGACTCTTTGTTTCTTTTTTTAACGAGGTCAACACAAGAAAATAATTATCCTCAGGACTCCTTGTTTCATTTTTTAACGAGGTTGCCATAGGAAAAGAACTATCCTCAAGACCCATGTTTCATTTCTTAACGAGCTTGACACAAGACAAGGAACTATGCTCCGCCTCTTATTTCATTTTTTAACAAGGTTGACACAAGAAAAAAGGAACTCTCCTCATGACGCCTTGATTCATTTTTTTAATGAGCTAGACACAAGAAAATAACTATCCTCAAGACTCCTTGTTTCATTTTTTAATGAGATCGAAAAAAGAAAAGAACTATCCTCGGGACTACATGTTTCATTTTTTAACGAGTTCGACACAAGAAAAGAACTATCCTCGGAACTCCTTGTTTCATTTTTTAACGAGGTTGACACAGGAAAAGAACTATCCTCAAGACATTTGTTTCATTATTTAACGAGGTTGACGCAAGATCAAGAACTCTCCCCAAGACGCCTTGATTCATTTTTTAACGAACTTGACACAATACAAGAACTATCCTTGGGACTCCTTGTTTCATTTTTTAACGAGGTCTGTCATGCGGAAAGAGTCAATTTTGCGGACAAAACCGACCTCCCTAGAAGCTAAGGCTTTCTAGTGACAAACAAGACAAGTAAACACTACCTTTCTCTAAATATGCATTTAGAATACAAGTAAACAGGTGTTTATAACATACCTTTAGTCCAACACTTTGTAGTAGTCTAGCCTCGCCAATCCGGATGAGCTCCTCCTTCTCTTCGAAACCTGCATTCACTAACAAGCCAAAAGATTACAAAGCACCTGAATAACTTATAAAATAAAACATATTCATCATACAGACCAAGGAGTATATGAAACAAATCATGTATAACAATCTGTTGAGAAAAATGAGCTTAATTGTATTAAGTGGAAACAAAAGAAACCATTACAACCTGAGCCTTGGTGTTGTGCAGGTCCCTCCTAGGGTCCAACAAGAGTTCTCCTTTACTTTGATCAGCTCACCCACTTCCAAATAAGGCTAGGAAAGGATGGGAATCTCTCCCCTCAAGATTTATAAGGGAGTCCTAATTCCAGCAGCATCTACCCTTAGGAATGTTCAGCTTTCAACCTCTCCCCCCTCTGGCCCAATGCCTGTATTTATAGTGCTTTAGAGGAAGTTAATCAGGTCCACCATCAATGGGATAAGCCCCTCTTTGAATGGGATAGCTCCCCTCTTGATGGGATAAGTTCCTCTTTAATAGGGATACATGAACCATTTGGAGGCGCTCAATACACGTCAAACAAACTTCTAGAATGCTCTAGAATCGACCACAAGTAACTTTTTTGAAGTAAAACTCGCGCCTTTTGACCTTTACAGGGGTACGCACCCACCCCTTTACAGACAGAGCGTACAAGTACGCAGGTATTGTAAACTTGGGGTGCATACACACAGGTAAGGCTAAGAGAAACTGCGTAACCAGAGTTATTTGACTTTTTAAGGACTTTCTCTCTTTCTTGGAGTTTGACATGAAGAGCAGCAGTATAAGACTTGCCAAGGAGAATAGTATGACAGTTGATGGAGCCATACTAACTGCAAATAGTCATGGTGACAAATTTTAGTGTAACAGATTGCCCCCTAAAGTGCGAAGCCTGTAGTAGATTAGGGTTTCATATAATCTAGGAAGGGTGAAGTACTTTATCATTTCAAGGATTATCTTGTGGAGAGCCCAGTCGGAACCTGCAAATATTCAACACAAAATACATATATAAGATCATATCATCGCTGAGGTAGGCATTCCCATACTCAGATTGAAAACTTTAACTAACAAACTAACTACTACTCTGGTATAGGAATGATTTCGTAATACATCATAATCATAGACTCTTGTAGACACAGTATGGACGCAGCCATCTGTTTATGATTAGTCTACTGTACAATGAATACAAAACTCGTCGCAACCTGGATGGTGGAAACTAGATCCAGGGTCTTCATTTCTACTTCCCGAAATGGTATGATTCTATCCATGCGAATAAATGAGTTGATGTCAAACATGGTAGAAACCACTTGATTACTAGTCGATGATGTAAACTGTTAACGAGTGTGAGAGAGACCACCAGTGATGTCAATGGTTCTCAAAGTACCTAGTACAATCCATGAGATGTGAATGAATGAGTTGATGTCGAACATTTCACGGAATCCTTCGATCGAAAGTCAATGATGTAAACCGTCGTCAAAGGCGAGAAACCTACCATTGATGCATGCAGATTTCAAGGTACTGACAATTTCTAGGTCATCTTTCTAGATAATGTGTTGATGTCGATAGAAAGTGACCCGTTGCAGGCAAGCCCACAACACGAAATCATAGATCAAGTTGAAGAAATGTAGCTGTAAGGACTGACTCAGGGATGGTCGAGATGGATGACGGGTATTTTGCAGATGAATGGTTTATTTGCAATGACCTCTTGAACACATAACGACACGGCAGATGGCTTGGTGACAATTGACCCAAAGTTAATACCCGGAACCGGTTGAAGATTTTCAATGTGGTTTGATCAACTGTTAGGCAAAGGATTTCCCAACCCAGGTGAATGAAAAGTGTCGTGTTCAAGAGTGGTGATAAGGCTTCTTTTGAGACAAAGGATAACAAATAGGCTCATTTTTCTCTCTTTTCCCCCACCATTTCTGGCAAGTACCTCTTTATTTTTTACAAGCATGAGGAGGATAACATATGCTTGATTATAAGCTCATCCTTCAGATGAGTCCAACTTAGTTTTGATTCGAACCCTAAGAAGGAGTGGTCCGTTCCTATTTGTAATTGAACAGGTCCTTTACTGTGAAATTTTAACGAGTCCATTATAGGAGAAACTCGGTGTTTTTCAATTTTAGAGAGTCTGAAAAAACTTAAGAAGACTCCAGGGTTGAACTTTTTCGTAAATTTGTGTCTCCCAAGCCCGAAAAAGTATAAACTAATACTTGAGAGAACCGCTTGATCTTTACGACCAAGGAGTACTTTCATGCTTAGTGTCTTTGACCTGAAAAGTAAAAAGCGATCAAGGACACGTCGTTTTATTTCCAATATCGAATTTGAAACGACAAAAATCCGACAATCTTTTCCTGTTTTTACATTCAAAAAAGGGCTATAAGGGGACCATCTTTTTAGTTCTGTTTTAACGAGTTTAAAAAGAAAAACTCGGAAATATTTTCATGTTTTAGGAGTCTGAAAAGGGATTAAAAGAGAACTCCAAGGCTTCACTTTTTCGTAAGTTTTAACGAGTTCGAAAAAATGATAAAAATGTACTCATATGGCCGACTTTCAATTTAATTTACGAGCAGGAAAAGACGGAAAGAACTCGGCATTTTCATTTGTTTTACGAGAATGAAAAATAGCAAAACAATCTCGGGATTTTCATGAGTTTAACAAGTCTTGAAAATAACTGAAATTGACTTGAAAAAGGTTTCATTTTTACAAAATCTTGAAACAGAGAAAAACTATTCTTCAAAGTAGTTTCATTTTTACGCAAGCTTGAAACAGAGAGGAAACTGTGCTTGATGCCCCCTAAGCGTAACTGCTAGAGCGAATGCCCCCCCAGCTTCATTTCATTCAACTAAGTACAAGCTGGATGGAATGAAGGTTCTTGTACGAGATCATTTGAAAGACTCGACCTAAAACTCTAAGAAAATTATGCAAAAAACTGAAATAACTAACCTAAATATACAACTTAACATTTATGAGATCTAGTCAAACTCTCAACTCAAGTAGAGGAGGATTTGTTTCATTTTTTAACGAGCTTGACACATGAAAAGAACTAAGCTCGGATTCAGTTTCATGTTTATGCAAGCTTGAAACGAAAAACTATGCTTGTTATAAGTTCGCATGCCCCCAGCATAATGACGCAAAACGAGGTACATGCCCCCCAAGCTTCATTGCATTCAATGAGGTGGATGGAATGAAGCTTTACTTTCAAGATCTTGGAAAGGCTTGTGGGAGTTGTTTCATTTTTTAGTGAGGTTGACACAGGAAAAGAAATATCCTCAAAACCCTTGTTTCATTTTTTAAACGAGCTTGACACAAGATAAGGAACTATGCTCATAAATACTCTCTACAATCTACCTAACAAAAACTTTACTCTAAAAACCTTGATTCATTTTTTAACGAGCTTGACACAAGACAAGGAACTATGCTCTAAAATCCTTGATTCATTTTTTCATGAGCTTGACACAAGACAAGGAACTATGCTCATGACTACTCTCTACAATCTACCTAATTAACCTATCCTTGTTTCATTTTTTAACGAGCTTGACACAAGACAAGGAACTATGCTCAAGACTCCTTGTTTCATTTTTTAACGAGCTTGACACAAGACAAGGAACTATGCTCAAAAAGTTCACATGCCCCAAGTATAATGATGCAAAGCGAGGCACATGCCCCCCAGGCTTCATTGCATTCAACCAGATGGATGGAATGAAGGTTTACTTTCAATATTTAACTTGAAAAGGGAGTTGTTTCATTTTTAAGGAGGTTGACACAAGAAAAGAACTGTCCTCATAACAACTGATTCATTTTTTAATGAGGTTGACACAGGAAAAGAACTATCCTCATCCCTGATTCATTTTTTAACGAGGTTGACTCAGTAAAAAGAACTTTCCTCACGCTCACTGATCATGGCTTCAAACACTGATCATGGAAGAAAGACATGTCAATGGACACACCTTGATCATGGCTTCCAAGAGGTCTTCATCAGAAGGAAGAATAGTTCTCTGGAAGGAACACATGTCAAGGGACTCAAAAGGGATAAGAACATCACGTTCAAGTAATCCCATAGAGTTTTCCATGTCAATTACCAGATCTAAATCAAAGGAAGATGAGAAAACAGTGAGAGGCTCACTTACATCGGTAACTGAAAACATGGGACCAGTTGCCACATAATTAACCCGTGGCAGGGTAGATACCACTTTAGAATCAGGAACATTTAGGGGTGTCATATTATTGGTAGTTGAAACAAGACTAGGGAACGAAAGCTGTTCTACAGTCACAATACTGCCATTGTGAGGGAAAGACATCACGCGAAAGAGTGTCGATACGACAGCTTTCATTGCATAAACATAGTCTCGCCCAAGGAGTAAATTGAAATCCAAGGGACCTCGAACTACCATAAGATCAATACAGACAGTTTTACCTTCCAAGGTAACGGAAAAATTAGGAAGGATCCCTAAAGGTTCACTAATGGTTTTGTTAAAAGCTTTTAGATTCTGCGTAATAGGCACAAGCTGAGGGGAACCCAAAGCTTTCCAAGCATTTGAGGATAAAATACTAACAGAAGCACCTTCATCTACCTGTGTATGATACATGTCCCTACCACCAGCCTTGACAATGATTTGGAAAGGGATGGAGGAAGGAAGACGAGGTTCTGTCAGTCTATTCCAATCAAAGGAAAAGACCTCAGTACTTGGAGGGGGTCTGTAGAAATAGGTGAAATGCTCCCCGGCATAGAAGAATCTGATGTAACAAGAAGAACCTGAGCGATATGAAGTTCACTCTCTAAAGGGAAAGTGGAATCGACCAGATGTGAAATTGAATCGACCACTTGATCAACTAATGGATCATCAACCTGAGTGACATGAGTTTCACTCTCCAATGGAAGAGTGTGATCGACCGAATGTGAAATTAGATCAATCACTCCGTCAGTTGACGGTAGGTTGGGAGAAAGTTTACGGTAACGAGTTGGAAATTCTTGCTGTGGAAAAGTAAGGTTTTCCATCAATTTTGAGGCTTCATCCATGTGAGGGCAAATGTGAGTTTGATGACTCCCTTTGCATAACTTACAAGGAAACCTAACTTTACCCTTTTTCCCAGGAACCTGACTATCACTGGTTGATGGATCAATGGAAAGTTGATGAGATTTTTCTGACCATACTTCCAAGACCTTTGGAATACCAGGACAATTGACAAGGAAGTGGTCACCCTTACAAAGCCTGCAAGGGTATTTTGGTTTACGATGCATGTCGGAGTTTTCCTCAACACAACTAACACTTACAGTCGTGGTTGGTTGGTTGACTTCTTTCTTATCTTGCTTCTTCGTCTTCTTCTTCTTCTTCCCTTTCTTCTTCTTCCCTTTCTTCTTCTTCTTAGACACCTGGTTACTAGCATCGAGGCTTTTACCAAGCGAAGAGGAAGAAATGGAGGAAGAAGAATTAGGCGAAGAAGGTAAAGGGTCAACAGAAGGTTGGTGATGTTGAGATGGTGAACTCTGTTGAGGTGAAGCATCTGGTTGAGGTGGAACAATTGGAGTATTTTGGGCCAACGAAGTTGAAAATAACCATATCGGTAAACCTATTGTAAATCCAGGTAATGACAAAGTAGCCATATAAGGAGGACCAACATTTCCAAAGTAAGGAAAAGTACTAGGATTCTCGTTAGGAGGGATTCCTAGGCTGGTAAATTCCGGAACATTTTCCATTATACTTAACTTCAGTGAATTTTATTAACAATTTTAAAACTATAATTAACAATTCACAATTCACACCTAACAATTAAAATTCACAATTCACACCTATGGTCTCTAAAAGTAAAAATAAACAAATTAACACGCGCTATCAAATCTAGGAGTCAAACCACACACAAACAGTAGCCTTCCGGACCGAAAACACTAGTTGGTGATGAAATCCAACATCGCAGAATTCAGTACAGAAGTGGCGGGTGGAACAGCTACCCCGGCAACCTGCTTAATGAATAGACTGGACCAAGTTCCTCCACTTTAACCATCTCGAGTTAAGTGAACCCCCCAGAAAATCCAAGTGAGTCTAGCCGACGTCTGCTCCAAGTACAGTGGGATCTTCCCTCCACCGTCACCTTGGGTAGAACCCTAAAGATAATGGTCACTAAGGTCACCAATAGCAACAAATACACCTGAGGGAACAGTCTACGACCCGATAGCACGCAAGGGCAGAGTAACAAGCTCAATCCCCTTGCCAGCTCCTTGACAATAATCCAAGGTTTACCGAAAAGTGACCCTAGGCTCCTCGACAATAATCTGAGGTTTACCGTTTGTAGTACGTGCATATCTGGCATCTTTCCCAATGGAGGATTGATCCCCTCACTGGTTCGTACACGGTCTCGTGCTTCTCCTTTAAGAGGAGCTTTCCCAAAGTAAAAATGTAACAGTTGGATTTATCCTACCGCAAGATAAGCTACTTGTTTGGTTTTACTATCTTGGAGAGTTAATTACTCTCCTACTCCAAGACACTAGCCTAAGCTATGTTGGTGTATCAGAGCCCTAGAAATGTAAAAATTACTAGATGAATTTTAATTAAGCGTTGTGTTATTAAGGTTGTTTTTACTCAAATGGGTAAATGGATACGAAACCAATGGTGTTATGACCCGACTCAACTGAATGCAATGATAATGCAATCCTTTCAATTCGATGAATCCTAATTAAAGTAAGGAGAGAGTTTCCATTCACTTCCAACAATGCAAAAAATTGATCACTAAGAGAAAATATAAAAAAATCTCTAATGCACTAATTTCATCAAGAAAAACTAATGCAAATCAATTCCAAAATAGTTATTTTATTTTATTTTTATTTTTGTGTAAATTCAAATAAAAGAAAACTGATCTAAATCTACAATTAATTTTTCAGAATGTAAACTATGCAACTGTAATCTATGCACAATTCACTCGAAAAGTATGCAAATGTAATCTATGCACATTTTTCATTCATATTCTGAAAATGAGAATTCTAATTATGCAAATGTGATCTATGCAAGAGAATTCTCAAACACAAGATGATTCTAATGTAATCTAAGAATCAATCAAGTGCAAGTCGAGAAAATTGAGTGAGAGTTCCAAATATCAAAAAATAAAAACACTCAAAGGCGATTAACACTCATACACAATTAGGCCCCCCCCCCCCCCCCCCCTCCCCCCCCCGACGAATGAGGGGGAAATTTTTTTGCAAAAACAAAAGCAAAAAGATGCAAAATTGTGAAAAGACTGAGGTAAACCTCCAAGTAATGACCAAAGGAAATAAAATTAAGAATTTCTCAAAAAGAGACTTAAAACACCCAATTGATGAAAGCTGAGAGCAGGAATGCCAATGAAACAAGCCTAGATGAAAACTTTTGACAGGTAACCAATGGATCTAGGCAGCAAAAACAAACTATAAACAAAATCTAATGGGTAAAAAGGAAAAAATGGAATTTTCTAAACTTTTGATAGGGGTACGCAGGCAGCCTATTTGCACAGGTGCGTCCACGCTCTGTGTACAAAGCTGTAGTGCGTACAGGTACGCACTGTGCTTAACGCAGAGGGTGCGTACTACGAGCAAAACCAAGAAAATTAAAAACTAATTTAACCCTAAGCTATTCCACCCAAATTCACAGTCAATCAGTCAAAAACCAGAAAGAAATCGACTTTTCTCAAATCAAAGTATCAATCAAAATAGAAAGCAATCAAATCCATGGAATCCCCAGTGGAGTCGCCATTTTGTCATGCGGAAAGAGTCAATTTTGCGGACAAAACCGACCTCCCTAGAAGCTAAGGCTTTCTAGTGACAAACAAGACAAGTAAACACTACATTTCTCTAAGTATGCATTTAGAATACAAGTAAACAGGTGTTTATAACATATCTTTAGTCCAACGCTTTGTAGTAGTCCAGCCTCGCCGATCCGGATGAGCTCCTCCTTCTCTTCAAAACCTGCATTCACTAACAAGCCAAAAGATTACAAAGCACCTGAATAACTTATAAAATAAAACATATTCATCATACAGACCAAGGAGTATATGAAACAAATCATGTATAACAATATGTTGAGAAAAATGAGCTTAATTGTATTAAGTGGAAACAAAAGAAACCATTACAACCTGAGCCTTGGTGTTGTGCAGGTCCCTCCTAGGGTCTAGCAAGAGTTCTCCTTTACTTTGATCAGCTCACCCACTTCCAAATAAGGCTAGGAAAGGATGGGAATCTCTCCCCTCAAGCTCTATAAGGGAGTCCTAATTCCAGTAGCATCTACCCTTAGGAATGTTCAGCTTTCAACCTCTCCTCCCTCTGGCCCAATGCCTGTATTTATAGTGCTTTAGAGGAAGTTAATCAGGTCCACCATCAATGGGATAAGCCCCTCTTTGAATGGGATAGCTCCCCTCTTGATGGGATAAGTTCCTCTTTAATAGGGATACATGAACCATCTGGAGGCGCTCAATACACGTCAAACAAACTTCTAGAATGCTCTAGAATCAACCACAAGTAACGTTTTTGAAGTAAAACTCGCGCCTTTTGACCTTTACAGGGGTACGCACCCACCCCTTTACAGACAGAGCGTACAAGTACGCAGGTATTGTAAACTTGGGGTGCGTACACATAGGTAAGGCTAAGAGAAACTGTGTAACTAGAGTTATTTGACTTTTTAAGGACTTTCTCTCTTTCTTGGAGTTTGACATGAAGAGCAGAGGTATAAGACTTGCCAAGGAGGATAGTATGACAGTTGATGGAGCCATACTAACTGCAAATAGTCGTGGTGACAAATTTTAGTGTAACAAGGTCGACACAAGAAAAGAACTATCCTCGGGACTCCTTATTTCATTTTTAACGAGGTCGACACAAGAAAATAACTATCCTCAGGACTCCTTATTTCATTTTTTAATGAGCTTGACACAAGAAAAGGAACTATGCTCCATACTCCTTGTTTCATTTTTTAATTAGCTTGACACAAGACAAGGAACTATGCTCCATACTCCTTGCTTCATTTTTTAATGAGGTTGACACAAGAATAGAACTATCCTTGGCACTCCTTGTTTCATTTTTTAACGAGGTTGACACAAGGAAAGAACTATCCTTGGCACTCCTCTTCATGGGACATACTAGAACATGACTCCCAAGAGGTCTTCACTATATGGAAGAACCAATCCCTGGGAAGAAAATCTATCATTGGGTACCAATGACAAATTGGGTCCCAATGCCCCTAGTACCTGATGTATTAGATCATATGTGCGATCATCAACAGATGTGGAGACAGAACATGTAGCCACATAATTGACCTGTGGTGGGGAAGGTACTGCTGGCAGACAAGAGCCGATAGGGGATGATGGTTGCAAAGGAGGTACCTAGTGACCAAAGAATGGAAATGGATCTATAGTCACAATTCTTCCGTCATGTGGAAAACAAACCACATGGAAAAGCGAAGAAACAAGAGCTCCCATGACATAAATATAGTCACATCCAAGGAGAAGAACGAAATCGAATGCACCTTGGATGACCATCACGTCTATATAGACAGTTTAACCTCCCAAATTAATAGGGAACTTCGGAAGGATCCCTAAGGGTTGACTAGTTCCTCCTTCAAAAGCCAATAGATTTTGGGTGACAGGCACAAGCTATGGGGAGCCCAAAGCTTGCCAAGTAGTGGAAAACATGAGGCTAAAAAACACACCCTCATCCAACAAATTTCCAGGTACTGCCATATTATAGGCATGTACTGTTATCTGGAAAGGCACATAAGATGGGAGGCAGAAAGCAGTCAAGTGACTCCACTCGAAGGAAACGACATAACTACTTGGTGGGGGTATCGTATGATTTCCCCCATGCTCTGTAGGAATCGAAGAAGGACTCTCTTGTTTAGCCAGGACAGGAGGGTCACTTTTTGATTCAAGATAATCTGATGAGAAAAGAAGAACATGAGCAATATGATCATTATGCTCTTCCAAAACAGAATGAACAACTGGTGGTGAAACCAAGCCAACACTCTCTTTGACCAATAGTTGGTTGGGAACAGACATAACATAGTAGGACTCAGGAAGAGTAGGATGGGCAAGAGATGAATCCAAGTCAATCTCTTTACCAATCTGGGGAGGGTTAGAAGAATGCCTCTGATAACCAATTGGAAGTTGGGGATGAGGAGCTGTAAGGTTTTCCAAAACTGTGGAAGCCTTATCCATAAGAGGACAAAGGTGAAGAAGATGTTCGCCTTCACATAAACTACAGGGGAATCTTGTTGGCATTATGATTCAAGTGTTGTCCTTGATGGCAACTCTCTCAGAGGTTGGTACAGGTGCTCAGAGGTTGGTACAGGTGATGGCAACTTAATCAGAAGACAGATCTTAGTACAGCATGCCAAGGAAGTTCATATACGCAGGTTCGTTAAGCCCAAGTCGCGTGTACACGCAAGTTGGATTCAGAAAAAGCGCGTGTATGTGGAAAAGTACCTTTGGTCCATGGTGGTTAGTCCTTGGAAGTTATGCCTATGGTTTCGGACCATTGTGTCTCGACGGGCGTGTCGATCTCTAGTTTTGAAGTTGATGGTATTGTATTACTATGGTTTTGGCTCTTGGTATTGAGCAAGGCCTAAGGCTATATAAGGAGAAGAAGATCATTAGGCAAAAATATCTTTCGACAAGGCTTGAATATCTAAGAGAGAAAGAGATCTGATATGCAGGTTCTGGGTTGCTTGATCTAAGCCAAGGAGAGATCACATCGGTTGATGGAAGACTAGATCTAAGGATAGATCGGGATCTAATGGTTTGAAATGCACTATCATGATATGGTTGATTATGCGTATTTCTAGATCTGCATATTGTCGCAATGTTATGTTCTGGGTCTAACTAATGTCTGGTACAGCTGCAAATTGAGAAAGTTTATTTTTAGATCTGTACGCAGGTTGGCTTCGGTAAAAGCGCGTGTATACGCGGGTTTTGCTCATTGAAGTAGCGTATATCTTTTGAAGCTTGATTTTGGGTTTACAGTGGGGTCTGACTGTTATTGCAGAGTTCTGTAGTCTGCTCTGTGTTCTGGTAACTGGTGATTGACAGGGTTCAGTGGTTCAGTGATTCAAATTTTGGTTGTTTTATGCTTCAATGATCTGTTGTGGAAATTGAATGAATTGTGGTCTTCAGATTGTAATGTTGTGCTTCAGGAATATCCAAGTCTGAAAATGTATGAAAAGTGATACCTGAAAGAAAGAAGATTGTAGGTCAGCACCTACGTACTAGTATCTTGGCTAGTACAAGAGCAAAGGGGGTTGGAGCTCCCTTCCAAGGAAGTTTGGAGAACGAGAGAAGGTTGTAGCCTTCTGCAGGTTGTAGCCTGCGTACTGGTATAAGGCTGCACCAGTACAAAAGATTGTAAACTGAAGTTTCATATTAAAGAAAGATAGAGACAACTTGCAGCAGGTGGTTTTCACCCACATTGGGTTTCCACCTTATATCTTGGTGTTCATGTGTGTGGCTTTTGATCTGTTCTGTTATACTGCACATGTTTACTGTTAATGTGGTGAATAATGTCCTGATGCACTTAACTGAAGAATAAGCTAACTAAATTGTGAGTTTTCTTCTTATACGCTGTTTTACTTAGTCACAGTAGCGTGTACACGCTGGTTCACTTAACTGAAGTAGCGTATATGTTTCTGAGCATTGAAAAGTTTGATTGATCTGATAATACTGATTCACCCCCCCTCTCAGTATTATTTCCAACAATTGGTATCAGAGCAGGTCCTTCAGAGAAGCTTGATCGCTTGAAGTAGATCATTCATCATGAGCAACTACGAGAAAGAAGCATCAATCAGGCCACCGGTTTTTGATGGAACAAATTTCAATTATTGGAAGGTAAGAGTTACTGCATATCTTCAATCTCTTGGTACAGAAGTTTGGAACATTGTAGAAACAGGCTATGCTTTTCCTTCAGCTACTCCTACAGATCCAGCTGAGAAAAAGGCATATGAAACAAATGCAAAAGCAGTCAGTACTCTATTAGGAAGTATATCCCAAACAGAATTCATGAAGGTCATGCACTTCAAATCAGCAAAAGAGATATGGGACAAAATGATCACTAGCTATGAAGGAGATGAACAGGTAAAGCAAGCTAAACTTCAAACTCTCAGGATTCAATATGAGACTCTCAAGATGTATAATGATGAAAGTGTGGCTAATTATTTTCTTCGGGTAGATGAGATTGTTAATTGTATGAAAAATTTGGGTGAAGAAATAAAAGAGACTATAGTAGTTCAAAAGATTCTAAGATCATTATCCCCCAAGTTTGAATCTAAAGTATCTGCAATAGAAGAAAAGGAAAATCTCAAAGTTCTCACTATGTCTCAGCTACATGGAATTCTAACTGCTTATGAAATGAGAAAGGGAGGTCCATCAGACAGAAGGGAAGCTGCTTTTAAGGCATCAGGAAAAGAAGATTACTATGAAGCAAGCCATGTTCCAGAAGAAGAGGAAGAAGAATCAAATTTTGTCAGAAATCTTCAAAGGGGTGCTGGAAGGTTCAGAGGTAAGCTACCTTTCAAATGCTTTGCTTGTGGAAGAGTAGGTCATTATGCTGCAAAATGTCCTTATAAGGATAAAGGAAAAGAACCTGCTAGATGGAACAAGAAACAAAGTGCAAATAAGAAAAGCTACTACACCCATGAAGATAGTGATGGCTTATCAAACAGTGATGAAGATGAACAAGGTAATAAATATAAGCTGTTAATGGCATTTGAAGATGATGATTATGAGGATGCTGTAGATGTGGATAATCTCTATAATGAAATTACTAGACTCAAGAGATGCATAGAAGAAAAGAGTGTGATCATTGATACTTTGCAATTTCAAATTGATGAAAAGGAAAAACATCTTGAAAAACTAGAAGGTGAAATTGTTGGTCTCAGAAAAGAAATTGAGAAAACAAAAGCTATTAATCTTAAGTTTGTCAAAGGATCTGAAACTTTGGATGAGATTATCAATGTGCAGCGGTCTCCTCTAAACAAGACAGGTTTGGGCTATAATGGAGAAACCTCTCAAGCATCCACCTCAAAAAGTTATCTTGATGCAGCAAGAAGAAATGAGCAGAAGAACAATGAAGATAATCAGGTAAAGCAGGGACGAATTACAAACAGAAACTATCAGGGACAATCCTTCTTAAGGGTGAACAAAAGCTACAACCAACCACAGGTAAAATCTTCTCAGTTTGGCACAAGAATAGATGAAAATAGAAATTACAATCAGTTGGCTGGTAGATTCAATAACCGCAGAAGCTTCTTCAATGGACAATGCTTTTCTTGCCATAACTTTGGTCACAAAGCAGCTCAATGTGTTGCATATAAAACAATCATGACTAGGGAAGCTCAAAAACAAAGAAGTATGACAGGGATTACAAAGAGGACCTATAACAACTTTTCGGTTCTTGAAAATGAAGTTGAATGTTCTATTTGCAATAATTTTGGTCATAAAGAATCTGAATGCAGGAGCAGGTTTCAGGAGAAAAAGGAACAAGCCACGAGCACCAAAAAAGAAAGATGTGGGATAGCTTTTTATGCAGAAGGACAGGAAAATCTATGGTACATTGACAGTGGATGTTCGAAACATATGACAGGTGATAAAGAAAAACTTGAATCTTATTCTACTTTAGAAAAGGGAAAGAAAGTTTCTTTTGGAAATGATACTCCTGCAACTATAAAAGGAAAAGGTATTGCTCCTTTGAAAGAAAAGGTCAAGGCTGGAAATGTTTTGTATGTTGATGGATTGAAGCATAATCTTCTAAGTGTCAGCCAGATGTGTGATCAAAAAACCGAGGTTATTTTCAGATCGAATGGATGTCTTGTTCGTGATCTTGATACAGGTAAAACAGTTCTCAAAGGCAAAAGAACTCCAAATAATCTGTACATATTTGAAGAAGGACAACAACAATGCTATCTTAGCAAGGATGAAGAGCACTGGTTATGGCATCGAAGGTTGGGACATCTAAGCTTCTCACAAATAAGGAAAGCATGCAAATATCAGGCAGTTCGCGATCTTCCAGATATCAAAATTCCAGACAACACCATATGCAAATCTTGTCAGTTTGGAAAGCAAACCAGAACTAACTTTCCAGAGAAGGAAGGATCAGCTAGCTTGCCTCTTGAGCTAGTCCATACAGATGTATGTGGTCCATTTAGGAAAAGGACACCTCGAGGAGAAGAATATCTGATATTATTCATTGATGATTTCTCAAGGTTTGTTTGGTTAGGGCTTATGAAGCACAAAGATGAAGCATTCGAAAAATTCAAATCCTTCAAAGCATTGGCTGAAAATGAATCAGGACACAAAATTAAGTGCCTCAGATCTGACAGAGGTGGGGAGTTCACATCAAATGAATTTTTCGATTTCTGCGATGAACATGGGATAAGAAGAGAATTCTCTACAGCTAGAACTCCTCAGCAAAATGGGGTTGTGGAAAGAATGAACAGAACTATCCAACAAATGGCTCGTGCTATGCTCGATGAATCAGGTACTCCTGCAACCTTCTGGGGTGAAGCTGCACATGCTGCTGTTATCATTCTTAACAAAACAAATGTCCGAGTAAACAGCACTCAAACACCTCATGAGCTTTGGAGTGGTAAAACTCCTTCCGTGAAGCATTTCAAAATCTTTGGGAGCAAATGTTATATTAAGAATACTGATGAGCAACTTGGCAAACTTGAACCTAGAGCAGATGAGGGCATTCTTCTTGGTTATTCTCCACATAGCAAAGCATACAAGTGCTACAATAAAAGACTTGGCAGAATTGTTGACAGTATTGATATAGTGGTTGATGAGAAGGGATATATTCCTAGGCAAGTTCATCATGAAGACATTGAAGAAGATGAAGGTTACTCTCAAAGGCGAAATGATGAAGAAGAAGAACCTCAAGAAGAAGAAGAATCTCAAGAAGAACCAGAGGAGCAGACAAGAATAGAAGAGAAGACTCCATCCAGATATGTCCAAAAGAATCATCCAGAAACTCAGATTGTGGGGCAGAAAGAAGCAGGAGTACAAACAAGAAGGACACTTGCAGAAGCTTCAAGCTACTTGGCTCTACTCTCCTCCATTGAACCACAAAATGTGAAAGAAGCATGCAAAGATGAATGTTGGGTCAAAGCAATGGATGAAGAACTTGAGCAAATCGAAAAGAACAACACTTGGGAATTAGTTCCTAGACCAAAAGATAAGAATGTAATAGGAACAAAATGGGTCTTCAAGAATAAATTAAATGAAAATGGAGAAGTAATTAGAAACAAGGCCAGACTTGTTTGTAAAGGGTATGCACAGCAAGAAGGAATAGATTTTGAAGAGACCTTTGCTCCTGTGGCAAGACTAGAGGCCATCCGAATGTTCCTTGCTCTCTCAAGCTTTCAAAACTTCAAGGTATTTCAAATGGACGTGAAATCAGCCTTCCTGAATGGAGACTTAGAAGAAGAAGTATATATTGAGCAGCCAGATGGTTTCATTCTTGGGAATGATCCAAACCTTGTATGCAGATTGAAAAAGGCACTCTATGGGCTCAAACAAGCTCCAAGGGCTTGGTACTATCGGTTGGACAAATATCTTCACCAACAAGGCTTTTCAAAAGGATCAGCAGATAGCAATCTCTATATAAAAGTTGAAAATAACAAATTGCTAATTCTTGTTGTTTATGTAGATGATATTATTTTTGGCAGCAATGAAGAGACTATGAGTCAAAACTTTGCCTTGGTTATGCAGAAAGAATTCGAAATGTCACTTCTTGGAGAATTGACATATTTTCTTGGATTGCAAATCCAACAAAATGAAGGAGGTATCTTCTTGTCTCAAACCAAATACCTCAAGCAGATCTTGAAGAAGTATGGCATGGAAGAGTCAAAGCCAGTATGTACACCCATGGTTACAGGATGCAGCCTCAGTGCAAATGATGAATCAGCAGCAGTTCACCAACCCACTTATAGATCCATGATTGGGAGTTTGCTTTATTTGACAGGTACTCGACCAGATATTACACATGCAGTAGGAATGGTTGGAAGATTTCAAGCCAACCCAAAGGAAACTCATCTTCAGGCAGTCAAAAGAATCTTCAAATATCTTCAAGGGACCCAAAACTATGGCTTATGGTATCCTAGAAATACAGATCTCACTCTTCATGCTTACACAGATGCAGATTGGGCTGGAAGTGTGGATGATAGGAAAAGCACAAGTGGTGGTGCTTTCTTCATGGGTTCCAGATTAGTATCTTGGTTCAGCAAGAAACAGAGTTCGATTGCCTTATCTACAGCTGAAGCAGAATATGTGGCTGCAGCATCTTGTTGCACACAACTTCTTTGGATGATGCAGACCTTGCAGGACTTTCAAATCACTTGCACTCCACCAGTTTCTATCTTATGTGATAATACAAGTGCAATCAGCATTTCAAAGAATCCAGTCATGCACTCAAAGACCAAGCACATACCAATCAAGTACCATTTTCTCCGGGAACAAGTGCTTGAGCAGAAGGTCAAGTTGGAGTATGTTCCTTCTAAGGAACAAGTTGCTGATATTCTCACAAAACCACTGCCCAGGGAAACTTTTGAATATCTCAGACAAAAGCTGGGAGTAGTTGATGCTTCATCCTGCTGTTGAAGCTTGTCTGTTCTACAGAAAAGTTGGTATACGCAAGTTACTAAAGGTATATACGCGTATACACGCGGATTTATGATGGGAAAGTCGCGTGTAAGGTGTACGCTTGTTGCAGAGATTATATCCGCGTACATACGCTGTTTTATGCAGGAGAAATCGCGTATATGAAGTTCTGAACAGCAAGGGAAAACTCTGGAGTTCTGAACAGCAATGGGAATGTCAGAATTCTTCAGGCACAGTTTCAGGGGGTGCAACAGGCACAGGTTCAGGGGGAGCAGCTTAAAAGTCTCATAAAGCATTGTTGGCATTCAGATGTTTTGGTTGTTGGTTTCAGGAGAAGGAGCTCAGAAAGAAATCCTGGTTGCTGATCTAACAAGATGTTTATCAGATGCTGCTGGTGCCTTTCCTAAGTCTTGGTCTAGATCTGTTGTCTCTATGTCATGTATCTCTCTTGTCATATCTCTTTTATGGTGTCAAGGTCATGTAACGGCCTATGTTGGTTTCCCCACTATGCCTGGGATGAATGCTGTAATATAATTGGTTGTTTCTGATATGTCCCCTCTTGGTAGGGAGTATGGATGTATGTATTGAGTCTTTTGGTGATAGGAAGGTCTCTTATGGTGTATAAGTCTTGGTTCATGTTGAAGAACATCTTTTGCAGATCTGGCTGTCAGGGGGAGCACGAGTCAGCACAGCCAAGCAGAGGTATCAGCATGTCCTCAGGGGGAGCACAGCCCTTTGCCCTTGATGTCAAAGGGGGAGAGTGACTTGGTGTGGTGGTTGCCATCAAGTCCAAAGGGGGAGATTGTTGGCATTATGATTCAAGTGTTGTCCTTGATGGCAACTCTCTCAGAGGTTGGTACAGGTGCTCAGAGGTTGGTACAGGTGATGGCAACTTAATCAGAAGACAGATCTTAGTACAGCATGCCAAGGAAGTTCATATACGCAGGTTCGTTAAGCCCAAGTCGCGTGTACACGCAAGTTGGATTCAGAAAAAGCGCGTGTATGTGGAAAAGTACCTTTGGTCCATGGTGGTTAGTCCTTGGAAGTTGTGCCTATGGTTTCGGACCATTGTGTCTCGACGGGCGTGTCGATCCCTAGTTTTGAAGTTGATGGTATTGTGTTACTATGGTTTTGGCTCTTGGTATTGAGCAAGGCCTAAGGCTATATAAGGAGAAGAAGATCATTAGGCAAAAATATCTTTCGACAAGGCTTGAATATCTAAGAGAGAAAGAGATCTGATATGCAGGTTCTGGGTTGCTTGATCTAAGCCAAGGAGAGATCACATCGGTTGATGGAAGACTAGATCTAAGGATAGATCGGGATCTAATGGTTTGAAATGCACTATCATGATATGGTTGATTATGCGTATTTCTAGATCTGCATATTGTCGCAATGTTATGTTCTGGGTCTAACTAATGTCTGGTACAGCTGCAAATTGAGAAAGTTTATTTTTAGATCTGTACGCAGGTTGGCTTTGGTAAAAGCGCGTGTATACGCGGGTTTTGCTCATTGAAGTAGCGTATATCTTTTGAAGCTTGATTTTGGGTTTACAGTGGGGTCTGACTGTTATTGCAGAGTTCTGTAGTCTGCTCTGTGTTCTGGTAACTAGTGATTGACAGGGTTCAGTGGTTCAGTGATTCAAAGTTTGGTTGTTTTATGCTTCAATGATCTGTTGTGGAAATTGAATGAATTGTGGTCTTCAGATTGTAATGTTGTGCTTCAGGAATATCCAAGTCTGAAAATGTATGAAAAGTGATACCTGAAAGAAAGAAGATTGTAGGTCAGCACCTACGTACTAGTATCTTGGCTAGTACAAGAGCTAAGGGGGTTGGAGCTCCCTTCCAAGGAAGTTTGGAGAACGAGAGAAGGTTGTAGCCTTCTGCAGGTTGTAGCCTGCGTACTGGTATAAGGCTGCACCAGTACAAAAGATTGTAAACTGAAGTTTCATATTAAAGAAAGATAGAGACAACTTGCAGCAGGTGGTTTTCACCCACATTGGGTTTCCACCTTATATCTTGGTGTTCATGTGTGTGGCTTTTGATCTGTTCTGTTATACTGCACATGTTTACTGTTAATGTGGTGAATAATGTCCTGATGCACTTAACTGAAGAATAAGCTAACTAAATTGTGAGTTTTCTTCTTATACGCTGTTTTACTTAGTCACAGTAGCGTGTACACGCTGGTTCACTTAACTGAAGTAGTGTATATGTTTCTGAGCATTGAAAAGTTTGATTGATCTGATAATACTGATTCACCCCCCCTCTCAGTATTATTTCCAACAAATCTAATCTTCCCTTTCTTCTTACACTGCTAGTTGAAGGTGTAACATCGACATGATCTTCAGAGGTCGATAAGGATGGTCAAATCATATCTCGAGACTATACTTCCAAGATCCTGGGAATACCAAGAAAATCTCGAAGGAAATGGTCACCCTTGCACAAATTACAAGGAAATTTGACCTTCCATGGAGGATCAGAAGGTTTTTCTACTGAAGGTGCACTCAAATCAATAGTTGTATGGTTGGCCTCTTTCTTATCTAACTTCTTCTTCTTAGCCTCCTGGTTACTGGATTTGGAACTTTCACTAGGCGAAGTAGGAGAGGAGGGTGAAGAAATAGGGGAAGAAAGTGAAGGGTCAACCCTAGAATCATCATGATGTGATTCAAATGAAGGAGACGGTGGAGCAAGAGTTGAGATGCTCAGGATGACCGAGGTTGAAAACAACCAAACAGGCAGGCCAATGGTTAACCCAGGTAGGGACAACGTTGCCATATAAGGAGCACTAGCATTTCCAAAAGAAGGAAAAGGACCAGAATTCCCATCCGAGGGGAGACCTTGACTTGTAGACTCTAGAAATGTTGCCATTGGAATTGACTTTGAAAGAAACACTAACTATAACCAGGAATATTTCGTGTGTAGTTAATTTTACAACATTGAAACAAAACTTTGTCGTTTCATAGTTTAAGAATCAAGAAAAGGATGAAAGGTGACTTTATCGCTTTTGAAGTTTAATGAGACTAAAAGGAAAAGTGCTCAGATGATCCTTTCACTTTTAAAGAGTCAAAAAGGAATGAAAATTACTACTCTGGAATTCTAGGCAAGAGGTTTACCAGACAAATCGTAAAACTACATATACACCTTGGTAATAAGATGAAAGAGAAATGACCAAGGATTTTCCATACAGCAGGCAATCTTCGCTGATGATGTGTTCGGTGCGTTACGACTCGTAAGGTGGTAGACTCGGCTTCCTATGGATAATAGGATGATAACCTAGTGGGGTCTCCCAATATATACGTGACAGTATGGGAAGCACAAATCCGTGCAGACAGAGACAACCCCTCTAGCGCTACAGTGGGTCTAGTCACAGTAAGACGAAGACAATAGCTAATTCCTTAAATAGTTATCATTAAAGAGGCCTACCTTATACTGGTGATTGATGAAGTTTTCGTCATGTCACTCTAGCTATCACTTTCTTCTTCTTAATGAATGGTTCTCCTGAAACAACATATGAAAATGACAAAACACATAATATAGCACAACAACGAACTATCTACTTATAGAGTCAAGGAACCATAAGCTACCAACATACATTTCGTACATGATATAGGAAATAACTATTGATTGTATTAATATAAACAACAGTAAAGCTTACAACCACACCTTGACATCACAAGCTTCCTTGAAGGGTCCAATTAGCATGTCTCCATAAGCATTCACTCTCAAAGGTCTCCCAGAAAGACTGATGACTCTTTCTCACCCAAAAGCACAAGTATGAAACTAAGGCAATCACAACAAGGCTTCCTTCTTACAAAACCGTTATACAACATCAATCCACAACATGAAAGGCTATTCTCATACCTCACAAGCTATTGCTAGGCTATCAACAATCTAAATTGTAAGCTATCAATCCAACAAACCAAGAACTAGCTAACTAAGAACTAGCCAACTACCAGCTAGCTAACCAAGAACTCCCAACTAGTAGTCATGGAGGATGCTTTTATAAGAGGAGGAGCCTCCATAAATGAGGGGAGAGGAAGCTTATATTCATGGTAGGTTGCTCAAAATGTGGAACCACCATCTCAAATAAGGAGAGGTGAACTTCTTTGACCCAACAACCAGCTCCAGAACCACCCATAATTATTTTGTTTGAACTAATTCACCATATATGGGTCGTCGTGGGTCAAACACTGAGACTTAGAGATGACATCACAAGGCTTTAGTTCATTCTAGGCTATCGTCGCAAGCAGGATACTGATGACCTGAGATGATTTTGAAACATGGGTAAAAAGGGGTCAACTTTAGGATTAATGAGCTTAGGAAATATTCTTGATTAATATGGAAGATTTGGACACATATTTTGGTATATGACAAAGAGTAGATGTCATTCAGGGACCGACTTAATCCAGGATCAGGGGATGTAGGGCCGGTGACAAAATAGTGTGTAACACATGGGCGTGCTGCACAAGAGCCATATCAGCCCCCTACTTGCCAAGGGGTTGTTGTGCCACCGATGGGGGTTCCCACCTGGGACATAGTGGCACCCTGGCAGGTAGGGTGCCATTGTGCCCCAGGTTGCTATGTCATGGGCAGACATGCCCATAGTTGGGTGCACTGGCCCAAGGCATAGGAGACATTTGCATTGGTCATGTGCATGGTCGTGCCCACTCATGACACAATAAGTGTGCCTGGTATTATGGCTTGCTGGGGAACCATTCTTAGAATTTTCCCCTACTTGCTAGGGGGCTTATTCTAGTAATCAATCCCTTGGCCAAGTAGGGGAGTCGATTCTCAGAATCAGCCCCCCACAGGGGCCCTTTGCCTTCCATAGCACCACCTTTCCCAAGGCGGGTGATCTCAGTCATGGGCGTGCCCACCTGCACCACAGAACGCTTGTTGTGCCATGGGCATGCAATCTTGCAATCTTATTGTGCCACGGGAGGGCACGCCCAGGTGGACCCACTGAAGGCACAGGCATGGGTGTGCCTGCACAGGGGCCATATCAGCCCCCTACCTACCAAGGGGTTGTTGTGTCGCCGATGGGCGTGCCCACCTGGGACATAGCGGCACCCTGGCAGGTAGGGTTCCATTGTGCCCCAGGTCGCTATGTCATCGGCAGACATGCCCACAGTTGGGCGTGCCAAACCAAGGCATAGGAGACCTGTGCCTTGGTCATGTGTGTGGGCATGCCCGCTAATGACATAATGGGTGCAGTTGGTATTTTGGCTAAATATTGCATCTACAACACAAGTGCAATAGGAGGCAAGGAAAGCTCCCTAGACAACCTCTGGGTTGATTGTAGACTAGTGCCTAGGACATCTTAAATAGAGGAGTGCTTGTAAGGTTATAAGTGAGGGGTTTTCAGCACTCCAATTTTCACGTAATGAAAGATAGTGAGGGGGATTTGTTCATTCCTCCAATGGTATGTGTTATGGATTTTAGGTACTCCCTCACACACAGTGCCTAGTAGTATCACATACAACAACGTAGGCTGATTAATTCAAAGGGGATTACAGATTAACATGCTTTGTTGAGTAAATTAAAGAGGATTAGGAGAAAGCATAACTCATCATATAGAGCCCAAAACATCCAAAAATCTATGTTGAAAACAAAGAGCCGCAAGCAATGTGAAATTCTACACTTTTTTGAGTTACAAGAAAAAATAATGGACTGAAGAGGGGATGGTTGCTATGATTCTTATAGAGCAGTTTAAAGATATGCTTCAGCCCTTCATACAAGCATTATGCATTAATAAATCAACACACATGGATCTGTAAGGAAGCATGAAATAATTTCTAGCAGCTATTGTAGCACACATGCAGAGAAGAATATGAACATAATGGAATTAACAAAAGAAAAAACATAATGTATTGCTGATAAGGAGGAATCAACACCATTTTTGTGATAGTATGAAGATTTGCCTATGTAAAGTTATACAATCTAAGATAATAGTCATTCACTTACAGAGTTATGAGCCAAAATATGGTATCATAGAGTTCGGGTGATAAATTCTGGAACCCCTGTATAATATTGCTTCCCCCTATTTATAAGAGGAGGGGGAGCTAGAATTACAATCTACAAAATATCTGAGCCTGAGCCCCAGCTGTCATGCTAGACTTGCTTCCTCGGTCATTGTTAGGCTTTGTTGGCCCAAAAATATTACAATCTGAATTTAATCCCTTTCTTGGAATAAAACAGAGATAAATGCACATAGAAAAAAACGGAAAGGGGAAGGAGGCAATGTCCCCTTGTTGTTTTAGTGGAAGCCCCTAATTTAACCACATCCCTACTCTCATCATGCTTCTCACTGTTGTTGAGGCAGTTCACTACCGCTCAGCCAATTTCTACCCATTCTGCCTTAACTGTTTTTGACAAGGTTAATCCTCTCTGCAGACATAGATGATCCCTCTAACCCAATGAGTGGTTCTAGCAAATTGAGAGGATAATCAACTAGACACCTTCCTAAATTATGATTGAAAAATAGAAAAAGAGAGAAGGGATACCTTGCTCTGATGCTAAATTGATTTCCTTTTTTGGAATCCTTGAATTGTTTGTGTCAAGGTCTTGTTTCTACTTATTTCAGCACTTATGCACCTGTACAAAAACCAAGAGACAACAAAGCATGCAAAAACTAATAGAAAATACAATAATAATCTATTTAGCTAATCAAGGAATGCCAAACAAATACATACATGAACATATATATTGGGAAGATGAACCAATAGTTGTATTATTATTTAAAGAACTAAGGGGAAGCTTACAACCATAACCTTGATGCTGAAAGGCTCTCCTTGAGTGGTAATCCAAGTCCAAGCCAAGAAACTCTCCAACACTCCTTCTCCAAGCCTAATGAATAACCTCTAAGCAGAAGCTCAGCATAGGGGTGCAAATGGACATAGATCAACCATTTGGGAATGGTAGAGGGGAAATTTATAGGTTGGGAGAGGGAGTTAGACCTCCTCCAAAGATAGGATTAGGCCCACATCTTAAGTAGGTATCCCATAGGGATGAGACCAAGAGGTCAAATTAGGAGGATTCACTCATATATGTGAAACCACCTCTAGCCCGCCGCTCTGGAAGCTTCTAGATCGCGAAGCTTTTCATCCTCTTTGGGAAAACTTCCTTTTTGAGACCATCATGAGTATGAGAGAGAACAGAGTGATGCCATCGCTAGCTTAACAAGGTGCAACAAATGATCATCATTGTTTTGAGCTTCATAAGGGCAATGATTCTCATTTTAGGGTTTCATGAGCTATTACTTCAGGGAAAGCTCTAGATATTTTCCAAGAAAAGTTAAAGGAGGGATCTGAGCTGCATACATTGATGAGTATATTTTATAACGATCATGTTTCGAGAAATTCAGGGTATATCACAAGGAATTGCAAGAGGTGTGACAAAATACAGTTTAACGGATTCCCCCTAAAGCATGAAGGAAGAATGAGGAGTGATGTCTGAAATGCTTTATGAGATTTTGGCAAGGATGAGGACACACATTGTTAGGAGACCTGCAAATCAAGGACGCATATACATATACATATTTGAGAGTAAGACATGAATCCATGGCATGGACGCAGCCATCCAGATGATGAAAAATAGATAAAAAGATCCATGGTATGGGCGCAACCATCTAGATAACAAGGACCAGTATAAATATTAATTCTCATGGTATGGTCACAGCAATCCATATAGTAGAAACATGTGTACAATCATGAATAACATAAAACTTCATGCAACCTGAGCCATAATAGACAGGACTCAAGGTCTTGCGTTCCATCCTGACCTGATCAATATATGAATCCCAGCATGTGAATAAACGTGTTGAAGTTGAACATGCTAGAAAACCACCTGATTATCGGCCAACGAGGTGGACCGTTAATGGGTATGAGAGAAACCACCAATAATGACAATGGCCCTCAAGTTACAATAGTAAAATCTATGAATTTGATAATGAAGTTGAGGTGGAACAATCATGGAATCACCCAATCGAAATCCAATAACGAAGACTTGTCATCAAATGCAAAGAACTGACCATTATGGCATGCCAGCTCTAAGGTACTGAAAGGGAGTTCCTAAGTCATCCTCCTGGATAGTGCGCTGAAGTCGACAGGAAATGACCCATTGAAGGAGGGAAATGATGAATCCCCCATCATTGACATGAAAAAGGGAATAAAGTGGAATGATATTTGGGACTGTAGCAATGACTCAAAAAATGTATAGGTAAATAACTACATATTGGAGTTCTCTTGAAAATATTGGTGACACGACTCTGGAGTGTGGCAACATCTGAGTCAACATGGGACTAAAGGTCATGATGAGAGTGTGGAATAGTCAAATGAGAGGCAATATGGATCACCCAAACCTGGGAAGACAAGTGACTAATTGAGGATATCCCAATCTCGACATGAGAGCAAAAGAGTGTCATGTTCAAGAGTGACATGTTTCCTATACAAAGGATGTCTCATCTTATTTCCCCCCCGCTATTTCTAGCGAGTACCCCAATTATTTTTAATCACAAGCTTAAAGGGATAGAATTTTGTCATAAAATTTTAATGATCCCGATGTAAGAATAACTCGGTATATTTTTCATATTTAGGGAGTGAAAAAGAAACAAAAAATAAAACTCCACCATGTCCTTTTTCGTAATTTGTCCCTCGAACCCGAAAAGGTAGAAAACAATATCCGAGGGAACCTCTTGACCATGTCGACAAAGGTGTACCTTTTTCGTAAATAGTTAGTCATAGCCCAAAAAAGGGGTAAATATATACTGAGGTGACAATGATTCATTTACTTTAACGAGTTCAAAAAGACAAGTACTTAACAATCTTTTCAATTTTCGAGAGTCAGAAAAGAGCTAAAAGATAACTCTAGGGGGGTTCCTTTTTTGTTTATTTAAGGAGTATAAAAAAGAGATAAAATAAAACTCCTAGAATCAGTCAATAATGATCATTGTTCACATTAAAGGCACCTATAATTTCACAAGAAATGTACCCATCACAGATATCGAGAAAATATTAAGATATTACAAAATATTTGACAAAATGACTTTCAAAACTTATAAATAGGAAAAATTAGTTTCACCTTTTACCATTTTACAAAACTAAGCTCTGAAAGTGTTTTTGTGCCCTAATTTCCTTGATTTTCCAGTGGCTACTATGAGAGAAATGGGGGACCATTTCACGATCCATCTGCAACAGGTAACAGCCTCATCCCTACTCTTGTATTTCATTACCTTTTTATGCAATTTTAATGGTGAGTTTTAAGCTAGAAAAGAGGATTTTGAAAATTTAGGTCGTTAGAAATAATCACAGGTATGGTCATCAAACCCATGATGGTCGCACTTGAGCCTAAAAGGCTCATGCAATGCCATCGCTCTGTTTTTAAAAATCATATTAAAGCAAAAAAAGTGATTTTTATTCATGGAAAAAGCACTAAAAAGGTTTTAAATGTTGTCTGTAGGAGAAATATGGTCATAGAGTGGAAAGAAAGAGGCCATGAGGTTGAGGATCACCAAGCAACTCAAGATCTGGCATGCATAAATTCTTTGATTGTGGCTTGCTGAAATTTTTTCATACTACGGGGTTGAGGGAACAGGTGGAGTTGTTACCTTAGAGTTGCTACCTTATCTGATCAGCCTTTGGGATGTAGATCCAGAGATCTTCATCATTGAAGGGAAAGAACTAGAACTAGAGGAAATGGACATCTATTTCATCACAGGATTATCCCATCGAGGAGAAGCTATTCCACTCTTTAGATCTCACCATGGAGGTGAGAGTACTAAGATCCTAGTCCATAGATATTGTCCTGGAGCCAAGATAACCAACGGAGGCAAGGTGAAGATTTCAACAATCGCCTATAACCTCATTCTAAGAATAATGTTATTCACCATGGCGCATGTATCTGGCACACAAGCTCTTCACGATGCTTCCAAGTCTCAGTTTCATTATTCCATTGCTTTTTTTACCCCCACCATCTTCAACTAGTGTGGAGGTCTTTTGACGAACATGAAGTGCCAATTGAACAAAGGTAAGTACAGACATCTGCAGTAGCTTAGGTTTGGCTCCATACTAGTGACCTTCTTCTTTGAGCAAATACTGCTCTTCTGGTATCAATGGGCAGAAGTAGCACATCCTACCCCCCGAGATCTGAGGCTCATGAGATGGAGCCAACTCATGCCTCGAGGAGGCATGGGAAAACACATACACTATCCACCATAGTTCTTCACTTGCCTTGAATTCCAGTTACTGATGGTAGACGACTATGCGTATGTTGGCACAGATTTCACATGGGATCCAAGTCCACCTCTTCCACTAGGTGAACAGTGGACTGATGCAGGTAAAAACTTGTTTCTTGAATTTTTTCAAGATTTTATGATTTTTACGAGAATGTAATCTAAGACTCAAATTATGATAAATGTGCATATGTGAGACCAGAGATACCACCAGGTCTGTCGCCAATAGCATGGAAAGTTTCCCATCTGATAGTGGTTGCCGACTACAAAGAAGGGGTTGAACCCTTAGCCAAGATGGAGTGTAACCTGGAGGAAATCACTCGAGGGGTTCTAGATTATGCAACCATAGATGATGTTCCACTGCGTTGGCAGATACACAGAGTGGGAGTCTTTGCAAGACTACGTCGCTGTTATGCCGAGTGATCAGAGCATTCATGTGCTACCATAAGCACCGTGCAGTTTGATAGTCCTTCTAGTCTTTTACACATTTTGTAGGATTTGAAAGCCAAGTGTCTCAAAACACTCTATTTTTTGACATTTTGATGTAAATAATCTGTAGGATGCGAGATATATATATATATATATATATGCATGTTTTATTTCTACTTATGTGTTCATAACATGACTTAGTTTTACAAATCACGCAAATGTCTATCAAGAACAAAATTTGCTAATGCATCAGTTAATGTATTTAAATTACGTGGAATATGTTGATATGTAATGTAATCACAACTTCTTTCCAACAATCTAACATGTAGATACATACAAAATATTTGTGGATTTCTTATTGAATAATGATTGTTTTACTGTAACACAACAAGCTGTGAATCCAACTTAACAACTAAATCCCTAATGCTAAAAGAAACTGCTTTGGACAAGAGTTCAATAACTGCACTATACTCAGTGATATTATTGGTTGTTTTACCAAGGCAGATACCTTTTAAGTTAATCAACTTGCCATTAGGGTCATAGAGTACCCATGCTGCAGAAGAGAGGTTCCATGTGCTACAACAAGCACCATTAGCAAAACCAATGTAATGACCTGATGACATTTACAAACCAAGTGGAACACAGGGTATGAAAAAAAACATATATCTGCAAAGCAAACAAACACACCAAAAATCAAAATGCTTACTAATGAATTAACACACTAATGTACAAAATTTATCATACGAATTTCATGCATAATACTTTTGAGATACAACCCATTACGGGGTTGTGACAATGCATTCCCCTCATAATCACATAGCTCATAGGCACCTTTCTATAAGACACACTTAACAATTTAGGGCCCATGCCACATAGGTTCAAACTTTCCTACCCCCAAATTATCATTGGCTTGATCGTAAATAAGGGCCAAGTCGCCTTCACTGAAAGTGTGAGGAGAAACGGTTTGGTCAAAATGAGATTTGACTTGTTTCTTTTAAGCTTCGATAATCATTGCAGTGATGTGACGAGTCTCGTCAAGTCTCTCAAGATATAGTAGTCGCTCCTCTATAGGCGAGGTATTCGAAAGAAGTTCGATGGCTAGCCTAAGTGAAGGTATTTCACATTTGATTGGAAGAGTTGCCTCTAAATCGTACACCAGCAACAGAGTGAATCAAGTGGCCATCTTAGAAGAGGTTCGGTAAGCCCAAAGAGCTGAGAAAAACATTAAATGCCAATATTTTATGTGCTTCCAAATGGTACACTAAAGCATAGTAATCAAAACATTATTGACTGCTTCAACTTGGCCATTGGCCTATGGATAATATGGATTCGAGCTATCGTGGTGAAGGCCCAACTGAGTAGTTAACTCTGCCATCATGTGTTGATGAAAATGTGATCCATGGTTAGTCATGATAGCTTGAGGGACACCAAAACGTGCTATAATGTGGTTAAAAAGGAATTTCACTGCACTAATACCATCAACATTGTATGTAGGCATCGCCTCGGCCCATTTCATAAAATAGTCGACCGTGACGATGATATAACCATGCTCCCCGGTCGAGTGAGGGTTACATGTCATGAAATCAATGCCCCATTTGGAAAACGGGCCAATAGTAATTACTGGGTGTAGGGGTGCAGGTGGGGTGCACTATTTTCAGTTGAAAACCTTGCATTTATGGAATTTTTGAACATCTAGAATGCAATCTTTGAAGATAGAAGGCCAGAAATAACCAGTGCGAAGGATCTTCTTAGCAGTGGCATATCTAGACATGTGGCCACCACATGCACCAGAGTGGAAATCATTTAGGACCCTCTCAAATTCTTCAAGGGTGAGACACCCGCGAAGGACAGAGCCCACACTGACCCGATACAAAGTATCACCAAGGATCCGATAGGCTTGGGACTAATGTCAAATCCGGCATCAATCTGATTGGGACACCTCAAATTGGAAGGTCTGGGTTTGGAGATAAACAATAATGTCTCCATACCATGGGTTAACAATGCTAATAAAAAATAGTGTTTCATCTAGTATCTTCTTAGTAAAATCAGTTTTGGTGCTTGCAGATGGAAGAGCATATATTAACTCAGCAAGGACGAGTGATTTATTTGATTTGGTAGCAGTGAATTGAAAATCAAATTCCTGTAGGATGATGATCCATTTGGAGTATTTAACCCCCAGTAACCGAAGAGTCAGTATATATGTCATGGGGTTACAATCATAAATTACGGTGGTTTTCCTTAAAAGGATATAGTGTTGAAATATTTTGACGGCACGAACCAGTGCTAAAGAAAGATTCTCGACATGAGCATAGTGACATTCAGTATCAAGAATATTTTAGCTTAGATAATAAACCACGTGCTCGTTTCCATCATCATCGTCCTGAAATAACACCATCATAGTAGTGATGTTTCCCATATTGTTAAACATCATTTTGTCACTTTCCCTGAACTCCCCATCCACGATATTGGAGGACCTCTACAATGAAGCCAACATGCTTTGCCATCATGAAGAAACTCCCAGTATGTCCCTCTTCATAAGCAAAATAATTCCCCTTTGCATCATTTCCCAAGAATCTTCTTTTTATCCCAGTTTACAAGACCAGCGCTACTCACCAGTTTTCTCCTTGTGCCGATTTGCAGAGATTAAAACTATCCCTCACGTCGTATGGAGCAACTTATCCCTTTTCCAGTCATGCTAATCCTATTTTGGAAGGTTTTTTAAATATGAAGCTGAAGCTTCCATGTCTAGAAGCTTCGTAACGGAAGTCTGGTAGATGGTTGGGCTATATGGAGCCGAGGAAGTCAGCTTGGGCTCCTTTCCCCTATTAGGATGGAACAAACTCAAGAGATAAGACCTTCTCCCATGATGAGAGGAACCATCTCCCATCCATCCAAGCTATATAAAACTCTATTTTCCAAAGCTAAACTAGTTTTCGGAGTGAGTTTGAATGATTAACAAGTCATCTATAGCTTGTAGCTTTCTAGTGTGTGTTTAATGGAGAGTAGTGTGTTTTTGTTTTGGTTTGAGAATAGAGGGAAAGAGGCCTTAAAAATTCCATTTTTGGGGCTATCCATGAAGTGCTAGAAGAAGTGTGGGAAACTGGATATGTCAGAGGAGACCAGCAATGTTAAGGCACCAGTTGTAATCTCTTTCTGATTTATGTAAATGCAACTATTAATTGATTTCCTACATGAAGTGTCATTTTACATATTTATGGCTTAATGTTCTTTGAACTATTAAGTAGGCTGAATACAATATTGTATGCTATCACGTTTGTTGTTGTGGTTGTCTGCTTGTTCTAGGTATTCAAAGGAGGGAAATGGAAGATAGATGGAGTGAGGAAGCAGGATCATCACCAAGCAGAATAGCATTCTAAGAGGTAGGCCCTCTTAGTTGATTCTAGACAAAGGAGATATTCCATAGGTTGTTTGTTTGTGGCTAGACCAGCTCTCTTAGGCTAGAGGAATTGTTTGTGTCCGCATTGAGAATTTACCTGCACCACAAATTGGCGACTCCGCTGGGGAGCAAATCCTTCTATTTGATTGATTGCCATTTTATGGTTTTGTGTGAACTTTTCTAGTATCACTATTTCCCTTTAGTGTTCTCTGATTTTCTTGGTTTACTGCTCTGAGCCTGAAATTTAATGTGGCAAGTCTGGTCTTAGGCTTTGAAATTTTTTATTTTTTTCCTTGAATCCTTGATCAACATGTTTATTTTTCTGACGGTCGCACTGATCGACGCGAGTTTCTCAAAAATAGTTGTGCCAACCCCCTTCTGGAACTTGTTGTCATTTAGGTAGCTGCATCGATTCCTATAGGTGAAGATCATGGTTTTCCCTAGATCATAGCCAATGTGTCTTCCGCTTCAGATTCTTGTCTCTCAACTTTTTTTTATAGTGTTCTCCCTTGCTGGAAAGCTCTTTTAGCTTGGTTTGTATGCTTGGTTGATTTGCATTTTCTTCACTTGGTTTCTTGAGTTCTTGGATAGTTTATAACCCTAGGGCATATAGGCCATCATCCATTTGCTTGTTTATGTGCTCAGCAAGTCAAGGAGATAGTCAAATTTTCTCCTTGCAATTCATTTGATTAGTCCTTTTGTTGCTTTGATTTCCATTTAACAAGTTTGAAAAGTTTGGTTTTTTGTTTGAGCGTCCCTTCTTAGGCATAAATCACATTTCTCATCTTGTTTTTGGTTTAGTATTTTCTTCATTAATTTGAAAGGAATTCTCTTTTATGCTTTATGTTTGCTTGTGATTGATTGTATTGGAAATTTTTCATTGAAGTAAGAAGTGTTTGTGAAAAATTCATTCCGTCATTTCATTGAAAATACATAATTCTAGTTTTTTGAATCAATATGATACGTTAGTTAGAATCATTCAAGGCTAAAGTTGCATCATCACTTGCATTGGAAAAGAAATGAATTCTCTTTACTAGTGAAAGGACTACTTCAAGTGCATTTGATAGGAAAATTAGGGATTGGAAAGAGTTTTTTTTATCTTCTTTTTTTCAAAAGCGAAATAGTGAAAAGGTCATTTTGCTTTCAATTTCTTGTTTTGTTGCATTTGAGTGTGTTTTCTACTCTCATTAGTGTAGACAATTCATCAAATTGAAAGGGTCTTGTTTCATTTAGCTACATATAGGTTTTTTTGAGTCACATCGATAAGGCCTGAAAACCGAGACATATTTTCAATATCAACTCTAAAATGTACTCAATTAACCTAAGGCACATTTGAAATCTAACGATCACATTTTAGAAGGTCTAGGCTAGAGACGTGTTCCAACATCTTTAAACCTAGCAGATGTCGTGCACTTCAACACTAGACAGTGCTACTATGGACTTGTCCTCACTATACTGTTGAGTATATAAAGGGAGACCCCACTAGGTTGCAATCCTTTATCCATAGGAAGTTGATTCTACCACCTTGTAAATGTGATACACTGAACACAACGTTTGGGGAGATTGTCTGCCCGTACTTCTCAATTCATGGGGAGGTACTCTGCAGTTCACAGTTACCTAGTAATCATTTTTGCCTATATCATCTTGAGTATTCATTTTGATATGATTTACTCCCTAAACATAAAATATCACCCAATTTCTTGTCCTTTTGAGCTCATTTCAAACCGAAAGTGATAGAGTCACCTTTACTTCTTTATTGACTCTTAAAACATGAAAGAGTAGTAGTTTGTTTTTGCTTCTTAAAAAATTGTTGCCCGTGATCTTATAACATTCCTGTTAGTCTTTTTTAGAACTCATCGTGAGTGTACCTTTAAATACATTTTAAAGCTCTTGAAATCAATCTTTTTTCTGGTTATTTGAGACAAAATCATTGTGGTTGAACCAACTAGTTTTCCTAGTTCCTCTTCCTCTCCTCAGTCTAAAATATTGTCTGAGGAGCCTTTTCTTGAATTGCCACAGTTGCTTGAGGACCAAGGTGTTGAGCTTGGAATTGTTCTGAGTATTCAACCTTTGTCATTTCGTCCTCCCCTTTAGATACTAGGTCACTTTCTGACATTGGCCCAGAATCTCCGGATAATCTTATCCAAACTCCTAAGAGTTTGCCGACTTCTGAAGGTCAGCTTGGACTGGTTGTTTATCCTCCAAATCCTTTGTTCGATCCATTTGTGATATCACCTCAAAACTCATACAGTCCGTACAATCAGCCGAGTATTCCTTTGGAATTATCGCCTAGAACATCTTCGGTAGTTCGTTGTCGCATGTTTTCACCCTTGGAATCAAAAGTAAAAATCCCAGTCTCCTCTCTGAGTCACTCAGAGGTTTCCACTCCACGCACAGTCGAGGAGCAGGAATATCCTTTCCCTCCTGAAGGTTTCCCTTACATAGGAAGAATTTTGACCAGTGTTCATCCTGAGTTACCATGTAATTATGTGACTTTAGCTCAGTTGGTTTCAGGCATACCTACTGCCTCATCACTATATCACAACCCTATTTCGGCATCTGGTGCTATGCCTACCACAAGCCTGTTCATTCAAAACTCAACCTCCCAACAGACGATGATTTATACAATTACTTCAGTCCCAGTGCAACCCACCATTCCAAATCCTCTTGTTTCATCGATTCAAGTAACCCACTCGATTGAAGCGACGATCTCGAGTCATGTCTCTATTAATTCTTTGATCTTTGCAGTAAGTGGGAAAGTTGTTCCACCGCCTGGGGGGCAGAGTCTGAATGTTTCTATGATGTCTGGCACAACCAATGTGAGTGGATCACAACCTCACATGGTTGGGATGAACCAACCCTCTTCGGGTGCCATTTAAAATCATGCTCATCCTGCTAGATCAAGTAATGTCCAATACCAACATCCCAAGGTTGGTCCATCTAGGTCAAGTCACATCCAATACCAACAACCCAATATGGCTCAAGGTCAGTACCAACCTCCTTATGTTCCATATGGTTCACAAGCGATGGCTAATCCACCTTACATCCCTCAACCTAGACCTTATGTCCATCCTGGTCCATGTGTCATGCCTAGTGGGCATGGCCAGATACAGTTCAGGAACTATCAAGGTGTCATTCTAGGAATTGTTCAAGTACCTTTATAGTAGGAAGAGCAACATTCGTTGCAGCAAGGGCCATCCATGCAAAAGCAAGGTCAACCTTCGTTGCATCAAGGGCCATCCATGGAGTAGCAAGTCTAGATGATTTCGTAGCAAGGACAACTGCAAATGCAGTATGCATCACAATCCTCCCAACCTCTACCTTCGCAAGGTCAATGTTTGCAGCCATAGGGATAGCCTTTACAACCGCAAGGTCATTCCTTGCAGCAACAAGGTCAACCTGGTTAGTAGAAACCCTTATACTCATATCAACAAGGTCAATCCTTGGAAGGGCAAGGCTAGGGTCAAGTCCTATAGTAGTAGGCACAAAATCCTTATGTCCAAGGGCAATAGGTTCAACCTCCTTTTTTCCAAGGAAAGCAAGTCCAAAATCCTTTTGTCCAAGGGAAACAAATACAGAATCCTTACGTCCAAGGGCAGCAGGTCCAAAACCCTTTCGTCCAGGGGAAACGGATCCAAATCCTTATGCTCAGGGACATCAAGTGCAAAATCCATATGTCCAAGGCCAGTAGGCTCAACAACATTTTAACCCGTATGTTGCTTATCAACAACCTCTGGCCAAACAATTTCAAGGCTTTCAAGGTCAAAATCCTCCCTACGGGCAAGGTAACCTACAGTGGAGGAAAAACCAAATGCCATATGGACAAAATCCTCCACTTTGGGGACAAAATCCTTACCAACAGGGATGGGCCCTGCCAGTTTGGCCTCCTTATCGACCTCAAATGCCTTTCAATACCCAATTTTCATTCTTGGCTATGTTGGAATTTCGAGATGTGTCTAGACTCACGAATGACCTAATTCTTAATTCGCCATACTGGCTTGCAGTTCTGTCTAAGATCCTAAGCGATTTTCCAAAGTTTGAAGGAAAAGCGAAAAAGGATCATCAAGACCATGTGATGACATATTACCTCTGGTGCTCCTTGAATTCCTACGTTGATGATTCCATTCGTCTTCGTCTTTCCAACGAACTCTCATAGGTGTTGCAACCAAATGGTATATCGAGCTACCTTGAAATACCTATCATGACTTTAACACTCTCGCCGTGGAATTTATCACACATTTCCAACTGTCGGTTCGCTATGAAACTAGCACCCATCTACTAATGTCACTCAAGCAAGACACTACAACTCACATCCATCAATGGATACGTAGGCATCGTTTGATTAAGTTTAAAATTGATGATCATTTGTTTACCGAGTGGTTCACCAAATCATTCGTCAACAAGATTTCTAAGGACATTTATATGGGTGGATGTGTCACTAAGGAACAAGCCATCACGCATGCCCAGTATCTATACCTTGTCTATTCACAATTTGACACATTATGTGATGTGTTACCCAATGCACCTAGACCAGCATCTGATCTAATGACATCTAAGTCTCTGGCTACCCCTCATGTTAATGGAGTAATTGGTTTAGTGACTCAGACCCCTACAAAATATTATTCCAAATAGAAGTCAGTCTCCAACATTGCTCCCAATGATTCCGCTCATAATTCATTTGGCACTGGTAAAACCTCAAAGGTTCATGTTGTCCAGTCTACTACAGCAAATAAGTTCTCTATAGGTAAGAAGAAAGGCAAAGGCAAGGGTAAAGCCGACACCCCAAAATAGGGTCCTCCTAAGTTGTTTATTGGTGATGCTTCCCAATGGAAACCCAAGTATCCATGCCTCATCTGTGAGGAGGATCACCATACTAAGGATTGTCCAAGATGGTTTGAAGTCAGTCATTTGCTTAAAGGGATCCCATTTGTCCTGAAAGAGCCCTTTCCATCCTAGCAGACTCAAATGGTCAACCAGCCTCAGTCATCCACTTCCTCAGGTTCCTAGGTGTTCATGATGAGTACGCTGATAAATGTGGATACCAGGTCAAAATATTATCAAACTCCTACCCCGTCAGCAGGGAAAGAGAAAGAAGGTACCCCTTCTTCTTCCGCCTAATCCAGTTCTGGTCCTCTCCATAAAGAGTGACCTAATCCTGATTCTACCATTCGAACACCTTCTCGAGGTGTGCTTTGCAAGTCCTCATACAATCCTAACGCTCAAGCTGCTCAACATTATAACATTGTTGAAGATTTGGCTCAAGTGCCATCAACAGAAATCATTACTATCGGCTATTGGCGGTATTGATCCACCTGACTCTTATCTTATCTATTTTGACCTAGAAAACCATGTTCTGTGTTTACCTCATCAAATTGCCTTTCTCATTTAGGTAATCATAAATGAGAAAACCATTTATAGGACCATCATCGATGAAGGTGCTTCTACCTACATCATGTCTGTCGCTTGTTGTAAGGAAACTGGTTCTCCTACTCTAAACCAGTCCTCTAACACTGTAGAAGCTTTTGACAGGCACGATTCACAACCATTCGATGTCTTTCCCAACCTTTTCATTACTTTGGAGGGCAAGACAGTACATGTCGAAGTAGAGATCATTGACGCTAATCTAAACTACAATCTTCTATTCAGGCGAAGATGGACCCATGCCATGCATGTTGTAGCCTCCTCCCTTTTCCATGTGATTTTTTTCCCCATCAAGGGAATATAGTCACAGTTCACCAACTGCCCTTCTTTGCCTCTTCCTCCTTGGATGGAAATGTTCTATATGTTAAGCACACCAGTGCTCCTTATGAGTGTGGGGGTAGGACTCTTTAAATATATTGCTTTGATGGGCATATTTCTTCTCCCACCTCCTTAGGTTGCCTCTGTCAACATGCTTTTTTTCAAGTATGATCCTTGGATCATTCCTTTGTTGGATCTTCTTGATACATGGGGTAAGGTTATGTCATTAATTCCCACCAAAATCGATTACATGGAAATTGTTTCGGCTTCACCTTCGGTATCCTCTGATCATATTGTTTCGAGAACATCTCTCGATGTGTATTCTCAATCCTCGTGGCTTGGTTCTTTAGAATTTCCTGATCCCTTATTAGAGACTTTTCTTTCTGATGAAAGTATCATGGAAGTAATGTCTCTAGAGGAAGTACCTTGGAACAACACTCATCATCATTCCTCATTCTTTCCTGGCTCGATGATCATGTCTATGTGTCCTAAGAAGTTCTCTTCTATGCTGCCTATTGACATGTTAGTTTCTCCTACCATTGTCAAGATCTTTCAACTGAGGTCACCTTTATCTCTTCATGGATTCAGGTTTTTTTCTCCCTCCTTGAGTTTTTACCGATTTCTCATTATTGCAATGGGGTTGTCATCTTTAGACTCACAACCCTCCCTCTCCCAAGGGGCATGGGGGCACAACCTTATATGAGTTCCACTCTATTATTTGGCCGAGTCAACGCTTACTCGTCATGTCAATAGTAAAACCCCGGTTTTCATTTTTGTTGATTGATTAACCGAGTCCGAGCATGGAATCTCTCAAAAAGTATTATGCTTAGGTCATCTCGCATGGTTAATTTTTTATAATAGTGTGTTATTCATATTTTTACAGTGTGGTTTGGTGTGTTGTTTTGTAAGCAGCTTTCCTGCTTATTATGTTTTTGCCTGCTTTGCAGATGTCGATGTCTCCTCACATCAGTTTCAATAATGGTGTTTTCTTTAGTACCTAGAGTCTATCATCCATGGCATCTACTATTTATGACCCCCATGGTGAGTTGATCAATCTTCAAGGTATATTTCTAGGTCTAACAACTAATAACATCACTGAGAATAACACAGTTATCGAATTGCTGTCATAAGCTATCACTCTAGGCATTCGAGAATTGGTTGTCAACCTTTATTCATAGCTTCTTGTCCTTCAACTCAATGAGAAATATTCCGTCAGAAACCCTCAGATATTAAAAATGTATCTACATATTTGTTTATTGGAAATAAATTTTGATTACATTACATATCATCATATTCCCAGACACATGAATACATTGATAGATGCATTAACTAATTATGTGCTCGATAGACATTTGCAAAACATGTAAAAATTGAAAATACAAAACATTCGTAACATGGTAAGCAAGGAAGTACAACATATATATGTGTGTGTGTGTGTCGGTAATGTTTTTCATACATAAAAACCTCAAAAAATAATATGTGTGTTCAAAATGCATCGGTGGCTCGCAAGCGTTATACATCTGTGGCTTGCAGGCCTCAAAAATGTGGAATGCTAGACCTATGGACTAAATAACATGATGCTCATGGTAGCATGTAACTACTCGGACTATGCAAGTCAGTAGTCGGAAGATTCGGTCTAATACCTCCACCGTATGCCTCTGATACTGGCGTGGGACATCACCCATCCGAGCATACTCTGGGATCCCATGGGTCAATCCCTTGAGATTCCGTGTGATCTCCTCCTCATTGTCTCTTCCCTTCTGATAAGGAGCGACCTCGAATTGTTGAGCAACGCGCCTGGTGATCGGGGACATCCCGACAGGGAATTCTAATCCAACATCTGCATTCATAAAATCAAAATATCATGAATACATATATCTCAAAAACAATAAAAAACATCAAAAATTAAAACTGTTTTTTTTACTTCCATCATCATAGTACTCCGCCTCTAGGAGTGGCATATTTGGATCTCTGCAGAAATTGGTACCGATGTAAGGCCAGTCCTCCACTACAATCAGCTATCGTCGTAACCACGAGAAAAATGCAAGCTTATAGGACATATGTTGGCCCCCGGTAATCCTAGGAATCACACACTCCAATGGACTATCCATGGGTGTTGTGACATCGGTGGTCCCACCTCAGCCAGCTGGTAGTGGAACAGTGGAACCCGCTCCAAGAAGGTCACTAGCATAGACCCGTAGCAAAATTGCTTCATGTTGACTTTCTTAGCTTCTGCCCAATAGATAATAGTGGGCATCATGCAGTCGATAGCATACTAAACCTTTGAATTGTTGGTCTCATGCTCCGCTTGGCCCCCACCCACTCTGTTGATGGTCAGCAGCAACACTCTCAACACAAGATCCCAAATAGTCATAATCTCGATCTTCCACTTTTTCATTTGAGTGCTTCTGGGAAATGTTTGGTCACACTTGCCCTAATCAGCCTTGACCCACATAGATTGACTGGCTCCCATCTCCGGGACAATCCTGTGATGAAATAAATGTCTGAATTTTCCAACTCCAACTCTTGGTCATCGATCATGAAAATTTCTCGATTCACGTCCCAGAGACTGATCAGATACCATAGAAATTTGGGTTTAACCCATAGACCTAGTGTAAGGAATAATTTGAGGATCCCACAGTTCCTCCAAGCATCCAAGCAATTTGGGTCAGCCATTGCTTGGGTATCAATATCCTCATGCTCGCGTTCCTTCTAATCCACCATTTTTCACGATTTTTTCCTTGAAAAAACCATATAATTAAGTCAATAATCATCTTTGGACAGGGATATTTGGATTCAAATGGACAAATTGAGCAAAAACATGTAAAAAAACTATTCACAACGCCGGTGCGACTATTTTAAAAATAGTAGCGTTGATAGTGCAGTTGACAGTTTTATCAACCTCCGATCAGCGCGATTCCATGCCCAGAAATAACACCAACTGAGGGCGAATTTTTTTTGACAGCACCTCCTCATGAAATCCAAAAAATGGTTAAAATAGGTGAAATAAGTATGAAAATGGAGCTTAAGGTCTTGGCTCTTACCTGCAACTGACGGCTCGGCGAATGACCTCCCAGATCTCCCGCAACCTGCTCCAGAAAAATTAGGGCACAAGTTAGTAAAAAGCTCTTCACACAAAGGTAAAATTGTAAAAAATAATTACTTTTCCCTCCTTTTATCCATTTTTTCATGAAATATTAGGGTTTCTAAGTATTTTTTACCTATTTTGCCTCAAAAGCTGGATAATGCATTTACCTTTTTGTGCAGTAATAGGTGACAATTATCGATGATGGTACTGGATTCACGTTTCAACTCTTTTCTTGACTCGTAAAAATCAAATGAAAAGATCGTCGAGTATTTTTCCCTTTTTGACTCGTAAAAGAGAATAAAAATGGGGGTTTGATTTCAAGCTCTTTTCTGACTCTTTAAACATGAAAATATTTTCGATCTCTTGTCATTTTGAAATCATTAAAGGTCATGAAACGTCGTTCACCCAATATACATTTACCCCTTTTTCCGTCTCGAATGAACTATTTATAAAAAAGGTACTCCTTGACTAAAATGGTCAAGCGGTTCTCTCAAGTATCATTTTCTACCTTTTCACGCTCAAGAGACACAAATGTACAAAAAGGGACCATGTGGAGATTTCTTTTCCTTGTCTTTTTCAAACTCTCTAAATATTAAAAAGATATCGAGTTACACCTTTTTCGAACTCATTAAAACATTAAACGAAATTGGATTCGTCGTCATTAGGAACATGAGCTTCTCCTTCCTAGGGCTCATTAAACTTACTAGGTCGGATTCATATGAAGTATGAACCTACAGTGCAAGCACATGCTATCCCCTTCAAGCTTGTGATAAAAAATAATTCGGGTACCTACCATAAATGGTGGGGAAAAATTGGAAATTCTATCAGTCGTGTCGGTAGCTCACTCTTGAACACAACACTTTGTGCTTCGTGTCAGGTTTGGATATCCTCCTTTTCATCATTGACCTTCCTCGATTGGGCCATTCATTTTTGCCTTACATTTGATCTCTACCACGTCATCATGACCACCGATCCTATGGATCCAAAAGCTACCAAACTCCAGAATTGTGTCGCCAATATGTTCAAGAGTTAGTCCCTCTGCAATTACACTTACTCCTGATTCTTTGTATCATCTGAAATCATTTGCATCCCTTTGTCTTGTGTCGATGATGTGGGATACATCATGGCCCTCCTTCGACACAGTCACTTCCTATCGACTTCAACTCATTATCCAGGACGCTGACCGAGAGACTCCCTTCCAGTACCTTAGAGCTTTCATGCCCTAATGGCAAGTTCTTCGCACTCGACAACAAGCTCACATTATTGGCTTTCGATCAGGTGACTTCACGAGTGTTCGACATCAGTTCCTTTATTCACATTATGTGGACTGTGTCTCCAGTACCTTAAGAGCCATTGCCATTATTGGTGGTTTCTCTCGCGCTTGTTAATGGTTCACATCATTGATCGATAATCAAGCGATTTTCTAGCATGTTCAACTTCAACACATTCATTCACATGTTAGGATTTGTACTTTGATCAGGTCATTTTGAGTGCAAGATCCCAGGCTTAGATTACAACAATCCAGGTTGCAAGGCAGTGTGACATGATCATGTTGATATACATGCCTCTTTCAGATGGATGGCTATGACCATACTATGAGTTGTTATATGTGATCCTTGACTTATTAAGTAGGCTCAATATAATATTGTATGCCATCACATTTATTTTTTTTGTTGTTTGCTTGTTCCAGGTATTTGAAGGAAGGAAACAGAAGATAGTTGGAGTGAGGAAGCAGGATCATCACCAAGCATAATAGCATTATAAGAGGTAGGCCCTCTTAATTGATTCTAGCCCGAAGAGATTTTCCATAGATTGTTTGTTTGTGGCTAGAACTGCTCTCTTAGGTTAGAGGAATTGTTTGTGTCCGCATTGAGAATTTACCTACTCCACACATATTACCTTCTAAAAAATTTCATGTACCTGAACAGGTGTTTGAAATGGAGGCGTAAAAGGATGAGAAACAGATGCTTCAGGATAGGAAGGCATATCATCAAGGTAAGGGAGGAAGGATGAATGATGATGTAGACTATTCCATGGAACTTCCTCCAAAGGCGTGACTTCCACAATACTCTAGTCAGTGGGGAATGTCTCGTTCAAGGGATTTGGAGAATCCAAAGAAATAAGCCAAGGGGATGGCACATAAGTGTCAAAGTTCATACTCAAGACAGTATGACTTTCTGAAGTGGCCATCGAGGCTAAAAGAATTTCTTGGTAATTTATCTCCAATGGACTTAACAGAATAGCATCGCCAAATGAGTCAATTTGATCGTTGAAATGGATAACCCAAGGATCCGTGGAATCCAAGATCACATTCATTGAACGAAAATGCGGAGGTGGAAGGGTAAAAGTACCCATCAAAGTAGAGTCCTTGAAGAGACCTGCGCCCACACTCTCATAAGGAATCTCAGTATTGCCCACATAAGGAACGTTACAGTTGGACAAACCAGAAGAAAAGAAATATAGTTGATCAGCTGTGACTATTTTTCCTTCATGGGGAAAATGAAGTATGCAAAACAAGGAAGACACCACAAAAAACATGGCATGATTCCAACTTTTCCCGAGAAGAAGGTTGTAGTTGATATTAGCATCTACAACTTCTACTTCTAATTCAACAATCTTTCCTTCTAACGTAATCGGTAAGTTAGTGAGAATATTGTATGGTCGTGAACCTCTGCCATCAAAGGCTTCCAAGGTGTTTGGAGATTGGTTAAGAGGAGGAGAGCCAATGGATTTCCAACATGAAACTGACATGATGCAGGTTGAGGCACCTTCATCAATAACCATGCGATGAATCATCTTTCCTTTGATAAGGACCTAGATTAGAAATGTGATCTGATGAGGAAGATGAGGTACATGATTCTCTAGATCAAAATTAATCATACTCGAATCAGAAGGATTAATAGCACCTATAGCAGACAACAGTGACTTTCGTTGTATTGGACAAGATTGAAGAACCTCCAAGGTAGACATCATCAAAGGTGCCTGAGCTAAATCCTCAACAATATTATAATGTTACGCGGCTTTAACATTCGGATTGAAAGATGACTTCTGAAGAACACCTTTAGGGGGTGGTCAAATGATGGACTCACTATTAGGGCACTAGATATGGAGCGGACCAGAAGAGGAGGGAGTATAAGTAGAAGGAACTTCATGAGCTTCTTTCTCCGTGGTCTGTTTAGATGTAGCTTGATATTCCTTGATTCGAGTAGCGATCGAGATAGGTGACGAACCTTGTGTCATGAACACTTGGGAACTGAGGAGGCAGAAGACTGAGGCTTGTCTACCAATTGGGTCTGTTGTGATGGAAAGAGTTATTTTAGGAAAATCGTAGTCCATTTTATCAAGTGGCTAAATTTATATTTTCGGGAACAATCTTTAATGTAATGATCCTCCTCACAGGTGAGGCAAGGATATTTTGGCTTTCATCGAGAAGTGTCATCAACAAAAGATTTAGGAGGGTCCTATTTTGGGGAATTGGCTTTAGCTTTACCTTTGCCTTTCTTTTTACCTTTAGAGGATTTATCTGTTGTGGTAGACTGGATAGCATGAACCTTAAAGGTTTTATGAGGAATGGATGAATTCTTGGAGGGATTATCGGAACTAGTGTTCGAGACCTATTTTTGCTTCAAAGAAGCTTTCAACGGAGTCTAAGACACGGAACCAATCATACCATCAATAGGTGGTGTATCTGGATACTTCAATGCTGTTAGATCCGATGATGGTCTCAGAGCATCAGGTAAAATATCATACAATGTGCTAGATTGCAAATAGACTAGGTCTAAATACTGAGCACGGGCGATATCATTCTCTTTAGTAAGACATCCACCCATGGATATGTCCTTAGCAATTTTGCTGACGAATGATTTTGTGAACCATTCTGTCAACAACTCATCAGCAATATCAAACTTGATGAGGCGATGCTGACATTTCCACTCATGAATATGATCAGAGATGTGGGTTGTGGTGTCTTGCTTTAGTGACGTAAGAAAATGGGTTCCAATTTCATAGCAAACTGGTAGCTAGAAATGAGTGAGAAAAGGCATAGCGAGAGAGTTAAAGTCACCATAGGTACCTCGAGTCAATTTGATGTACCACTTGGCAGCAGCACCTATGAGAGTCCTTTGGAAAATTCAAATATGGATAGAATCAATGACGTATGAGTTGGAGGAGCACCAGAGGTGATATGTCATCACATGGGCTTGTGGATCCTCCTTCACTTTTCCCTCAAATTTGGGGCAATCGCTCGGAATCATTGATGGAACTAGATGCCAGTATGGCAAATGAATAATGGAAGCATTCATGTGCTTGGAAACATCGGGCAGTTCCAATGTAGCCAAGAAAGGCAATTGCGTGTTAAATGACATATAAGGCCTTTGAGGAGACCCAAACTGTGGAGTCCATCCTTGTTGGTAAGGATTTTTCCCCCATAGTGGCAGATTTTGTCCATATGGAATTTGATTTTGTCCCCACTGAGGGTTACCTTACCCATAAGGAGGATTCGGTCCTGGGTAGGTTTGATACTACCCTGCCATAGGCCGTTGATGAGCATTGTATGTGGCATACAGGTTATAAGGTTGTTGAACCTACTGACCCTAGACATAAGGATTTTGAACCTGCTAATGCAGGGGTTGACCTTGACCTTGCAAAGGTTGACCTTGATGATATGCATATAAGGCTTACTACTGCCAAGGCGAACCTTTTTGTTGCAAAGGCTGGACTTTATGCTATAAAGGTTGGCCCTGCGGCTAAAGAGGTTGGCCTTGTGAGAACAAAGGTTGGGAGGACTACTGAACAAACTGTGTCTATGGCTGCAAAGTTTGTTGCAACTATTGCAAAGGTTTCCCTTTTGGTTGTAGCAGTTTTCCTTATTGCTGCAACACTTTCCCTTGTTACTGCAAAGATTTCCCTTGCTACTACGAAGGTTTCCCTTGCTGTTGTGAAGGTTTTCCTTGTTGCTGCAAGGCTATACGTATAATTCCTGGGGTGATACCCTAATTGGATCTCACCATATCAACCCGGCACAGTGGATTGACCAGGCTGAACATAAGGCCTAGCTTGAGGAATGTAAGCCAGATTTACAATAGCTTGTGAACCATATGGGACATAAGCTGGTTAGAATGGGGCTTGAGCCATATATGGCTACTACTATTGGACGTTACCTGACCCAGATGGACCAACAGGGTTAGGAATAGTGCCATAAAATGGTTGGTTCATTGCAACCATGTGAGTTTGTACCACTCACACTGGTTCCACCAGACATCATAGGGATTTTCAGATCTTTCCCTCAAGGCGGTGGAACAGTTTGTCCACTTGCTGGAGGGATAGAAGAACTTACCGAGACTTGCCCTGAGACTGTCGGTTGAACTAGAAGAGTCGGTCAAAACGACAAGATAGGTTAAGACAGAATGGTAGGTTGAACCAGAACTCAAGTGACTATAGTTTGCATAATCGGTTGAGAGGTCATGTTCTGAATGAATGGACCTAATGTAGGCATAGCACCGAAAGACCAGATGGGGTTCTGACACAATGATGAGGCACTAGGAGTTACTGAAACCAACTGATCTAGAGAGGTATAACCATGCGGTAATATGGGCTCAATTAACTCATGCTAAGAGAGAGATGGGAATCTTCCCGTAAAAGGGAAAACTTCTCGAGGGAATTCATATCCCTACTCATCATCTACGTGAGGAGTGTGGGTAGTGGAAACTTCTGAATCACCTGGAGATGAGACTAGGATATCGCCTTCTGGCTCCATAGATGGAAACAACTAGCAACGAGGAACCAAATATGTCTGAGGAGATAACTCCAAAGAAATACCAGGTCAATTGTACAGATTGTATGGACGCTATGTACATACCACAACAGGATCAAACAATGGGTTTGGTGGATAAAAAACCAGTCTTTATGGACTTTCTAGAGTTTGCAGACTCTCGGGTGTCCGAATGGGATTATTAGAGGAATCAGGATCAGATCCTTGTGGTGACCAGGAGTCTAATGGAGGCGGGCGAGAAGACAAAGGTTGGATACTTAGAACAATTCCAAGTTCAACACCTTGATCCTCAAGCGACTAAGGAAGTTCCGGATGAACTCCTTGGGATAACTCTTCAGTATCAGAAAATGAAGGGGAACTATGAGATGGACTCAATGGTTCAACCATGATGGCGTCCCCTCAATAGCAAAAAAGAAAAGGAAACAATTTGATTAAGGCTTTAACAATCTTGAAATTAACAGGGAATTACTCAATTTGGTCTAAGAAGCAACTGCTTGGGATGACATGTTTATTGTGGGTAGTTATATTTTAGAAACAAAAACATTTCCTTTTCATCTTTTAAGAGTCAAGAAAAGGGTGAAAAGGTGACTCTATTCACTTTCAATAGTTTTGCAAGTGTGAAAGGACAAGTGGCTCAATGATCTTTTCAAATTTAAAGAGTCAGAAAAGATCAAATGACTTTTTAGGTGAATCTATGTAAAAGGAGTACCAAGTAACTATGAACTGCAATATACACCTTAGCCAATAAATTGACCAAGGACTTGATGTACATGCAGGAAATCTCCCTAAATGTTGTGTTCATCGTATCACATTTACAGGGCGGCAGAATCAGCTTCCTATAGATAAATGATTGCAACCTAGAGGGGTCTCCCTTTATATACGCGATGGTGCGGGGAGCACAAGTCTGTGCTAGCATTGTCTAATTTTGAAGCTAATGACATCTGCTAAGTTTTAAAGATGCCAGAACACATCTCTAACCTAGACCACTAGATATGATTATTAATGTTTCAAATTCTCCTTAGGTTAATTGATAGATTTTAAAGTTGATCTTGTAATTATGCCTCAATTTCAAGGGCCTAACGATGTTTCTTCTTCCTAAAATGCAAACTAGATAATGAAATGAAATATTTAAATTCGATGAAGGTTATCTATGTAGGGAAGAAAATCACTCAAATCATGCATCAAACCAAATGCAATGCACATCTATGACCATCTTTAAATGCTAAATGAAAAAAATATGAAATCTAATCTTTCATATGCAATGCCAAAACAAATCTTAAAGCAAATCTCTAAGATATAATGATGATTTTTTCTCTTCTTCTCTTTTGAAAATGAAACAAACATAATATAGTGCAAAGGGAAAGAGAATGCAAGCAAGTCAAGAAGTATGAAAATCACTTTCACATCAATGATTCAAATGCAACACAAAATGTTCTGAAAACTAGGAATAGAATTGCACTTTCTCTTTTAGTTTGAAACATAAACAACTTCAAAACAAACACTTTCTTTTGATTCCAAAGAGACAATTAATTTGTAATATATCGTTTGTCGAATGAAGCCTAAGAAACTTTCACTATATCCAGTAATGAAATCAACTTAAGACACAAGAACCAAAAGTAATCTACAAGCAAGTCTCGACACACAAAGACTTTTTAACACAGGCAATCAATCTTTGATCAAAATACCAACGAGTGTACTAAGGTTGACCTAGAATACCTAAAACCCTAAGGGGATAATCAAACTTCAAGAATGCTCAAGCCAAGTCAAAAAGCAATTGCAAGCAGACATGAGAGAGTCAATGAACAAACACGTTGGTAAATCTCAAGGAGAAGACAACTAAAACTAAAAATCAAAGAGAAAACCCTAATTTTCTAAGTTTTCTACAATCATCGCACCTGTTAGCAGTAAAGTAGCGATCATTGCTACTGTAACTAAAAAATCATGATATCATCGTGACTTTCAGGCTCAAATCCACAATGGTCGAGGAAAAGGACAAAGAAATCTAAAAGTTTCAAAAACAGCTCAATTTAACAATGTGCATACATCTACCAAGAAACTTCAAGCAAGCAATGAAGTCTAAAAATCAATGGTTGACCAAACTCATCAAAAGACAAGGTGAAGGAAAGGGTCATAGGATCCCTAGTGGAGTCACAATTTTGTTGACAAGGTTAATCCTCTCTACGGAAAGAGATGATCCCTCTAGCCCAATGAGTGGGTCTAGCAACTTGAGAGGACAATCAACTAGACATCTTCCTAGATTGTGATTGAAAAATAGAACAAGAGAGAAGGTCTAACTTGCTTTGATGCTAAACCTCTTTCCTTTTTTGGAATCCTTGAACTGCTTGTGTCAAGGTCTTGTTCCTGCTTCTTCTAGGACTTATGTACCTTCAAAAACAACCAAGAGACAACAAAGCATGCCAAAACCAATAGCAAATCCAATATTAATCTATTTAGTTGATTAAGGAATGCCAAACAAATACATACATGAACATATATATTGGGAAGATGAACCAGTATTTGTGTTATTATTTAAAGGATAAAGGGGAAGCTTACAACCATAGCCTTGATGTTGGAAGGCTCTCCTTGAGTGGTAATCCAAGTCCAAGCCAAGAAACTCTCCAACACTCCTTCTCCAAGTCTAATGAATAACCTCTAAGCAGAAGCTCAGCATAGGGGTGCAAATGGACAAAGATAAACCATTTGGGAATGGTAGAGGGGAAATTTATAAGTGGAGAGAGGGTGTTAGACCTCATCCAAAGATAGAATTAGGTCCACATCTTAAGTAGGCAGCTCATAGGGATGAGACCAAGAGGTCGAATTAGGATGATTTGACCTCATCTATGTGAAACCACCTCCATCTCGCCGCTCTGAAAGCTTCTAGATCACGAAGCTTCTCATCCTCTTTGGGAAAAGTTCCTTTTTGAGACCATTGTGAGTATAAGAGAGAACAGAGTGATGCCATTACTAGATTAACAAGGTGCAACAAGTGATCATCATGGTTTTGAGCTTCATAAGGGCGATGATTCTCATTTTAGGGTTTCATGAGCTATTTCTTCAGAGAAAGCTCTATATATTTTTCAAGCAAAGTTAAAGGAGGGAGCTGAGTTTCATACATTGATGATTATATTGTATAATGATCATGTTTTGGGAAATTCAAGGTATTTCATAGGGAAGTACAAGAGGTGTGACAAAATATTGTGTAACAACTACCTGAGTGAGTTGTTAAGTGAAGAAGTGATGGAGTGTGAAAGTCGTGCACCCAAGCAGTCATTTTATACATGACGGAGTGGAGCACCATGTCGTGCCATTAAGACTTCTTGAATTATCCCCATAACGATCTACAGCCACACAATGCCTTATTTAATATCACCATTATCGACCCATCCACCCATTTAATATCTGCAACATCGTTATCAGTGCACCACAACCGCGGGTCTTTTAATCATTTAAAACAAACAAAACAGGAGGAACTTTTGATTTCCTCCTTAGCCCCCTTATTATAACCCCCTTTGTGGTTTTTTGCATATGACTGGGGGATAGGACCAAGGGCTTAGCCCTCGAGTGCTAAGGCCTTCCTGTTCCTGTTTGGGGGCTTATTTCCCTTTGTTATGCCAAATACCACATATCCATGCTTTAATGTGTTTCGCTTGTGGCACTTCCCTCTATCCTCGTGATCACCGCTCCACGGGGTCGGACCTACCAAAAGAAATCGCAATCACAACCACAGAGTGGGGGAACTCTTTACCTTTTCTTTGGATCGAACCAATAGTCCAGACGTGAGATCTTTATAGACCCTGCCATAATAATTTATCACATCCGTGGGAGGAGTCCCACACATCGCAATCGCACTGCACTATTGGCTTAAGCCTTTACCCCTTAACTATTGTGATTGCCAATCTGTAAGGCGATTTCATTACTACCACGTGTCACCCTATGAGTGGTGACATGTGGCACCCAGAAATGGTCCCATGTCACCCTCGAAAACATTGAAACTGGGTGACATATGTCCTCTGCCATGTCATCAACCATACTGCCACATCACTGCTGATGTCAGCTTCCCTGTCAGCTCTGAAGACCAATCACATGCCTTCACGTGACCCCCTAGAGGAGAGAGAAAAAGGCCTGCTCAGCCCTGTTATGCAAGCCATTCCTTTGTTAATTAATTTTGGCATTCCCATTGATACAACACTTTATCACAAATCAGCACCCGCAAGGTCTTTGGAGTTCAGAACAATGCCAATCCACCAATCACCAAAGGTCGATACCACCATACTGCCACATGGAGGAGAGAGAAGTGGGTGGACCACCCCTGTTTTGCTCCACTTTCCTTCATATTTGGGTTCATCGGCCCCCCAACGATGCACTACTTTATCACATGATCAATGGTCTTACATATATTTAAATTAAAATCCCGCCGATACGCCGATCATTGATATCGCACAACTGTGGGACTGCAATATCGGCCTTCAGCACCGAATACCCCCGATAACCCTTAAGTGTGAGCCCTGGGACTCTATCAATGGACGATTGCGATATATACTCTACCCAGACACGTCGACTGCTGATATGCGATATTGGCGGTCACTGGATCATTGATCCTCGCTCTGTCAATGATCCTTACCCACCTGAACACCGATATGCAATATGCGGTGAGCCTCCCAAGTCCTGATTGTCATTTTTCCCTCATACTTAGCCATTTTTATATTTTGTGAGCTTTCCAAGGTATTCTTAAAAATTCTTTAACTTCTGCTCCAGGATTCCATTTTTGGACTTCCATATACCATTGGAAAGATCTTTTCAATCACTAGGAAATGGAGAGGGACCAATTAAGCTTTGATAGCTTATGTGGCCCAAAAATTAGCTTCAAACATCATTGCTATTTGACTTTTTAAGCAACTGAACACTGATGAAGCAGTGAGTTACAACATTGGCTCCTATTGGGGACAGTGCCTTGCTTGCAAGGTGTTGAGAACATGCAAACCATTATCCTTCACCGTTAGGCATGGAGTCAATAATATATGAAATTTTTAATCAAGAAAATATCCATGGGACTTTCCTCATCAATCTAAATGCAAAAAATAAAAATTCTACCAACTGAAAACTAAATTATCAGTTAGTGATCTTATTTATGTACATTCCTACTTATGCCTGAAACTTAATTCAGATAATTGTGTTCAAACCTCCAATGGAGCCAGGCTAGCATTAGAGTACTAGACCATATTCCTTCACACTGCTAAAAAAAATAAAAATTAAACAAGCAAGTACCATAAAAAATCTTCAAATACAAGACCTAATACAAGTTGTTGAAAGAACCTCTATGGTTGGCTTAAGAATAGGCTTATGTACTCAGCCACAGGGTCATGGAATAGACAATGAATGTTTGTAGCCACCCCTTATTCACATATGGTATGATGACTAATATCCTCTTGGCCAGGGTAGCCACAAACACTACTTGGCACTTCAGCTTTGGCCTTTTCAAGAAAAGCCTATTGCTGGGAGATTTTTCTCCACTTGCTGGCAAACAACTCCTTTTGAACTTCCATGACCATCTCTTCCTCTTCTGAATAATTTGAATCGCAAATTGGAGGAGGGTCTTGGTATTTTTCTCCATGTAAAGGGTGTGCATTATGAACTGGAGCCTCTTTGCTGACCTCCTGATCCACCTCCTCTTCTAGCACAACTTCCCTTGACTGGAAGCGTTGTTTATATGCATCACTTGACTCTCTAGTTGAGTTGTATTCATCACAAGAAGGAGAAACATCTAGTTAAGTTGAATCAGACCCCTGAGGGTTTGTTGGTAGCTCAATGATATTTCTTTCTTCACTTTCTAGCTTAGTGGGTGATGCTTCTTGATGCAAGTAGATGTTTTCTTGGAGTGGAGCTCCACAAACATCTTCAACAAGGTCTTCAACCTCAGGAATGTCTTCATTGTTAAAAGGTGTGCAACAATCTTCAAATAAAGCATTCGATGGATAAAATCTTTTGAAATATTGATAGAATGCTATATGAAAACTTCTTAGGGAAGATATACTGCCATGAGGTATTGTTTCGTACCAGAATCTAGCATCCCCCTCTAAAGAAAATTTGAACAACTTCATTTGTACATCTTCAAGAAGAATAACTTGTTGCTCCACACATTAATGAAATTCTTTGAGGTGCTAGCCAAGTCTTCTCTTTGAGTTCCCATTGAATCTAGGCAAATAGGTATTCCACTCATGATATGTAGGGACATGATTGGGAAAACCAACAATAGAAGAAAAATCCAGTGGGGCAAATTGGTTGGCCAGAAATGCAGGAAGGGCCATCTTGAAAACCTCCCTATATGATTGATTTTAGCTTCAAAAGTAGGGAGAGTTTTAAGTTTTTGTAGCATCAGAGTGAGTATGAGGCTTCTTAAAAGCCAGGATGATCAAAATAGAGATATGGACAGTGGAGTCACCAGGATTTTTACCATAAAAGTTGACAGTGGAGCCGTCAAGGTGAGAGATCTTCAACCCACACTTCCCTAGCTCACCTAATAGGGGAAATGTAAAACTTTTTTGTACACAGGGAAAAATATTCTAATCCACCCCCTGAAGTGGCACCAGAAAGATGTTGTGGCTAAATCTTTCATCTACAGCACAAGTGCAGTAGGAGGCAAGGAAAGCTCCCTAAAAGCAGCCTCTTGTTTGTCTATAGACCAATGCCTAGAACATCTTAAATAGAGGAGTTCTTGTAAGGTTATACATGAAGGGTTTTCATCACTCCATGTCACATAATGAAAGATAATAAGGGGGGCTAGTTAATTCCTCCAAACGTATGAGTTATGGATTTCGAGTACTCCCTCACACACACAGTTCCCAGCAGTATCACATAGAACAACGGAGGTCGATTACTTCAAAGGGTATTACAACTTAATAGGATTTGTTGAGTAAATGAAAGAGGATTAGGAGAAGTCATAACTCATCATATAGAGCTCAAAACATCCAGAATTCTATGTTGAAAACATAAAGCCACAAACAATGGGAAATTCTACATTTGTTTGAGTTATAAACAAAAATAATGGAATGAAGAGGGGATGAGTGTTATGATTCTTATAGAGAAGTTTAAAGTTATACTTCAGCCTTTCATATAGGAATTATGCATTAATAAATCAACACACATGGATCTGTTAGGAAGCATGAAATAATTTATAGCATCTATTGTAGAACACATGCGAAGAAGAATATGAGCATAATGGAATTGACAAAAGGAAAAACATACTATAATGCTAAGGAGGAATCACCACCATTTTTGTGATAGTCTGAAGATCTTCTTGTTGGATTAATAGGTCCTGAACTAGGTTCAGAGTTAAGTTTTCCAAACAAATCCCTACACTATTGGCCCTTTCGGCATCAACCCACGAAGTGCATATCAATGTCTCAGCCAAAGCAGTATGGGGGATAGTGGAACCAAGTTTATACACCCAGAGATGACCATGATGTTGTTTTATGCCCTAAACCTTCCTTGACATAGATCGATAAGCTTAAAAGGCTTATCGATTGAACTTCCTCTTGCCAACCTCTAGACCTTCATGAAGGTCTACGACTATCTTTCACAGACCCTAAACATGTGAATAAATCGCTTACGCACCTCTGTAATTGTTCCTATCCTTGTATTTACCCAGATCAACCTAATTATCCGATATCTTTAACATGCATTAATATATTCTTCGCGTAAACAGATATTATTACGTGTGTTCTTATAACAGTGTAAAACATGAAGAATCGTGAATCAATACAATATTAAATCATAAACCCACTATTCATCATAACATAATCACATTCATTCATAACCAAAGTAAATGGACAAAACATAGATATATCCATAATAATCTCTTTATTGATATTTCAGTTCTACTTACAGACTCGAGACTACCCTGCACACTTAGCTGCAGGGGTCCATGCACTCAGCTGCAGACTCTACTCTAGGTCTCTACACACACAGCTGCAGAGCCTCTCTTCCACTCTAAGACTCTTCCCTCTTTACTTCTTAATGACCCATTCCATTCATTATTTTCTATCTCCTCTTAACTAAACTTTTCTTAGACTCTCTAAGACTCTCCTTTTTATACAATCCCATTGTCCGTGGACCATGGGTAGGTCTAATAAAGTCGACACAACTTACATAAAAAAAGGGAAAACCCCTTTATTACACTTACTATCTATGCACTCTACAACCATAACTTGCGGATACTATACATTTTACATAGAAAAACTTGGGCTTTCTACCCCAAAACGTAGGCTTGTTTCCCCCAAAACTTAGGCTTTCTACCCCCAAAACTTAGTCTTTTGCCCCAAAATTGACCATAAGGGACCCTGTCCCAACAGGACCCCAACAAAAATATCGTCACTCGCCCCCGAGTCACTATTCTGGCATGGATATCTTACTACAGAGACCTCCCATCTCAACTTGCACCACTGCTACCTCAGCCACGCTCTGTGTGGCTGCCTGCTTGATCTGCTCCACCAACTGCTCTGTTGTTGGTCTTGCACTGTCTTCCTTTACCTTATGTTGTGTCCTTTGTAGGCCCACCAACTTCTCTTCAATGGTGGAAAAGATAACATAGGCCCCGTCCAACCATGGCCCCAATCTTGCCTTAAGGACTGCCTCTTCCCTTTACACTGCCTCCACCTGTTCGAGCACCTTCTTTTGCTCATGCAGCTTAGCCAATCAATGTGATATAGTGACGGTGCATGTCATCACTCTTTCTTCATCGTACTGCTGCTACAATTTGTGGGCTTCTATGTTCAACCTCTGTAGGTTAGCATCCTCTTGTATAGTCGTAACAGCCTCCATAGACTGCTCAAAGAGCGTGGTGAAATTTGCCACCATGGAATCTACTGTTTCGACTGCATCCTTTACAATTGCCTCGTGTTGTTCTCTGATCTCTGGTGGAGTTGAAGGCTGTGACTTCAACTCAAGCTCTATGATTTTAAGGTTCAGTTCAAACTGAACCTTGGCCATCTTTGTCTTTGCATCGTGCACACCTGCAGCCAATTTCCTAATCTTGGCCTCCAATGGTGCTTCTTCAGGTATGTGCAATTCTAGAATGGTTCTAAATGCTTCGACTACCATGGTTGTGATTCGTTCATTCTTCTCCTGAACCTTCTTCCATGCTTCTAGAATTTTTGTCTTCTCAACAAATATATGTTCATTGTTGACTTTCTACTCACTGATCATTCTTAGTGTGCGCTGCTCCCAGGCCCTCATCTCTACCATCACACCTACTTGCACCGTGTGAAGGAATTCACTGGGGAGCACGACCAAGTTGAGGTCAACATTCCTTAAAGCACTGACAGTAGCCTTGTCATCTTCTGCCTCCACGCTTAGAGCTCCATCTGGCAGCGCAACTGCTCAGAGATCTAAGGATCAAACCAACTCTTCTGATTGAGTGATCCCCCATGCAAAACTAGTTGATGCCATGTTGCTCTGCCATGCACCTGCTTGCAATCTAGTTGTTTGGATCTGTAGCTCGTGGAGACCTGTCTATATAGAAACCAGTGCTTGCTTCTGTTGCTGCTCAAACTATTACAGTAGTTCCTCTATCGTATCCCTTAACTTATCTCAAATATCATCCAAATCACCCTCCATCAAGGTGATTGGATCTAGCTATGACTTGGAGGCTTTGGCCTTCTTTCGATGCTACTCCTTTTCCTGTTCTCTATGTCACTTTACGCGGAAAGGAGTGCTCTCCAAATCTTCGTCACCCTGTTTTGACTATTGTTCATCCTCTTTTTGGGGCAAAGGATATTTTTGAATTCTATCAGAGTCATGATCTTCTTGCTCCACTTGCTCCTTTGCGGTGTGCTCTGCTTCTACTCGGGCCTTCTCCTCAGTCTCCTTCTTCCTCTTTTCTGCCAACTACTGAACCTTCAGTCAGGCTGCTTCCTTTTTCTTCTTCTCCATAGACTTGCCAGTCCCAACGGCCAAATTCTATTGTGTGTGCCAATCTGCTGGCCATCGCTTTAGGACCTTTACAATGGCATCATCCGTAGCCAAGTAGGGGAGATCATACCACTTCTGATCTGGATCCTTTAGCACCCAGATGTAAATGCGGTGGAAGTCCACTTTGAACTCCACATACCCAGATAACTGCTCAAAAACATTTGGTGATAACCACAACTTTCGGTTGATGGTTGTGCTCATGCTTGCCTCCATCAGCACCCAAAATATTTTGCTTTCAAGAACCCGTGTAGCATCCTTTGTAGCCCAGAAAGAAGCAAAGTTGGTTTTTTCTGGTAAATCAATCCCGACTAGGGGAAACGGGTTGTCCTCCTGTAACTCCCACACAACCAGCACAATTGATAATAACAACCATGAATAATGGAATTTCTTTCTTTGGTCCTATGCCTCTCTATTGTTCACAAGCAACTCGTTGCACAGGTAGCCCGCCCAATTGAACTGTACACCCTCTGTGCACTAAGCTTCTAGCGAAACCACTGGTGTCGGCACTTATCTACGTGACACTTCCTCATCACTTTGCTAGCAACAATTTGGGTGGACACCTTCACCACGGGGTCAGTAATACTAGAAATTGAATACCCACGCACTTTCTTGACAAGTTTGAACTTGACCTTCATCTTCTCAGCAAGGTCACACTCACCTGTCTTTCCGCCAAATTCCTTTGCCAGATTCATCCCAGAATGAGGTAACAATGTGATACAATTGATCAACATATCAATGATTGGTATCGACTCACTCAACCACAAGCAAACATCATTCACAAGGCACAAAAACTACTTAATGATTGTCAAGTTTATGGGGGTGCGGTGGTAGTGAGGCACCCATAGGAGGTTCAAAAACCCTTCCTTATTTACCCTACAAATCCATTCCACCGACTCCAGCGTTGTGACACCAGACTCCTTATAGAACACTTGCTTCATGAAGGTATTAGTAGTCAGGTAGGGGAATCGCTCAAAGTCCCCCAAATACCAATATTTGAGCTTCAAATGTGGGATGCGCGCTAAGCATGAAATTTAAAATGTTATGTTTTCGGTCGCCTGCTCCTCGTAACCATCTTTTGGCAGTCAAATCATGAACAGTGATGATAACAGTCACTTTATGGCTGTGTTGTGTGGTCTCCACCCCTATAGTGCAGCTTCCTTCACGCATTTCCTGGTACCGTGACACCCTTCTATTCCGTGCAAACCCCTTGTCACGCAGCTCTACAATCCAGGCAATGTAGTTTATAGTCCCACGCCTCCTTACAGCTGCCTAGAGCACTAAGACTGTGCTACCATCATATAGTCATATAGCTGGATCCCCTATGTATGGATTCAATCGGCTTCCATTTACCTTTCCTATAAATGGATCTCCATTCAATTTCACAAGATGAACTACTCCACCATTGATAATCTCCTTGATAACATACTGCCCCAACCAATGCATTTGAAAATTTCCTAGAAACTTATCAAACTTGTTGGCATATAATAAAACTAAAACGTTTACCTTGAAGGTGCGCAATTTGATGTGCCGATCATGCCATGCCTTTTCGCGCTCCTTTTGAACTTGTTGATGGAATCCATCCAAGAATATATCTTCCTCCATCTTTATCAGCTGCACGATCCTCTCTTCTAAGGCTCTGCAGTCCGCCATTCTTGTGAATGCCACTATGCGTAGACTGGGAAAAATGAATTCCATCGGCATCACATTTTCTATGCCATAGACCAACCTAAAAGGTGTTTGTCCAGTCAGCTTCTTATAGGTAGTCCTATACGACCATAAAATAGTGGGTACATGCACGTCCCAATCATTCCTCTCTGCATTGCAAACCTTTGTCAGTGCATTCTCTGATATATTATTAAACACTTCCACCGTTCCATTGGCCTGAGGATGATATGGCATGCTCTTTTGATGATAAACATGGAACTCTTCTATCAACGCGTTGATCGTTTCATTAAGGAAGTGTGCACCATGATCACTCATCAAAATCTTCGAGAAACTGAACCTGGTCAACACATATTCAAATAGGAACTTTGTTGTTGTTTCCCCTATAAAATCCTCTATAGGTTGTGCTTCTGCCTGTTTGGTCAAATACTCAATCGCGGTGATGATATATCGCGCACCCATCTTCTTTCTTGGAGTTTGAATCGATCCTACAAAATCAATCGCCCATTTCTCAAATAGTTGTAATGACACTTACAGGTTCAGAGGTAGCTCATCCCTCTGTGATGGCCTGCCCGTCCTTTGACATGCATCACATGCCCTACAATATTCTTTGGAATCCTTATGCAATGTTTTCCACCACAACCCAGTGCATAAAATCTTCTGCGTTGTTGCCTTTCATGCATAATGGCCTCCTGCAGCCCCTCCATGAGCTTCAGCTAGGATACTGCTTCATTCAAAATCAAGAACATAGTGTCATAGTATTTCTTCTAATCCCACCATATACAAGTGACCTACAATAACAAAGAAGTCTGTCATGTGCACCATTAATTCCTTCTTCTGTTCACTAGTGTACCCCTTTGGAGCAATTCCCATAGTCAGGAAGTGGATGGTGTCAACAAAATGATTGCTTTCCATGTGCACTGCAAAGAGATATGTGTCACGTAGTCCTTCCTCCAACTTAATAGGCTCCTATCCTATTTCAATGCGTGACAGATGATACAATCCTACATTCAGTCTCCCTGGCTTCATAATGACTTCGAAATCATACTCCTGAAACAACAACAACCATCTGCATATTTCCCCCCTAACACAACCTTGCTGACCAAGTACTTTAATGGAGAATGGTCTGTATACAGCTTAAAGTGTCCACCTAGGAATTAATGCATGAACTTTTGGAGTGTGTACACCATAGAAAACCCTTCGCGCTCCATCATCAAATAGTTCTTTTTAGCCTTAGACAACTTCTTTCTCACAAATTCTATTGGGCGATCGAGTTCTCCTTCACTGTCCTATGTCAGTACTACTCCCAACGCAATACATGATGCATCGAAATGCACATGAAATTCCTTCTTCCAATCTGGGAAGACTAGGATCAAAGCAGTGACCATATTTTCTTTTAACACATAAAGGCTTCACTAACATTCCTCATTCCAATAGAATGTAGCGTCCTTCATCAATAGTTTTTCCATCAGCGCAATAATTTGAGCATAACTCTTGATGAACTTTCAATAATAACCAGTATGACCCAGTGTTGCACGCAGCTTTTTAGCACTCCTAGGCACCTCCATGTTAATTATGACTATGATTTTAGCGAGGTCCACCATTAATACTTGTAGCCACACTACATGACCCAGAAATATTCCGAAAGGGACGAAAAACAAACACTTCTTCAAGTTTAGCGTGATCTGGTACCTTTGGCATGTATCTAGCATTAAGCGCAAACTATCTACATGGCATTTGACCGGTCCAAACACCATCCAATCATCAAAGTATACCTCCAAAAACTTGTGAATAAACTCTTTGAACACCACAATGACTATGTGTGAAGAGATCGTCGGCGCATTCTTTGGTCCAAAAGGCATTACAGTATATTGAAAGAATCCCCACACGATCACGAAGGTCATATTACTCCTATCTTCCGGCACGATCTTTATCTCATGGTATCTAGAGAACCCATCAGTAAATGAATATGCTTCATGTCCACCAACATTATCCAATACCTCATCCATGAACAGAGTTGGAAAGGGATCATGAATGCAAGCATCATTCAATTTCCTGAGATCTCATCCTTCTGCTTCTTTTCTTGAACAACCATAGGACTTTCCTAATCGAACTCCTCCATTGGTTCAATGATTCCTACTACCAACATTTTGTCCAACTCTAAGCAGACCTTTTCCTTGTACTTAGGATTAAGGCAATATGGCCTTTGTTTCATAGGATTCGCGTTTGTTTTCAACATTATTTTCATCACTCCTAAATCACACATTACCCCCTTCAAGTTAGAAAACTTCATAGGGACAAAATCTTGGTACTCATGGAGCAACTCAATGACCTTATTGACACATCATCCCAGTAGTCCCCTAACTTCGCAAACTTTGGCTCCACCTTTGTTCCAAATTCACTTGTCTATTTTTTAGCAGCACAATGATATCTGGATTCTCTATCTGCAGCCCCTTAGCTTCACAGTGACCTTCTATGTCTAGGATATTAATGTTCCTTGGATCCTCCTCCTCTTCTTCAGTAGTCACATTGTAGCACTCCAATGCATGGTGCAGTTGGGTGGTCCAATCCGTTTGAATCAAATCCAAGGGATCCTGTAGTATTCTGAAGATCGTTGCCTTGAACTCCAACAACACTTCATCGATGCATTTGAATCCATCCTCAAAGCTGAATGTCATCAATAATCCTTGCCTCAAAATATCCCATTCATTCGTGCCATGGTAGAGCTCTGTCTCTAAGTACCAATTCATTGGTATTACGTCCAAAATGTGATAGAACAAATGCACCCACTCTGGTTTCGATTCTACTCCACAAGCATCAATCCATTTTTCTAAGTGATCGCATGGGTCACTCCTCCCATCATAGTTATTTGTCACTTTCACTTTTGGGTAACCAAATTGCACCCTCATCATCCTTCTATATTCGTGCCATCCATCAAAATTGTCTTTATGCATACCCCACCATCTTGTAGGCATAGCGCGTAGTGCCAAATCCAAGGCTTGGAAGTGATGATTTTCTAATACTTCTCTTTCAAATGCATAAAAAAATTTATCAACATCAATTAGACCATCATAATAAGAAAAAATCCTTACCTTCGATGATACACAATGCAGCGATTTAGTCATCATGTTACAGCGCAACGTAGAAACTTCGTGTAACCTATTCTGCCAATGTTCCAACTCTTCATCTGAACCCGATGTACAGGAACTTTCACAGTACCATGAAATGCGTCCATCTATTGTCGGATTCACCAATCTTGATCTTGCGTCATTATTTTTTAGATTTGTTCCAAATCATCATCACTTTCATAATCATGGATCGTTTCAATATAGCGCAGTCCTTCTGCATGGTCCAAAGGAACTACTACACAGAGCAATTTTCTCTCAAATGACATTTTCCACTTCTTCAAATTTTTAATTGATCACCCCATTCATGTCAATAGCCCAATCGATCCCAAAGAGCACGAGGTATGGATTGTTTTCATCGAAAATCTCCATCACTTTGAAATCATGCAACATGCTCATGCCTTCAATATATATTGTCATTCCTTGCAATATTCCCATGGAGATAACATTTTATTTATTCACCATCCTCAATTGAATCGGAGACCACTGCAGCACCGGTCTCCCCATTCTCTCCCATGTCTGATTAGGAAAAACATTTGCATCTGACCCAAGATCCAAAATAACTTGGTCCATTTCATACTCTCCTATTTGCGCTGTGAGCCTCATCTCATGCCATGTTCTTACCTTATGGTTACCAATTTTGCTGACCATGCACAGTCCCTCAGGAGAATTTTCTTTACTAGCACATTTATTGATCAACTCCTGTAATCCTTTCAAGGCCTTTCTTTCACGTAGTAGCTTCATACAGGTCTCCAAAAAGGTAGTAAGCATGTATGGGTCCATTTCTTTAGATTGCTTATCCTGGCTTCCTAAGGTAGAAGCTTTAGCGAAGCTTTTCTTCACTTCCATGAAGGTTTCTTTCGCACGCTCTAAATAAAAGAAAACTTCCTTCTCTAGATCTTTGTAGACCCATTCAATTTCTTTAGGTTGCGTTCCCTTATCTTCATCAGTGGTCATTCCACTTCGTAGCATGATATTCACATTAGGATCCTCTTCACGGGGTTCAACCCTCATCATCTTTAGGTTTGGGTAGGCTGTTGCGGCTGCATTCCCTTTTCGCACATCTTAGTTATTAATACAAGGAAGTCTTCTGTCGTGTGGTCAAACTGAGTACAGTATCAGCACGATAGGGGCATCACATTCATACATTCTTGTGTGTAGTGTCCTGGTCCTCCACAATCGTAGAAAATAACTTGTCCCCAACCTCTCGCAGGTCCTCCTCTGCCTCGGCCTCATCCTCACCCCTGATACGCTCCTCACACTCCCCAAGCACCTTGATTCAAAGGCTAAGTTTCTATCTGCATCTAGTACGCGGGCATTCTATCCATCATTATCTCATAACTACGAAAATTTCACTCATCATGACCTAATGAATTGCAAAAATTGTAGAAGAGTTGTTGCGGTGTCTATACAAATTTCTACAGCAAGTGACAATTGTATGTCACATGTTTTTGAGCTAGCTGATAGATAGCACACCATAGCGTGAGCCCTCTACTTGGCACTACTTGAGCTTATGGTATTAGAGGCATCAGCCCTTCTACTAAAACATAATTCGTGAAGACATGGAAATGATATTTATTATGCCCCTGACTCTTACATTTCAAACACCAAACTTATTCACGCACCTTTGGCCAAGCCGCTCTATCCTTCTTCAGACTTTGGAATTCTAGTAAAAGGTTCTGCAACTCTGCATGAATCTGCTGAACTCCCAAAGCATCATCTTGAATCAGTATCTCATGCAATCTTATCACAATCTCTAGGGCTTTCACTTGGGTTCCAATCTTTTGTTGTGATAAAGCAACCCTTAGATGAGGCAAGAGCAAATCCACAAACCATTCGTGATGCTGCCCATTCGTAAGATTCATGTTGGCTTCACAGATATTGTATTTCAATCTTTGATCTAGTTCCCAGGGTGTCTCACTAGGCTTCATCATGATTTCCTTGAATCCTGCAATCAATTACACTTCAGACTTGGGTCTACTAAATTCCTTATTCAGTGCAGTCTGAATATCTGCCAATGTAGCCATTGGGTTATCAGTGTAGTACTTAATGTACAATGTTAGCGTGTGCTCCTGTAAAGTAGTAACCAACGTTGTTTTCTTCATCTGATCATCTATAATGTTCTAGTCTTGCCACACAGCCTTCGCAATGAACCAAAACTGGCCTGAGTCTTCATTTCCCAAGCCCTTGAAAGTGGGAAACTTCATAGTGTTTGCCATATTGAAAAATGGTGGAGGTGGTGGCAGTGTGGGCAAAGGTGTACGTGGCGGAGGTGAAGATAGAGGTGGTGTGGTTGGATGGGGTATTCATGGGAACCCTTTCCTTATTAACTGGACAGCACTCTGTGGTGAAGCCCGTGCTACTTCTTCGTCATCACTTAGAGGAGGCTCAATCAGTGGGCTATATTCAGGACCTATTCTCATTCTATCATTGATAACTTTCCACTTCGTGTAGCTCCAAACATAAAGGTAGTTGTATAGCCCACTTTTCACACAAGAGCATTTTAATCCAAGTATTCAAAGACCTTAAATACTTACCTCGCGGTCCCTTGAAGAAGCGTTGCTATGCTTCGCTATAACTGACTGAGGTATTGACCACGAACTCTATCACAAATCCTTTGATGACACAATCAAGCCATTGGTCGACATCGTGCGCGATATTATCTTCAGAGGCTTCCAATCTCCACACTAACTCTGGGGTCCACACTATTGGACTGTCAAGACTCCACCTTCCCTGGCCATCTACCAATTTAGCAATCCACTCGTATAGCTCAATCGGGAAGGAACAGAAGAAAATTTCATGTATCTCTATGTACAGATACCTATCCAACCACTATTCTTTCATCAATCACATATTTATGTTTTCTTGCTTCGTGAATTCGTGGATCTTTCTATCCAACCAATCTTCAATTTCCTTCTTATTTGGATTCCAGTGATGCGACATCACACATCTCTTTATGTAGATCCTAGTCCTGACAATGATACCATTTGTTGGGTTAGTGGGTCCTGACCTAGGTTCAGAGTTAAGTTTTCCAAACAAATCCTTACACTACTGGTCCTTTCAGCATCAATCCACAAAGTGCGGACTGAAGTCTCACCCGAATCAGTATGGGGGGATTCTGGAACCAAGTTTCCACACCCAAAGATGAGCGCGATGTCGTGTTATGCCCTAAACCTTCCTTCACGCATATCGATAAGCCTTTAAGGCTTATTAATAAAACTTCCTCTTTCCAACCTATAGACCTTCGAAAATGTCTACGAATATCTTTCGCAGACCCTAAACAGGTGAACCAACAACTTATGTGCCTCTGTAATTGTTCCTATCCTTGTATTTACCCATATCGACCTAATTATCTGATATCTTTAACATGCATTAAGATATTCTTCACATAAACAAATATTATTATGTGCGTTTTTATAATAGTGTAAAAGATGCAGAATCATGCATCAATACAACATTAAATCATAAACCCATTATTCATCATAACATAATCACATTCATTCATAACTGAAGTAAATGGACAAAACACATATATTTCTAGAATAATCTCTTTATTGATATTTCAGTTCTGCTTACAAACTCGAGACTACCCTGCGCACTCAGCGTAGGGGTCTGCACACTTAGCTGCAGACTCTACTCTAGGCCTCTGTGCACACAGTAAAGCCTCTCTTCTACTCTAAGACTCTTCGCTCTTTACTTCTTAATGACCCATTCCATTCATTCTTTTCTATCTCCTCTTAACTGAACTTTTATTAGACTCTCTAAGACTCTCCTTTTTATACAATCCCATGGTCCACGGACCATGGGTAGGTCTACAAAAGCCAACAAAACTTACATAAAAGAAGGTAAAATCCCTTTATTACACTTACTATCTACATGCTCCATGACCACAACTTGCAGAGACTTTACATTTTACATAACAAAACTTGGGCTTTTTCCCGAAAACAAGTGCAGCGGGAAGCAGGGAAAGCTCCCTAGTGATAGCCTCTTGGTTGACTGTAGACCAGTGCCTAGGACATATTAAATAGAAGAGTGCTTGTAAGTTTATACGTGAGGGGTTTTCATCACTCCAATTTTCACATAATGAAAGATAATGAGGGGGCTTGGTTCATTCCTACAAAGGTATGAGTTATGGATTTTAGGTACTCCCTAACACACACAGTCCCTTGTAGTATCACATAGAACAACGAAGGTCGATTACTTCAAAGGGGATTACATCTTAACAGGCTTTGTTGAGTAAATGAAAGAGGATTAGGAGAAATCATAACTCATCATATAGATCCCAAAACATTCATAATTCTATGTTGAAAACATAGAGCTGCAAGCAATGGGAAATTCTACACTTGTTTGAGTTACAAGAAATAATAATGGAATGAAGGGGGAATGGGTGTTATGATAATTATAGAGAAGTTTAAATATATGCTTCAGCCCTTCATACAAGAATTATGCATTAATAAATCAACACACATGGATCTGTAAGGAAGCATGAAATAATTTCTAGCAATTATCGTAGCACACATGCACAGAAGAATATGAAAATAATGGAATTGACAGAAGGAAAATGTCCTGTAATGCTAAGAAGGAGGAATCACCACCATTTTTGTGATAGTTTGAAGATCTTCCTTTGTAAATTTATACAATCTAAGAAAACATTCATTCACTTACAGAGTTATGAGCCAAAATATGGTATCACAGAGTTTAGCCCTCTCGGGTGGGAAATTTAGGAACCCCTGTATAATATTGCTTCCCCCTATTTTTAAGAGGAGGGGGAGATGGAATTACACTCTAAAAAATATCTGAGCCTGAGCCCCATCTATCATGCTAGACTTGTTGTCTTGGTCAGTGTTAGGCTTTGTTTCCCCAAAAATATTACAATCGTGATCGAATCCCTTGCTTGGAAATAAAATAGAGATAAATGCACAGAGAAAGAAAATGGAAAGGGGAAGGTGGAGGTGTCCCCTTGTTGTTTCAGTGGAAGCCCCTGATTTAGCCACCTCCCTGCTTTCGTCATGCTTCTCACTACTATTGAGGTAGTTCACTGCTTCTCAGTTGGTTTTTGTCCATTCTTCCTTAACATCATGTGTGAGATGTTCAGTGGAGAAGTGATGCAGTGTGAAAGTCATACATCCGAGTGGTCATTTTCTATATGACAAAGCGGAGCACCATGTCATGCCATTAAGACTTCCTAAATCCTCCCCATACAGATCTGGAGTCATGCCATGCCTTATTTAATATCACTGCTACCAACCCATCCTCCCATTTAATCTCTCCAACAATGCTATCAATGTGCCACGACATCGGGTCTTTTAATCATTTAAAATAGACAAAACAGGTGAGACTTTTGATTTCCCCCCTTAGCCCCCTTATTATAGCCCCTTTTGTGGTTCTCTGCATATGACTGGGGGCTAGGACCAAGGGCTTAGCCCTCGGGCGCTAAGGCCTTTAGGTTCCTGTCCGAGGGTTTCTTTCCCTTTGTTACACCAAATACCGCATATCGACGCTTTATTATGTTTCGCTTGTGGCGCTTCTCTCTACCCTCGTGATCACCAATCTGCAGGGTTGGGCTCGCCAAAAGAAATTGGAACCACAACCATGGAGAGGGAGAACTCTTTAACTTTTCTTTGGAGTGGGCCGACAGTCCGAATCCGAGATCTTTATAGACCCTACCGTAATAATTTATCACATCCGGGGGAGGAGTCCCGCATATCACAATTGCATTGCACCGTTGTATTAAGCCTTTACGCCTTAAATGTTACAATCGTTGATCCACGAGGTGATTTCATTGCTGCCATGTGTCACCCTGTGAGTGGTGACATGTGGCACCTGAAAATGGTCCCATGTCACCCTCAAAAACATTGAAACTGGGTGACATGTGTCCTCCATGACATCATCAACTATACTGCCACATCACTGCTGATGTTAGTTGCCCTATTATCTTTGAAGACCAATCTCATGCCGCCACATGGCCCCTTAGAGGAGAGAGAAAAAATGCCTTCCCGGCCCTTTTTTGCAAGTGATTCCTTTGTTAATGAATTTCGGCCTTCCCCGGTGATACAACACTTTATTACAAATCGTCCCCCGCATAGTTTTTGGAGTTAAGAATGCCACCAATCCATCAATCATTGAAATCTGATACCGCCATACAGCCATGTGGAGGAGAGAGAAGGGGGGTGGCCCGCTCCTGTTTTTCTCCGCTTTCCTTTGTATTTGGTTTCCTCAGCCCCCCCGACGATGCACTACTTTATTGCATGGTCGGCAGTCTTATAGATGTTTAATCTAAAATCTTGCCAATATGTCAATCGTTGATACCACAAGACTATGCTACTGTGATATTGGTCTTCAATGCCGAGAACCCCTGATAATCCTTAAGTGTGAGCCCTAGGACTCTAACGATGGCCCATTATGATATATACACTGCCTGGACCCGCTGACTACTGATATGAGATATCGACGATTGGCGGATCGTTGATCCACACTCCATTAGTTCTCCTTACCTGCCTGAACATTGATATGTGATATTTGATGAGCCTCCTTGGTCCCGATTGCAATTTTCCCCTCATACTTAGCCATTTTTTGATTTTCTGAGCTTTCCAAGGTAATCTTAAAAATTCTTTAACTTGTACTCCAGGAGTCCATTTTTGGACATCCATATACCGTTGGAAAGACATTTACGAGCACTAGGTAATGGAGAGGGACCGATTAAGCTATGATAGCTTCTATGGCCAAAAAATTAGCATCAAAAATCGTTTCTATTTGATTTTTTAAGCAACTGAAGACTCATGAAGCAGCTAGTGACAACACTTGGCATGTCCATTATGTCGAGAGTGGGCGTGCCCATGGTTGGGCACACCCATCCAATGCACAGGCATGGGTTTTTCTGCACAGCTATTGTCCCATTGGCATGCATGCCCACTGTCAGGCACGCCGGCCTAGGGAAAAGCAATCCCCTTGCAGTCAGGGTGATGATTCTCAAAATTGACCCTCTAGCCTGCCAAGGGGTTGTTGTGCCACCGATGAGCTCACTCACCTGGGGCATAGTGACCCCTTAGTAGGAAAGGGGCCGATGTGCTCTGGGCAGATATGCCCAGCCGTCAGTGTGCCATCACGTGGCATAGTGAGCATGTCATACACATCTGTTGTGTTGCGGATGGGCATGCCCACAAACGTTCACACCCACCCAAGGCACACCATAGTTGGCCGCGCTCACCTAAGGCACATGTCTACGTGTGACTTGGGAAAAACACCCATCTATTGACATGTCTACCTGTGGCACAACAAGCATGATAATTTTTTCATAATATCATGGTTGAAATATCTTGAAAACTTAAAGTTTTTTATTTCTATGGTTGAAAAATTGTCAATGTTTTTTATATTTAATGTTATGGTTGAAAGAAATTAGAATTTTAGCGATATTTGGTGTAATGTTATTATATGTTTAACGAAATGGATGAAAATTGTTGGAACTTCAATGTGTTTCGAATTCCATTATTTTATATTTAACACCATTACCAAAAAATGTTGAGATTATACTCGAAAAAGAAAAATGTTACTCTACCAATAACATTAGTGTGTTTTTTCATTTATTTTGCATAAAAAAAAAATTGGTTTTACTACCATTTTTTTTAAAGGTTGAAAATTAACCCTAAAAATAAAAAGACATTGTTCCAGAATACACACTTTTCATTTTTGGGATGTTTTTCATGTTTTTTTTTGGTTTTTTGGCTAGAGTTCTCATTTTGATTTTACAGTTCCCATTTCAGAGTTTACTTGTTTTTACTCTTAGATGTCCCAAATGAGCTCTTACTCGCCTCATATTTATATCCAAATGGGTTTGTTTAGCTATCGTAATTCCTCCAACCACTAGGTTGGCCTTAACCAAGCTCACATGTAACCCAAATTTCACTGATTTTCGATGTGTCTGGTTCGTATCACCATCCTATGTCATCTCCATCCATCACATGTCAAAATATCCTCATGGAATCACACCCACATGCTTGGGTGAAAAGCCCACACCTTGGGTTCCAAGCCCACAAAACCATTTTATGTTGCTCCAACCTCCAAACTCCAAACCCTATGGCTTGGATTACCTCCCAAGCTACCAAAAATCAACACTCCCTCTTAGTGAGGGAGGTACTTCCAAGACTAGGAAGTATCTCGTCATTATCATCATCACCAGCCGCAACACTTGCCCAAATCCTGGCACCCATAAATATAGCAACCATGTAGCGTGGACTATGCCTCTCTTGGAAGTGTAACTATCACTAGAAGCCTCTTACTTCTTGTTTTCCTAGAATGTCTTCCACTCTCTCCATAATTCCATTTTTTCATTTGTAGAAGCACCCTTGCTCCCCACTGACCACGCACTCTTCTTGGGATGCAAAGTTTACCTCTGAACCTAAAAACTCCATCTAGAAATAGACTCCCTCTAAGCGTCTGGAACCTTGACCTTCTTCTCTAGAACTTGTACCAGCTCCTATAAATCTTTCACCTTCTTATTTGGAACTTACGCCTGGTCATCCTACTTCTTCTTCTCATGATCCATAGGTTTACGCATCACCCTGTCTATACCATGCTCTCTAAATTCAAAGTTAGAGCCTTTGGGCCTAATTCTTTCCTTCCCACTTTGGAAAAAGAACTCAAAACCATTATTCTTGATCGTTGAGAGAAATACCACACTATATCTGTGTGCTGGTACAAACAATACATCCTGGACTCGCATCACCTATGCTGACTCCATCCTTAATGGCACAACTCTTAATCCTCTGATCTCTTTCTGACTCTTGTTGCCCAACACCATGTGCAACTTCAAGTCCCACTTAGCTTAAGTATTGAACACCTCCTGTGACTATGTCATATGCTCCAACACTCCAATGCCCACATACCATGTAGCCTCGTTGATGGTACCCTTTGACAAATGAGAGATCAAGGAAAATGCCTCCTTCTCTAACCTCTTGGTGAGATCATCTATCTTGGCAGAAGTGGTAACACCGATGACCTGCTTCCCCTTCCTCTTTTCATAATCTCCCTTCTTATTCTTCAGACATCTCGTCAAAAAATGACCCATCTTGCCACAATTGAAACACTTTATTTTACTCAAGTCCTTCTTTTGCTTGCCCTTCATTTGTGCTTCAAGTGCCATGTCATCATCTGAAGACTGGTTCTTCGTATGAAGATCCTTGTCTCGCAACTCCTCCTGAATGAAGTCATCCCACAGCCTATTCCAATTTGGAAACTTCTCTCTAGTAATGATCCCCTTGATGAAGGGCTTCCATTCCTCGATGAACCATTTCAAAAAAATCCTCACCATATTAGAATCTGAAATAGTCACACTGACGATAGTAAGATCATCTTTGACCTTAGACAAATTTCATGAGATACGAAGTCACTCCTTCACTCTACATCTTGGACTTTAACTTATCCTCCAATATGAGCACCTGGTTCTCATTCTTATTATGGAACAAATTTTAAAAATCCATCCACATCTCATGTCTAGAGTTCCTCCCGAACAAATGAGGTATTAGGGTGTCCTTCACACCATCTAGGATTATCATTCTCACCTTCGTATCCAGTTCCTCGTACACTTCCATCTCCTTAGGGTTAGTTAATTTCTTGATGTCTTTCTCAATTAATTCCTATATCATGTTGACTTGCAAGACCAACTTGATCCTTTCCTTCCATGGACTATAGTTGGACAACCCTTTCAACTTGTCCTCACATCAAAGACCAACCTACAACTTCGACATTGTAGTGAGCCCTTCACCTACAATGTGACCAACTCCCTCTTAAGTTGTACTTTGATGTGCACACTCTGATTCACTATCCCTTCAAAGTGGCTCAGACATGCTCTGATACCATGTTGTTTTTGTACAATCCTAGTGTCTAGGATAGAATCTTAAATCATTGATGCTAATAAACCTAGAATCACAATGAAGCTACTTTGCAAAGTGGAACAATATACAACAGAAAATATACTAGTGCACAAAGTATACACAACTTTTTACACAATTTTTTACAATAAAAAATATTCATTATATTAATCCAACTACATAATACAATAGCTTGGGGCTCCTATACCAGGGATAATGGCCCTCAAATATCCACTAGTACAAGAATACAAAAAACAAAATAATATGATGGTCTAACTGATTTAGTTGATGATCACATCTTCTTTGTCATATCTTATACACATGTAGGTCCTTTGCTCCCAATCTATAGAACTTGCCTCTAGCAATTCTCTAAGTCCATTTGGCCATCGAATTCTGGTTATCCAATATACTCTCTTATTGATTGTTTGTCAATCAATTCATCAACAAATCAAGACTCTTATTGAATTTTTCACAACTCCATTTGTGAACAAATCACAACTACCCACTTCTACTCCCCATTTACTCAGTGTTGGGATGGGATCCCCTAGGGTCAATTTTGGGGCAAAAGCCCAAGTTTTGTTGGATAAAGATGTAAAGTCTCCACAAGTTGTGGTCACGGAGCGCGTAGATAGTTAAAGTTTCATAAAGGGTTTTACCCTTCTTTTATGTATGTTGAGTTAGATTTTGAAGATCTACCCATGGTTCCCAGACCATGGGATTGTATAAATAGGTGTGTCTTAGGATGTCTAAGGCAAGCAATATAGAGGAAGATGAATGTAATAGGTCAGTAAAAGGAAGAGCATAGAAGTATTATAGTAGAAGAAAAGCTCTACAGCTGTGTGTGCAGAGGCCTAGAGTAGATTCTGCAGCTGTGTGCGCAGAGTCCTAGAGTAGAGTCTACAGCTGAGTGCGCAGACCCCTGCAGCTAATTGCGCAGGGAAGTCTTGAGTCTGTAAGCATAACTGAGTATTAATAAACAATAATATTACAGAAATACTTGTGTTTATCTCTTTACTTATGTTTATATGAATGCACCTTATTTTATAATGAGTTTATGAAATAATGATGTATTTATGCACGACTTTACATGACTTATATTGTTATATGAATGCAATTACTGTTAACTGTTTACGTGAAGATTATCTTGATGTATCTTGAAGTTATCAAACACTTAAGCTAATCTGGGTAATTACTGGGTTATACATAATCTTTGATGCATGTAAGTAGTGGATTCACTTATTTAGAGTTTGCGAAAGATAGTTGTAAACGTTCGCGGAGGTATAGAAGCTGATTAAGGGTAGTTATATCGATAAGCACTAAAGGCTTATTGATATGCACGAAGGCAAATAAGAAATCCACGAATTCGCAATGCAAGAAAATAGAAACCCATGCCTAATGAAAGAGCAATGGTTGGATAGATACCTATATATAGAGATACACGAGATATTCTTTTGCACCTTCCCGATTGAACTATACGAGTGGATCGCTAAATTGGCAGATGGCCAAGGAAGGTGGAGGCTTGACGGTCCAATAGTGTGGACCCGGAGCTAGTACAGAGGTTGGAAGCTTTTGAATATAAGCTCGTGTGCACTATTGATCATTGGCTTGATCGATTCATAGGAGGATTCATGACATAATTCACAGTCGATACCTCAGTCAGCTACAGCGAAGTAGAGCGACACTTTTTCAAAGGACCGCGAGGTAAGTATTTGAGATATTTGAATAATTGGACTAAGATTCTCTTGTGTGAAAAGTGGGTTATGCCATTACCTTGATGTTTGGTGCTACATTAAGTGGAAAATTCTTCAGGGATAGAAGGAGAACATGCCTTGAATATAGCCCGTTGATTGAGCCTCCTCTAAGTGACGATGAGGGAGCAGCACAGGATTCACCATAGAGCGTTGTCCAGTTAATAAGGTAAGGGTTTCCACGAATACCTCATCTATCCACACCACCTCCACCTTCACCTCCATAGCATACACCTTCACGCACACCACCACCACCTCCACCACCGTTCAATATGTCGAATACGCTGAAATTTCCCATTTTTGAGGGCTTGGGAAATGAGGACCCACACCAGTTTTGGTTCATTGCGAAGGTCGAGTGGAAAGCACAGAATATTACAGATGATCATATGAAGAAAGCGTAGTTGATTAGTACTCTACAATATCACGCATTGACATGGTACATCAAGTACTACACTGATAACCCAAATAGAGTAGATCTATAGACTGCGCGCTAATAGACAGTAATAGGTATTCGGGATCTGCGCAAATACAGCACAGTGCAAAGCTATAGAACGAGGCGTGAAACCTCCAAAACACATCTAAACATCCCAAGGGTGCGGAAACCTATTTCAAAAACCCTCCCCTGCTACCTTGGGTGAGACCTCAGTCCGCGCTTCAGGGGATGTTGCCGAAAGGGCCGGTAGCTGCGGGATTTACTTGGCTAAATAATTCTTCCGAACCTGGGTCAGGCCCATATAAGTAAACAAGTGGTTCCATTGCCAGGATCTGGATCTACCTAAGGGGTGTCTGATGTGGGAACTTTGGAACCCTACAAAGAAAGAGATTGAAGAGTGGTGGGATCTGAAACTCCATGATTTCGCAGTTCAGGAAAATAGAAACCCACAAGTATTAGAGGAAGATTGGTTGGACCGATATATATTCACAAACATTCATGAAATATTCTTTGCATCATTCCCAGTAGAGTTGTACGAGTGGATTGCAAGGCTAGCTGATAATGTGGGAAGGTGCAGATTAGACCAGCCTATTGTGTGGACCCCAAAACTAGTGCACAGGCTAGAAGCCACCGAAGATAAAATCACATGCGCAGTAGATCTTGGCTAGATTGGGTAATGGGAGGATTTATAACTAAGTTCGCGATAGATACAACTGTGAGCTATAGCAAAGTAGAAAGGCGGTTTCTTCAAGGACCTCAGGGTAGGTATATCAAATCATTGAATACTTGGATTAAGATGTTGTTGTGTGAAAAACAGATTATGTGCGTTTATTGATGTCTGGAGTAACGCGGAGTGGAAGAGGTTACCGCGGAATAGGAGGAGTAGAGAACAGTCCTTTAGCTTCCATTTCCTGGGAAAGCGAGGAGGAGCTCACAAGGTTCTCACCAGGAAGTGCGGTCCGGTTGATCAGGGAGTGCTTCCCACTGATACCACCTCCATCCACCCCACCACCCGCGTCACCTACATCAAATCCGCCCACACCAACCCCGACCCCAACTCCTCCCCCACCACCTCCACCAAAAGTCGGGATGGCAAGTGCAATCAAACTGCCAGTATTTAAGGGTGTGGGGAATGAAGAACTAAGACGATTCTGGTTTGTAATATGATTTGTATGGGACACCCAAGTCATTACAGATGAGAAAATAAATAAGGACACCTTAGTTAATTCACTACAGGATTGTGCGCTGACATGGTACATAAAATATTCTACCGAACATCTGAATTAGGGAATAGTGGCAATCCAGGATGCGCTAAATAAAGAGTTTGGCCGACCAAAATCAGAAACCCAGTCGGTTATTGGGTTCAAGGAGATTGCAATGTTGCCTAGCGAAACTCCATGGGACCTGGACCAAAGGTTAAAGAGCACTATTCACGAAGCCAACATGACCTTGACAGATGCATAGAATTGCGTGTGGTTTGTGTCGTTGTGAAGTAGGAAAGTGTTCCCTCTGCAGACAGAGGCAACCCCTCTAGACCTAGAGTGGATCTAGTCACAGCAAAGACAAAACAACAATTGATTCCCTTAAACCGGTGGTTGATGAAGTTCCGTTGTGTTGCTCCAGCTTCCGTTTCTTTCTCCTCAATGAGAAATCAACCTGAAACACCGCAAGAAAAAATAGAGCACATAACCGAGAAACAACAATGATCTATTTACTTATAAAGTCAAAAAATCACAAGCTATCAAGTAAATTGTACACAAGATATAGGAAATCATCATTGATTGTATCAATAATGAATCAAGAGCAAAGTTTACAACCAAGTCTTGACGTCGCAAGCCTTCTCAGAGGGTCCAACCAGTATGTTCTTCAAGCATTCACTCTCAAGAATGGGTCTCCCAAATAAACAATATCTCTCTCTCACCCACAAGATTTAATACAAAGTTAAGGGCACTCCACAACCTCTCACAAAACTATTAGCAATCCCACACTTGTCACACTCACACCAAAGCTATCTACTAAACTCAAAAACACTAGCAGCACTGTCCAACTAAAAAGAACTATCAGATCATAGCAATGGTGAGTGATTTTATAGGAGATGGAGTCTCCATGAAATGAGGGAGAGGGAGCTTATCCTCAAGGAAGGTGCACAAAAGATGGAACCACCTTCCTAGAGGAGGAAGGGCGACCTAAAATGACCCAACAACCAATTCTAGAGACATCCAGAAGGCCGACTGTTGGATCAAATTTGTGCAATCTGGATCGTCGCTAGCCGTGAACTAAGTCTCTGTGATGGCATCGCAATGAGGAAATTCATACAGACTACTCGTCGTGATAAATAGCTAATAGCCTCGCACCGGGCCTTGAAATTTGACTGTCGGGGGAAACAGGTGTACACCTGTGACAGTGTCGTGATGAGACTATTTATGACATGGGACTATCGCGTATATTAAGGGATTACTCACGATAAAGCAGAAACTTAGGGAATGAGGGTCAACTTACAGAATCAGAGAGCATTTTCTTAATATTCTTACATCAGTGGGAATACATGAACATGTATATTTGACACATAACATAGCAGAGGGACTGAGATGAGGACAATGACAAATTACTGTGTAATAGATGCCCCGTAAGCATGAAGCTTGAGAGAGTGGAAGGGGTGAAATGCTTTACGAAATGGTCTGAACTGGAACACCACCTTGAAGAATTTGCAGGCACAAGTACAATTGATATCTCTGATAGTGAAATACATGTAGTTTTAGGCATGGGTGCAACCATCCAAAAGACATATGAAACTTAGTCTGTGGTATGGACACAGCCACCCAGTTGATAAGACCATAAAAATGATAAAGGTATGGTCGTAGCCATCCATGAAGACTCAGGTATGGTTGCAGCTATCCATCAAAGAGTCATGTACATAATCACGAACCAGTCCACGCACCTCGAACATATGTAATCTTAGTCCGGGGTCTTGAAACCCAACTGATCATAGTACAAATTCTAGCATGTGAATAGATGTGTCGAGGTCGAGCATGATAGAAAGTCACTTGATTACCAGTCAATGATGAAAACCGTTAACAAGCAAGAGAGAAACCACTGATAATGCTAATGGCTCTCAAGGTACTGTCTAGTACAATCCACTAAATGTGAAAAAATGAGCTGAAGTCGAACACTCGTGGAATCACCCAATCGAAGACTAATGATGAAAGTCTATCATTAGGCACGAAGAACTTGCCATTGAGGCATGCAAGCTCCAAGGTACCGAAGGGGATCTCTAGACCAATCTCCTAGATAATGAGCTAATGTTGACAGGAGATGATCTGTCGTAGGAGGGCCATAATGTTTCCCTCATCAACGATGCGAGATAAGGAACAAGTGGTAGATGGTGGAACATAGTATCAGAGGAGGAGGTAAGGGTGTGAACTGCAGAATGATTATACTCTTGAACATATCGGTGACACAACTCTGCAATGTTGCAGCATTTTTGTACCAAGGGATCAGAGGCTTGATGGAGACAACATGGATTAAATGGAATGAGGAAAAATGGAAACCCAAAACCCTAAAAGGCTAATGATGATGTCAGGATATCCCAGCCCAACAAGAAGAAAAAGTGTCAATGTTCAAGAGTGACTAGCTGTTGTAGGTAACCAATGATGACTTCCAAAATTTTCCCCCCACCATTGATGTCGAGTACCCCAATTATTTTTGAAAAGCAAGCTTGAAGGGGATAGCATATGCTTGTAATATAAGTTCGACCTTCAGACAAATCCAACATAGTAATAGTTTAACAAGCCCTAGGGAGGAGAAGCTCGAGTCTTGTCATGGTGACGAGTCCAATGTCGTCAGGATTTAACGAGTCTAACATAGGGAAAACTCGGAGTCTTTTTCATGTTTAGAGAGTTTGAAAAATACAAGGAAAAGAAAACTCCAGGGGGGTCCTTTTTCGTAAATTTGTGTCCCTCGAGCCTGAAAAAGTATAAAATAATACTTGAGAGAATTGCTTGACCATTACAATAAAGAAGTACTTTTTGTGATGAGTGGCCCTGACCCAAAAAAGTAGAAAAGTGATTGAAGACACGTCATTTCATAACTAGTATCAAACTCAAAATGACAAAAGTCCAACAATCTTTTCTATTTATACGGTCAGAAAAGAGCTCAAAGTGGACCGCCTTTTATTTCGTTTAACGAGTTAAAAGGGAGAACTCGGAAATATTTTCATCTTTTGAGTCGGAAAAGAGCTTAAAGAGGAATTTTTGAAAAATGTGGACCAAGTGTATATGGATCATGACATGTACCCACCATCCCTGTTTCTACACAAAAACACCATATCATAAGATCCATTCAATACAAATACATTATATATGTGGAAATTGGGTTAAAAACTCAAAAATCCTAAACAAAACTTAAAATAAATGATAAAACCCTAAACCCTATAGTGCAAAACCTTAAAAATTTGGAAAAATCACTATAAAAGGGGTCAATGGTAATTCATTTTTACATTTACCTTTTGAGTTTTTTACCTTTGGTGATTTTGTGTGCAAACCTGAGCGAAGTTCTGAGCTTGATTCCAGCATCAACAATCAACCATCTCACCCAAGACTCCTACCAAGTAAGTAATCCCTCTTTTGTGCTGCATTTCAATGGTTTTTCAGTGAATTTCGTGTTTCATAGGCAATTTTGGGTGGATTTTTAGTTCTAAATTCGCCTCTCAGTCAACACGGAAGATCCGCTCGGGTTAGCGACAACCGAGCTTACTAACACCCACCATCGTCGAGATCTTCACTAGAGATAGATGTACTCTCATCATGATCAAGGAAGAAATGAACTTCTAACCTCGAGTCGTCACTACTGTTTGAAAAACTGTCGTGACGGTGCCATAAAGATTGAAATTTTTATGAATTTTGCATTTAAACTTATGGAAAAGATCCTAATTATTTTTTCCTTCAATACAGGGCAAAATGTCATACGTGTGGCAGAAGAGAACCCACGATGACAACGACGAACAAGCATTTAACAATCCTGGGTGTTGGAGAGCCCTACTTGAGTGTGGATTGCTGAAATTTTTCCTTACACCACACCTTCCAGCACAACCTAACTTGCTCGAGCTACTGATCTACTCATGGAACCCAACAGAGAGGAAGTTTGTCATCCGCGGCAAGGACATTGAATTTGATGCAACGGACGTATATTTTTTGACTGGTTTGTCTCGTCACAGTGAGAGACCGATCTTAGAGGGTACACAAGTTTCCAATGAGACCCTTGATATGTTGATAGCACGGGTGTGCCCAAGGGCACGCAAATCATCCACCAGTGGGAAACTACAGATCCCGATAGTGGGGGCTTTGACGCTTTGCTCAGTATTCTTTATGGTTACGAGAGTAGTGAGCTCTCAAGCACAACATGAGGCAACAAAGACTCATCTTCGGCTGGCTCTTGATTGCCTCATCCTGACCATGTATAACTGGGCCGAAGCAGTGGCCGTTAACATGAAGAGACAGATTACTAAGTACGGACGAGGGGAGGTGAAATAGTTCAGATACGAATCCGTTCTGGTTCCGCTCATCCTAGAGTGGGTTCCGTCCCTTTAGCTACAGGATACGGACCTATATATGCCTAGGCCATGGGAGACCCACATCACCCGATGGGCACATGTTATGCTGCGAGGGGGTGGCGGTCGACTAGTATCATGGGGAGTGTTATTCCGAGAGTGGCTAGACCATAAGAAGGTCATCACCGAAGATTGGCCATATCAGGCACAGATTTCGACGGAGACCCCGACATGCTGCTCCTGCCTGATGAGCAGTGGGATGAGGGAGGTAAAACACTTGATCAAACACCACACTATTTATGTGTTTTGTTTTTTATGATGTTTTTTGGATTTTGTCATGCATATGTCTTAATGATGTCTCTATGTTACTTGCAGATGTGGGACTGGAGAGACCCGTGGGAGTAGCTCCTGAGGCATGGAGGGACCCGCAGGGCAACAGAGAGTTGGCTCTGGTTCGCCCGGGCGGCAATGCAGAGGAGGAGATTGCCCGTAACCTTGAGGGCTTGACTGACGGGATCCCAGACTACAGGGGGATCGAGGAGGTCCTAGTGGAGTATCAGAGACATACAGTCGGAGTGACACCTAGGGTGCATAGGCTCTTGAGATGAGTTGCGCAGGCAGTGGTCTGCTATAGAGAGCAGAACCCACTGCTGTAGACACCTAGGCTTTACTTTCTGCTTATTTTTGAGAGACATGTGTCTCGGATGTATTGTGAACACAGACTCTATTTTTTGACATACACACTTATTTTTTGAGTGCCTCGGTGCACCACACAATATATATATATATATATATATATATATATATTTATACATGGTATCTATGGTTTATTATTGTGTCTAAATAGTTATATACAATGTTTGATTATATGTTGCGTAAATGTCTGTCTAATACATGATTTGCTAATGCATCAGTTAATGTGTCTAATCTTCTTGGAGTGTGTTGATATGTGATCAAATCAAAATTTCTTTCCAATAATTTAACATGTAAATATAACCTTAAAATCTGATTATCTCTGACGGAATAATGCCCGTTAAGTTGATGGACAACAAGTTGAGAATCTAGATTCACAACCAATTCACAAATATCGAGGTTAACAGCCTCGGGTAATAATTCAATGACAGCACTATATTCAGCAACATTGTTTGTGGTGCAACCCAGACAAACACCTTGAAGGTCTACTAACTCACCGTGAAGATCATAGATCACCCATGTCGTAGAGGAAAGGTTCTGGGTACTACGGCAGGCACCATCAGTGAAACCAACATAAGGTGTACTAGACATCTGCACAAGAAGTAAAAAGGACACAATAAGCGGCAATTATGCCTACACACCAAGCCATACATGCAAACACACATTGAAAACACACGTATGTACATAACAAACACACAAAATTCATGCATATTATTTCTTCAAATAAATCCCATTTTGGGGCTTATCTAGAGGATTCCCTTCATAATCTATCAGCTCATAGGCCCCTTTTTGCAAAACGCATTTGACAATGTAAATCCCATGCCACATAGGCTTGAATTTTCCTACCCCCAGCTTATCATTTCCTTGATCATAGAGCAGGACTAGGTCTCCTTCAATGAAAGAATGAGGGTTGACAACATGGTTGAAGTTTTCACTCTCTTCTTCTGTGCTTCAATGACTAGAGAGGCTAGTCGACGGGTCTCATCTAACCGCTCTAGGTAAAGAATACGTTCTTCTTCCGGAGTAGTGTTTGGGAGCAATTCGATGGCTAAGTTAAGAGAAGGGATCTCACATTCAATCGGAAGGGTGGCCTCCAGCCCGTAAACCAATTGGAACGAGGTGAATCTAGTGGCATGCTTCACTGAAGTTCAGTAGGCCCATAAGGCAGGAAACAACATCAAATGCCAATCGGACTTGTGCATGTCAATGGTGTGTTGAAGCATGGTGACCAAAACTTTGTTGACAGCTTCTACTTGGCCAATGGCTTGAGGATAATACAGTGTTGAACTATCATGACGCAAGCCCAACTGGGTTGTTAACTCAACCATGATATGATTACAAAAATGGGAACCGTGATCAGTGATGATATCCTGAGGGACTCCAAATCAAGAAATTACATGATTGAATAAAAATTGAGTCGTTGTCTTACCATCATTAGATAGTGTAGGCATTGCCTCGGCCCATCTCGTGAAATAATCAACGACAACGATGATATACCCATGCCCCCCGGCTGAGTGAGGGTTATAGGTCATATAATCAATGCCCCATTTAGCAAAAGGGCCAATAGTAGTGACAGGGTGTAAAGGAGCAGGCTGCATACGCATATTCCTTTGGTAGATTTGGCACACATGACAAGAGCAGATGACGAGAATGTAATCCTTAAAAATAGACGACCAAAAATAACCAGTGCGGAGGATCTTTTGAGTAATAGCATATCTAGACATATGACCACCATAGGTGCTAGAGTGGCAGTCATTCAAAAATCGTTGAACTTCCTCAAATGTTAGACAATGGCAGAGAATAGAGTCAATGCCGAGATGGTACAGGGTGTCCCCGATAATGCGATAAGGTAGAAAATGATGGCAAATATGTCACCGAGCATCCTTGGACAAATCAGGATGAAAGGAGGACGTTTGAAGGTAGGCAATAATATCCCCATACCAGGGATCAAGGGTGCTAATCAAGAACAGAGACTCGTCCAGAATATGGTCCTCTAATCGAGAGGGTGCGGTTGCAGATGGTAGCGAGCAGAGAAACTCAGCGAAACTAAGGGATTTCTTAGACTTGGTTGTAGTAAACTCCAAGTCAAACTCTTGAAGAATGACAGTCCACTATGAGTATTTACCCCCCAGTAACTGACGTGACAAGATGTACGTCATTGGGTTGTAGTTAGAAATCACCGTCGTTGTGTGCAATAGTATGTAGTGGCAGAAACGTTGGACGACATGAATGACTGCCAATGCCAACTTCTCAACATAGGCATATCAAGTTTCCGTGTCACATAGATTACGACTAAGCTAATAGACAACATGATTAGTACCATCATCATCATCTTGGATCGGAACCATGCCGATGGTGCTATCGGCAGCAGCTAAATAAAGAGTATAGTCGCAGTGATAATCAGGCAGATGTAACAACGGAGCAGAAACAAGGAGCACCTTAAGTTGCTCAAATGACTCTTGCGCAGTGTCATCCTAGACAAAGGGGTGTCCCGCTTCAATAACCGCATATAGCCTTTGGCAACTTCAACATAGTTTGGAATAAAACGATTTAGAAAATTTTCTACCCTACAAACTCTGCAATTGTTGCAAAGAAGCAGGGGGAGGAAGATTTAGAATGGCTTCAACCTTAAAGGGGTCCAGGTAGATGCCCTCTTTTGAGACCACAAACCCAAGAATTCCGTCGGATTCAATGCAGAAGACACATTTATGCAGATTAAGATGGATACAATAGTGTTGACAACGAAGAAAAATTTCGCGGAGGTGATTTGGATGGTCTTGGCGCTTTGCTGAATGAGCTGGAAGGTCATCCAGGTAAGGCTGCACAATGTGTCAAATATCATGAAACGCATAAGACATTGTGCGTTGGAAGGTAGCACAAGAATTTTTAAGACCGAAAGGGAGTTTCTTATAGGCGAAGGTACCCCACAGGCAGATAAAGGTGGTCTTGTGTTGATTTGTTAGCGATATATCGATCTTGTTATAACCAGAAAAGTCGTCCATAAATGAATAAATCTCACTTCCAGCACAATCATCAATGAGCTGGTCAATGAAAGGTGTAGGGTAGTTATCTTTGGGACAAGCACAATTAATGTCATGATAATCAACACAAACCCTAATAGTTCCCTGTTGCTTGGTCACAAGGACAATATTAGAAACCCAATCTGTGAGCGAGATAGGGTAAATAAACCCTGCTTTAAGAATTTTCTCAACTTCTTCTTTAATAGCCACAGCCTTTCAGGGGTGCACGGGGCGTAAACGCTGTCAAATAGGTTTAGCACCCGGATACATAGGTATTTCATGCACCACGATGCTAGGATCAATGTCGAGCATCTCTTCGTACGACCAAGCAAAAACATCATGAAATTCTCTAAAAAGATCAGTATAAAGTTGAATCTCCTACGAAGTATAGGTTACTCTGATGTGAATATGCTCAACAACCCTTGGTTTAATAGAGATGTCGATAGGTTGGGTTTGTGTAATGTTCCCCATATTTCCTTCAAAGAAAACTTGATGGATTTGAATAGGTGTCTGAAGGGGTTGGGAGGGGACACAGGAAGCAAATTGCTCAAGACAAGTAATCATAGCTCCATGGCTAGGGAGAAACGAGGAACGATGGTGATGATCAAACCAAGGAGGTTCCTCGAAAGACATAGTCTTGATAATCGCTTCATCAGAAGGAAAAATTTCCTGTAAAGAATCTGAAGAAGTGCTATCTCTGCGCCAATGGGATTGTATATACGTGTTGAGAGCCCTGCTCAAAGGAGTAGGTTCAGAAAATGGAGCCAATTCAGAAACAATCTCGATGTAGTTGAGCTCGGCAGGACTCAACGGCATGACATCACCCCAAGATTCTACCTAATCAATGGAAGGAAGGACCCAAGGATCAGAACGAATAGAGATCATATTGATGGGAGCGATGTTGGGAGGTGGGAGTGAAAAAATACCCATGAGGGTAGGATCTTTAAAAATTCTAGTACCCATACTCTCATGCGGAATAGAGGTATGCTCCACGAAAGGCACTTTTCCATCGGAAGAAGAAGAAGCGAAGAAGGACAATTGGTCTACCATGATAATCTTCCCTTCATGGGAAAAAGAAGGACAAGAAATAGAGATAAAGCCACAGCTCGCATGGCATAGGTCCAACTTCGTCCTAAGAGGAGGTTGTAAGTTAAATTTGCATTGACAACTTCGACCTCAACTTCAACTGTCTTCCCTTCTAGGGTAATAGGCAGTTGCGAGAGTATACCATAAGGAAGGGAATCTCTCCCATCAAAGGCTTCCAAGGTATTGGGAGACTGACTCAGGTTCGAAGAACCAATAACCTTCCAACAAGCAACAGACATGATGCAAGTAGAAGTGCCTTCATCAATAACAGTACGATGAATAGTCTTAGAATTGATGATGACTTGAATAAGGAAGGAAATTTGGTGAGGCAATCTTGGTACATGATTATCCAGGTCAAAAGTGATCAGATCTGAGTCGACCAGGTCAATGCCACTAATGGCTAATAGCAGAGACTTCCTCTAGGAGGGACAGCTCTAGAGGACCTCCAATGCAGACATAATTGAAGGAGCTTGGGCTAAGTCCTCAATGATGTTGTAGTGTTGTGCAGCACTAGCATTAGGGTTGTAGGAATACTTCCACAACACCCCTTTTGAAGGAGGTCGGATGACTGACTCAGTATTAGGTCACTCGATATGGAGCGGACTAGTACTGTATGAAGGAACACTGGAGGGGACCTCAGTTTCCTTCTTGGCGAATGAAGGATATTCTTTTGACTGTGTACTATATGGATGGGAATCGTCCCAACCATAAAGACTTGAGAGCTGAAGGGCGAAGAGGATTGAGATGGGTCAGCCACCATTTGAGTCTATTGCGAGGGAAAAGTCTCTTTGAGCACAATAAAAGTCCCAAAGGCGCCTTTTAGAAAACGACTAACTTCAGACCACCTTAGGCAATCTTTAGTATAGTGATCCTCATCACAAATAAGATAAGGATACTTAGGCTTGCGCTTGGAACCCTCCTCGACCGGAGGCTTAGGGGGATCCTGCTTTGGTTGACCGGCTTTATTCTTTCCTTTTCCCTTCTTTTTAACTTTCGAAGTTTTGTCTGCCGCGGTGGACTGGACAACGTTAACCTCAGAAGTTTTACCAGAATTGGGTGAAGCCTAATGTTGTTGGGAAAATTATCCAATACGGAATGACCCTATCCCACTCTAAGGGTGATAGTACCTCAGCAACAATCAAAGCAAAGCTATTTGAGATTACTCCTTTATGAGATGTAAAAGAGGGGAGAAAGAGATCCACTAACCGATGTCTTTCGCTAATGATTGATCCAATCTTCTCTCTTTGCTGCTTGCTCCCAGCTCCTTGCTCTTTCACTGGCCCAGCTACACCAAGATCCTGCAAAATGGCAAGAGAGGGAAACTACAAGAAGCATACATTCATAATTGATTCAAGGATTAGAATAAATCAAATACACAAGCATAACAATACACCATTGAGACACATGCATATAGAAGAACCTCAAATGCTTTATTAATGGAAGAAGTAAAGTTCAAGAAGTGATACAACCATAAAAGGCCCAATCCAGCATCACCTCGCAGCAGAAAGAAATCTCCTCTTCACCTCCTTCAAAGCAAATCACCCAATAGTTCTATACTCAAACCAACAGCACTTCCTTACATTCACAAAATTCCAGCCCCCCTAGACTTCATGAGAGAGCTCTATATATAGGAGTTTTGGAGAAAGGATGAGTCAGCTTGAGGCTGGCATGAAGCTGACTAGTGTCCTCTCCCACTTCAGTTATTCTTCAGTTCTTGAGTCCACTTGGAGGTTCTTGCTTCCACTTGGAGATCTAGACCCTCTTACTCATCACCAATCGAATTCCCTGATCCAAGTGTCATTTTGGAAGCTTCCTGGGCATTGACACCTTGAGGAATGACTGTGCCACTTGGCCAAACTTGCCCAGCGTAGGTAGCCTTCTTTGCAGTTGACATTCAGCGCAGGTACACAGTGGAGCAGTTGACATTCAGCGCAGATGCTCAGTGGAGCAGTTGACATGATCCAGAATTAGCTTGTTTTTGAGTGTTTTCAGGTGGAGAACTGATATTCAGTGCTGTGGTTTGCTGACCTTGTTCCTCTAGGGGTAGGAACAACATGTTTAGGGACTTTGGATCCCTTAGATTATGGACATTTCATGCTTCATGCTGTAAGGCACAAAAATGTCTATAACAGTTGCCCCCTAAAGTATGAGGCCGTTTATCGGGTGAAATGCTTTATCAGGAGGATCCGAAGTTCATTCAATCACTGAGAGGTGACCTGTAATAAAATACAATACAATACATTATTTTTCATTCTGCTTTCATGATCTAGCTGAGGCGGGCATTCCCATGCTCAACTTTATAAGTTCATTTTGGTACACAGAACAGACGATCGTCTGATGATAGACTGATAATTCTCTGCTGAAATTATCATCCTTTGAGTAGGATGATCATCTGCTGCAATGATGTACATGTCAAATGTCTTTATATTTCCTGAATATATATCGCAGCCCGGATGGATGAAACTAGATCCGGGGTCTTCAAACTCGTTCGATCTTCACTCTAAGTACAAGTCGATCCATGTGAGAATTGCGCTGAAGTCGAACATGGAAAGACATCGCTTGATTACCGGTCAATGATGTAAACCGTTAACAAGCGCGAGAGGAATCACCGATAATGATAATGATCCTCAAGGTACGACAATACAATTCACGTTGTGTGAATAAAGGACTTGGTGTCAAACACCACGCAAAATCTTTCGGTCGAAGGTCATTGATGTATACCTGTCGCCGGAAGTGAGAAACTTGCCATTGAGGCATGCAAGCTTCAAAGTACTGAGGGGGTTGTTCCTAGATCAACTTCTTGGATAATGAGCTGAAGTCGACAAGAAGCGATCTGTCAAAGGAGGGCCTTAATGAATCCCACATCAGTGACACGGAACGGAGCTAATGATTTTAGTGGAGGTGAAAACAGTCTGTGACATATGATTCAGGGTGGCGATCATGGATGGATGAAGGATAATGTATGGCAGTGGATGGGACACGGTTGACTCTTTCTGAACAACATCTCTTGAACATATAATGACACTGATGCGATGGATCGGTAGCATTACCCCAAATGTGGATGGTTTGGCGAGACCATGGTGATGAGACCGGTGAATGAAACAACCCAACCCGATGTGATACGGAGGAAAAGTGTCATGTTCAAGAGCGACTTGCTACCATTAAAGCTTTAAGGTTCTCCCAATTTTTCCCCAGTCATTTCTGACCAGTACCTCTTTATTTTTGTCAAGCTTGAGGAGGATAACATATGCTTGTTCTATAACCTGCCCTTCGGGCAAGCCCATCGCTATGTTTTAACGAGCCTAGCGATAGGGAAACTCGTTCTCGTCTAAAGACAAGTTTGTCGCTATTTAATCATTTTAACGAGTCTAACGACAAGGAAAACTCGGTCCTTTTCATTTGTAGAGAGTCTGGAAAGGTACAGAAAGTTAACTCCAAAATTCCTTTTTCGTCATCTAATCCCTTAAGTCCAAAAAAGTATAAAACAATACAGAAGGGATGAGTTTTCGATAATTTTAACGAGCCGAATAAAACAAGCGCTCGACCTTTTTGTGCAATAATCCCTCAGGTCCAAAAAGATTAAAATCTAGAGGAGGGATAGCTCTTCCGGTCATTTTAACGAGTTGGAAGGCCAAAACTCGGCAAACTTTTCATATTTTACGAGTCAGATGAAAAGAGCTCAAAGAAGACTCGTCTTTTGAGGAATGAGTGATAAACAGGGATAGCAGCAGATTCCAGGTACAGGTTGGAATTTTCCAATCACGGCAGTGTCACAAGGATGGCTAGGTGAAATCACTCTTCGCAGCTATTCCTCAAAATGGGTAAACAATCATATGGAGGTGAATGATCGGCCAAATGACGGTAGAGGTGGCAGGTGCAAAACACGACCAAGGTTTTTATGGCTGATAAATTTACGATCACAGAGGTTATTTACCGGAATAGGTTCATTTTTTATTTAAAAATGAGCTTAAACTCTGGGGGAAACATTGCTCACTGCTTTTATTTATTTTTTAACAAGCATGAAGACCGTGTTAAAACTGCTCGGATCTTGCGTTTATTTTTTAATGAGCATGAACTTTATGCTAAAACTGCTCGATATACCAGTCATAAGATAAGAAATGTCTCCTGTAAGATCCCATTTTTTATAGAGCTGGCGCCTTACCAAAGCTATGCTCCCTCTCATCCTTTCTTTATGCAAGTTCGGAAACGGCTAATCCTAAAAACAGATAAAATACCGCTCTTAGCTTGCACTCCAAAAGGTTTTCATGCCCCCAGGTATAAAATACAATTTCAAGGCTGCCCCTCCTCTCCTCCACCTCTGCTTTTCTTTGGGTGTTCACAGCTACTTGTCGTCTTGCTAGTCTAATGTTAACGATACTTGTCTTCTCGTTATTTTTAACGGGTCTTACGCGGTACTTGTCTTCTCGTCAGCCCAACTTTTAACAGATATTTTGCAAGATCGCAAGAGAACAGCTACTTGCGACAAGATAAGAACACTACTCAAATACAAAACATTAATGTTATTGAGGGAGGCTTGCCTCTTTCTGGTTACCCAAAGATTGTTTCGTTAATCTTTCAAACAAAACATTTCCTCGGCACTGTCTACCGAAATAGACAAGGGTGAATGACTCTTGTCAGACACGTAACCTTGACAAAAGAATCCTATTCTAGAACAACCCCTCTTCCATCCACGGACGGGGTACGGACTAGTCATATTCTCTCGCGGAAATTCTACCTTATACCCAAGGTTTCTTCTGCCCGAAGCAGACCAGGATGCATGCCCCCTGGGTTCCAGTCCCATCTTTCCGAATCACTCGCACTCATCGGGAAGGAGGACTGGGGGTGGAGACATTTCTTGATTGAATAGACCATTCAGGGTTGGTATGTGACTATTTGCGATGCGTGATCCCGGAAATGAAAGTTGGTCTACGAGCTTGACCATCCTTCCTTCGTGTGGAAAACACATTACTCTAAAGAGTGAGGAGACTATTGCTCCCATGCAATATATATAGTCTCGTCCAAGGAGTAGGTTATAATCCAAGGGTCCTTGAACGACCATCATGTTCATTTGAATGGTCTTCCCTTTCAATGTAATAGGTACATTGGGGAGGATCCCTAATGGTCGACTGGTTCCTTTATCAAAACCCGAGAGATATCTTATCTCAGGCAAAACCGCCGGGGAACCCAGTGCTTTCCAAGCAATAGAGGAAAGGATACTCACAGATGCCCCTTCATCAATGATAGTGCCAGCCATTACCATTCTATAAATTTGGACTATGATTCTGAATGGTACACTGGCTGGCAACCGGGGTCTGCCTAGTTGGTTCCAATCAAAGGACACAACTAGGTTGCTTGGTGGTGGGACCGAATACACGGCCGGATATGACCCTGATGATGTTCCTTCCTGCGATAAAGGAATGGGCGCATTGCCCTGATGCTCATCAGAGTCGGTGTTGATGAAAAGAATCTGGATGGTGTCATCCTTATTCTCTTCAGTGAGGGTGTCATTTGAAGATGAATCTTCATTGACGGTGTCATTTGAAGATGAAACCTCTGAAGGCAGAACCGGGTCAACTGCCGTATCGACCTTTGGACTTTCGTCCGGTCTGGATTCAGTAGGTTCATTTTCAATGACTGACGCTTCAGCCGACCACTTGAGTGGGCCAGCTGTATTTTCAACCAACGAAGGACTTGGCACGAGTTTTTTGTATCCAGGAGGAAGTCTCAACGGTGAAACCGGGCGATCTTCCAAAAATCTCTTCGCTTCGTCTAAGAAGGGACAACGGTGGATGGCGTGATCGCCTTCACACAGTCTGCAGGGGGATCTTGCTCCCCCTTTTTGTCTTGAACCTTCACTTTCGCTGGTTGACGGTAAGCATTCAACATGGCTATCAGAGGTTGATGCTCCCGAACTATGCAACCGAGGGGACCAGTCCCTTAGTATCCGGGGAACACAGGGACAATCTCTATGGAAGTGGTCTCCTCTACATATGACACATGGCGATTTAGGCCCGGTCTGTGCTGTGTGTGGATTTTTGTCAGATGTCTTTTTCTTGCCCCAGTCGCCTTAGGCTCGTTCTTCTTCTTCTCTCTCTTCTTCTTCTCCTTCTTCTCCATGGGAGCTTGGCTTTTTCCGGCTCTACCTTGCGAAGATGAAGGATTAGAGGAAGAGTTATAGGAAGTAGAGGGCTGGTGGGCAGCTCTAGACTGATCTAACTATTGACTCGACTGTTCAGGAACCATGGTGAGCTGAACTACATTGGTTGAGAAAAGCCAAATTGGCAGGCCAATTGTCAGTCCTGGAAGCGACAATGTGGCCATGTGGGGCGCACCAACTTCTCCCCAAGAGGAGAAAGGACTAGGATTTCCATCATGTGGAATTCCTTGGTTGGGGCGTTCCATGTTCTCAACCTACAGATCAACGCAGGAATAGGAGGTGATTATGTTCCGTTTAAAATAAATTTTATAACGACGCTTTAGACACAACTTGCTTTTTCACTTTTTAAGAGTCGCAAAAAAGCTAAAGATGACTCTAGTCTCCTTCGATGTTTTAACGAGCCCAAAGTGACAAATGCTCAGATGGAATTTTTCAGTTATAGAGTTTGAAAAAGGCCAAAAGAAACTACTCTGGAGTTCTAGGCAGAGGGTGTGCCAAACTTTTTGCAAAACCACAGAATACGTTTTACGGTACGAGTGGTCGATCTTCGTGAATGTTGTGTTCACTGCATTGCGATCAGTAGGGCGGCTGACACGGCTTCCTATGGATAAAGGCTTTGTTCCTATAGGGGTCTCCCAATATATACGGGACGGTACGTGGGAGCACAAGTCCGTATTGATACTTATCGCTTCACCGTGGAGGAATCACCCAACCACTCAACGCTAAGATATCACGTTTAACGACGCCGGAACACGTCTCTAGCTTAGACCTTTAGGTGTTTGCGTTATGTTTCAATGCGTTGTTATGTAAATTCAATTTATTTTAAGGTTGATCTTGTTTAGCAGTTTTCCTTTATGGATCACCACGAGATGTATAGTAATACTCCTAGATGCAGTCTAAGATGATAAGCAAGCTTTTCAATCTTTCAACTTTGAAAATCTTAACTACTGAGGGAAAAGAAAGACATCATCTTTTCACACAGATCATAGAGCACACACTAATGCACTTTTTCCCTAAATCAACATGCAAGCTGTCAAAATGCACATGCACAATGCAGGTATTTCTTTTCTCTTTCTTAATGTTGATGTAATACAAAAAGAAAGCTGTTGTATAACTTTGAATTCAATTTCAAGTGAAAGCAAACAAGCTTGTCCAAAATCAAAAGACACCTTAAGATTTACTTGTTTCGACACTAGAAATATATAAATTCAAACCATATGATGAAAGCAAAAGCTCAATCAGCTATGAACAACAAACAAACTAACTCTTAAGATCAAAACGACACTTTATCACAGGTCTAGATCTAAGAGGCCACAGCAAGACTAGTTCACTTTCGTTATGGGAAACTGCAAATGATGCAAGAAATACACAAAGAACAAATACAGTTTCTTTATACAACCGAGGCGGAATAGTGGCAAGGAAAGGTGGTTTCAGATAGGTACATTGACTGATAACAGGCTGCAAAAACAAGGATGAAAACAGGGCAATAAACAGCAGGGAACCCCAGTAGCACAAGGCAAAACTGGTTCAGCGCAGGTAGTACACTGTCAGTTTGACATTCAGCGCAGGTAGCCCCTTCGGGATCTGCGTTGAAATGCAGACTGCCTTCACAGTGCCTGCACTGAAGAGATAAACTTTCGTTTTTCTCAGTTTCCGGGTCACAGATTGCTAAAAAATTCACAGTTTTTGGCCAAATCAGAAGCTATCAATCAAGTACACACTAAGGGATGAAAAGGAGGATGAAAAGCTATCACTAAGAGTTGTTCAGAGTCCTTGTGGATCAGCTCTTCAAATCATAAACATGCCTAGAAACTGAGCTAGAGTAGCTGCCCTCTACTTTGCATTTGAAAGATCCAAATGCAGTTCGATTCAGTACTCCCTGTGTTTATGAAATGAATAGAAAAAACACAAACAACCAACAAGATGCGATCCCCAGTGGAGTCGCCAATTTGTTGTTGTGAAAAGTATCCAATACGGAATGACCCTATCCCACTCTAAGGGTGATAGTACCTCAGCAACAATCAAAGCAATGCTATTTGAGATTACTTCTTTATGAGATGTAAAAGAGGGGAGAAAGAGATCCACTAACTGATGTATTTCGCTAATGATTGATCCAATCTTCTCTCTTTGCTGCTTGCTCCCAGCTCCTTGCTCTTTCACTGGCCCAGCTACACCAAGATCCTGCAAAATGGCAAGAGAGGGAAACTACAAGAAGCATACATTCATAATTGATTCAAGGATTAGAATAAATCAAATACACAAGCATAACAATACACCATTGAGACACATGCATATAGAAGAACCTCAAATGCTTTATTAATGGAAGAAGTAAAGTTCAGGAAGTGATACAACCATAAAAGGCCCAATCCAGCATCACCTCCCAGCAGAAAGAAATCTCCTCTTCACCTCCTTCAAAGCAAATCACCCAATAGTTCTATACTCAAACCAACAGCACTTCCTTACATTCACAAAATTCCAGCCCCCCTAGACCTCATGAGAGAGCTCTATATATAGGAGTTTTGGAGAAAGGATGAGTCAGCTTGAGGCTGGCATGAAGCTGACTAGTGTCCTCTCCCACTTCAGTTATTCTTCAGTTCTTGAGTCCACTTGGAGGTTCTTGCTTCCACTTGGAGATCTAGACCCTCTTACTCATCACCAGTCGAATTCCCTGATCCAAGTGTCATTTTGGAAGCTTCCTGGGCATTGACACCTTGAGGAATGACTGTGCCACTTGGCCAAACTCGCCCAGCACAGGTAGCCTTCTTTGCAGTTGACATTCAGCACAGGTACACAGTGGAGCAGTTGACATTCAGCGCAGATGCTCAGTGGAGCAGTTGACATGATCCAGAATTAGCTTGTTTTTGAGTGTTTTCAAGTGGAGAACTGATATTCAGTGCCGTGGTTTGCTGACCTTGTTCCTCTAGGGGTAGGAACAACATGTTTAGGGACTTTGGATCCCTTAGATTATGGAAATTTCATGCTTCATGCTGTAAGGCACAAAAATGTCTATAACACCTGAGAATCATTTTCATTTGGAGCATTAGAATTTTGCTTCATAGGATTCGTAGAAGATTTTATAGAGGGCGCGTTAATGGAACCGATGACACCATAAACAGATTGTGTTGACAGAGCTTTGGAAGTACCAAGTCATGGAGCATAAGGCAAATAATCATATAGCATACCAGAGTAGGAGTAAACCAAGTCAAGATACTGAGCACGCACAATGGCCTGCTCTTCAGTTACACATGCCCCCATAGCAATTTCTCAGGCTATCGGACTGACAAACGAGGTTGTAAACCAGTCAGTTAGAAGCTGGTCGGGGATCCAGAATTTAATTATATGACGATGCCTCCTTCATTCATGTATATGATCGGAGATATGCGTTGCCATGTCCTATTTCAAGGATGTCAGGAGATGTGTGCCCGTTTCATATCGAGTTGGCAACTCAAAATGAGTTAAAAATGCCATAGAAAGTGAGTTAAAGTCCTGAAAAGTTCCATGAGCTATATCAATATACCATTTTTTACAGAGCTAGTGAGAGTCCATTGGAACAGACGAAGCCGGATTGAATCATCAAGCCATGAATTCGATGAACACCATAAGTGATAGGTCATGACATGAGCTTGGGGATCTTCTCTAACCTTACCGTAGAATTTGGGACAGTCACCGAGAATCTTAGTTGGAATCGGTGGCCAATACGGATTATGAAGAATGGGATCATTAGTAAGTTTGGAAAATCCGGAAATTCCAACATCACGAAAAAGGGTAATTGAGGGTTGAAGGACATTGTTATGAAACTAGCTCAAGAAATGATAGAAAAGATAGATCAACGCCTTAGAATTCATCCTCTTCGAGGGGCAACCTCCTTTACATTACATAAATGAAAAATTCTTGGATGATACAAATGAAAAGACGTCCTTTCTATATATAGGTGTCTAAGGGGTCATAACATAATCAGAGCCGACATAACAATAATAATGTAAGGGCGCAATAATAACAATAGTGGGCTTCTATGTAGCACAATAACAACAATATGGGCACTACATGGGTACATCAATATAATAAGTGGGTTGTACTAATTACAATAAGGGGCTACACTAGTAGTATAGGGGCCTAACATGCCCCTCTCCTTCAAAAAGTGTTGTCCTCAACGCTTGAGTAGTTCTTGATGCTTCTGCATAAAATTCTTGTCCTCCCATGTGGAATCTTCAGCGGGTAAGTTCTTCCACTTGATGAGATACTTTGAAATTGATCGATTTCGTAGCTGTCAGGTTCTTGTTTCTATGATTGCTTCAAGTTCCAATATGATTTTTCCTTCCTATTCAATTTCTGGCAATATTGTTTGAATTGGGATCTTTTGCAACTTTTGAATAAGTGGCCCCACTTCTTCGTCCTTCTTCCATTCATCCCTTGCTTCATTTATCCAATCTGGCTGGATAATAGAAATAGCACAAAACAATGCTTCCACAACCTCATCCTTGAAGAGTCTTCCCATTCGGTAAGGTCGCCATTTCTTAAGTGCATGTAGTATTTTCAACATTTCCTTCTCATAATTAGCTTGCTTGAGATGTAGCAGTAAAAATACCCAATCACCTAAAAACAATTTCACTATGATGTTGATCTACCTGTTGTTTCATTTGATTTTGCACTGAAGTGGTGTTATCCTTTAAAAGTTGGAGAACTTGTTGTTGATTCTCAATGTGATATTTCTTTGCTTGAAGCTTTTTCTTCTTGATATATCCTTCTATATCTAGAGTTTGAGGAGTGGTAATTTCTTCCAATCCTTTACAAGATATGGTCGGATTCATTTCTTGATGCTCGATGTGATATTTCACTTCTTCAACATTTTTCTTCTTGATATGTCCTTCTATCTTGATAGTTTGAGGAGTGGTAATTTCGACCAATGAATTACAAGATATGGTTGGATTAATTTCTTCTTTCTCAATGTGATATTTCACTTCTTGCACCTTTTTCTTCTTGATATGTCCTTCTATCTTGAGAGTTTGAGGAGTGGTCATTCTTGCCAATAGTTCACAACATATGTTTTGATTCATTTCTTCTTTCTCTGGGGTTGGATCCTGGCAAATATCCTCTTCTTTTGATGTTTTTTGATCATTTTCTTCCTCCTCTTCATACTCTATGTAAAATAATTTCTTCTCAGCACACTTATGACCTTTAGTGCATTTGCTATCACAATTGTAACAAAGCCCTTTTTCTCTTTTTTCTTCCAATTGTTGTGGTGTAATGCTTGTAGGTTGTGGAAGGCTAGGAGAAACAACACTTCCATCTTTATAGTTGTGAGGGGTAGAATTCCTTGTTGCCATAATTTTACTTTCCAATATGTCACAAAGCCCTTTTACTCTTTCCAATTGTTGTGGTGTTGCTCTAAAGAAGGTGTTGCTCTTTGTATCCTCATAATGTGCTATCATTTCCTCTGTGAGAATTGACCACGTAACAAGTTGTTTACGAGAACAAAGCCCTTTATACCATAAAAATTGATCTGGTTCTAAATATGAAGATGCAATACATACCTTTTGTAACAGTGGTACACCTTGTAGATCAAAATATTTCTCCATCTGAAGTATCCAATTTACCGGATCCTTGCCATCAAACTTCCTCATCTTGCTTTTTGTTGATTTTAGGACCTCGATCTTGAAACGAATGTAACTATGTACTTTCAAATATTTAAGTTTTGAAATTTCTTCCTGTAGTAGCCCTCTGTGTCCTCTTTCCAATGCCACCAGTCTGATCCAAATTGGATTCTCCAAGAAAGAGTTATGCGAAATCTCCCACAGTGACTTGATTATAGACTAGTTCAGTAGAGCGAACTTGTACGACATTCCAGGAGTCACTGTTTCGACATTTGGATCTGAAAAATGCATAAAATAAACTACAGTCCGTCCTCTTTCTGTAACTTCTTACCAAACTTCAATCCGATCCCTAGAGAGAAATTTATGATGATTTTCCCCAGGTCACCTATTTTGAATGTAATTCAGGGGTCTGCGAAAAGACCAACTTCCTCAGATCATATCTCCGCAAATATCGCTCAAAAAGCTCTGAAATTTGGACCCAAGGTTCAGCACGATGTTTTCCCAAATGGGTTTTTTTTGTGACTTCTGAAACGTCACAGAAAAAAAGTTATAGCGAAAATTCCACGATGACTTGTTTGGAGCAGCGAAACCCTAGAATCCAAAGCTCTGATACCAAATGTTATGGAACCAGCTCAAGAAAAGATAGATCAACGCCTTAGAATTCAGCCTCTTTGAGGGGGAAACCTCCTTTACATTACATAAATGAACAATTCTTGGATGATACAAATGAAAAGACCTCCTTTCTATATATAGGTGTTTAAGGGGTCATAACATAATCAGAGCAGACATAACAATAATAATGTAAGGGCACAATAATAACAATAGTGGGCTTCTATGTGGCACAATAACAACAATATGGGCACTAAATAGGTACATCAATATAATAAGTGGGTTGTACTAATAACAATAAGGGGCTACACTAGTAGTATAGGGGCCTAACAGACATCTGAGGCCGCAGTTAAGAAACAGAGCCAGAGTTCCATCCAATTCCCAGTTTCCCCCATTGATTTTTCCCAGAAGGATTTCGACCATAAGGGTTTTGTCTGTAGGGGTTTTTTCCATAGGGATTGTAACTGTAACTGGATGTTTGACCTTGGATTTGAGCCCCAGCTATCCACTGATTACCAACCTGACCAATAGGAGCAATGTATGGTTGCTGAAAATTCTGATAAGGGTTAACTTGTGGCTGTTGATAATTTTGGTATGGGGAAATTTGAGTTTGCCCTTGGGGCTGCTAGAAACCATATGGCAGCTGGGCTCCAAACTGAACCTGGGGACCAGGTTGCATTTGATAAGCAGGTTGGGTTTCGAAACCAACTTGAGTTTGAAGACCGAATTGGGTCTGGAGCCTAGACTAGGTCTGAAAACCGGGTGGAGCTTGAGAAGCAACGAGCATTTGAGTGCCTGGTTGAGTGGATCCAGATAGATGTCCTTTCGAAAACTGAGACTAACCCATCTGGCTAGAAGGTTAGTCCCATTGGGACTGAGGTTGGCCCATTTTCATAGAAGTTTGAGCTTGCTGGGTCATGGGTTGACCTTGCACAACCGAAGGCTGTCCTGACTGACCAGATGGTTAAGCGGGCTGAATAATTGGTTGGCCTTGCTGGATTTGAGGCTGACCAACTTGTCCAAAAGATAGACCAGGCTGGACAATGAGTTGGCCTTGCTGGATTTGAGGCTGACCCACTTGCCCAGAGGGGTGACCTTGTTGGGCACCAGGTTGGCCTTTGTTAGATATAAGGTTGTCCTAGGTTGCCGGAAGGTTGCCCGAAGTAAGTAAAATAGGAACCACTGAAGGCCGAAGGTTGTCCCTAGAAGGGTTGTCCTTGTGGGCCAACAGGTTGCCCTGGATAAGGTTTCCTGTAATATGGTTGTCCGTGAGACGGCTGCCCATAAGATGGCTAACCTTGATAGGGTGGACCTTGAAAATTTGAAGGTTGTGCTTGGCCACCATGATAACTGGTGGGGCCCCAAGCAACAGATAACGGAACTGAAACCTCAACTGTAGGTTGAGATGGCATGGGTCCAGGGTGATAAATATGGGCTCCTCGAGAATCATAATAATGAAATAGATTATGCGGATTCAGATTCTAAAGAGTTTGCAAATACTTATCATAGGCCCCCCTGTTGGAATGGAACTAAAAGAAGGTGGGGTAGTGTGGATGGGACTGACAACTCCAGATGTCGATGCCGATGGACCACTCCTTGGAGGACTAGATGAAGGTCCGACAAAAGTGGTCACGACTGAAGATGCAGTGAAAATACTGACAACGGGTGCTGAAGAAGCCACACAAACAGTTGTAATAGTCGAGACAGATGTGACAATCACATTGTGAATCTAGGGCGTAAAAGGTTCTGAGGTTGGAGTAACGGTATGAGACCACATGGAACTCGTAAGGGGAGATCTAGAACTCATGATATCAGCCAAAGCATGATAGCATAAAGGCAATATGATACCAAGAGGGGTGACATGGAAGGGTGAATTTTCCGTAGGTATAGGGATTTCACCACTTTCCATAAAGGTCTCTTCACCCGTGATGGGGTTCGTCTCATCCATGTCAGAGGAAGACATTGGGACCGAAACACCAGAAGGAGTAATGGGAAAGTCTTCTTCGGAAGGCTCCCAAATGGGGTTCCAATGAATATCGTAAAACTCATCTTCCAGGGCACGAGAGTTAAGCAGTTGAATACTCAGAATAACAGGAAGAGTATCACTAACAACCAGTACCTTAGAAGTGACAGAATATGGAGAGCCTTGGTCACTAGGTATGGGAGACGGGATTGGTGATTCTGCCAAGATGATTTAACTCAAAAAGCCCAAGGGAAAACTAAACGAGTAAGGAAAAAAACCCTACGCAAACTAAAATGCAAACAAGATCTAACAAGGTAAATGTGAACATGGCTGAATAAATTTTAAGACACAAGAACAGAACTTGACCTTGTCATATTTAAAGAGTCGAGAAAAGGACAAAAGACAAATCTAGTCACCTTAGTATATTTAATGAGCCTGAAAGTACAAATGTTCAGATGGACCTTTTCTTTTAAGGAGTCCGAAAAGGAACGAAAGTGACTACTCTGGAGAACTAGGCAAAAGGTTTACCAAACAACCCGTAAAACTACATATAACCTTGGCGATCATATGAAAACCAAGGACTTTCAGTACAATAGTCAATATTCCTCAATGATGTCTTCGGTGCATTATGGTTTGCAAGGTGGCAGACACGACTTCCTAAGGATATAGGATGATAACCTAGTGGGGTCTCCCCATATATACTCGATGGTACTGGAAGCACAAGTCCATACTAGTAGCTATTGAGTCATAGAAGGGGGAATCACCCAACCTTAAGTGAAAGCAATAGTGACTAGGTTTAATGACGCAAGAGTACATCTCTAGCCTAGAGCTCTAAATAATGTGCGTTAAGTTCCAATGCGTTGTTAAGTTCATTTAGTTCATTTTAGAGTTGATCTTGAATTATGTTTCAATTTCCAGGCCCTACCGTATGTATATCAAAAACCCTAGGATGTAGCTGGAATGAGTAAAGCATCTTTCATTTCGATGAACACCTACTTACAGAAACGTATAGAGTTCATTCCCAAACCAAGACAAGCAAATGCAAGCGAATTCAAGCACTATGAAACACAATGCATTAACACACCAATCCTACAGTGTAGCGATACTACTGATGATAGATTTAAAGTTTTCTTTCCAATTTATCAAACGTGAAAATTTGAAATGCAAATATACTTTCACTTTAATATATTAAATGAATGCAATCTTTTGGTTTTGATAATTTTGAATCTAAAGAGACAAACAACCAAGTGTGAACTAATTGATCCAAACAATATTAATCTATGCCTGGTAGTGAAAAATCGAATCAATATCAAAAATTGGTCCAATAATCGACACTAAAATCAATCAGCAAGAAGCAAGCAATGAAAAAGCCTCAATTAAATTAACAAGATAGTCGAGGATGAACCTTGGATAAACAAGCAACCCAAACAGGTGATTCAAAAAACTTGAAAGAGCTAGGTCACAAGGCCAAAAGAACACAAGATTCACTCAATGAAACCAAAGAGACAATGCCTTTAACCAAAAGCAATTAAAACAAACTGATGGGCAAGAGGAAGACAATAGGGGATAAACAGGACTGGTGGATTGAAGAGGTAAATTTGAGAAAATAACAATACAGGAATTATCGTGGGTGCAAAACCAGCAACTAGTGACGTTTAGCCAATAGCCGAAGCAATAGAGCAACATCGTCGTGAGAGTACACGTCTCTTCCACGACATGTTGATTTCAGGAATCGTCGTGACTGTACGACAGGATTCAGTGACGCACAGGTTTATAAAACAAAGACAGGGCAATGTCGGCACGACTGTTAAGCTTTTTTCAATGACGAGCTTAAAAAGAATGGAAAATGAATGAAAACTCCCAAACAAAGACTAGACTATTCTTCTAGATAGTAAAGGGATTTCCCAGATTGACCTAGGTAACCCAAAAGACTGATGGTTTAACCCCAAAATTCAAGAGACACTAAATCGAAACCAAACAAAAGCAAACAAGAGAGGAACATACAAAGGACTCCCCAACGGACTCGCCAACTTGTGAAGTAGGAAAGTGTTCCCTCTGCGGACAGAGGCAACCCCTCTAGCCCTAGAGTGGGTCTAGTCACAACAAAGAAAAAAAACAATTGATTCCCTTAAATAGTCATCGTTGGAATCCTACCTCAAACTGGTGGTTGATGAAGTTTGGTTGCGCTGCTCTAGCTTTCGTTTCTTTCTCCTCAATGAGCAATCAACCTGAAACACCACAAGAAAACAACAAAGCACATAACCAAGAAACAATAATGATCTATTTACTTATAAAGTCAAGAAATCATAAGCTATTAAGTAAATTGTACACAAGATATAGGCAATCATCATTGATTGTATTAATAATGAATCAAGAGCAAAGCTTATGACCAAGTCTTTACATCGCAAGCCTTCTTGGAGGGTCCAGCCAGTATGTTTCTTCAAGCATCCACTCTCAACAATGGGTCTCCCAAATAAAAAATATCTCTCTCTCACTCATAAGCTTTAATAAAAAGTTAAGGGCACTCCACAACCTCTAGCAAAACTATTAGCAATCCCACACTTGTCACACTCACACCAAAGCTATCTACTAAACTCAAAAACACTAGCAGCATTGTCCAACCAAAAAGAACTAGCATATCATAGCAATGGTGAGTGATTTTATAGGAGAAGGAGTCTCCATGAAATGAGGGAGAGGGAGCTTATCCTCAAGGAAGGTTGCAAAAAAGATGGAACCACCTTCCCAAAGGAGGAAGGACGACCCAAACTAACCCAACAACCAAGTCTAGAGACATCCAGAAGGCTAACTATTGGAAAAAATTCACCCAATCTGGATCGTTGCTAGTCGTGAACTAAGTCTCCGTGACGGCATCGCAAGGAGGCAATGCATGCAGACCACTTGTTGTGATAAATAGCTAATAGCCTCATGCCGGGCCTTGAAATTTGACCATCGCGGGAAACAGGTGTACACCTACGACGGTGTCACAATGAGACTATTTATGACAAGGGACCATTGCATATATTAAGGGCTTACTCACGATGAAGCAGAAACTTAAGGAATGAGGGTCAACTTACAGGATCAGAGAGCATTTTTTTAATCTTCTTACATCAGTGGGAAGACATGAACATGTTTATTTGACACATGACACAACAAAGGGACTGAGATGAGAACAATGACAAACTAATGTGTAACATGTGTCATTGACACCACATCTGAGGATGGCTCTATCACAACAAAATATCTCAACCTAAGCCAAGGCACTGGAGACAGCAATGAGGCTACGCGAGACCCCAATACCAGATCCAAGGTTGGGAATTCAGAAAATCCACGTGCAGCTTCAAAACTTGAGTTTAGAAATGCAAAGCTTGAAGCAACAAAGAGTGTCCTGACCAGAGGTACGAGCGAAGGTAGGTTGTATTAAATGCAAGAGCCAAGCGCAATATAAGGACCATTTCCCTGTCTTTGCAAACTATCTGGTGGGGGGAGGCCCGACGCAGTTAAAAGTGGATGTACAAGCAGGACCAAGTGCCGCATCTACACTCTGGTGCGCGATTTGTCAAGTGGGTGGGAAACATGCAACAGATAACTACCACTTTTTGCAAAAGTATACCCAGACCCTGCAACAGTTGTATTGCAACTTTTGCCGATTGGTGGGACATGATGAGCAAACGTGTTGAACTTATGACTTAATGATGGAGAGAGCCCCAGCTTACCGAATGAAAACTAAAGTGCGAGGAGGATTTCAAGGACGCGGCCGAGGAAGAGGAATGGGGCCTGGGTGAGGCCGCAGACATCTGATCTGTTATAATTGTGGAGGGTTAGGACACTATGCTCGCGACTGCACTAACCCAACCAAGACTTTGTGCCCCTACTACAAGCAGTTTGATCATGAAATTATAGACTGTCCGACCTTAATTGCCCAAATGCGCGAAAAGGGAGTACTACAATCTCCACCGACCTAGAATATTGTTATAGACATTTTTGTGCCTTACAGCATGAAGCATGAAATGTCCATAATCTAAGGGATCCAAAGTCCCTAAACATGTTGTTCCCACCCCTAGAGGAACAAGGTCAGCAAACCACAACACTGAATAACAGTTCTCCACCTGAAAACACTCAAAAACAAGGCAATTCTGGATCATGTCAACTGCTCCACTGAGCATCTGCGCTGAATTTCAAGTGCTCCACTGTCTAACTGCGTTGAATGTCAACTGCAAAGAAGGCTACCTGCGCTGGGCGAGTTGGGACATGTGGCACAGTCATTCCTCAAGGTGTCAATGCCCAGGAAGCTTCCAAAATGACACTTGGATCAGGGAATTCGACTGGTGATGAGTAAGAGGGTCTAGATCTCCAAGTGGAAGCAAGAACCTCCAAGTGGACTCAAGAACTGAAGAATAACTAAAGTGAGAGAGGACACTAGTCAACTTCATGCCAGCCTCAAGCTGACTCATCCTTTCTCCAAAACTCCTATATATAGATCTCTCTCATGAGGTCTAGGGAGGTGGGAATCTTGTGAATGTAAAGAATTGTTGTTGGTTTGAGTTTAGAACTATTGGGTGATTTGCTTTGAAGGAGGTGAAGAGGAGATTTCTTTCTGCTGGGAAGGTGATGCTGGATTGGGCCTCTTATGGTTGTATCACTTCCTGAACTTTACTTCTTCCATTAATAAAGCATTTGAGGTTCTTCTATATGCATGTGTCTCAACGATGTATTGTTATACTTGTGTATTTGATTTATTCTAATCCTTGAATCAATTATGAATGTATGCTTCTTGTAGTTTCCCTCTCTTGCCACTTTGCAGGATCTTGGTGTAGCTGGGCCAGTGAAAGAGCAAGGAGCTGGGAGCAAGCAGCAAGGAGAGAAGATTGGATCAACCATTAGCGAAAGACATCGGTTAGTGGATCTCTTTCTCTCCTATTTTACTTTCATAAAGAAGAAATCTTAGATAGCTTTGCGTTGATTGTTGTTGAGGTACTATCACCCTTAGAGTGGGATAGGGTCATTCCGTATTGGATACTTTTCCCAACAACAAATTGGCGACTCCGCTGGGGAACGTATCTTGTTGGTTGTTTGTGTTTTTGCTATTCATTTCCTAAACACAGGGAGTACCGAATCGAACTGCATTTGGATCTTTCAAATGCAAAGTAGAGGGCAGCTACTCTAGCTCAGTTTCTGGGCATGTTTATGATTTGAAGAGCTGATCCACAAGGACTCTGAACAGCTCTTAGTGATAGCTTTTCATCCTCCTTTTCATCCTTTAGTGTGTATTTGATTGATAGCTTTGATTTGGCCAAAAACTGTTGATTTTTGAGCAATCTGTAACCCAGAACTTGAGGGAAACGAGAGTTTCTCTCTTCATTGCAGGCACTGTGAAGGCAGTCTGCATTTCATCGTAGGTCCCGAAGGGGCTACCTGCGCTGAACTAGTGTGGCCTAGTGCAACTGGCGTTCTCTGCTTTCTGTTGCCTTGTTTTCATCCCTGGTTTTGCAGCCTGTTATCAGTCAATGTACCTATCTGAAACCACCTTTCTTTGCCACTATTCCACCTCGGTTGTATAAAGAAACTGTATTTGTTCTTTGTGTATTTCTTATATCATTTGCAGTTTCCCATAACGAAAGTGAACTAGTCTTGCTGTGACCTCTTAGATCTAGACCTGTGATAAGTGTCGTTTTCATCTTAAGAGTTAGTTTGTTTGTTGTTCATAGCTGATTGAGCTTTTGCTTTCATCATATGGTTTGAATTTATGTATTTCTAGTGTTGAAACAAGTAAATCTTAAGGTGTCTTTTGATTTTGGACAAAAGCTTGTTTGCTTTCACTTGAAATTGGATTCAAAGTTATACAACATCTTTCTTTTGTAGTACATCAACATTAAGAAAGAGAAAAGAAATACCTGCATTGTGCATGTGCATTTTGATAGCTTGCATGTTGATTTAGGAAAAAGTGCATTAGTGTGTGCTCTATGATCTGTGTGAAAAGATGATGTCTTTCTTTTCCCTCAGTAGTTAAGATTTTCATAAGTTGAAAAGATTGAAAAAGCTTGCTTCTCATCTTTAGACTGCATTTAGGAGTTGTACCATACATCTCGTGGTGATCCATAAAGGCAAACTGCTAAACAAGATCAACCTAAAATAAATTGAATTTACATAACAACGCTTTGAAACATAACGTAAACACATAGAGGTCTAAGCTAGAGACATGTTCCGGCGTCGTTAAACGTGATATCTTAGCATTGAGTGGTTGGGTGATTCCTCCACGGTGAAGCGATAAGTATCAATACGGACTTGTGCTCCCACGTACCGTCGCGTATATATTGGGAGACCCCTATAGGAACAAAGCCTTTATCCATAGGAAGCCGTGTCAGTCGCCCTACTGATCGCAATGCAGTGAACACAGCATTCATGAAGATCGACCACCCGTACCGTAAAACGTATTCTGTGGTTTTGCGAAAAGTTTGGCACACCCTCTGCCTAGAACTCCAGAGTAGTTTCTTTTGGCCTTTTTCAAACTCTATAACTGAAAAAGTCCATCCGAGCATTTGTCACTTCGGGCTCGTTAAAACATCGAAGTAGACTAGAGTCATCTTTAGCTTTTTCTCGACTCTTAAAAAGTGAAAAAGCAAGTTGTGTCTAAAGCATCGTTATAAAATTTATTTTAAACGGAACATAATCACCTCCTATTCCTGCGTTGATCTGTAGGTTGAGAACATGGAACGCCCCAACCAAGGAATTCCCCATGATGGAAATCCTAGTCCTTTCTCCTCTTGGGGAGAAGTTGGTGCGCCCCACATGGCCACATTGTCGCTTGCAGGACTGACAATTGGCCTGCCAATTTGGCTATTCTCAACCAATGTAGTTCAGAACACCATGGTTCCTGAACAGTCGAGTCAACAGTTAGATCAGTCTAGAGCTACCCACCAGCCTTCTACTTCCTATAACTCTTCCTCCAATCCTTCATCTTCGCAAGGTAGAGCCGGCAAAAGCCAAGCTCCCATGGAGAAGAAGGAGAAGAAGAAGAGAGAGAAGAAGAAGAAGGAGCCTAAGGCGACTGGGGGCAAGCAAAAGACATCTGACAAAAATCCACACACAGCACAGACCGGGCCTAAATCGCCATGTGTCATATGTAGAGGAGACCACTTCCATAGAGATTGTCCCTGTATTCCCCGGATACTAAGGGACTGGTCCCCTCGTTTTCACAATTCGGGAGCATCAACCTCTGATGGCCATGTTGAATGCTTACCGTCAACCAGCGAAAGTGAAGGTTCAAGGCAAAGAGGGGGAGCAAGATCCCCCTGCAGACTGTGTGAAGGCGATCACGCCATCCACCGTTGTCCCTTCTTAGACGAAGCGAAGAGAGTTTTGGAAGATCGTCTGGTTTCACCGTTGAGACTTCCTCCTGGATACAAAAAACTCGTGCCAAGTCCTTCATTGGTTGAGAATACAGCTGGCCCACTCAAGTGGTTAGCTGAAGCGTCAGTCATTGAAAATGAACCTACTAAATCCAGACCGGACGAAAGTCCAAAGGTCGAAACGACAGTTGACCCGGTTCTCCCTTTAGAAGTTTCATCTTCAAATGGCACCGTCACTGAAGATTCATCTTCAAATGACACCCTCACTGAAGAGAATAAGGATGACACCATCCAGATTCTTTTCATCAACACAGACTCTGACGAGCGTTAGGGCAATGCGCCCATTCCTTTATCGCAGGAAGGAACATCGTCAGGGTCATATCCGGCCGTGTATTCTGTCCCACCACCAAGCAACCTGGTTGTGTCCTTTGATTGGAACTAACTAGGCAGACCCCGGTTGCCAGCCAATATGCCATTCAGAATCATGGTCCAAATATACAGAATGGTAATGGCTGGAACTATCATTGATGAAGGGGCATCTGTGAGTATCCTTTCCTCTATTGCTTGGAAAGCACTGGGTTCCCCGGCGCTTTTGCCTGAGATAAGAAATCTCTCGGGTTTCGATAAAGGAACCAGTCGACCATTAGGGATCCTCCCCAATGTGCCTATTACATTGAAAGGGAAGGCCGTTCAAATGAACGTGATGGTCATTCAAGGACCCTTGGATTATAACCTACTCCTTAGACGAGACTATATATATTGCATGGGAGCAATAGTCTCCTCACTCTTTAGAGTAATGTGTTTTCCACACGAAGGAAGAATGGTCAAGCTCGTAGACCAACTTTCATTTCCGGGATCACGCATCGCAAATAGTCACATACCAACCCTGAATGGTCTATCAATCAAGAAATGTCTCCACCCCCAGTCCTCCTTCCCGATGAGTGCGAGTGATTCGGAAAGACGGGACTGGAACCCAGGGGGCATGCATCCTGGTCTGCTTTGGGCAGAAAAAACCCTGGGTATAAGGTAGAATTTCCGCGAGAGAATATGACTAGTCTGTACCCCATCCGTGGATGGAAGAGGGGTTGTTCTGGAATAGGATTCTTTTGTCAAGGTTACGTGTTTGGAACCAGTCATTCACCCTTGTCTATTTCGGTAGGCATTGCCGAGGAAGTGTTTTGTTTGAAAGATTAACGAGACAATCTTTGGGTAACCAGAAAGAGGTAAGCCTCCCTCAATAACACCAATGTTTTGTCTTTGAGTAGTGTTCTTCTCTTGTCGCAAGTAGCTGCTCTCTTGTCGCAAGTAGCTGTTCTCTTGCGATCTTGCGAAAGATCTGTTAAAAGTTGGGCTGACGAGAAGACAAGTATCGCGTAAGATCCGTTAAAAATAACGAGAAGACAAGTATCGTTAACATTAGACTGGCAAGACGACAAGTAGCTGTGAACACCCAAAGAAAAGCAGAGGTGAGAAGGAGGAGGGGCAACCTTGAAATTGTATTTTATACCTGGGGGCATGCAAACCTTTTGGAGTGCAAGCTAAGAGCGGTTATTTATCTATTTTTTGGGTTAGCCATTTCCGAACTTGCATAAAGAAAGGATATGGAGTAAAGCTTAGTGAAGATGAAACTCCTTAAAAAATAGAGATCTCACAGGGGACATTTCTTATCTTATGACTGGTATATACGAACAGTTTTAGCATAAAGTTCATGCTCGTTAAAAAATAAACGCAAGATCTGAGCAGTTTTAACGTGGTCTTCATGCTTGTTAAAAAATAAATAAAAGCAGTGAGCAATGTTTCCTCCAGAGTTTAAGCTCATTTTTAAATAAAAAATGAACCTATCCCGGTAAATAACCACTGTGATCGTAAATTTATCAGCCATAAAAGCCTTGGTCGTATGTGCACCTACCACCTTCACTTTTCATTTGGCTGATCGTTCACCTCCATATGATTGTTTACCCATTTTGAGGAACAGCTGCGAAGAGTGATTTCACCTAGCCATCCTTGTGACACTGCCGTGATTGGAAAATTCCAACCTGTACCTGGAATCAGTTGCTATCCCTGTTTATCACTCGTTCCTCAAAAGACGAGTCTTCTTTAAGCTCTTTTCATCTGACTCGTAAAATATGAAAAGATTGCCGAGTTTTGGCCTTCCAGCTCGTTAAAGGACCGGAAGAGCTATCCCTCCTCTAGATTTTAATCTTTTTGGACCTGAGGGATTATTGCACAAAAAGATCGAGCGCTTGTTTTGTTCGGCTCGTTAAAGATATCGAAAACTCATCCCTTTTGTATTGTTTTATACTTTTTCGGACTTAAGGGATTAGATGACAAAAAAGGAATTGTGGAGTTGACTTTATGTACCTTTTCAGACTCTCTAAAAATGAAAAGGACCGAGTTTTCCTTGTTGTTAGACTCGTTAAAATGATTAAATAGCGACAAACTTGTCTTTAGACGAGAACGAGTTTCCCTATCGCTAGGCTCGTTAAAACATAGCGATAGGCTTGCCCGAAGGGCAGGTTATAGAACAAGCATATGTTATCCTCCTCAAGCTTGACAAAAATAAAGAGGTACTGGTCAGAAATGACTGGGGAAAAATTGGGAGAACCTCATAGCTTTAATGGTAGCAAGTCGCTCTTGAACATGACACTTTTCCTCCGTACCACATCGGGTCGGGTTGTTTCATTCACCGGTCTCATCACCATGGTCTCGCCAAACCATCCACATTTGGGGTAATGCTACCGATCCATCGCATCAGTTTCGTTATATGTTCAAGAGATGTTGTTCAGAAAGAGTCAACCGTGTCCCATCCACTACCATACATCATCTTTCATCCTTTCATGACCGCCACCCTGAATCATATTTCACAGATTGTTTTCACCTCCATTAAAATCATTAGCTCCGTTCCGTGTCACTGATGTTGGATTCATTAAGGCCCTCCTTTGACGGATCACTCCTTGTCGACATCAGCTCATTATCCAAGGAGTTGATCTAAGAACAACCCCCTCAGTACTTTGAAACTTGCATGCCTCAATGGCAAGTTTCTCACTTCCGGCGACAGGTATACATCAATGACCTTCGACCAGAAGATTTTGCGTGGTGTTCGACGCCAAGTCCTATATTCACACCATGTGAATTGTACTGCAGTACCTTGAGGGTAATTATCATTATCGGTGATTCCTCTCGCGCTTGTTAACGGTTTACATCATTGGCCGGTAATCAAGCGATGTCTTTCCATGTCCGACTTCAGCGCAATTCTCACATGGATTGACTTGTACTTAGAGTGAAGATCGAACGAGTTTGAAGACCCCGGATCTAGTTTCATCCCTCCGGGCTGCGATATATATTCAGGAAATAAAGACATTGACATGTGCAGCAGATGATCATCCTACTCAAAGGATGATAATTTCAGCAGAGAATTATCAGTCTATCATCAGACGATTGTCTGTTCTATGTACAAAAGAATGTATTTATAAAGCTGAGCATGGGAATGCCCACCTCAGCTAGATCATGAAAGAAGTATGAAAAATAATGTATTGTATTGTATCTTATTACAGGTCACCTCTCAGCGATTGAATGAACTTTGGATCCTCCTGATAAAGCATTTCACCCGATAAACGACCTCATACTTTAGGGGGCAACTGTTATAGACATTTTTGTGCCTTACAACATGAAGCATGAAATGTCCATAATCTAAGGGATCCAAAGTCCCTAAACATGTTGTTCCTACCCCTAGAGGAACAAGGCCAGCAAACCACAGCACTGAATAACAGTTATCCACCTGAAAACACTCAAAAAACAAGGCAATTCTGGATCATGTCAACTGCTCCACTGAGCATCTGCGCTGAATGTCAACTGTTCCACTGTCTACCTGCGTTGAATGTCAACTGCAAAGAAGGCTACCTGCGCTGGGCGAGTTTGGACATGTGGCACAGTCATTCCTCAAGGTGTCAATGCCCAGGAAGCTTCCAAAATGACACTTGGATCAGGGAATTCGACTGGTGACGAGTAAGAGGGTCTAGATCTCCAAGTGGAAGCAAGAACCTCCAAGTGGACTCAAGAACTGAAGAATAACTGAAGTGAGAGAGGACACTAGTCAGCTTCATGTCAGTCTCAAGCTGACTCATCCTTTCTCCAAAACTCCTATATATAGATTTCTCTCATGAGGTCTAGGGAGGCTGGAATCTTGTGAATGTAAAGAATTGTTGTTGGTTTGAGTTTAGAACTATTGGGTGATTTGCTTTGAAGGAGGTGAAGAGGAGATTTCTTTCTGCTGGGAAGGTGATGCTGGATTGGGCCTCTTATGGTTGTATCACTTCCTGAACTTTACTTCTTCCATTAATAAAGCATTTGAGGTTCTTCTATATGCATGTGTCTCAACGATGTATTGTTATACTTGTGTATTTGATTTATTCTAATCCTTGAATCAATTATGAATGTATGCTTCTTGTAGTTTCCCTCTCTTGCCATTTTGCAGGATCTTGGTGTAGCTGGGCCAGTGAAAGAGCAAGGAGCTGGGAGCAAGCAGCAAGGAGAGAAGATTGGATCAACCATTAGTGAAAGACATCAGTTAGTGGATCTCTTTCTCCCCTATTTTACTTTCATAAAGAAGAAATCTTAGATAGCTTTGCTTTGATTGTTGCTAAGGTACTATCACCCTTAGAGTGGGATAGGGTCATTCCGTATTGGATACTTTTCCCAACAAAAAATATCCAGATGATGTAAGCAGAACCTTGCAAAGAGGATCCTAGTATAAATATGGTACTAGGGAGCGGTGCAACTATAGGAGGTAAACCATAAGAAGAGGTGCAGAAGGCCAAAAGAGGTGCGACACACCTACAAAGGAACATGACTCTGAGCCGGAACCAGGGAAGAAGATGTTGAAGGAAGCTCAGCGGAGCTTCGCGGAAGCTTCTACTCCAGGTAGGAGGGATAAAACGGAGCTGAGATTGGACCCCTCCATGATTACTACCTTTCTCGAAACCTACATGAAATTGTTGCTCGATAGTAAATCTGTTCAAGGGTTACATGAGCTGATCACTAGGTGCGCCAGATCGGGCGAGCCACATTTAGTTCAAAAAATAGGAAGACATGCTCTACGCACCAGACAGGAAACGAGATTGACAGTGCAAATCGATGAATATGAAATGGATCAGGTCATCCTGGACTTAGGCTCAGATGCAAACATATTACCTAAACAAACATGGGAGTGCATGGACAAGCCTACACTGCAATGGTCTCCAATTCAGCTACGAATGGCCAATCAACAAAAGATCTTACCAATGGGTCGACTGTAAGGAGTAATCGTGGATATCGACGGTGTAAGTACACAGACCAATTTCAAAGTCATAGAGATTGTTGATGACAGTAATCCTTACCCTGCATTGCTCAGAATTGATTGGGCAACAGACATGAAAGGGATCATTAACTTAAAAAGGTGCAAAATGACGTTTGAAAAGAAGTCACTGCGAGTAGTAGTTCCGTTGGACCCAGCGGAAGGAGAACACTACACTGAACCTGTGCACGATGAGGATAGTGACGATGAACTGGATTACATCTATTAGATAACTGCATAGGACCAAGATCAGGTGCATTCTGTGGATGGTGGGAGAATCTCGTGGGAACGCGATAGCACCTGTATAGTGGATTCCAATGAGGAGACTAAATGATGGCAGAACCGGTTGCAAGAAGTTACGACACTTAATTGCAATATGATGATTCGGTCATTGCGATGCGTAACCACTGAGGAAAGATAGTAGCTAGTAGAGAATGCCGCAATAGATGAAGGGCAGCTTAGCTAGCTAAGCATTGTATACACATCACGGGAGCAGCATAATGTGTCGGAATACATGTTACACACATCTGGGGGGGCACAGAAGCTGAAATGTAGGAAGCAATTCCAGGTACGCATTGGAGGACGTACACGGCCTCCAAGTTGGTATAGAATGGTCATTCATCAACGACGACGAGTATGGGTGCACATCAGGCGGCCATCAATCCAACTGGATCTGTGTGAAACGAAGGCTCACACGGCCGGGCAGGGAAGTCTCTCTACGACCGAACAAACCAACACAAAGACAGTTCACCCTACTAGTGACAACATCTATGAAATAATTCAGCAGCTCTGGGTAGCCATTTTGTGTGGTAAGATGCAACTGGGTAAGTTAGAAGAAACAGGGGCCAGACTCTGCGCACAGAGTGTGAAGCTGGATAAAGCAATTGACAAGTTGCAGTTAGAAGCCACCTACACGGATTATGTGAAGGAACTAATGAAGGAAACGGACATGGCTGGCTCTCCTACCCTGCCACAAGCAGCGACCCCGCTAGCATGGTTGCGCTTGCACCAGAAAGGACAAGACCGCACACACCACAATCCATTAGCAGAATTGAGGGAACGTAGAAGGTGCTCGCAGCCTGGGCTAGTCGGGAAATAGAAGACCCGTGCGAGGGGTTCGCCCACCTGACTATCTGTAGGAGGACCAGTCCCAGTGCCTCACACAGTTGGAAGAGGGTGCGAGACTATAAAACAGGCTGCTGTGAAGCTACGCGATATCACCACAGTGTACATACAAAAACCACACTTGCGACCCTGGGGATTCACTGCCACAAAGGAAAGATGGAAAGCGACCATTGTAGGTACTATTGATGATATGATGGCCCATTTAAAGCACATTGGAGCTGGTGGTGGGAAATTAAGGCAGAAGAATAACCACCAAAATCACATTTATGAGCTACCACAAGGGCAAACAGCCGATTTTAAATTTGAAATCATATATAATCATAGTAAGGGTCACACCACCACGTCTTACCATCCTGCAAGAAAGTCGCCCTGGGTTAGAAACAAGCATAAGATGAGTGACAAGCAATTCGAAGAAAGTTCGTGGTTTCAGGCATTACTCAAGCACTACCAGGAAGCAATCCTCAAAGTGCAAAACCCTACCACCAATAATCCACAACAAGATTCACTGCAAGCAGCCAAGCTCCATAAATCACCTCAGATGCTAAGGACCAGGAAGGACCCTCAGGTTCTAGAATCAGTAAGAAGGTCATCGCGACACCTGCACTTTGGCAAGTTCACAATGGAGGAAAAGGGTAAAACTGTTACAATTGACAGCGACGAGGAAGCAAAAGAGTCTCCCACATATATCGAAGAAGTAAACCCTAAGGAGGATCCCATACAGCTAGTGTGATGACCCAAGTATGTGCCTCCAAGCAAGGGGAAGGCAAAGGTACCTGCAAACCTAGATGAAGTCGACACTGTAATTGTTACCCCGTCTCTACCAAAAGCAATCCCAGTGGAAAACTCGGTGGTTGGCCATGTTGCGACAATGAAATTTGAAGATTGGGACCTCGCAGATATAGTAAAATTTCCCCACCTAGCGACAGATGCACTGATGGAGCAGAGTGTAGAAGGGACGGTGACAATGCTACAACCAAAGGAGTGGCTGTAGAAGGTGGACAAAGCTAGGTTACTCTGTCTCTTGACTATTCCTCACTTCCTCCAGCCTCCTATCACCATGTTGGTCATAAAGCAGTTGCTATGTTTAGTTCATGAGGAAATATTATGGGTCAGCAAACCCATCCATATCACAGCTAAACTGGTTCATCGGGTTTCGCACCTTCCCTGCGATGGAAGAGACCCTCAGGAAATTACTGATAGAAGTAATGATGTCGCGATGATAGAGAGATTGAAAAAGAAGTATCAGTTTGCGAAGGGGAAGTGAGGGTACATCATTGATAGTATCTCAGATAACGCAGTCTGCATCACCACTTAGTTTTTGGCTGGGAAAGTAATGAGAAAATGTCGCGGCACTGAGGTTCTTGCAGTAGTTATTACGCTCGCTGCAGAATGCGTAGCTAGTGTACGGTTCAATTGGTCACAGTTCCTTTGTGAAGAGTTTCTAACAAAATTCTGTGAAGTGTAAGAGGAGGGCAAGACTTTCCATTATGCATGGCCACTCCTGTCCATCATGCTGGTCGCCAGTGACTTACCCTAAGAAAGCCAGTTTCCTGTCTTGGACTCAAAATGGTCGGAAGCTGCTCGATATGCTTCCCTCTGGGTGACAATGGATGCAGGATGAATTTGCAACATCAAAATCTTTGGATACTACTGGACGCGAATGTACGTCAGTGTATTAATGAGCTACCCCACTTGTTTGATAGGATCTATGAAAGCATGAAGCATATTTCTGAATTTAAAGCAGACATGCATCGTATCTACATCAGGGCACGTAAGGACCTGGCCTAGGCATGGACCTCACTCTGATTAATTTCCATTAACGATGTTGTCAATGAGATTGTGGATACCTGGCCATCGGCATGGCGCAGACTAAAGGTGGTAGAGCACAACAAGGCTGCTATCTGGTAGAAAAAGGAGGAAGATAAGCATGCTACACAACAAAAGTGCAATGAAAATTTCATCGTGGATGTTCAGGCAGCTCGGGAGGTAGTGTTGGTGGCAGTAAGAAAGACACCACCAGGAGGGGCTGTGTCGACAACGGTCAAGAGCAGTTAGAAGGCATCCACTAAGATGGTCGTGGACGAACCACCAACATCGAGCACAGATTCACCTTTGAAGCACCCAACACTATCGGAGAAGCTGAAGTCATGAAAGAAGGCAAAGGCATCTAAAATAGACAGCGACGTGACCACTTTAACCGAAGGGGACCTAATTGACATAGAAAACACTGTTCGGGATGTCGCTCGAGATGTAGTCGATGAGGCCATGTTAGAGCAGCAGATTGTGTTGGGGGAACTCCATACGCAGCTACAAGAACTTGGAACAAGAATCGTGTCAATAGGCACCAGCGCCACACTGAGGATTTCTTGTATGATAGCTGTGGAACCATTGTGAAATGCCCAAATGGCTCATTCCATCCCAATTCCAACAAGAGGATTGATCACCACAAATGTGGAGGACCAAGTTGTGACTAGGACGACTTACAGGGTTGGGGCTAAGCATGGCTGCTATACCACGTGAAATTTTGCAACAGCTCCACGACAATGCCACAATCGAGCTTCGCACCAGGGCCAACTGCGCCACACAAGTACTCTAAGAGCAGAAAATTAATATCGAACAGTTGCGCCTCCAATTCGACGAAGCAATGACACAAAAGAAATAGGTCGATAAGTTAGTAGCGGAACCCTACTCAAGTGCCCGAGAGCTAGAAATTGCGGAGGACGTGCCTATTGAGACGCAAATTCATAAATTGGCTACTGGGTTCTAAAATGCAAAGGAGGAGGCCGTGCGGATCTAGATAGAGCTCAGCTCACAGATCACAGACTTAAAACTATAGGTTCCACCACCAACGCCACCAGAAATCCTAGAGAAATGAAGGAACATTATTACTATGGGGTGCATGATCCCACACGTTCAATGGCAGAATGCACTGAGCTACTAAATCAGTTGATTGTTAAGCTCACCACCCTTCAAGAGGATCCAACACTTCGCCGATTGGAAACCGAGGCCCGAGAGCTCCAACAAGCTTACGATCAGCTCAGAGGAACCATGCAGACCATTGCTATTACACAGTTCTTGGCAAAGAAGTGGGAGTTGCAGGACCTGAAAAGTGAAGCCGATGCCGCCAAACAAAAGGAAGAAATGGTTAAAGCCTGTCTCTAGCTATGGATGGATGAGGCATTTGCGGTTTCAACCACCATAGAATGAAAGGTAACCCATATGCAGGCTGAGTATGCCACTATGGAGATAGTAGAGACAGGGACTGAGCTGTTGGCGACACACATGGAACGGATGTAGCAAATGATGGAAGAGTTTGCTATTAGCACAAGAAATGCACAGAAGATGCTCACCAATCTCCGTGCAAAAATTGGCCGAACCAGCTGAGTGACTCAGGATGAGTCACGATGATTGTGTTGGGGGACTGTTGGGTAGCGGAGGTCTCGTGTAATAGTTTTGGGGTCTGATAGCCTAGAAATTAGGATAAAAATATTGTAAACCTTCGAATTATGTGGAGAGAGAAATGTAAAAGGTCGAGTCAAAGGGTTGTCTGCCCGAAAAATAATATAAAATAATAGGAAGTAAGTCGGTCTGCGGACCATAGGAAGGTATACATAGAGCACAGCTCTATGAGGGAAAGGCAATTCTTTTGGGATATGATCTTGGATCTAAATTGTAATGGGTTGTTGAGGAAAGAATTCTAAAGCATCAGTAAGTCTGGGTCGAGGGTTTAGGATAGTAGAGTCTCTGCACCTGTGTGCGCAGAGGCCTGAAAGAGTCCGCAGCTATGTGCGTAGATCCCTGCAGCTGAGTGCGCAGGGTGGATAGGATGTACTGGTGATAAGTGAAAATAAAGATAAGTTCCTTCTGAGAATTCTGTGTCAAAACTAAATTATCGTGAATCTGGCGTTTTTTATAAGACTGTTTTGATCTATGTGAATATGATTGCTTATTGAATACTTGCAAATCTGGGTTTAATCTTAATACGTGAACTGAATAAATCTGATAAATGTTTGCTTAAAGAGCATTCTAAAGTAGATCCAATTTGCAATACTCCATCCAATAGAGTAGATCTGTATATTGCGCGCTAACTGATAGCAAGACGTATTCGGGATATGTGCAAATACAGTGTAGCGCGAAGCCACAGAACGGGGCACAAAACCTCCAAACCACATCTAGACATCCCAAGGGTGTAGAAACTTGGTTCTAGCACCCTCACCTGCTACCTCGGGTGAGACCTCAGTCCGCACTTCACGGGATGTTGCTGAAAGGGTCGGTAACTACAGGATTTGCTTGGCTAAATAATTCTTTTGAACCTGGGTCAGGACAATATAAGCCAACAAAAATCAACTCGCCCAGAAGTGCACAAAGAAGTTTGGTGCCTCAAGTGTAAGAACTAGGGGCATGATGAGGATCATTGCCCTTTTTTCTCGAATTATGTGGCAAGAGGAGGGCCCATGCCTCTGAGACCAGAAGCCCTAGCAGGACCAAGTACAGGGCCCGTGCTGTGGTTCGATATTTGTCAAGTAGCAGGAAAACATGTAACAGACAATTGCCACTTACTACAAAAATTTGTACAGACGCCGCAACAATTATTTTGCAACTTCTGTAAATCGGTAGGCCATGATGAGCGTAACTGTCATAGCTATGAATTAATGATGGAAATAATGCCCACTTATCGGATGCAAACAGAAACTCAGCCTCTAGATCAAGGCGTTGGGGGAGCACATGAGGATATTAAGGACGTGGATAAGGCCAAGGAGGAGGAGGTCCTAGTACAGGTCAAGGGCAAGTTATTTTCTATAATTACGGAGTGGTAGGACACTACGTATAGGAGTGTACAAGATAGACACGCTTGTCATGTTGGTATTGTACTCAGTTTGACCACGCAATAGAAGAATGCCCTATATTGATAGCTAAAATGCAGGAGAAGAAGGTGTAGCCTTAGCAACCTACCCAAAACATGTAGATGATGGAGGAAAAGCCTCACGAAGAGTATCCCAATGTCAATATTGTGCTACGAAGTGGTGTGACGACTGGTGACAATAACAAAGAACATTCTGAATAAGGTGGATGGGTTTGCAAGGCTCCAGAAAAAGAAGTTATGTTTGATATGGAGCGTGCAAAGGAAACGGTTATGGAAGCAAAGATAATCTTTATTGAAGCCTCTACCTTAGGAAGTCAGGATAGGCTATTTGAAGAAGTTGAACCCTCCATGCTTACTACTTTCTTGGAGACTTGCATGAAACTATTGTGTGACAGCAGGGTTGTGAAAGGATTATAGGAGTTCATAAACAAATGTGCAGGTAGGGATAATGGTTTTGATGGGAACCATGTGGTCAAAAATATTGGAATACGTAAGACGAGAACAGGACATGAGATGAGGCTCACCGCGCAAATAGGAGATTATGAGATGGATCAAGTTATTTTGGATCTAGGGTTAGATGCGAATGTTTTGCCTAAACAGGCTTGGGAAAATATGGAGAGGCCTGCACTATAGTGGTCTCTGATTCAATTAAGAATGGAAAATCAATGGAAGATTATCCCTATGGGGAAATTTCATGGAGTAACTATAGATATAGAAGGTGTGAACATGTTGGATGACTTAGAAGTGATAGAGAATTTTGATGACAGCAATCCATATCCCGTGCTCCTTGGAATTGATTAGGCTATTGACATGAATGGGGTCATCAATTTGAAGAAGCGAACAATGTTGTTTGAAAGGAAAATTCTCTGCATAGTAGTACCATTGGACCTTGCAGAAGGACCGCACTATATTGAACCGGTCCGCGACTATGAGGAAAGTGGCAATGATTTGGACCATATCTAAAGATAATAGCATGAGACAAAGATTGGGTTAATCTGACAGTGATGGATGAATTGCATGGGACCGCAAAATCTCTTGTACATTAGATTCAGACAAAGAATTGGAGCACTAGCAGAATAGGTTACACGAAGTATCTACGTTGTGATGTAATATGATTACTAAATCGTTGCGCTGTGTATCATCCAAGGTAAGAATTTTTCCTTATTATGATGTTCTAACTGATGTAGATAAATTTCTAGATACATTTGAAAGGGAAGTTCCAGAGAAGCATCACTTCCAAGTGTTGGATTTGGCACTGCGCACTATGCCTGCATGGTGGTAGGGTATGCATAAATACAGTTTTGATGAATTGCGTGACTATAGGAGGATGATGTGGATGTGATTTAGTCACCTCAAGGTACGATTGACTAAGAAGTATGATGGGAGAAATGATCCGCATGATCATTTGGCAAAGTGGACTAAGGTTTATGGAACGAAGCCACAACCAAAGTGGGTGCATATTTTCTGTCACACTTTGGATATCATCCCCATGAACTAGTATTTGGAAATAAAGATCGCCACAACACTACAAAATGGGATATATTAAGAGAGGGCTTCATGAGGATGTTTAGCTTTGAAGATAGATTCGAGAGTATTAATGAAGTGTTGCAGGGGGTTAAGCCAATAATCTTCAGAATTCATAGGATCCCTTGGAGTTCATTCAACTGGATTGGAGCACCCAGTTGCGCCATGCGTTGGAATTCTATAACATGACTATTGAAGGAGAGTATGAGGATCCAAATAATATTAACATCCCCAAAGCAGAAGGCCATCGTGAAGTAGAGGGACCGCAAATAGAGAACCTGACATCACCGCGCCCCTAAAAACTAAGTAGGTAAACATTGGTACAAAAGAGGAACCGAAGTTTGCGAAGATAGGGGATTACTGGGATGATGCTACTATGGACAAAGTCATTGAGTTTATTTGTGAATATCATGTTTTATTCCCTACCAAATTCTTGGACTTAAAAGGCATCATAAGTGATTTGGGGGTAATGAAAATAATTTTGAAACAGGACGCAAAGCCTATTAAGCAAAGGCCATATCACCTTAATCCCAAATACAAGGAAAAGGTCCTCTTGGAGTTGGAAAAGATGCTTGCAACAATATTATTGAACCAATGGAGGAATCTGATTGGGTGAGTCCAATGGTCATTCAAGAAAAGAAGCAGAAGGATGAAATAAGGATCTGCGTAGATCTCAGAAAGACAAACGATGCTTCCATTCATGATCCTTTTCCAAATATGTTCAGAAAGGTAGGAGGTCTATTCATTCACTAATGGGTTCTTAGGTTACCATAAGATAAATAGCGCGCCAGAATATAGGAGTAATACCACCTTCACAACAGAATGGGGATGTTCTCAGTATATAGTGATGCCTTTGAGACTTAAGAATGCGTCGGCGATCTTTTCGCGCGTCATCATCACAGCGTTCAAAGAATTCATTCAAAAGTTATTAGAGGCCTATTTCGATGACTGGACAGTGTTTGGGCTAGTCAAGCTCCATGTAGACAGTCTACGCTTAATGTTGGATACATGCCGAAGGTATCAGATTGTGCTAAACTTGAAGAAATGCTTGTTTTTTGTCCCTTTTGGGATCTTGATGGGTCATGTGGTATGCAGACAAGGACTCATGATGGACCCTACTAAGATCACGGTAATAATTAATTTGGAGGCACCAAGAGGTGTTGAACAGTTGCACATAAAACTGGGCCACACTAGATATTATCGAAAGTTCATCAAAGGTTATGCTCAGATTATCGTGCTTATGGAAAATTTACTGAAGAAGGATGCTACATTATGTTGGGATGAATAATGTCAGCACAGCCTGGATGTACTAAAGGAGAAAATGGTCACCACATCGATCCTCATATTTCCAGACTAGAAGAAGGAGTTCCATGTGCATGTAGATGCCTCATCTATCACGCTAGGAGAAATGCTAACACACGCTGGTGAAGGAGAATTGGATCACCCTATAGTGTTTGCAAGCAAGAAGTTGTCTAAGGCTGAAAATAATTACTCGATGACAGAGTGAGAAGGGAGTTGCGCTATAGGGGGTAAGACCACTCAGCGTAGCCAGAAAGTAATTGTTACAGTCATTGTTCATGATTTGACTTCCAAGAGACTTTTAAGAGGAGTGGGGGGGGCAACATTTAAGGCATTTAAGGCTGAAATATTTGGAGATCTTCTGCCAAATCAACATTGATTGATGGATTTTGAGGGAATGGTCGGATTTGAATTTGCCTATAAATTACGCATGGTCGTCTAGCGGAAAACACTTTGCATCCTTAGAATTTATGTGTTATGTTATCTGGAGCACATGAATCGTGAGTATTTCTAAGATCTAATCGCAAGCCCTACGTTCAATAATTTCCCGCTGAAACCGCTAGAACTGGAGGAACTATTTCCTCTAAGGGAGCTGCCCCAGAGGTAATAAGCATGAAGGTTCCAGCTGCAGTGCCTACGGTGCCGAGGTCACCTAGGTTGAATCCTACGCCAGTGAGAGAGGTCCCCAAAACCAAGAAGGACAAATAGAAGAAGTCCATATCGGTGTGTGAATCACCGAGGAAGCATGCAGCTACCTAGGCCCAGAGGAAGGAAAAACTGAGCACAAAAGAGAAGGGGAAAGTGGTGGATTTGGAGGCAGAAGACGGTGTGGAGGACATTAACACTGAGGGTGTGGATCCAATATCCAAATTGTTCGATTACATCCCTCAACACAATGGAAAAGTGAAGGTCCCTAAGGACCCAAATGCAAGACAATTCCTCCTCAATACACCCCTATTACTAGAGAACCTAACCTTTGAAGGTCCGTGCCTAGCACGGATCCCACATTTGAAGCTAGAAGATTAGGATTTGGCAAACCACAAGCAGTTCCCCCACCTTGCTACAAACACCTACATGAAGGGGGTCTTCTACAAAGAATCTGGTGTCACCGTATTGAAGCTTGTAGAATGGATTCATGGAGTGAATCATTCGGGGTTGGTGAACCTAATGTGGGTGCCCCATTACCATCGCTCCAATATTAAATTGATTGTCACTAAGCAGTTGTTGTGCCTGGTGTATGACATATGCTTGTGGCTGAGCATGTTGATCCTTATCACCAATATGTTAATCCATCGGATCACATTGTTTCTGCACTTAGGATTGAATCTGGCCAAGGAATTTGGCGGAAAGATGACTAAGTGTGACCTTGCGGAGAAGACGAAGGACAAGTTCAAGCTTGTGAAGAAGTCGTGCAGGTATTCTATTACCTCGATCACTGACCCTGCAGTAAAGGTTTCCATGCAACTCCTAGCTGGCAAGGTTATGAGAAAGTGTTGCACAGACGAGGTGCCGACACTAGTGGTTTCTTTGGCTGCACAGTGTGTAGAGGGCATGTGGTTAAATTGGGCATGCTACCTGTGTAGCAAGTTCCTCACGAACTACCGAGAGGTGTAGGATGAGAGTAAAACATTCCACTATGTGTGGTTGTTGCTCTCCATTGTGCTCATCGGATGGGATCTACCGGAGGACAGCCAATTTCCTCCCGTGGAGAAAGATTTGCAGGAGGCTGCAAAGTTTGCATCTCTCTAGGCTGCAAAGTTTGCATCTCTCTAGGCTACAAAAGATGTTGTGTGGGTCACAAAGACCAAAGTATTTTGGGTGTTGATGGAGGCAAGCATTCACATGGCCATCAACCAGAAGCCACAGTTGTCACCAACTATGTTTGAACAACTTTTAGGATACACGGAGTTCAAAGATGACTTATACCGTGTATACATCCAAGCACGGAAGGATCCGGAGAAAAAATTGTTTGACTTACCTTACCTGGCTACAGATGATGCTATTTAGGAGGTCATCAAGTGTTGGCTAATGGATTTGCATTCTCCATCTTCTCTAGCTGTAGGGACTAGAAAGTCCATGGAGAAAAAGAAGAAGGAAGCAGCCAAGCAGAAGGTTTAGCAGTTCGCTGAGAAGTAGAAAAAGAGGTCGAGGAGAAGGACTGGGTGGAAGTGAACCATGCAACAAAGAATCAGGTCAAATAGGAGGAGCGCAGCTCTAAGCAGAGTGATAAGTCTCCTTCTCCCTAAACGGAGGAGGAAGAGAAGTCAGACTAGGGCGGCGGTGGTCAGGGGGAGCAGGAGAGCACTCCCTTCCAGGTCAAAAGATACATAGAATAGGGAAAGGAAGGACCGTGGAAGAAGTCCAAGGCGACAAATTTGTCACTAGATCCGATCACTTTAACATACAGCGACCTGGAAGAGATAGGCGATAAGATGCGGGATACTACAACAAAAATTTTGTGGCAGTTTGAGTAGCATCAACAGCAAGCACTGAGCACCATCCAGAAGGATCTATGAAAGTTGCAGATTCAGATGACTAGAATCTAGGTGAGTGTTGGGAAAAGAAGCACTGCCACAACAAGATTGGCACCAGAGACCACTCAGGCAGCTGAGATGGTTCGATCACTCGACCTCTGGATAGTCATGTTTCCAGATGGATCTTTGAGCGTGGAGGTAGCTGATGACAAGGCCATAGTAAATTCTTTGAAGAAAATCAGCCTCAACCTGGCCACACTCCTAAATGAGTATCTACACACACTACAGGTGGTAGTGATAGTAGAATTCAGAGCTCAGGAGCAGTGCACGCTCAGCCTCATCAACGAGTATAGAGTGAACAATGAACAAATTTTCGCTGAGAAGTCAAAGGCGCTGGAGGCACAGAAGAAAATCCAGGTGCATAATGACCATCTTGCAGCCACAGCAACAGAAGCCTACAAAATAGTTCTTGAACTGCATATACCAGCAGAAGCGTCGTTGGAGGCAAAGATCAAAAAGCTAGCTACAAGCATGTGTGATGCCAAGACAGAAGTGGCTAGAGTTCAATTTGAGCTGAACTTGAAGATCACAGAATTAGAGTTGAAGTCACAGCCTTCAACTCCGCTAGAGGTAAGGGAACAACATGAAGCCACTGTGAGGGATCGAGTCGCGACAGTGGATGTCGCGGTGGTAGACTGCACCACACTTTTTGAGAAAGAAATCAAGGTAGTCACGGCTCTGCAAGGAGATCCCACCCTGTAGGCCTTGAATACAGAAGCTCGTGAACTCTAGCAACAGTACGATGAAGTAAGGGTGATGACGTGCACCGTTGTTGCTGCACAACACCTTGCTAAGCTACAAGAGGCAAGATAGTTGTTTACACAAGTGGAAGCAGCGCAGAAGAGAGAGGTAGTCTTCAAGGCCAGATTTGGACCTTGGTTGGATGAGGCCTACATTGTCTCTGCCAACGTTTAGGATAAATTGGAAAATTTATAGAGTACAAATTAGAAAATCAAGGATGCTAGTGTAGGACCAGCAACAGAGAAACTAGGGGAGCAGATCAAGCAGGCAGCCACACAAAATGCAGCTGAGGTAGTAATAGCATGAGTGGAGTTGGGGGATCTTCATAGTAAGATCTTCATGCCAGCAGAGTGACTCGAGGACGAGTCACGGAATTTGTGTTGGGGGCCTGTTGGGATGGGGTCCCCTAGGGAGTATTTTGGGGAAAAAGCCCAAGTTTTGTTGTATAAATATATAAAGTCTCCGCAAGTTGTGGTCACGGAGCACATAGATAGTTAAAGCGTCATAAAGGGTTTTACCCTTCTTTTATGTAAGTTGAGTCAGCTTTTTAAGATCTACCCATGGTCCGCAGACCATGGGATTGTATAAATAGGTGCGTCTTAGGATGTCTAAGGAAAGAAATAGAGAGGAAGATGGCGAAACTAACTCTGAACTTGGGTCAGGACCCACTAAGCCAGCACTCAAGCTCCTCTCCCCACTATAGTTTTCCTACACTACTCTAATGAATACTAACATAGGGTGCGAGGGCTACCACCTATCACCACCAAATTTCACTTCTCTAATGATGAACACGGGCTCCACGAATCTTCCACTCTAGCTAGTCAAACCTTGAGCTCCAATATGCCCTCTCTAGTAGCATCCTTTTTCCATCAAGGATATACTGAAGGTACCATATTTGGGAACTCTCACACTGCCCTCCAACAAACCTCAAATTCCCAATACAACATAAACAAACATGTCCTTCATATCTACTCAAACGTCATCCAATTAGAGCTCCATAGATCTGCCCTTTTCTCTACAATAGAGTATATATTGCATAAATATAAGCACCCAATCACCATTGTAGCATTTTCCCACTGGTTAGGACTTCTACCATTCCATGCCAACCTTACTTTTAACCCCCTCCTCCCACATTTATCCAAGTAATTGGCCCACTGGGATAAACATGTGATGAAGGTTTACTATGATATGAATCAACTCCGTAAGTGTAGCTAACAAAGTGGAACCAACGAACCAACACTTCACAGACCTCCCGTAGGTGCTACAGGACCCCCAAGAGCTAATCCACTGCTCTAGGTGCCCAACCCCTGTGTTAATCTATCCTTTTAATGAATTAAACCCCCAGTCTCTTGCACGAAATGGGAATGCATATGACTAGGACCATCCAGTCGCTCCCACAATTCTTCAAGGGAGAGGCTGCAGTTTTTTTAAGCCAATTTTGTGCCATAGACTATGAGATTTAAGCCACTTTTTCAAGGCTAGAATCCAAACCACTGCCCAAAACTTAATGATAATTTTTGAGACAATAAATGACACCAAGAAAAATCCTCTAACACAAAACTTGATCAATTACTTAACTTAACCAAGCATAACCATGATAGTCATTTCATCAAAAACATATAACAAATATGAAATCTATAGGCCATAACAAAAGATCTGAGCATATGGGTCTCATACTTATCTCAGAATCATAAAAAAGGATTGATTCCTTCTCACATTGGTTGCATTATCATCTATTAGGTCATACATTCATTGCTCAATCATTTACAAATCAAAACATGATGAGAAGCATACATTTTCATTGTCATAAAACATATTCATAACTAGCATATAAACAACATAAATAGTGAGGATACAATAGCCATAAATACCATATATAATCTAGTACTATTACATAGAAAATACCAAGGAAAGGAACTCTTATTAATGAATGAAAAATCCAACCTGATATGGGACTGCCACGTTCCACCCAACCATAGATTGGCTAAGACAAATCTCTCTTCATCCAATCACCCCTGTGCCATATTCCAAGAATAAGTGTGGGAATCAAATTAAAAGAAACAACTAGAGCTTCTCAAGGCTAAACCACCTCACCCTCATCAATAGAATCAGGTTTTACCACAATCCTCACTGGATCACTAGGCCATAAACAAGAATGGATGCCACCTGATTTCTCCACCCACCCCATGAGGAATTTTCTTATCTCCTAGTCTCTAGGCTTTAACACAATCCAAAGTTCGATCCAAGGATCACAAGGCCATAATTGAGACACCGCCCTCTCGGCTTTACCGTAAATCCCGTCATTCACTAGTAAGGATTCCTAGGTTTGATCAAGGGCAACCACCTCTAGGCTTTACCATATATCCTTCCATTCACCGATCAAGGATTCCTAGGCCCACCAAGGGACACAATACATGGCTTTCTCGTAACCCATAGTTTGGTTCAGGGGCCACTAGGCTAGTGGCTTTACCGAAATCCACAGTTCGGTTCAGGGATCACTAGGCCATGTATTTTTTCATTAAGAGATTCACCTCACTCAACTTTGAATCCATCCGGCAATCTAGCTCAACTAAAACATGAGAACCCCATCACAACATGGATGTCCAGAACTAGAAAGGCAAGGCTAAAGAACACTATCACACCTAGCAAAACCCATTCTCATGAAAGCAAGAGAACCAATAACACACATGCATAACCATGCATGCCAAATATAGTAAGGAAATCACACCTGCAAATCAATACACACAAGTAAACTTATTGTAGCTACTTGATCCTACTCTATGTTGCTTGATATTTTGCTTCCTCTTTTCATTCTTTGCCTTTCTTGATCCAATGTTGAAGTTTTCCAAGAAAGCTCTAAGTGTCCAAGAGTGTAAGAGAGAGAGTATAGAAAGGGAACTCCAAAACCAAACTAACCAAAAGCCATGAACTGATCCACAGAAACCTTTTTATTGATGTGGCCTCTATTTTCTTCATTTTCCTCCTCACATGCAACCTATGACCTTTCACCTTCCTTTTCTCCTAATTTCCATTATTTTCATAAATAAATTGCCAAAAATGCCATTTTTCCTTTCCAAATCCTTTGACATTTCCTTTGCCAATTTCCTCAGCCATAATAACTGAAATGAACCCCATAATAGGACTTCTTTCCCAACATTCGGCTTGGAATAAGTGTCCCGTGACCTTGGTCTTGTTTTTTCCTTTATTAAATTTTACATGGAATTTTGACCAGGGTTATTACATAACCCCCACCCTTGGGGGAACACCATCCTTAGTGTTCATTGACACCTACAACTCAAGAAATGATAGAAAAGAAAATATAGAAAAGATAGATCAAAGCCTTAGAATTCAACCTCTTCAAGGGGGCAACCTCCTTTACATTATATAAATGAACAATTCTTGGATGATTCAAATGAAAAAACCTCCTTTCTATATATAGGAGTCTAAGGAGTCACAATATAATCTAGCCGACCTAACAATAATAATATAAAGCCACAAAAAGAACAATAGAGGGATTCTACGGGGCACAGTAATAACAATATGGGGATAATAGGGGCACAACAATATTAATAAGGGATGCAACTACAATAGTAATGGGGTAATCACTAGTATTATAGGGACCCAACATGCCCCTCTCCTTCAAAAAAGTGTTGTCCTCAACGCTTAAGTAGTTCTGGATGCTTCTGTATAAAATTCTCATCCTCCCATGTGGAATCTTCAGCAGATAAGTTCTTCCACTTGATAAGATACTCCGAAATTGATCGATTTCGTAGCTGTCGAGTTCTTGTTTTTGTGACTGCTTCTGGTTCCAATATAATTTTTCCTTCCTCGTCAAGTTCTGGCAATATTGTTTGAACTGGGAGATTTTTTCCTATAACCTTCTTTAAACATGAAACATGTAAAACTGGGTGCAATCGAGAAGCTGCAGGAAGTTCCAATTTGTATGCCATAGTACCAATCTTTTGCAACACCTTGTACGGACCATAATACTTTGGTGATAATTTATTATCCTTCTTAGCTTGCTTGAGGGACATTTGCTTATATGGTTGTAGCCGTAGGAATACCCAATCACCTACATCAAAACTTCTTTTGCTGCGATGTTTATCTGCCTATTGTTTCATTCTATTCTGTTCCAACATGAGGTTATCCTTTAAGAGTTGGAGAACTTGTTGTTGATGTTCGATGTGATCTTCCACTGCTTGAACCTTAGAATTTTCTCTTAAATATGATGTGATGGATGGTGGCTGATATCCATAAAGTGCCATAAATGGGGTCACTTTTGTTGCTGTATGGAAGGAAGTGTTATACCACCATTCAGCCAGAGGCAACCATTTGACCCATTGTGTTTGTTTATCAGATACAAAGTAATGAAGATATCCTTCCAAACATTTGTTTACTATCTCAGTTTGCCCATCAGATTGAGGATGATAAGATGATCTATGAGCTAGTTGAGTACCAAGACAAGAAAATACTTTTGTCCAAAAATTTCCAGTGAAAATGGGATCTCTGTCACTTACAATAATCTTCGGGTTTCCATGTAGCTTTTGAATTGTTTCCATAAATGCAGTAGAAATTTTACTGGCTTTAAATGGATGTGATAATGCACAAAAGTGTGCATGCTTGGTAAGTCTGTCAACTACCACCATGATGACACTCTTTCCCTCAAACTTGGGTAAACATGTGATAAAATCCGTTGAAACCTCCTCCCAACGTTGGCTTGGAATGGATAAAGGTTGTAATAGACCCGGTGTCTTAATTGTTTCAATTTATTTTGTTGGCAAACCAAATATTATGCCACAAATTTTTGAATACCCAATTTAAGGCCACCCCAAAAAAATTCCTTCTTAACCCTATGGTAAGGTTTTAAAAATCTTGATTGCCCTCCTAAGGGAGAAGTGTGCAATTCCATAAGAATCTTTTGCTTTAGATGGGAATTCTTACAGAGGTATAAGCGATCTTTGTGCCATAAAGAATCATTTTGCTAGCTAAATGTATCAGACATACTGGAATCTTGTTGTAACTTTCAAATAAGTGCCCACACTTCTTCGTCATTCTTCCATTCCTCCCTTGTTTCATTTATCCAATCCGGTTGGATAATAGAAATGGTGCACAACAATGCTTCCACATCCTCATCCTTTCTTGAGAGTGCATCTGCCACCACATTTTGCTTCCCTTTTTGTAGATGATTTCAAAGTCATAACCCAACATCTTTGTGACCCACTTTTGTTGCTCTTAAAATGATAAACTTTGTTCTAAAATTATTTAAAGCTATCATGATCCGTTTTTACCTTGAAGTGCCTTCCCATTAGGTAGGGTCGCCATTTCTTAAGTGCATGGAGTATTTCCAACATTTCCTTCTCATAAATAGCTTTGTGTAAAAACTTTCCCTTGATTGGACGACTTTCAAAAGCAATGGGTCTTTCATCTTGCATTAAAACAACACCAATTCCATTTCCTAAAGCATCACATTCCACAATAAAGGTTTTTGTGAAGTCTGGTGTAGCTAAGATCGGTGGTTGGAACATTGCCTCTTTAAGATGTTTGAAGGCCTTTGTTGCTTCTGGAGTCCATGAAAATGCATCTTTCTTCAATAATGTTGTTAGAGGTGCTGCTATTCTCACATAATTCTTAACAAACTTGCGATAATACCCTATCAACCCGAGAAATCCTCATAGATGCTTTATGGATGTGGGGATTTTCCATTCCTTAATGGCTTTAATTTTGCTAGGGTCTACCTTAACTCCTTCATGAGATACAATATGACCCAGATATTCCACCTCTTATACTCCAAAGAAACATTTGGATCTTTTTGCATATAATTGTTTCTCCTCCAATAGTTGTAGCACCCTGTCAACATGTTCAACGTGATCCTTCCAAGACTTGCTGTAGATTAGTATGTTATAGACATTTTTGTGCCTCGCAGCATGGAGCATGAAATGTCAATAATTACAGGGATCCTCAGTCCCTAAACATGTTGTTCTTACCTCTAGAGGAACAAGGTCAGCAAACCACAGCACTTCCTATCAGTTCTCCACCTGAAAACACTCAAAAACAGGCTATTTTTGGATCATGTCAGCTGCTCCACTGAGCATCTGCGCTGAATGTCAACTGCTCCTCCTTGTACCTGCGCTGAAAGTCAAAACCAATGAAGGCTACCTACGCTGGGCGAGATTGGCCAAGTGGCACAGTCATTCTGCAAGGTGTCAACTGCCCAGGAAGCTTCCAAACTGACACTTGGTTCAAGGAATTCGCCCTATGATGAGTAAGAGGTACTTGATCTCCATGTGGAAGCAAGGATCTCCAAGTGGACTCAAGAACTCAAGTTTAACTGAAGAGGGAGAGGACACAAGGCGGCTTTAGGTCAGTCTCAAGCTGACTCATCCTTTCTCCAAATCTCCTATATATAGAGCTCTTCTATGAGGTCTAGGGAGGCTGGAATTTTGTGCAAAGAAAGGAAGTGCTGTTGGTTTACAATTAGAGCTATTGGGTGATTGCTTTTATAGAGGGGAAGAGGAGATTTCTTGCTGCTGCGGAGGTGCTGCTGGATTGGAGCCATTTATGGTTGTAACCTTCTCAGAACCTTTTTCTTCTATCAATAAAGCTTTGATGTTCTCCTATATACTTGTATTGCAATGATGTATTGTTTTTATCTGTATATTTGATTCATTCTAATCCATGCATCAGTTATGAGTACATGTTTCTTGTAGTTTCCCTCTCTTGTTTTTGTAGGATCTTTGTGTAGCTGGGCCGGCGAAGGGAGCAAGGAGCTGGGAACAAGAGGCAAAGAGAGAAGACAGGATCGACAAAAGCGAAAGACATCGGTTGGTCAATCTTTTCTTCCTTCTCTGTACTTTCATAAAGGAAAAATATCAAAGCTTTACTTTCAGTTGTTGCTAAGGAACTATCACCCTTAGAGTAGGGATAGGGTCATTCCGAGTCGGATACTTTTCCCCACAACAAACTGGCGACTCCGCTGGGGATCACTAGTATCTTGTTGGTTTATTGTGTTTCTTGCTATTCATCTCATAAACAAGGAGAGCACCAAATCGAACTGCAATTGAGTCCTTCAATTGCAAAGTAGAGGGCAGCTGCTCTGGCTCAGTTTCTGAGCAAGTTTATGATTTGGAGAGCTGATCCACAAGGACTCTTGTGCTCTTTGTGATAGCTTTTCATCCTCTTGATCATCCCTTAGCTTGTACTTGACCTATAGCTTTTTATTTCAGCAAAAACAGTGAATTTTTGAGCTTTTCATGACCCGGAAACCCTTGTAAACGCAACTCTCGTGTCTCAGTGCAGGCTGTCCAAAGGCAGTCTGCATTTCAGCGCAGGTACTCCCTTCGGGAACTGCGCTGAGAGTCAGTTTGACAGACCAGAGCCTGCGCTGAACTAGTTAGGTTATGTCTTCCTGAGGTTTCCCACTGAGTCCTGGCCCTGTTTTCACTGTTATTTTGCTGCTGATTGCTTGTCATTTGTACTTGCTGTAAACCAACTTTCCTTGACATTATTCTGCCTCAGTTGTGTGATGAAACTGTGATTGTTCTTTCAGTATTTCTTGTTTCAGTTACAGTTTCCCATTGTGAAAGGCAAACCAGTATAGTTGTGGCCTCTTAGATCCTGAACTGTAAAAGTGTCTTTGTGATCTTAAGAGCTAGTTTTATTACTGTTCATGGCTGTTTGAGTTTGTTTGTTTTTCATTTTGTGGTTTGAATCTATACATTTCTTGTGTCTAAACAAGTCAATCTTAAGGTGTCTTTTGATTTTGGACAAGCTTGTTTACTTTCACTTGAAATTAGATTCAAAGTTATACAACAGTTTCCTTTTTGTCTTACATCAACATTAAGGATAAAGAAAAGAAATATCTGCATTGTGCATGTGCATTATTGACAGTTTGCATGTTGATTTAGGAAAAAGTGCATTTAGTGTGTGTTCTATGATCTGTGTGAAAAGTTGATGTCTTTCTTTTCCCTCAGTAGATTAAGGTTTTCAAAGTTGAAAGATTGAAAAGTTTTGCTTCTCATCTTAGATTGCATTTAGGAAGTTGTATATATACATCTCGTGGTGATCCTTAAAGGCAAACTGCTAAGCAAGATCAACATTAAAATGAATTGAATTTACATAGCAACGCATTGAAACATAACGCAAACACATAGAGGTCTAAGCTAGAGACGTGTTCCGGCGTCGTTAAACGTGATATCTTAGCGTTGAGTGGTTGGGTGATTCCTCCACGGTGAAGCGATAAGTATCAATACAGACTTGTGCTCCCGCGTATCGTCGAGTATATTGGGAGACCCCTATAGGAATAAAGCCTTTATCCTTAGGAAGCCATGTCGGCCGCCCTACTGATCGCGATGCAGTGAACACAGCATTCACGAAGATCGACCACCCGTACCGTAAAACGTATTCTGTGGTTTCGTGAAAGGTTTGGCACACCCTCTGCCTAGATCTCCAGAGCAGTTTCTTTTGGCCTTTTTCAAACTCTATAACTGAAAAAGTCCAACCGAGCATTTGTCACTTCGGGCTCGTTAATACATCGAAGGCGACTAGAGTCATCTTTAGCTTTTTCTCGACTCTTAAAACATGAAAAAGAAAAGTTGTGTCTAATAAAGCGTCGTTATAAAATTCATTTTAAACGGAACATAATCACCTCTTATTCCCGCGTTGATCTGTAAGTTGAGAACATGGAATGCCCCAACCAAGGAAGTCCACAAGATGGAAGTCCTAGTCCTTTCTCCTCTTGGGGAGAAGTTGGTGCGCCCCATATGGCCACATTGTCGCTTCCAGGACTGACAATAGGCCTGCCAGTTTGGCTGTTCTCAACCAATGTAGTTCAGGCCACCATGGTTCCTGATCAATCGAGTCAACAGTTAGATCAGTCTAGAGCTGCCCACCAGCCTTCTACTTCCAAAAGTTCTTCCTCCGATCCTTCGTCTTCGCAAGGTAGAGCCGGCAAAAGTCAGCCTCCCAAGGAGAAGAAGGAAAAGAAGAAGAAAGAAAAGAAGAAGAAGGAGCCTAAGGCGACTGGGGGCAAGCAAAAGACATTTGACAAAAACCCACCCACTGCAGAGACTGGGCCTAAATCGCCATGTGTCATATGTAGAGGAGACCATTTCCACAGAGATTTTCCCTGTATTCCCCGGATACTAAGGGACTGGTCCCCTCGTCTGCACAATTCGGGGGCATCAACCTCTGACAATCAGGTTGATTGCTTTCCGTCAACCAGCGAAAGTGAAGGATCAAGACAAAAAGGGGGAGTAAGATTCCCCTGTAAGTTGTGTGAAGGCAGTCATTCCATCCACCGTTGTCCCTTCTTAGACGAAGCGAAGAGAGTTTTGGAAGATCGTCCGGTTTCACCGGTAAAACTTCCTCCTGGATACAAAAAACTCGTGCCAAGTCCTTCGTTGGTTGAAAATACAGCTGGCCCGCTCAAGTGGTCGGCTGAAGCGTCAGTCACTGAAAATGAACCTACTGAATCCAGACTGGACGAAAGTCCAAAGGTCAATACGGCAGTTGACCCGGTTCTACCTTCAGAAGTTTCATCTTCAAATGACACCGTCGCCGAAGAGTCATCTTCATGCGACACCCTCACTGAAGAGAATAAGGATGACACCATCCAGGTTCTTTTCATTAGCACCGACTCTGATGAGCGTCAGGGCAATGCGCCCATTCCTTTATCGCAGGAAGGAACATCATCAGGGTCATACCCGGCCGTATATTCGGTCCCACCACCAAGCAACCTGGTTGTATCCTTTGATTGGAATCAACTAGGCAGACCCGGGTTACCAGCCAGTATACCATTCAGAATCATTGTCCAGATCTATAGAATGATTATGGCTGGTACTATCATTGATGAAGGGGCGTCTGTGAGTATCCTTTCCTCTGTTGCTTGGAAAGCACTGGGTTCCCCGACGCTTTTACCTGAGTTAAGAAATCTCTCAGGTTTTGATAAAGGAACCAGTCGACCATTAGGAATCCTCCCCAATGTGCCTGTTACATTGAAAGGGAAGACCGTTAATTTGAACGTGATGGTCATCCAAGGACCCTTGGATTATAACCTACTCCTTGGACGTGACTATATTTATTGCATGGGAGCGATAGTCTCCTCACTCTTTAGAGTAATGTGTTTTCCACACGAAGGAAGGATGGTCAAGCTCGTAGACCAACTTTCATTTCCGGGATCTCGCATCGCAAATAGTCAAATACCAATCCTAAATGGTCTGTTCACTCAAGATATGCCTCCACCCCCAGTCCTCCTTCCCGATGAGTGCGAGTGATTCGGAAAGAAAGACTGGAACCCAGGGGGCATGCACCCTGGTCTGCTTCGGGCAGAAGAAACCCTGGGTATAAGGTAGAATTTCCACAGAAGAATATGACTAGTCCGTACCCCGTCCGTGGATGGAAGAGGGGTTGTTCTGGAATAGTATTCTTTTGTTAAAGTTATGTGTTTGGCAAAAGAGTCATTCACCTTTTTCTAAAGAAGTGGGCAATGCCCAAGTAGGAATTCCCTTATTGCGACAAGCAGTAACCATCTTTGGGGAAAAGCAAGCCTCACCCATTAAAACAAATGTTTTGAAGGATAAGTAGGGGCAGCCTCCAAAGAAAGAGATTCTATTGTTGTGACATAGGGTAACCATCTTTGAGTAACCTAATGATAGACATCGCCAAAGAAAGAGATTGATTTGCGGCAGCAAATAGAACCGTCTTCGGATAATAAGAAAGAGGCAAGCCTCCTTCAATAACACCAATGTTTTGTCTTTGAGAAGTGTTCTTCTCTTGTCACAAACAGCTGTTCGTTAAAAGTTGGGCCGACGGGAAGACAAGTACCGCGTAAGACCCCTTAAAATAACGAGAAGACTAGTATCGTTAAACATTAGATTAGCAAGGTGACAAGTAGCTGGGAACACCCAAAGAAGAGTAGAAGTGGGGGAGAAGAGGGGCAGCCTCGAAATTCTATCCTATACCTGGGGGCATGCAAACCTTTTGGAGTGTAAGCTAGGGGCGGTTATTTATCTGGTTTTAAGATTAACCGTCTTCCGAACTTACATAAAGGAAGGATGAGTTGGAGCATAGCTTTGGTAAGGCGCAAGCTCTATAAAAAATGGAACCTTAGAGGAGGCATTCTTATTTTATGACTGGTATTTCGAGCAGTTTTAGCACATGGTTCATGCTCATTAAAAAATAAACGCAAGATCCGAGCAGTTTTAACGCGGTCTTCATGCTCGCTAAAAAATAAATAAAAGCAGTGAGCAATGTTCCCTCCAGAGTTTAAGCTCATTTTTATCTAAAAAAAGAACCTATCCCGGTAAATAACCTTCTGAGATCGTAAATTCATCAGCCATAAAAGCCTTGGTCGTGTTTGTGCACCGTCACCTCCACCGTCATTTGGCCGATCATTCACTTCCATTTGTGTGTTTACCCATTTTGAGGAACATCTGCGAAGAGTGATTTCACCTAGCCATCCTTGTGACACTGCCGTGATTGGAAAATTCCAATTTGTACCTGGAATCAGTTGCTATCCCTGTTTATCACTCGTTCCTCAAAAGACGAGTCATCTTTGAGCTCTTTTCTGACTCGTAAAATATGAAAAGTTTGCTGAGTTCTGGCCTTCCAGCTCGTTAAAGGGACCGGAAGAGCTATCCCTCTTTTAGACTTTAATCTTTTTGGACCTGAGGGATTATTACACAAAAAGATCGAGCGCTTGTCTTGTTCGGCTCGTTAAAAGTACCGAACACCCATCCCTTCTGTATTGTTTTATACTTTTTCGGACTTAAGGGATTAGATGACGAAAAAGGAATTATGGAGTTAACTTTCTGTACCTTTTCAGACTCTCTAAAAATGAAAAGGACCGAGTTTTCCTTGTCGTTAGACTCGTTAAAATGATTAAATAGCGACAAACTTGTCTTTAGACGAGAACGAGTTTCCCTATCGCTAAGCTCGTTAAATCATAGCGATGGGCTTGCCCGAAGGGCAGGTTATAGAACAAGCATATGTTATCCTCCTCAAGCTTGACAAAAATAAAGAGGTACTGGTCAGAAATGACTGGGGAAAAATTGGGCGAACATCAAAGCTTAATGGTAGCAAGTCGCTCTTGAACATGACACTTTTCTTCCGTACCACATCGGGTTGGGTTGTTTCATTCACCGGTCTCATCACCATGGTCTTCGCCAAACCATCCACATTTTGGGGTAATGCTACCGATCCATCGCATCAGTGTCGTTATATGTTCAAGAGAGGTCATTCTGAAAGTGTCAACCGTGTCCCATCCACTGCCATACATTATCCTTCATCCATTCATGATCGCCACCCTGAATCATATGTCACAGTTTGTTTTCACCTCCACTAAAATCATTAGCTCCGTTCCGTGTCATTGATGTGGGATTCATTAAGGCCCTCCTTTGACGGATCGCTTCTTGTCGACTTCAGCTCATTATCCAAGAAGTTGATCTAGGAACAACCCCATCAGTACTTTGAAGCTTGCATGCCTCAATGGCAAGTTTCTCACTTCCGGCGACAGGTATACATCAATGACCTTCGACCAGAAGATTTTGCATGGCGTTCGACGCCAAGTCCTTTATTCACGCCACGTGAATTGTACTGCAGTACCTTGAGGGTCATTATCATTATCGGTGATTCCTCTCGCGCTTGTTAACGGTTTTTCATCATTGACCGGTAATCAAGCGATGTCTTTCCATGTTCGACTTCAGCGAAATTCTCACATGGATCGAATTGTACTTGAGTGAAGATCGAAAGAGTTTGAAGACCCCGGATCTAGTTTCATCCATCCGGGCTGCGATACATATTTAGGAAATATAAAAGCATTTGTCATGTACATCATTGCAGCAGATGATCATCCTATTCAAAGGATGATAATTTCAGCAGAAAATTATCAGTCTACCATCAGACGATCGTCTGTTCTATGTACCAAAATGTATTTATAAAGCTGAGCATGGGAATGCCCGCCTCAGCTAGATCATGAAAACAGAATGAAAAATAATATATTGTATTGTATTGTATTACAGGGCACCTCTCAGCACTTGAATGAACTTCGGACCCTCTGGATAAAGCATTTCACCCGATAAACGACCTCATACTTTAGGGGGCAACTGTTATAGACATTTTTGTGCCTCGCAGCATGGAGCATGAAATGTCAATAATTACAGGGATCCTCAGTCCCTAAACATGTTGTTCTTACCCCTAGAGGAACAAGGTCAGCAAACCACAGCACTTCCTATCAGTTCTCCACCTGAAAACACTCAAAAACAGGCTATTTTTGGATCATGTCAGCTGCTCCACTGAGCATCTGCGCTGAATGTCAACTGCTCCTCCTTGTACCTGCGCTGAAAGTCAAAACCAATGAAGGCTACCTGCGCTGGGCGAGATTGGCCAAGTGGCACAGTCATTCTGCAAGGTGTCAACTGCCCAGGAAGCTTCCAAACTGACACTTGGTTCAAGGAATTCGCCCTATGATGAGTAAGAGGTACTTGATCTCCATGTGGAAGCAAAGATCTCCAAGTGGACTCAAGAACTGAAGTTTAACTGAAGAGGGAGAGGACACAAGGCGGCTTTAGGTCAGTCTCAAGTTGACTCATCCTTTCTCCAAATCTCCTATATATAGAGCTCTTCTATGAGGTCTAGGGAGGCTGGAATTTTGTGCAAAGCAAGTGCTGTTGGTTTACAGTTAGAGCTATTGGGTGATTGCTTTTATAGAGGGGAAGAGGAGATTTCTTGCTGCTGCGGAGGTGCTGCTGGATTGGAGCCATTTATGGTTGTAACCTTCTCAGAACCTTTTTCTTCTATCAATAAAGCTTTGATGTTCTCCTATATACTTGTATTGCAATGATGTATTGTTTTTATCTGTATATTTGATTCATTCTAATCCATGAATCAGTTATGAGTACATGTTTCTTGTAGTTTCCCTCTCTTGTTTTTGCAGGATCTTTGTGTAGCTGGGCCGGCGAAGGGAGCAAGGAGCTAGGAACAAGAGGCAAAGAGAGAAGACAGGATCGACAAAAGCGAAAGACATCGGTTGGTCAATCTTTTCTTCCTTCTCTGTACTTTCATAAAGGAAAAATATCAAAGCTTTACTTTCAGTTGTTGCTAAGGAACTATCACCCTTAGAGTAGGGATAGGGTCATTCCGAGTCGGATACTTTTCCCCACAACATAGTATATCATCAAAAAGTACTAACACAAATTTTCTGAGGAATGGTTTGAAAATGGAATTCATGAAACCTTGAAATTTTGAAGGTGCATTGGTAAGGCCAAAAGGCATGACCAAAAATTCATAATGACCCTCATGAGTTCTAAATGTTGTTTTCAGAATGTCTTCAGTCTTCATTCTGATTTGATGATATCCTGAATGAAGATCCAACTTGGTGAAGTAAATTGATCCATGCAATTCATCCAGTAATTCATCAATGACGGGAATGGGAAACTTATATTTAATAGTGATCTTGTTGAGCTCCCTATAACCCGGACACATGCGCCATGATCCATCCTTCTTGTGCACTAATACTACTGGAGCAAAGAAAGAACTTTGACTCGGTTGAATTATACCAGCCTCCAGCATTTCTGCAACCATACGTTCAATTTCACTCTTTTGGGCATAGGGATATCTGTATGGCCTGATGTTTGGAGGAACACTTCCTGGAATCAGATGAATAGCATGATCATGATCACGAATAGGTGGGAGACCTTTGGGAGTCTTAAATACCTTGGAATGATTGTCCAATACTTTTTGGAGATCTGGAGAAATAGATGATTGTAATGTGGAAACATCTAGTGAACATAATTGTGCAATTACATCTCTTTGTTCCTTTTTTAGAAGCTTTGTCATACCGTTAGAGCTGATTATCTTTCCCAGTTTCCCTGCAATACCCCTTTTGTGGAGGTAAATCCCCTCTGAGGATAGAGTCGATCCCTACTAGCCCAAATGGGGTCTTGCAACGATCAAACAATGCTAACACGCAGGTTCCTAATTGCAAATCAAAGACTGATGACAAGGGCCTACCTGGATTCCAATGCTAATACTTGTAGAAGAGTCGTCGCTCCCGTTCCTTTGCTCCGGCTGGTCACAATCCCCACGATCCTCGTGAACAGACACCTGCACATGCAAAGAACGACACAAACACAAGCATAAAATCCAATAGATGCAACTATATATCAGTCAGAAAGGATATAACTCAATCATCATTACAAAGACAATAAGAGTGGAACCATAATGATAATCATCTATTATTCATAAACAAAGAAGAATACAACCATAGTTCTGACGTCAAATCCTCCTTTGGCTGGGTGATTAGCAGCACATGCCTTGCAAAGATTGTTGGGAATGGGGAACAAGCCTCTCTCTCCTTGGTCACTTGGATAAGAATCTCCTCACTTAATATTTAGCCTCATGGGAATGAATAAGGCTCCTTGTAGCATGAACTTGGAAATTCTCAGACTTTGAGACTTAGAATTTGGAACTTGGAGACTAACTTGTCAAAGGCAAAAGGACAAGATTTTATAGATAGAGGAGAAGGAGTTAGGGCCATCCACACGATTCATGGGATTGGATTTATCACTAAGAAGCTTCCATGAGAGGTGGAGAACTACTTCCCTTCTATGGAGATTCGAAGCCCAACTGAACTAATTCAAGATGGAATCAATTCATGAATAGGTTGGGAAGAACCTTCGTGAGTTTGTTTGTTAAAAACTTTACCCAACTGGGCTGGCATGAGTGCAACTCTGAGACAGAGCACCAACTGGCATGCCATCTTTGGAGGATTTCCCAGATTGGCGCGAGTGATACACAGTGGAACCGTGCCAATGGTAAAAGGGCTATTTTTATGGGTATTTTGCAGAAGGTGTCTTTAGGGCATATGAAGTACATACTCAAGGGGATACAATGCAAGTGTTTTCAGGTTATGTCACTTCTCACAGGTCCCAGAATCAGTCCTCCAATGTGCGGGAGAAGGGGTAACAGGGACGGTGACAAATTACTGTGTAACAGTTGGCATTCATGGATCTCACTGGAAAATTGGCACCCTAAACTTGATAGGGCGGTTTAGCAGCAATTCTAGAGTAATTTACAAAAGAGGAGGACCCATGTTTCCAATCAATAGAATAAACTATGATGGGGGTATCAATCCAAAGGTTTGTTCTCAGTATGTGAAGCATATCAACTAGAAGCAAGATATCAAGATACAAAAAGGGAGGAGGTTTTGGTTAAAATATTGAAAGAAAAGGAATAACCAAAAACATCCATTTTTCATAGGCTCTTGCAACATAATAAACCACTATCATCGAAGAATATTTAAGAAAGGAATTACTAGGGACCCTCTAGATGTCACCTATATCTGATCAAGAGGGATTCACTAAGGGAGCAATACCATACTACGTGCGTTCATATTGGGGGATATATATTCAGGAAAAATTGGCATAATATATTGAGCATATAATAGGGGGTGAAGGGTTTTTATTTGTTGTGTATAAAAAATGGAGCTCAAAGTTAATGGAAAATTATAAAGGGGTATAAAAAATGTTAGCAAAAAATGGATAGCTATAGAAAGTATGGTGTATAATTAAAACTGCACAGGAAATTTTAATCTAAATCGCAAGATATAATCCTACTCTACTTCTCTACGTAATTCAATTCAAAATTTAGAACATTAATCAGAAATAACACACATTCACACAATATTTTTCAAAGGGAAAGCAATTTGCTAAAACCCCTTTTCCTGCTTGCATTAATATGATGAATAGAGATGTATTACAATTGCTAGCTCAATCTGAGCTCAACCTGCAAGTGAATAAGTTATCTCTCTACTCACTGAGAAGCTCTAACCCATACTTAGTCAATTTCTACCTCTGCTTGAGCCCCTATCTCCTTGTGCAATTGCTAAGGAAATTAGGCCCCTATTATTTAGGAGTTTCCTCCAAAATGATTGTGCAATTCCCAAGGTTGATCATCTAACTGCATGAAACATCTGTACACTCAAGACTCGTCTACAACTGATGTTACGCTGCCTTGTAATCTCCACCACAGTCGGGGAACTCGAATTCTCTGCATGCATTACCCATTTTGGGTTGATTGATCATTTAACTGGATAATTACTTGTTAGACTAAAGTCTCACTACACAACTAACCTTCCACTAGTTCCTCTCCAAATGAAAACAAATTGAAATAATTGATCTTGATTGCTACAAATTAGCAATCACACATGATTAACTGAACTCTAACTCCTCTAACTTGAATTTACTGAGTTAACCGAGTGACAAGAGCCATGTCACACATGTTAACTACATCCAAGTTGTCTGCTGATGTGGAAATTCAACTTTTCTCAATTTAACGAGGGCAAAATCAAATTGAGACTTTCTTACTGCATTTTCAAAAATGCCTACAATATCTAGTGAAAGCAAGGGATTTTTAAATTGGGATGGTGTATTGGATTCGTATTGGTAGAGGATTAAATAAAGTGATTTTTAGAGGTGTTTTCTAATATGTAGTCAAATTAAGGGTATTGTTTAGTATGCCACGAATGCACATGCTATGTGAAAGGTTCATTGATTAAACCCTTAGGTGTTTGATGCATTAAGAATATTTAGATCACTTATTCAACTATTGTATTTTCTCTGTGGCACAACAAAATAAAATATCTGACTACTTTATGAAAATGGATAGAGACCCCTTGAGTATATGTAGTACTATAGCTAGATGATGATCTCAAGATTTATCCAATACAATTCTTAATCATATTTGGATCCTCTCACCTGGATTTATCCTTTGCGGAATTTGGAAATAACATAACCAAAGAATATTCAAAGGGAAGTCTATTTCTCTGGACTTCACCTTCTAATTTTTTAGCTCTATCCTAGTCTCCTCAAGATTGGAAAACATCCGTCCATGAAGCAGAGATTTTGAAGGAGTGGTTTTTCTCTCCTCATAATGGGATGCAACCTTTCCATCCCTCCTTTGGCTAGGCTTCAAATCCTGTTAATTGGAAACCCCCCCCCCAACCCTGCCCCATTTTTTGAAGTTAAACTTTGATGGTGCAAGAAAAGGAAATCTGGGACCTACAAGATATGGATGTATATTTCGAGGCCAAAATGGTGTGATTGTGTTCATCTATTCTGGTAAGTTTGGTATTAATAGTAATAATGTTTCAGAATGATTAGTCTTCGTGTTGGGTTGGAATATGCCCATGTACAAGGCTTCTCTAAGATTCTCCTGGAAGGAAACTCCCAAGTTATTATAAAATGACCTACAAACTAAAGAATAAGTCCCACATTCATAAGGTATCATCAAGTTGGAGATCGTAATTCCTTTTTGGAATAGGTCTTGTTCCTCATCTCTTGTATGCCTACTCTAATTCCCGACCATGTCTGGATTTGGAACAAAATTGCAGACCTGTTAGCACACCATGGTTGTCTGGAAACCTCTTCGTAGTTGCATTCAAAGTGGGATCTCCTACCAAATTCACCTTTGAAGGTGGTTGTTGTCAATTAGCTTGGAAGGACTATACAACCCCATATGGGGTGAAAATCTAGCAAGGTTGGGGTGTGAGACGTTGTCACCCCACTTGGAAAAGGAGTTATGGAACGAGGGTCACACCTTTGGTGAAGTTTAGTGCACACAACACATGAATATAATGGCCATTCAGTGAGAGTTATTATACCCAGTGGGAAGGAAAAGATGACATGCTATGACTGCTTATAGATGACGGTGTATTCATTTGATGGCAGGAAAGGTAATAATTTCACCCAAGAATATTGGAGGTCTGGCTCCAAACATAAGGAAGAAAGTGTTGGAGGTTGCATCCACCTCACTAGTGATCAGGGCGATTAAACTAGGAGCAAGTTAGGAAGGTGCCTACAAGGTAGTGTTTCCATCCCCCTAGCTAGTATTATTTCTACTTGCAACTGATGTCCTCTTCTAGTTGTCATGGCTTCAAAAGATACCTAGTATCAACTTGTTTATCCCTCAATTTACTTTGTTTAAGTTAATTTGGAATTATTGTAGGGGGCTTTGTGTGGCTTCTAAATGAGAGTAATGGTATTTTATTTTTCTATCTGTGCTCTCATATGTTGGTTTCTCTAACCATATATTTACTCTTTTGTTGTATAACAAATCCCAGAGTGAGTTGCTAAACCCATTCCCCTAGTTTTGATTTAAAATTTCATCCTCGTCTTCCACCCTGTTTGACTAGTGTTGTTTCCCTTGTTACTTGGAGGTTATCTCATGCTGAGTGAATAGCTTGCATTTTGGTTTCTTGATACTGGTGCTAGGTTGTTTTGGGTAGGGAACTTGCAGCTGGTAGATTGTTTGTTGTTGCTCATTTTCAATGCCTTCTACTTCTATCCTCAAGTAATTATTAGTATAGTTTTCTCAGCTTCCTATCTTGGTTTTTATATGATTTCGATGCTATTGAGTCAACCACTCTATGTATACAGTTGAATTCCTATTGGCATGCATGACTCGCCTCTATTAAAGGGTGGAACTTGAGATGGTTTATTGTCTCTACAAGTGGTGTAGGTGGAGCTATAATTTCGTGGGGGGTGGGATTATATATTTCCTTTCTCACTCTAAGGTGGTTTACAAGTTTGGTTTAGGGTGGAGATCTGTTGGGTTTTCACTTCTACAACTCTCACACAAGGGAGCAAGACTGGTCATTGTTTGGATTCCTTTTTCTAGTAGCCCTAACAACCATTCCATGTCAGCAGGCTCAAGATTGAAGAGAGGATACTTAATACCAAAAGAGGGTTCACAAAGGCCACAATATTATGCATCACAGGATAAAAGTGTTTGCATCTCGCCATCAGGATCTTACACTTGCTAGTGTTTGGGAAGAACTCTCCTGATCTGACGGGGAAGCTTCCACTCATAGGACCACTTTCTTAGACACAAAGGTGTTAACTAAATGGGAAGCTTGGATCCTAGATATAGGGAACACAAGGGCTAGGTTAAATCAATACATGCAGACTGTAGACATATATTGGCAAATGAAATTTTACTAGGTCAAACGATTTTAGATCGACACGAGAACTGTGTAGATACCTGCACTCTTTTGAACACGGCTGATGAGCCCCAATTTTGGTACAATTTGGGCTCATTTTGGCCTATTCTACTTGCTCAAACCATTCATTTTTTATTGCTTATGCATGCATTTCTTAGTTTATTCATGTTGTTTGTAGGAAGAAGGGTAGGCACTCTCTCTACGTGACTAATGCATTATGATTCCAGGTTTTGGCATTAAAAGGGAGCAAAAGACAACGAAAAAGGAGATAAGGAGACAACGAGGTGGCACTGCGGGTTTTAGGAGAGGTTGTCCACGGTTCTAGGGACATCCCTCGTGATTCCCACCAAGAACTCCGAGCTCTAATCCATCTCCCCTCCGAGCTTAAAAGCAGCCAGCTGTCCTACAGGAACAGCAGTTATAAACTGCTCTACAGGAACAACAATTATGACCATCCTACAGGATCAGCAGTTAAACTCTAGTTGGACAGCCGAGCTCCTAAAATGAAGGACACTTGTTGGATCATCGTTTTTGTATAAGTATGGAGGCCTTAGCCTTAGATAGGTTGTTGAAACTCTCGTATTGCTATTGTAATTTTGGAGCACAGCTCAGCTTTCGTTCCTTTTTGTAAGCCAATTTGGCATGATATCAGATTATGAATAAAGAAGGCAGATTCTGATCTAGTTTTGAGTTTTTCTTAAGGAGACTATAGCTCTCAGGTTAGGGCCCAACCTGAGAGCCATAGATCCCCTCTGCTGTAGTGTTGTTTCCATTTCATTTCAGCACTTTGAGCTTTTCATTTGCACATGCAATTCGAATTACAGGTTGTTGAGTTGGTCTTTTTCATGAGTTAGATAGGAATTGCTTATGGTGAATTTGTTTCCACTTGCTTAGTGTAGCAGAGGATAGATATAATCGATTGGAGCTCCAACAAAAAGGTTGTTAAGGCTCACTGCCGTCTCATCTGGGATTGGAGTGAAGTCCATGACTAACCACCAAAAATACGCATTTCTTTCTTCCATGGTTGCTGCAAACACAGTCACGTTATGTTAGATGCTTCCACATGATTCACATCTGCACCACACTCCCTTACCACAGCTTCATGCACATTCTCCTTCGCGTTTAGATTGCTACTCATTGAATTTACAAGCACAGGTAGTTTAGGTTAATGCATTTTTGGTTGAGTGACAGTCATAAGCATTTGTTTCACTTACACTGCTCTCTCTCATTCCATCACTTCGTCCTCCATCTTGATCACGCATGCAGACATCTCTTTGACCCCTGCTCCGCTCTGTTATCTCCCAGAGTCTTTCACTCCTCACGTACTTCCATTCTCTAGCCCTTTCGTTGACATAGCCCTTTACCTTCCATCCTCCTCCCTACACTCACTTCCCATCCTATTCTTCCACTTATAAAGCCATCACCAGCCTTATTCCTACCTTACACATCTCCCCCTACCATTCCATTACTCCTCCATCACTCCAAACACTCACGGTAGGTCATCCTGTAGCCATTTGTAGACATCCTGTAGAAAACAGAGTATCATGTAGGATCCTCCACAGCCATCCTGTAGGAGGCCACTCTCTCGGTTGCTGAGCATCTGAATGTGAGGAACCTCTGTGGATGGATGCTAAGGATCCCTAGGGACCTCTCCTAGCCTCCCCAACCTATCCCACGCTTTCCTTCCTTCTCCATCCCATCTACACAACCAAACCCTAGTTAGCACAAGATCACCATCATTCCACACACTTAAAGGAAAAATACAAAAACATAACTTTCATGATGCAAGTAGTTTAGATCCATGCATTTTCATTTATTAGAGGTAGTGACAGCATTGGTAGAAGTTGCATTTACATTCCGTGCACTGTAGAGGTCAGACTAGTTAAATTAGGGTTTCCTAGGTTTACATGCTTTGATTTGCTTTCAATTCATTTTTGTCAAGTAAAGTAGCTTTCCTTTGAGATTAGCTTTCGTCCATCAATTAGCAAGCTTCTTCTGAGAGCCCATAGAAGTTGGCTTGAGACCTAGCGGACTTGTGCCAGCTGACCAAGTAACAGCTGCGACAAGAGCTGGTACTTGTGCATATAGCACCGTTGCTTCCAAGTTTGTACGAACTATCGGGTTGATAAAATGAGAGACAGGAAGCCCCAGGAGTTGTAGCATTATTGCTACAATACTGTAGCTCACCATTAGAGAAATTTTGAGGTCCAAAATGAGCCTCAAAACAGAAATGTAAAACCAAAATCAAATTTATAAGAACCAACAGTATTCAAGATGATGATGTCAACCATGGGGGATGATTCACCATTTTTCGAGTAAAAAGGTAAAATATTAAAAAATAAAAAATAAAAAAATAAAGCTACTTTTTTCAACTTATCTCCCTACTATTTTACTTAAATTTCTAGCGAGATCACATGTTGGATGTGGAATTTAATTACAAATCCAATGAGTACCCATGTTGCATACTTTGGATGGACCTTGCTACACGAAAAATGAAAAATACATGAAAAATGTGATTGCAATCATGTTTTTTCATGTATTTCTCATTTTTTGTGTAGCAGGGTCCATCGAAAGTATGCAACATGGGTACTCCTTGGATGAGGAATTAAATTCTGCATCCAACGAGTGGTCCTACTCGAAATTTGAGTAAAACCGTAGGGAAATAAGTTGAAAATACGAGTTGAAAAAATAGTTTTTTCTTTTTTCCCTCTAAAATTTGATGATGTAATCTAATCTTATTTTATTATTTCCATTATTATTTTATAATAATCCATAGGAGGCCCATTTTAGACCTCAAAATTTCTCTAATGACACATACATATGAGGGATCTAGATTAGATAATGGAGAGGATTGATCGACCTTGGTATTCCTTCAAAAATGAGAAGTACTCAAGAGAACCCAATGCACCCATCTAGGCACCAACATCAAATACAGATCCTTCAGTTTAGTTATGTTATGATATTTCTCATGGATTTCATATTTTTTCTTTTGGTTAACTTTCTATAAGGCTATTCATGCTAGTTTCTTCGTCCTAGTCACTTTCTTTTTATCTATGTTAGAACCCAAGTATCTCTCTCCTCCTTACAAAGACTATATTTTTGCATATGGTTAGGTCTTCCTAGTGAGATATTGATCTAACAATATATGCTACATTTTGTAAATTTCATTTTTGATGACAATAGAATTCACCCCAAAATATAATAATAACTATTTATTATACAAATATATATAATATTTATGATTAAATGAGTATAATGGACATGTATAAATACACATAGTAGGTGACAAGTTTGATGTCCACATAAAATGACACAACTTATCATTATCACACACTAATGTTACATAATACTTGTCTTATGATTACTATTACACAATTTTTACTTATTACGTAAGAATTAATATATTATAACCCTAGTTGTAATATAGCCCAAGTATGTTACAAGTCTCCACCCTTAAAAATTATTTGTCCTCAAAGAAAGGGAAAGGAAAACAACTTCTGAAAAATGAACCATCTCCTTGTAGCTTTCACCTATTTTGCAAGGTTAAGGACATAAGGTGAAGAGTTCTTCGAAATCTTGAACAATATTGTCACATTGAAAAAATATCAATCCATTCGAAGTGGATTTATTTTTATACTCTAATGATAAATTATGAATTTGATCTTATTTGTTGTTGAATTCAAGGTGCGTAGATCTTTGGATGCTTCAATATGTAAGAACACCATTAACCTTGGTTAAGTACTTTGATATATTAGCATGTTGATTCTCAATGCTACATATTCTAACATTTAGGTGCCAATATGGTGCCCTAATAAGATTACCCTTCTTAATCTACGTTTTGATCTTGACATGATTTACTTGAATCATTATGACAACATGTGATATTTTTGTATAACTAGTGTGACAAAACCCTTCAACTAATGTTGGGTGTGTGTTATATTCTTTCCACGACTAGCCCCATGCACGAACCCTATATTAGGTGGGCAGACCTACTGTTACACAATAATTTGTCACCGTCCCTGTTACCCCTCTCCTACACCTTGGAGGACTCATTCCGGGACTTGTGAGAAATGACAAGACTTGGAACCACTTGCATCATTCCCCTCTGAATATGAGCTTCACATGCCCTGAAGACATCTCCTGCAGCTTGCCCATAAAAATAGCCCTTTTTGCATTAGCGCGGGTTCACTATGTACTGCCCATGCCAATGGGGAAAATCCTCCAAAGAGAGCGCGCCAGTTGGCGCTCTGTCACAGAGTCGCAATTGCGCCAACCTACTTGGGCAAAGTTTTTAACAAATCAACTTCTGAAAGTTCTCTCCAACTCATTCACCAACTGAGTCTATGTTAGGTGAGGATGGTTTGGCTTCGAATCTCCTTGAATGGGAAGTAGTTTTCCACCCTTCAATGGAAGTTTCCAAGTGATAATTCCAAATCCATGATTAATGTGATTGATCTTATCTTTCCCTCCTTCATCTATAAAAGCTTGTCTCCATACCTTGAGCAAGCTAGTAGTAATGGTGGTGGTAATGTTGATGCTGTAAGGAAGATATCAAGAGATCAAGAAGAGTTGCAAGAGCTTTCCTAGTGTCCATAAGGCTTAATCTAAGTAAGGAGATCTTGTTACTAGAGAGAGAGAGGCTTGTTCCCCATCACCTCATGCTTTGCAAGACTTGTGTAGCTGAGCACCCAGCCAAAGGAGGACTCAACGTCAGAACATTGGTTGTATTCTCTTTTTATTATTATTAATAATAGATGACTACTATTATGGTTCCACTCTCATTTTTCTTTGTAATGGTTAATGTGAGTTATGTCCTTTCTGACTGATGTATAATTGCATTTATTATATTTCACGCTTGTGTTTGTGTTTCTCTTTGTGTGTGCAGGTGTCTATTCACGAGGATCGTGGAGGATTGTGACCGGCCAAAGCAAAGGAGCGAGGGCGACGTCTCTTCATCAAACATTAGCGTTGGGATCCAAGTAGGTTTTCATTGCCTACCTTTTATTTGCAATTAGGAACTTGCATGGTATCATTGACTGATTATTGCTAGACCTGTTCTGGGCTAGTAGGGATCGCCTCTATCCGTAGAGGGGATTTACCTCTCCACCTACCTATGGTTTTGTGCATGGATTTCGCACGTGATTTTGGGCATGATGGTTTTCTGCCCATGATATTTTGTAGATCTGATCAAGGGAACTACAATTATGTTCTAATTCAGGGTTAATGGATTGGGGTTTATGTATGCTTTGGCATGTATATATATATGTATTGTAACATTGAAAGGAATATAATTAAAAATCAATCTGGTAGTCCCGGTTTTGGGATCCAAGGGAAAATCTCTGTGTATATATGTTTTATGCTCTTGCCATTGTTTATTTTTAATTTTTAAGAATTTTTTTACAGGTAATTTTTGTACAAGGTTAAAACCTACAACTAACACGTGACTTCATTAGTTATGACCAATGGTCTTTCAACCTTCATTAAATCTATGAATGTTGATTTGCCACTTAATTGTTTATAGAACTTAAATTTTGGAATATCTTCCATTAATTAGACTTCATTAGTAATGACACTCTGATTCATAGTTTTGATCCCTTCAATTGAGGTTGCATTATCATTAATTTTAATTTTTAGAGGCTCTTCCACTAACAACTTCATTGATAACAACATTAGGTTTTTCCACATTTATTGCATCGATGTTAGTACCCTTATCCTTGTTTTGGTATTTTTGTTGTGCTCTCTTCTCTTTCTTCATTTCTGCTACTAGAATTTTATTATTAAATAAGAAATTTTGTCATTTTTGGTTGAATTTTCTTTTATTAATATCTTTAATCTCTCTTTTGTGCGTATGTTTACATTGTTATTTTTTATTGCAATTTTTATGTCTATTGTTGAAATTTTCAAACTTCTTGTTGACTTATATGGGCTTGACCTAGGTTTGGAAGAGTTATTTAGCCAAACAAATCATGTAGCTACCGACCCTTTCGGAAACAGCCCGCAGAGCATGGATTGAGGTCTCACCCGAGGTAGTAGGGGAGGGTGCTGGAACCAGGTTTCCACACCCTTGGGCTGTCAAGATGTGGTTTAGGGGACTTGCGCACCCTTCTACTGCTTCGTGCTGCTTTGTAGTCGCGCAAATCTAGACCCGGAGCAAATTCCACTTTCTATTTATTATTGATCTAATCTAATTAATGGAGCGTATCATATTTTCTTAGCATGGTCTTTAAGAAAACATTTAGCAAGTTTAACCATTCACGCACTTAAAATGAACGCAGATTCACATACATCCATTACATTCATATTTAAACAAATATAGAAAGGTAAATCATAAAGTCAAATGCGCGATAACATAGAATTATAGAAGTAACTGATCTTTATTATTATTCTTCACCAATACATCCAAATCTACCTGTTATAGACATTTTTGTGCCTCGCAGCACGGAGCATGAAATGTCGATAATTACAGGGATCCTCAGTCCCTAAACATGTTGTTCTTACCCCTAGAAGAACAAGGTCAGCAAACCACAGCACTTCCCATCAGTTCTCCACCTGAAAACACTCAAAAACAGGCTATTTTTGGATCATGTCAGCTGCTCCACTGAGCATCTACGCTGGAATGCAACCGCTCCTCCTTGTACCTGCATTGAAAGTCAAATCTAATGAAGGCTGCCTGCGCTGGGCGAGATTGGCCAAGTGGCACAGTCATTCTGCAAGGTGTCAATTTCCCAGGAAGCTTCCAAACTGACACTTGGTTTAAGGGATTCGCCCTGTGATGAGTAAGAGGTACTTGATCTCCATGTGTAAGCAAGGATCTCCAAGTGGACTCAAGAACTGAAGTTTAACTGAAGAGGGAGAGGACACAAGGCAGCTTTATGTCAGTCTCAAGCTGACTCATCCTTTCTTCTTCTATCCTATATATAGAGCTCTTCTATGAGGTCTAGGGAGGCTGGAATTTTGTGCAAAGCAAGGAAGTGCTGTTGGTTTACAGTTAGAGCTATTGGGTGATTGCTTTTATAGAGGTGAAGAGGAGATTTCTTGCTGCTGGGGAGGTGCTGCTGGATTGGAGCCATTGATGGTTGTAACCTTCTCAGAACCCTTTTACTTCTATCAATAAAGCTTTGAATGTTCTCCTATATACTTGTATTGCATTGATGTATTGTATTTACTTGTATATCTGATTCACTCTAATCCATGCATCAGTTATGAGTACATGTTTCTTGTAGTTTTCCTTCTCTTGTTTGTGCAGGATCTTTGTGTAGCTGGGCCGGCAAAGGGAGCAAGGAGCTGGGAACAAGAGACAAAGAGAGAGGATAGGATCGACAAAAGCGAAGGATATCGGTTGGTCAATCTTTTCTTCCTTCTCTGTACTTTCATAAAGGAAAATATCAAAGCTTTACTTTCAGTTGTTGCTAAGGACTGTCACCCTTAGAGTAGGGATAGGGTCATCCGAGTCGGATACTTTTCCCCACAACAAACTGGCGACTCCGCTGGGGAACCTAGTATCTTGTTGGTTTATTGTGTTTCTTGCTATTCATCTCATAAACAAGGAGAGCACCAAATCGAACTGCAATTGAGTCCTTCAATTGCAAAGTAGAGGGCAGCTGCTCTGGCTCAGTTTCTGAGCAAGTTTATGATTTGAAGAGCTGATCCACAAGGACTCTTGTGCTCTTTGTGATAGCTTTTCATCCTCTTGATCATCCCTTAGCTTGTACTTGACCTATAGCTTTTTATTTCAGCAAAAACAGTGAATTTTTGAGCTTTTTATGACCCGAAAACCCTTGTAAACGCAGCTCTCGTGTCTCAGTGCAGGCTGCCCAAAGGCAGTCTGCATTTCAGCGCAGGTACTCCCTTCGGGAACTGCGCTGAAAGTTAGTTTGACAGACCAGAGCCTGCGCTGGACCAGTTAGCCAGTGTCTTGCTGAGGTTTCCTACTGAGTCTTGGCCCTGTTTTCACTGTTGTTTTGCTGCTGATTGCTTGTCATTTGTACTTGCTGTAAACCAACTTTCCTTGACATTATTCCGCCTCAGTTGTGTGATGAAACTGTGATTGTTCTTTCAGTATTTCTTGTTTCAGTTACAGTTTCCCATTGTGAAAAGCAAACCAGTATAGCTGTGGCCTCTTAGATCTTGAACTGTAAAAGTGTCGTCGTGATCTTAAGAGCTAGTTTTATTACTGTTCATGGCTGTTTGAGTTTGTTTGTTTTTCATTTTATGGTTTGAATTCATACATTTTTAGTGTCGAAACAAGTACCTGTAAGGCGTCTTTTGATTTTAGACAAAACTTGTTTGTTTACGCTTCAAATTGAATTCGAAAATTATACGACAGTTTCCTTTTGTCTACATCAACATTAAGGGAAAAGAAAAGAAATACATGCATCTTGCATTTGCATTTTTTGATAAGTTTGCGTGATTGATCTAGGGGAAAGTGCATTAGTTTGTGCTTTGTGCTCTGTGTGGAAAGATAATGTTTTTCTCTCCCCTCAGTAGTTAGGATTTTCAAAGCTAAAAAGATTGAAAAGCTTGCTTATCATTTTAGCTGCATTTAGGAATTTGTACCAATACATCTCGTGGTGATCCTGAAAGACAAACTGCTAAACAAGATCAACTTAAAATATATTGAATGAATCTAAAAATGCTTTGTAACATAACGCTCACAATAGAGGTCTAGGTAGAGACGTGTTCCGGCGTCGTTAAACGTAGTGACTGTCGATCTCTACGAAGGTGGGTGATTCCTCCTGAGGGACGATAGCACTAATACGGACTTGTGCTCCCGCGTACCATCGCATATATTGGGAGACCCCTATAGGAATTTATCCTTTATCCTTAGGAAGCCGTGTCGGCCGCCCTACTGATCGCGATGCAGTGAACACAGCATTCACGAAGATCGACCACCCGTACCGTAAAACGTATTCTGTGGTTTCGCGAAAGGTTTGGCACACCCTCTGCCTAGATCTCCAGAGCAGTTTCTTTTGGCCTTTTTCAAACTCTATAACTGAAAAAGTCCAACCGAGCATTTGTCACTTCGGGCTCGTTAATACATCGAAGGCGACTAGAGTCATCTTTAGCTTTTTCTCGACTCTTAAAACATGAAAAAGCAAAGTTGTGTCTAAAAGCGTCTAATAAAATTCATTCAATACGGAAACATAATTCCCCTTTTTGTATTTTAGTTGATCGAGTAATCCGCAACCGTGGAGGAAAGTCAATTAGAACTCCGTCGTTCGAGGAGACTCGCGAGTCAACCGTCTTTGTCTCCGGAATCGAGAGTAGTACGGACGAAGCAAACTCGCTTGACCGGGTCAAAATCTCCCATTAAAGTTAGAACAACAGTTCCAACTACATCTGAGATTCTGGTCACTCCTAATATTTCTGGAATCCCTGCCTCTATTGAAGAAGTTCAACAGCGACAGAGGGACAGTTGTACTGATCCTAGTCTGAGAACAAGTACTTGCATAACTGAACCAGTTCCATCTGAAACCGGTCCACAGAGTCTCGTTGCTCAAACAACTGTCGCTGTCGAAGCAACCCCTTCTTCGGCACCAGAAATCTTTTATGGACCTGACGGTCTTCCTCTTCCTCCTGGTCTGATTGCAATAGAGGAAATCGTAGAGGACCAGCAAGCAAATACTCCAACTCATTTTGGAGTAGGCATCACTCTTTTTCCTTCTGCATCAGAAGTTTGTCCATCGCCAGTGGAAGTTCCTGTAGAATCGTTAGGCAGTTTATTGGATAGACTTAAAATGTCTGAGCAACCGTCGACATCTAGGACTGTGCCAAATGACACAGCAACAGCAGAAGCTCCTGCTGTCACTCCAACGATGTTTGCCGGCATACCAGCTGTCCCGACTAGCTCTCAACAGCTAGAAGGAGTCCACCCAGGGACTATTAGGACAACTTGGTCTGTTCCAATTTGTTCTTCCGGTATAATACCTGGTAATTCTTATGTTGAAACTAGACAAATTGATCCCTTTGGAAATCAGTTTGGACCATCCAGTCCTCAAAGGCAATCTATACCCTTGAGCTCCGGATTGTTACCGTATGGGGGGCAATATGCCCTTTCACTTCCCCCTCCGGGAGGATACCCATACGACAGTTTTCAACCGCATTCAGGTTTGACTGAAGTTACGACGAGTGGTTGGGTGCCTATGTTGCCCCAACAACCGAGAGTTGTATATTCCATGCAACAATGTGTACCTATGTCTAGCATCCCGACAACACCAGCAATTGTAACCGTGTCGCAAGTTCAATCGATGCCTGTTGTATGTCAACCCCAAGTTGTAATGCAACAGCCCCTTGACCCTGCAACACAACCACAATCGCCAACTGCCGGGACGACACAGATACAAACGGGAACCATAACCCCGCATCTTGGTCCGTCAGTTAGTATCGCACAGCAAAACATGGCTTCGCAGCCATGGATGATGCAATACCAACAACCTCAGTTTCAACAGGTGTACCAGGGATCTGAGCGACAGATCTTTGCAAATAGTGGGCAACCCTATATTCAGAACGGGTTAAATCAACCACTTTACAGTGGCCAAGCCCACCAGCCATATCAGTCCTATCAACATTAGTTGCATTATGCAGGTATGCAAAGGCCTACTGCTCAGGCGATTCCATAGTATCCTGGGTATGCCTCGCCAAACCTAAATCAGCAGTTGCCATTCGTGGCGACTCTAGAATTACCAGATTTACATCGATTGACGAATGATCCAATCGCCTATGCCCATTGGTGGCCAGCGATTCCTCACAAACTTCCTTCGGACATTCCTAAATTCAATGGAAATCCTGGCGAAGACCCGTCGAATCATGTGATGACTTTCCATCTGTGGTGTTCGTCGAATACCTTGAATGATGATTCGATAAGGCTTCGCCTTTTCCAGAGGACATTGACTGGTCCGGCGGCTAAATGGTATATTGAATTACCTAGAGCCTCTTTCGACAATTTTAGTTCCCTAGCCACGACTTTCTTAACACACTTTCAGTTACCTATAAGGTACGAAACTGGAACCGAGATCTTAACCAATCTCAAGCAGACAATGACCACACATATATCAGATCATATACATGAGTGGCGTCGTCGTCGCAGAATGGTAAAGACTTATGTTCCAGATCAGCTTTTAGCTGAGTGGTTTATAAAGTCACTTCTTCCTGCTATAACAGAAGATGTGGCCAAGGGAGGCGTCGTAACAGAGGAGCAAGTTATTGCTCGTGCCCAGTATTTAGACTTAGTATATACTCAGTCTGGCACACTCTATGACAAGATACCTGACGCCCCTAGACCGGAATTTTCAATTCCTCCCCCTCCTGGATCAAATAGTGACTCTCATGCCGGCGATGGTGTGATTGGCACTGCAAATGCAAAGTCAACACGGGATTCGTCTAAGAAAACCCGTAAGACTTCGAATCAAAATGCAAATGAAGAACTTCTTGCCTCGGAAGTAAGTGCCGTGTCGGACGACAAGGGCAAACAACTGAAGCAACCAGGAGACAAGAAGAAAAAGAAAGGGAGAAAAGGGAAACCCCCTTCGGGGTGTCATATATGCGATGAGGATCATTGGACAGCAGATTGTCCATGCAAAGCTGAGCTTAAAAGATTCTTTAAGAGTCCGAAAACCTCAGCTGTGTTGACTGATCCGTTTCCTAATCCTGGTCAAAATCTGGTTGCTAATCAAAATGCTTCCCGATCCCAAGTGCTTATGTTGTCTACCTCAAAGCAGCAGAATAATTCGTTGACAAGGAATAAAGATTACGGGAATCCATGGCTGTCAAATAACAAGGCTAATGAACAACCTAGTAGTTCGACGACAGCTTTGACCAAAGTTGTGCCACCCATCATTCCTGAACCAATGGTAAAGTTGCCAAAGGGATTAGTACACAAATCGACATTTAATCCTCGTGCCAAAATAGCACAAAATTATAATATAATAGAGGACCTGGCCCAATCGCCGTCCGCTATGTCGACACTTGAGGTACCGCAAAATTGCCCCTCCCAAGAGCAAACTTTATTATCAGCAATAGGTGGGATTGGCTCAATGGATTCCAATCTCGTGGCCTTTGATCATAAAGGATATGACCCTAAGTTACCAGCTCAACTAGCTTTCCTTATTCAAGTGAAAGCCCTCAACAAAACTGTTCATCGAACAATTATTGATGAGGGGGCATCTACATGTCTTATGTCGATGAGTTGCTGGAAAAATTTAGGCTCACCACCCTTGTCGAAATCGTCAACGACCTTAAAAGCATTTGATGGATGATCATACACTCCCTACGGGATTTTAGGTAACTTGCAAGTTGAACTGGGGGGCAAAACAGTAGAAGTCGATGTTGAAGTAATTGATGGAAACCTCGATTACAACATCCTACTAGGAAGGCCCTGGATATATGCCATGGCTGCAGTCGTGTCGACCTACTTCAGGAAGATTGCATTTCCCTTTCAAGGAGGGATTACAGTCGTCGACCAACAAACTTTCCTCCCCGACAGTTCACAAGTTACGGGAAGCATTCCAATGACACATGGAAGTGATCATTCGCTTCAAAATATTGGAGTAGGTCTCCTAAAAGACCCTGCCTTAATGGGTACTTTTTCCCTACCGCCTGCAAGTAATCTGGCGGAGGTGGCCACAGTGGAAACCTACAATATGAAATCTTCTATATCTAATGGATTCGAAAGATTCCTAAACATTTTGTCAGCATGGATCATCGCCCTAATAGAAATACTGTAAATACAGTGGGCTTCAAGGATAGTTCCTATCTCATGTCAACCTCGTTAAAAAATGAAACAAATCCCCTTTCCAAATCTCAAAGGTAAACCTTCATTCCAACCACCGAGTTGAATGCAATGAAGCTTGGGGGGCATGCACCTCGATTTTCATTATTATGCTGGGGGCATGCAAACTTATCATCGAGCAGTTTTAGCACATAGTTCATGCTCGTTAAAAAATAAACGCAAGATCCGAGCAGTTTTAGCGCATAGTTCATGCTCGTTAAAAAATAAACATAAGTTTATGAGCAGGCTTCCCTTCAGAGTTCAAGCTCATTCAGAAAAAATGAACCGATAAATAACCTTTTGAGATCGTAAATTCATCAGCCATAAAAGCCTTGGTCGTGTTTGTGCACCGTCACCTCCACTGTTCATTTGGCCGATCATTCACCTCCATTTGTGTGTTTACCTCTTTTGAGAAACAGCTGCGAAGAGTGATTTCACCTAGCCATCCTTGCGACACTGCCGTGATTGGAAAATTCCAACCTGTACCTGGAATCAGTTGCTATCCCTGTTTATCACTCGTTCCTCAAAAGACGAGTCTTCTTTGAGCTCTTTTCACTGACTCGTAAAATATGAAAAGTTTGCCGAGTTTTGGCCTTCCAGCTCGTTAAACAACCAGAACGCTATCCCTCCTCTAGATTTTAATCTTTTTGGACCTGAGGGATTATGGCACAAAAAGATCGAGCGCTTGTTTTGTTCGGCTCGTTAAAGCAATCGAAAATTCATCCCTTCTGTATTGTTTTATACTTTTTTCGGACTTAAGGGATTAGATGACGAAAAAGGAATTCTGGAGTTGACTTTATGTACCTTTTCAGACTCTCTAAAAATGAAAAGGACCGAGTTTTCCTTGTCGTTAGACTCGTTAAAATGATTAAATAGCGACAAACTTGTCTTTAGACGAGAACGAGTTTCCCTATCGCTAAGCTCATTAAATCATAGCGATGGGCTTGCCCGAAGGGCAGGTTATAGAACAAGCATATGTTATCCTCCTCAAGCTTGACAAAAATAAAGAGGTACTGGTCAGAAATGACTGGGGAAAAATTGGGAGAAAATCAAAGTTTAATGGTAGCAAGTCGCTCTTGAACATGACACTTTTCCTCCGTACTACATCGGGTTGGGTTGTTTCATTCACCGGTCTCATCACCATGGTCTTCGCCAAACCGTCCACTTTTGGGGTAATGCTACCGATCCATCGCATCAGTGTCGTTATATGTTCAAGAGAGGTCATTCTGAAAGTGTCAACCGTGTCCCATCCACTGCCATACATTATCCTTCATCCATTCATGATCGCCACCCTGAATCATATATCACAGTTTGTTTTCACCTCCACTAAAATCATTAGCTCCGTTCCGTGTCATTGATGTGGGATTCATTAAGGCCCTCCTTTGACGGATCGCTTCTTGTCGACTTCAGCTCATTATCCAAGAAGTTGATCTAGGAACAACCCCATCAGTACTTTGAAGCTTGCATGCCTCAATGGCAAGTTTCTCACTTCCGGCGACAGGTATACATCAATGACCTTCGACCAGAAGATTTTGCGTGGCGTTCGACGCCAAGTCCTTTATTCACGCCACGTGAATTGTACTGCAGTACCTTGAGGGTCATTATCATTATCGGTGATTCCTCTCGCGCTTGTTAACGGTTTTCATCATTGACCGGTAATCAAGCGATGTCTTTCCATGTTCGACTTCAGCGAAATTCTCACATGGATCAACTTGTACTTAGAGTGAAGATCGAACGAGTTTGAAGACCCCGGATCTAGTTTCATCCATCCGGGCTGCGATACATATTCAGGAAATATAAAAGCATTTTCCATGTACATCATTGCAGCAGATGATCATCCTACTCAAAGGATGATAATTTCAGCAGAAAATTATCAGTCTACCATCAGACGATCGTCTGTTATATGTACCAAAATGTATTTATAAAGCTGAGCATGGGAATGCCCGCCTCAGCTAGATCATGAAAATAGAATGAAAAATAATGTATTGTATTGTATTGTATTACAGGGCGCCTCCTCAGCACTGGAATGAACTTCGGACCCTCTAGATAAAGCATTTCACCCGATAAACGGCCTCATACTTCAGGGGGCAACTATTATAGACATTTTTGTGCCTCGCAGCACGGAGCATGAAATGTCGATAATTACAGGGATCCGCAGTCCCTAAACATGTTGTTCTTACCCCTAGAAGAACAAGGTCAGCAAACCACAACACTTCCCATCAGTTCTCCACCTGAAAACACTCAAAAACAGGCTATTTTTGGATCATGTCAGCTGCTCCACTGAGCATCTGCGCTGGAATGCAACTGCTCCTCCTTGTACCTGCGCTGAAAGTCAAATCTAATGAAGGATACCTGCGCTGGGCGAGATTGGCCAAGTGGCACAGTCATTCTGCAAGGTGTCAATTGCCCAGGAAGCTTCCAAACTGACACTTGGTTCAAGGGATTCGCCCTGTGATGAGTAAGAGGTACTTGATCTCCATGTGTAAGCAAGGATCTCCAAGTGGACTCAAGAACTGAAGTTTAACTGAAGAGGGAGAGGACACAAGGCAGCTTTATGTCAGTCTCAAGCTGACTCATCCTTTCTTCTTCTATCCTATATATAGAGCTCTTCTATAAGGTCTAGGGAGGCTGGAATTTTGTGCAAAGCAAGGAAGTGCTGTTGGTTTACAGTTAGAGTTATTGGGTGATTTCTTTTATAGAGGTGAAGAGGAGATTTCTTGCTGCTGGGGAGGTGCTGCTGGATTGGAGCCATTGATGGTTGTAACCTTCTCAGAACCCTTTTACTTCTATCAATAAAGCTTTGAATGTTCTCCTATATACTTGTATTGCATTGATGTATTGTATTTACTTGTATATCTGATTCACTCTAATCCATGCATCAGTTATGAGTACATGTTTCTTGTAGTTTTCCTTCTCTTGCTTGTGCAGGATCTTTGTGTAGCTGGGCCGGCAAAGGGAGCAAGGAGCTGGGAACAAGAGACAAAGAGAGAGGATAGGATCGACAAAAGCGAAGGATATCGGTTGGTCAATCTTTTCTTCCTTCTCTGTACTTTCATAAAGGAAAATATCAAAGCTTTACTTTCAGTTGTTGCTAAGGACTGTCACCCTTAGAGTAGGGATAGGGTCATCCGAGTCGGATACTTTTCCCCACAACACTACCCTACGCACTCAGTTGCAGGGGTCCACGCACACAGCTACAAACTTTCTAGGCCTCTGTGCACACAGCTGTAGAGCCTCTACCTACTACCCCACCCCTCGACTCGGACTTACAAACACTTTCAGACTATTTGCTTCAAAAACCCATTACATTTCATATTCCAAAAAGAACTACCTTTCCCTCACAGAGCCACGCTTTATTTATACCCTTCCTTGGCCCGTGATCCCTGCTCGGGCCAACTCTATTTACATTTCTTTACATTCTTTTAGGGCAGAATACCCTTTGACTCAAACTATTATAATTCGTGCTCCACATAATTCGGAGTTTTCACAATAATTTAACCCTACTTTTTGGGCATTCTGCCCCAAAACCGCTACGCGGGACCTTTGCTACCCAACAGTCCCCCAACACAATCATCATGACTCATCCCGAGTCACTCGCCAGCACGGCTAGATGCTCTGCCTTGGCTTTGCGGTTCACCTCCCTTTGAGTGACGCTCGTCGTCTTGCTACTCCTTCATTGTCTCCTACAACGCTTCGTCTCGCTCCTGCTTTAGTGTTTTACCATGTCTCACAACTGATGATGCTCATTCTGCTTTCCTTGGTTAACACAAAACACCCCATCATAGGATTTTAGCGCGAGCAGGGGAGCTGCATATGGGACCACTTGGTACCACCGCAACCACTTCCGACCTTGGTATCTTCTCTTCGCACCGTCTGTTGCAGCTTGTGTTACAATTTTGCAAGACCCTGGCTGCTGTTCGCAAGATCCCAATCTTCGAGGTACATCAGAGACGACTTATTAAATGCATATCTACCCATGGTCACCGTCTATCCATCCTTTCATTATTCTGTTGTAGTACGCCGACCTGCCCCTGGGCGAGGCGACGACATCCAGACCAATTCTTCTTCGTGTTCCCTCTTTTCCGGTACATCCCCTACTGGTGATGCTGCAGTCTGCGGGATGCCCACTGCTATCAACACCATACTCCTTAAAGATTACTACTTCTCCATTGGCCAGATCACTACCTTCGGGCGCATGTCTTATGCAGAGATAATGAACAGCTCCATATGTGTTTCTGAAGTGTAGGCTACCCAGTGGATTCCCCTCAGTGATTTATAAGCCATGTGAATTTTGAATGCACTGAGTGCCACCGGTGTCAGTTCGTGTAAACTTCTCGTGTAAAATCTGTGGCAACTTGTTCCATATTTGGTTCGTACTGTTTCTCTTAATTACCCGTCGCCCGCTCCCTTTTACCATAATGCAGACATCTTGTCATAAATAGTGATATAAATGGTCATCATTCCTCTTATTAGCACATTTACGTGATCATTCTCGCGCAACAACGACCTTTGTGTTTGGTCAAATGTACGCACATTGTGGTACTAATGCATCTGTCCCCTAGGCTGCTTTATTAGCCCCTTCTCTCTTTCAACTGGTTGGAGTGGTGAGACTATCCTCAGAACAACTAGTCAGGCGGTCGACCCACCCGTGTGGAGCTTTAGGTGACTGCCATTCACTCTTCCTGGGAAGGGGTCTCCATTGACTTTAGCCAGCTGAACCGCACCCCGATCAGTAACTTCTTTGACGACATAGGGTCCCAACCAGTGCATGCGGAATTTACCTAGGAATTTTTTGAACTTACTGTCATCAAGCAATACTAGATCATTATCCTTGAAGGTGCACACCTTGATATGACAATCGTGCCACGCTTTCTCGTGTTGTTTCTGTACAGGCTGATGGAATCTAGCCAGAAATTGTTTCTCCTCCAATTCTTCTAGCTGTGCGAGCCTCTCTTCCAATGCCCTGCGGTCTGCCATACCTGTGATTTCCGCGATCCGTAGACTAGGCACAATATATTCCATAGGCATAACGACCTCCTTGCCATAGACTAAGTGAAATGGTGTCTAGCCCGTCAGCTTCTTGCACGTAGTTCGATATGCCCATAGCATAGTAGGGATGCACAAGTCCCACTCATTTCATTGCGTATTACAGACCTTAGTCAACGCGGTCTCCAAAATTTTGCTAAATGCCTCAACGGTCCCATTTGCTTGCAGATGGTAGGGCGTACTCTGTTGGTGATAAATATGGAATTCCTCAGTGAGTGCGCAGATCATTTCATTCAAAAAATGTGTTCCCCTATTACTCATGAGAATTTTGGGGCAACCAAACCTGGTCAGTACATTATTGAACAAGAATTTTGCTGATGTCGCAGCCGTGCAATCCTTAACTGGCTGTGCCCTGGCCCATCGGGTCAAATAGTCAGTTGCAGTGATGATATAGCGTGCACCTGTCTTTCCTCGCGGTTCAATAGGCCTGATGAAGTCAGTCGACCATTTCTCAAATGGTGGTAGCGGCATCTGTGGCTAAAGTGGCATTTCATCCCGTCACGATGGTTTGCTCGTCCGTTGACATACATCGTAGGCCCGACAGTATGCTTTCGAACCTTGATGTAGAGTGGGCCACCATAATCCGGCGCAAAGAATCTTTTGGGCTGTGGCTTGGCCCACATAATTTCTACCAACAACCCCTCCATGTTCTTTGCCAAGGATCTGTCCGTGCTCGAATTCTGGTACATATCTGTGCAATATTTCATCGTTGCCCATCTTATATAGGTGGCCTGCAATTATGGTAAAATCTGTTGCGCGTATCACCAATTCCTTCTTTTTCTGGACAGAATACCCCTGTGGCATAGTGCCCGTAATTAAAAAGTGGATTATATCTTCAAAGTGGCCATCTGCAATGTCCACGACATATAATTGGGCGTCCAGGAGTCCCTCCTCTAGATTCATTGGTTCTTCGTTGATCTTAGTTCGGGACAGGTGATCCGGACTTGCATTCAGACGTCTTGACTTTACAACAACCTCAAAGTCATATTCTTGAAACAACAGCAACCATCGACAGATGCGCCCCCCAACATAGGCTTATTCACTAGGTACTTGAGCACAGAGTGATCAGTATACATCTTAAAATGTCCTCCGAGCAGATAGTGGCAGAACTTTTGGAGCGCGTATACCATCGCCAATCCCTCTTTCTCAGTAGTAGAGTAATTCTTTTCTGCTTTGGACAACCTGCGACTTGCGAATGCAATCGAGTGATCAATCCCCTCTGCTCCTTCTTGAGTGAGTACCGTACCCAACGCGATACATGATGCATCGACATGTACATGAAATTCAATGTCCCACTTTGGAAAGACCACGATAGGGGCAGATGCCATCTTTTCCGTAAGTGTTTCCAGGTTTTTGTTAAATTCTTCGTTCTAGCAATACGTAGCATCCTTCTTCAGTAACTGTTCTGTTGGAGCTGTGATCTGGGCGTATCTTTTTATAAACTTTCGGTAGTAGCCCGTGTGTTCTAATGTAGCGTGTAGCTGCTTTACACTTTGCGGTGCTTGCAGATTTACTATGAAAATGATCTTTGCTGGATCCACCATTAGTCCTTGCTTACAAACCACATGGCCCAGCAAGTTCCCGAAAGGGACGAGGAAAGTACACTTCTTTAGGTTGAGTGAAATCTAGTGCCGACGGCAGGTATCCAGCATCAATCGTAAGCTCGCGACATGTTTCTTAACCAAGCCAAATACAATCCAGTCATCTAGGTAGACTTCTAAGAACTTGTGGATAAATTCCTTGAATGCGGCTACCACAATATGGGAAAATATCGCCAGTGCATTCTTTAGCCCAAAGGGCATTACCGTATACTGAAAATAACCCCATCCGGTAGCAAACGTTGTCTTTCTCTAATCCTTTGGCATGATCTTGATTTGATGGTACCCGGAGAACCCGTCATTGAAGGAGTATGCTTCCTGCCCACCCACATTTTCTAGTACCTCATCTGTAAAGGGTGTTGGAAATGGATTGTTAACACAAGCATCATTGAGCTTTCGCAGATCTATGCAGATGCGGATCTGACCCTTCTGTTTCTTCTCTTGCATGACCATAGGGCTTACCCAATTGGAGTCCTCAACTGGTTCAATAATTCATGCTGCCAACATCTTGTCCAATTCTTTGCAGACCTTTGCTTTGTATTTTGGATTCAATTGATAGGGTCGCTACTTCACTAGCTTCGCATCTAGCTTCAATGTTATCTTCATCATTCCTAGGTCTCCTAGAATCCATTTCAGCTATGTAATTTTTGTAGGGAATAGATCTCAGTATTCTCAGAGCAGCGCAACGACCTTTTCCACCATGGCGTCATCCCAGTAGTCCCCAAGCATAGCATACTTCCGCTCTTCCTCTGTTCCGATATTCACTTGCTTTGTTTTCAATGGTGCCATAATGTCTGGATCTTCTATCTCGGGACTGTACACCTCACAACTCCCTTCAGATTCTAGTATATTGATGTTACGCGGGTCATCCTCATCATAGTCTACTTGTACATTGTAACATGCTAAAGCCTGGCTCAATTGTCGCGACTAGTTTGATGGCACGACTTCTTCTAGTTCTGGGAATATGGCAGTCTTTACTAGCTATAATGCGTCATCCACGGTATCCATCCATTAGTATTCAAAGAGAAATGTCGACAAAAACCCTTCGTGTAGGATATCCTACTCGCTGGTGCCATGTTGGAGCTCTGTTTCCATATACTAGTTCCTTGGAATGACATCCAGGGTATGATAAAATAAGTGCACCAATCTGGTTGAGGCTCTGCAACATAAGTTTTGGTCCATTTGGTCAGGTGCAGGCACGGATCATCTTGTCCATCATATTTCTACGTTATTCATAGCTCTGGCTTCCCAAATCTTATCTGCATCATGCGCCTACAACTTTTCCAATCTTCAAAGGTTCCTTCATGTGTATCCCACCATCACACCGGTGTTAAGTGCAATGTCCATTTTAGCACATCAAATCGTTGGTACTCTGGTACCACACTTTCAAATTTAACCAGGAATTCATCCACTACCGTTAGCCCATCATGCATTGGAAGCTTGAAATTTTGAGCTTTAACGTAATACAGGGATTTCGTCATCATATTACAGTGTAACGTGGTTGCCCCGTTCACCTTGTTTCGCCATCGCTCGTCCTCTTCATCTGAATCACTATTGCATGAGCCGGTGTAGCCCCGGGAGAGTCTCCACTCCTCTTTTGGACTATTTGTAGCAATTTTATAGATACAATCCAATGCATCGTCCCTTTCTTCGTTGCACCCAGGTTCTGTGTAGCGTGGTCCATCTATTGGATCTAGTGGAACGACTACACGAAGCGACTTCTTCTCAAATATCATCTTTCTCTATTTGCGGTCAATAACCACATTCATGTTAGTGGCCCAGTCTATCCCTAACAATGTAGGGTATGGGCTATTTAACTTCGAAATCCATCCGGGTACTTCCACCATCAATATCTATTGTAATTCCTTGCATCCTTCCCATGGGCAAGATCTTCTGTTGATTGGCCATCCGCAATTGGATAGGAGACCATTGTAGTGTAGGCTTACCCATGCACTCCCAAGTCTATTTAGGAAATACGCTTGCATCTGAACCTAGGTCTAGAATGACCTGATCCATCTCATAGTCGCCAATCTACATCATTAACCGCATCTCCTGACTCGTCTGCGATGCGTGTCTTCCTAATTTCCGGACTGCGAGAGGTTAACCCCACCTTGCGCATTTATTAATTACTTCCTGTAACCCTTTAACTGCCCTGTTATCATGAAGCAGTTTTATGCATGTCTCTAAAAAGGTAGTCAACATCGAGGGATCCCTAGCCAGCTCAGGCCGATCCCTACTACCTCATGTAGAGACACCCATGAAGCTTTCCCTAGCTTCCATATTAGCTTCCCCATTGACCTCTCCTGTGGCTATGCCACTCCACAATACCATGTTTACCGTGGGTTCATCGTCGCGTGGTTCGGATCTCATCATCTACACATTTTGCGTTGTTGTAGGAGGTGCTACCTTCTTTTCATGAATCTGTGCTATCAGCATGGGGAAATCTAGTAGCTCATGATCGAATTTCTCATAATAAGGACATGATATTCGGGTTGGATTGGTACAATCCCGCGCGTAATGTCTTGGACCTCCATAGTTGTAATAGATTAGCTGCCCGTGACCTCTTCCTAGTCCCATTCCGCCTCGTCCTCGGCCTCGTCCCGGGAACCCACCGCACATCATCGCCGTGGCTAGATCCTGACCTCGCACCTCAGTCTGTATTTTGTAGGCAGGTGCCTGGTCCATCCACATTCAATAGCTACGACAATCTCTTTCTTTGTGACCCACTGATCTACAAAAGTTGCAAAAGAGTTACTGGGGGGTCTGGTTGTATTTTGGCAATAAATGACAGTTATTATTGTTGTGCTTTCCTCCTACTTGACAGATTGCACACTAGAGCGGGGTGATTACGCTCGGCCCTGCCTGTGCCTTTGGTCGCAATGGTGTCGGTCCCCCCATGACTACAAAATTCACTGAGACTGGACAATGATCTTTATCGTGTCCCTGGCTTCTGCACTTTATACACCATACTTCCTCCCAGACTTCTGAAGATGGTGTCTATCCTTGTTTTAACTTATGTATTTCCGAAAACAAATTTTGGACCTGCACTTGGATTTGCTAAAATCCCAACCCTGGGTCTTGTACCGGGGTTTCGTGCAACCGCATTGCTGTCTCCAACACTTCCACTTTGGTTGAGATCTTCTGTTGTGACAAAGCCGACTTTAGATATGGCGTTAATGATGTGATGAACCAAGCGCGGTACCATGCATCTGTCAGGGTCATGTTGGCCTTGTGAATGGTGCTTTTAAACCTTTGATCCAAATCCTACGGGGTCTCACCAGACATCATCATGATCTCTTTGAATCCTACGACTGACTACGCTTCTGACTTTGGCTAGCTAAACTCCTTTTTTAATTCAGTATGGATGTCCACTATCCCCGCCATTGGGTTGATGCTTGAATACTTCATGTACCATGTTAGTGCTCGATCCTACAGTTCGTTGACTAATATGGTTTTCTTGATGTTATCATCCATGACTTGCTATGTGTTCCATATTGATGTTAGCACAAACCAAAATAGTTCTGGGTCTTCGCCTCCTGCTCCTTTGAACACTGGTAACTGAATTGTGTTCGCCATAGTTACCCTTGCTCTACTACCATTCCTGATCCTTTTGATTTTTCAATGTTCTTTTCTATAGAGTCCCCACGTTCCACACCAGACACCCCTTAGGCAGATCCCGGTCCCAACAACGGAACCATTTGTTGGCTTATATGGGCCTGACCCAGGTTTAGAAGAGTTATTTAGCCAAATAAATCCCGTAGCTACTGGCCCTTTCGGAAATAACCAGCGGAGCATGGACTGAGGTCTCACCCGAGGTAGCAGGGGAGGGTGCTGGAACTAGGTTTCTGCACCCTTGGGCTGTCAAGATGTGGTTTAGGGGACTCGCGCACCCTTCTACTACTTCACGCTGCTTTGCAGTCGCGCAAATCCGGACCTGGAGCAACTTCCACTTTCTATTGATTACTGATCTAATCTAATTAATGGAGCGTATCAGATTTTCTTAGTAGGGTCTTTAAGCAAACATTTAACAAGTTTAACCATTCACACACTTAAAATGAACCCAGATTCACGTACATTCATTACATTCATATTTAAACAGATATAGAAAGGTAAATCATAAAGTCAGATGCGCGATAACACAAAATTACAGAAGCAACTTATCTTTATTATTATTCTTCACCAATACATCCAGATCTACCCTGCGCACTCAGTTGTAGGTGTCTGCGCACATGGCTGCAGACTTTCCAGTCCTCTGCGCACATATCTACAGAGCCTCTACCTACTACCCCACCCCTCGACTCGGACTTACAGATGCTTTCAGACTATTTGCTTCAAAAACCCATTACATTACATATTCCAAAAAGAATTGTCTTTCCCTCATAGAGCCGCACTCTATTTATACCCTTCCTTGGCCCGTGATCCCTGCGCGGGCTGACTCTATTTATATTTCTTTACATTATTTTCGGGCGGACTACCCTTTGACTCAACCTATTATAATTCGTGCTCCGCATACTTTGGAGTTTTTACAATAATTTAACCCTACTTTTTGGGATTTTTGCCCCAAAACCACTATGCGGGACCTACGCTACCCAACACTTCTATATCTTGACACCAATTTATTTTGGCTCAATACAATTTTTTCATCTTTACTGATAAGAAATTTGTTTAAATCTCTAATCTTTCCTTCTAAATTATCATAAATTTGTTGTGGTGATTCCTTCTCATATTGGATTGCAACATATTGATGTATCTACACTTGATCTTTCACCTGTAAGTCACAATTTTATTTCACTAGTGCTTAAAGTTGTTCTTTTAATCTGTTTATCTTGTTAACCTCCTCTTCTATTTTACATTGTAGGATATACCTCATTTTGTGAGGGATTGGTTTTCTTTGCATACTTTATTAGCTTTGAAAGTCATTTTTTTTTTCTTCTATATGGAATTGAAATACCCATTTCACTTTATTGGACAAACACATATCCCTACCCCCATCACCTTTGCAAATATCACCCTCTATAAATATATATGACAATGAATAGCCTCAAAATTAAATAGGAAGATCTTCTTCTAATTTATATCCTTGTTCAACACCTCCATTCATCATTTTGTTGTTTCAACTGATGTGATAAATTCCCTAATTTGGGTAGGATGACAATGGACCCAAGCTTAATGCACTGAGAGGAACATTCTACAACTTAGTATAAGGGAGATGTGTAATTGCTTATGTACTCAACCTCAAGTTGGCATGTGTCCCTTTTAAAATAAAAATAAAAAACAATGTTGGCTCTAATAAAATCAAAACGAATATACATATTTGGTTAGTTTCGATTAATTAAAAGCATTATAAAACATCATTAATCCTTCTCTCAGTATGCTTGCTCTCACTATTCTCACTCGATTCATTATTAATATTACAACCTAGAAGGATATTTGGTAAAAATATTTCACTTTCAGTCTCGAAGCTATAAATAAAATATTTTGATGTCTCTATTAAGTAACATAAATAATGTAATTAAAAGTAAAAGAAAAGAAAAAACTTATATATTCCTCATAAACGTTTCAATATAAGACTTCAATAAATTGTTTTAATATCCATGTTAACTAATATATTTCAATATGAACTTCACACACACACACACACACATACATACATATATATATATATATATATATATATATATATGGAGAGAATGCGTGTGTGCTGGAAACAATGTTTAACACTGGGGGGGTGAATTGATATTAAAGCTAATTTAAACCTTTTATGCCATTTTACCTTTTCAAATTCAAACTTGGCATCAATTATGTGAGAAACCATTAACAACTGATAGGAGAAACCATGTCAATCAACACAAGCACACATCATGAGCAATGAACACATGTGACACAAATGTTTAACGTGGAAACCATTCCAGGAGAAAAACCACTAAAGCTTGCTTTTTATTTGATGCAATAATAGCACCTACTCTATTACATGAATGTTTGTGACCCACCACTCACAAGAAGCACCAACTCCCTTTTATTTTTTGCTAGCACCCACTAGCAGGAAGCACCAACTCCCTTCTTCTACAGACACTTGATCAGCTTACCAGAAGCACCATATGAAGCACCAACTTCATAGATTTATTGGAAGCACCAACTTGCAACTCCTTGGAATTATGCAAGCATTGACTTGTAGGAGGTGCCAACCCCAAGCTTTCTTCAGGAACCCAATAGAGATAAAAGCACCAAATTCCAGTATGTAGGCTCCAACCCACACTTGAAATCAACTAATCTTCACTATACTTGTTAGCCCCTTTGATTGATTTAATTTCTCTATTCTCCTCTACCTTTAGCCCTATGGTTTTCTCAACAACCTTCAACTCTCAACCCTCTATTCTTCTCAACAAAATTCACTCATACAAATCCCCGCAACACTTTTTCCACACCACAACATCATACATTCTGACACAGAGCTCTATGTTTTCGAGCCTCTACTTCTATATAGGCACGCTTAGCTTCTTCTTAGTAGCGCAGGAAGACCTGGTCTCTTCTCAGCAGTTTAGGCACACTTGGCCTCTTCTCAACAATGCACACTCACTTAGATATCTCCACCCATCTCAATGGAAGAAATTTTTCTTCCCCCCCAATTTCTCAATTGTAATCATGGGTTTTGTTCCTCTACTGCATAGGGAACAATGTTATCTCTATTGTCCTTACTCTTCTATCCACATTGCACAAGTGCATACTCCTACATGGATCTCCATCCTGTTGTTATATTTTGTCGCTTGGCCTCTGCACCCACATTAAATGGAAGAATGGAATCTGAGCACTTCTCCATATCAAGAATTAAATATTAGTCTTGCTTGCACACTCAAGGAGTGCCACCATTGAATTTTTCATGTACAAGCAACATGGAACCCCAACTCTCCAAAATGTACTTTAGCATGACATTACTGAGTTTTGTCTAGTATACATTACTCCTAGGTTGTTTTTCTCATTTATCTTTTCATGACAGGAGGAGCACTCAGGTATGGCGATTCTACACATGGCCATATTTTCAATCTAATTATTCTCAATGTGCAAGGGAGCTCAAACATGACTGTTCTAAGAGTCAACCGTGGTCCTTTCTATCCCAAGGTAGTAGTCCTTGTACACACCATTACACTAATGGCACCGGCCTTACTGCGCACATTCATTCAACTGTTGTCCCGTTCAAGCCTTCTTCTCCATGTTGTCATAAACTCCATATATGGAAGGAGTGTTAGGCCTTGGCCCATAATGCCAAAAAATTGCCGACTGATCCATGCCTTTAAACATATATTGTTATAGGAGTTGGTTCCTGGAAGCCCTGATGCTCATAACCTTTTGTAAAATGTATTTCATACTGATGAGCCTAGGTATTGCAACAAGAATGCTGCAACTCCCAGGGCTACCAGTTTTACTTATCAACCCGAAGTTCGTACAAACTTGGAGGTGACAGTGCTATATGCATAAGTAAAAGTGAAGGTACTGCCTGTTGTCATTGCTCATCTCGAAAGATACCCCAGGGGTTCCAAGCCAGACTTCTATAGGGTCAGAAGAAGCTTAACTCTTTGATGGAAGAAGAGAAAATCTATTCTAAAGGAGAGATACTTCTACTACAGTATTGAAGAAAACAACATGTAATGATAAACCACACCATAACCTAACTAACCAATTAAACAACCATGCTAAGCAGAATTGCTAAAACAATCACTAATCCTAAGGCTACTATCTAAGTTGCAGAAGTAAAGAGCATCAAACTATCCTAAGGTGCAAGCAAAGAAACTAAGCTAAATCGGTTTTCAAGCGGAAAAAGTAGTCGAAGATTGAAATTGGTGAAAGGAGGATGTAGGGATGCAATAGTTCCTAGGGGCCTTTGGATTGATCAACGAACAGAAGATGGATGGTGGAGATCTTACCGTGGGGCTTTACGCGAATAAATGGATGAATGGGGTGAATGAACAAGATGAATGGTGGAGATCGTATCGCGAAGGCTTAATTGAATGGATGGACGAACAAGGTAATAAAGCAGATGAATGGCCAAGATCTAATTGCGGAGATTAAGTGAATGGATGGACAAATGAGGTTAAAAAAGCAGATGAATGACGAAGATCGTATCGCGAGGGATTAAGTGAAGAGATGGATGAACGAGGTAACGAAGCGATGAATGACTGAGATCTTATCATACAGATTAAGTGACTAGATGGGTGAACAAGATGAACACACGCGATGAACGACTGAGATCTTATCGCGTGGATGAAGTCAAGAGATGGACGACGGAGATCGTATCGTGGGAAAAATAAATGTGTGGAAATGATGGAGCAGGTTTCTAAGGCGGTAAGTAGTTTCTCGTGCACCCTTCAGGCTGTAAGCTGTATTTTGAAATTTCACGCGATTAGCCTAACTGCGTGATATGTAGAACAAGAAAACCACTTTTCTCGCATGCTCTCGGGCAGATAACGGTCATGCACAAATCTGCGCGAGATTGCGTGATAGTCATTGGATCAGGTGGGGCTGATCAATGGTGGAGATCGGCCAAGCTAGTTGGCGATTGGGTGAAGTGACAACCGTCGGATTAGGTGGGGTTGATCAACGGTGGAGATCGGCCAAGATAGTTGGCGATTGGGTGAAGCGACAACTGTCGGATCAGGCGAGGAAAATCGATGGTGGGGACTTAAAGCACATAAAGTAAGTGGTAGTTGGGAAAAATAATGGATCAGATGGTGATTGTGAAGGTTTTTTCTGGATCGGAGGGCTAGGAAGCGATGCATGAAGAACATGCTGAAGGTGGCTTTTAAAGGAAAACAACAGAAAAACACAGTGAGGTGAATGAGTGACTGCATCAAATGAAAAACTCCATAGCTCATGCAAGAACCAGAAACCTATATTTCTAGGGTTGCTGAAGGGTCTCTTCCTCAAGTCATGGTCCCAGAGGGAGGAGATGAGGCTGAGACACCTGTGCACAACTTGATAGTGATCTTTTTTGCCTAGCTAACCTATAAACTAAAAGAAGGCACAAATGGAAGTAAACTACAACACAACCAATCTACTTTACGCTACTGTAATGAAAATGTAGCTACCTAAGCAAATAACCAGAAAAACCATGAATCCTACTTATAAAAATGAAGAAAACCAAGAAGCTAATTAAGCAAATAAACATAAACAGAAAGATATTATGCAGATAAATAATGAAAAACCACGAATCTATTTAAGAAAATGAATAGAAATCTATGCTAACATATATGTACAATGAAGAGGAGCTTTGGCTGCTCAGGTCAGGCCCTTACCCAAGAGCTTCAGCCCTCAGAGTTAACTCAGAGTTGGCTTAAACATAACTCATTCTTATTATAAAAACCATTGATTATTGTCAGGCGGAAAGAGTCGATTGTGCGGACACAACCAACCTCCCTAGGAGCCTAAGACTCTCTAGTGACAAACAAGACAAATAAGATCTATCCTTCTCTAAACATGCATTATGATATGAGATATCAAGTGTTTTGTTCTTACCTTTGTCCAAACGCTGTTGTAGAAGTCCAAGCTTTGTTGATCTGGATGAGCTCCTCCTTTTCTCCAAAACCTGTAATCACCAACAGTCAAACAATTAAATAGCACTTGATTATAACATAAAACAAAGCATATTCAACATGTAGACCAAGGAGTACATGAAATAACCCATAAACAACAAGTTATTGAGAAGAATGGACTCATTTGCATTAATAGGTAACAAAAAGAACAAATACAACCTGAGCCTTGGTGTTGTGCAAGTCCTTCCCAGGGTCCATCAAGAGTTCTCCTTTACTTTGACAAAGCACACCCACTTCCAAATAGAACAAGCAAAGATGGCAATCTCTCCTCACAAGCTTCTAAATGGGAGTCCTAATTCCTGCAGCATTTACCCTTAGAAAATGTATAGCTTCAACCTCTCCTCCTTCTGGCCCAATGCCTGTATTTATAGTGCTCAAGAGGAGGTTAATCAGGTCCACCATCAATGGGATAATCCCCTCTTTGGGTGGGATAGCTCCCTTATTGATGGGATAAGTTCCTCTTTGATAGGAGTGCATGAACCATCTGGAGGCGCCCAATACACGTCGAACAACCTTCTAGAATGCTCTAGAAATGACCACAAGTAACTTTTTAAAGATGAAACTTGCGCATTCTAACCTTTACAGGGGGACGCACCTGTCCCTTTACATACAGAGCGTCTTTGGATGCAGCTTTTGTGAACATTGGGAGCGTCCCCGCAGGTAAGGTTGAGAGAACCTGCGTCCCCAGAGATAAATACATTTATACAAGACTTTTTCTCTTTTTTGAAGTTTGACATGGAGAGTAGAGGCATAAGACTTGCCTAAGAGGGTAGCATGACTGTTGATTGAGCCATACTAACTGTAAATAGTCATGGTGACATTTTTTAGTGTAACAGATTGCCCCTAAAGTGCGAAGCCTGGAATAGATTAGGGTTTGTAATATCTAGGAAGGGTGAAGCGCTTTATCATTTCAAGGATTATCCCGTGGAGAGCCTGGTCAGAACCTGCAATTTTCAACACAAAATACATGTATAAGATTATATCATCACTGAGGTAGGCATTCCCATACTCAGATCAAAACTTTAACTAACAGACTAACTACTCTGATACAGGAATGATCTTGCAGTACATCACAATCATAGACTTTTGTAGACACAGTATGGACGTAGCCATCTGTTTATGATTAGTCTACTTAGATAATGAATACAAAACTCCTCGCAGCCTGGATGGTGGAAACTAGATCCAGGGTCTTCATTTCTACTTCCCGAATTGGTACGATTCTAGCCATGCGAATAAATGAGTTGATGTCGAACATGGTAGAAACCACTTGATTACCAGTCGATGATGTAAACTGTTAACAAGCGTGAGAGAGACCACCAGTAATGTCAATGGTTCTCAAAGTACCCAGTACAATCCATGAGATGTGAATGAATGAGTTGATGTCGAACATTTCACGGAATCCTTCGATTGAAAGTCAATGATGTAAACTGACGTCAAAGGCGAGAAACCTGCCATTGATGCATGCAGACTTCAAGGTACTGACGATTTCTAAGTCATCTCTCTAGATAATGTGCTGATGTCGATAGAAAGCGACCCGTTGCAGGCAAGCCCGCAACACGAAATCATTGTTCAAGTTGAAGAAATGTTGCTGTAAGGACTGACTCAGGGATGGTCAAATGGATGACAAGTATTTTGCAGATGAAAGTTTTGCTTGCAGACCTCTTGAACACATAACGACACCACAGATGGCTTGGTGACGAATAGTTCAAAGTTAATCCCCGGAACCTGGTTAAAGACTTTTAAAGTGGTTTGATCAACTGTGAGGTAAAATATTTCCCAACCCAGGTGAATGAAAAGTGTCGTGTTCAAGAGTGGTAATAAAGTTTCTTTTGAGACAAAAGGTAACAAACAGGTTCATTCTTCTCTCTTTTCCCCCACCATTTCTGGCAAGTACCTCTTTATTTTTAACAAGCTTGAGGAGGATAACATATGCTTGATTATAAGCACATCCTTCGGATGAGTCCAACCTAGTTTTGATTCGAACCCTAGGAAGGAGTGGTTCGTTCCTGTTTGTAATTGAATAGGTCCTTTACTGTGAAATGTTTAACGAGCCCAGTATAGGAGAAACTCGGTGTTTTTCAATTTTAGAGAGTCTGAAAAACTTAAGAAGACTCCAAGTTGAACTTTTTCATAGATTTGTGTCCCTCAAGCCCGAAAAAGTATAAAATAATACCGGGGGGAACCGCTTGATCTTGAGACCAAGGAGTACTTTCATAATTAGTGCCACTGACCTGAAAAGTAAAAAGCGATCAAGGACACGTCGTTTTATTTCCGTATCGAGTTTGAAACGACAAAAACCCGGCAATCTTTTCCTGATTTTACGGTCAGAAAAGAGCTATAAGGGGACCGTCTTTTAATTTCGTTTTAACGAGTGTAAAAGAAACGCTCGGCAATCTTTTCATATTTTAGGAGTCAGAAAAGGGCTTAAAAGATGACTCTGATATTTTGGTTCGTGAAAAATGACAATTTTCCCTCTAAATCCCTTTGTCCTGCACAAAAGCAACACATTACTCATACCTGTTTAAGATAGGCAAAAATACATCGAAAAACATCTTTTCATGGTGAAAAATGAACAAATTCATCCAAAAAACCTATAAAAAGACTTTTTACCATGTCATTTTTACCATTTTACTGTTGAGGTTGAACAAAGGGCTTTTGGGCAAGAAACTTCCCGTGGTTGCTGCGGAAAATCCGACCGTCAGAATCGAACGCCGTCTCTTCCAGGTATTTTACAACATCCTACTCTTCATTTCTATCCGATTAAAATTGTTTTTTAGGTTTTAGTTTTGTTTTTTGGGAGGGTTTAGGTTTCAAAATGCGCTCCTCGGTGGACGCAGGTGCCCTTCGGGTGACCTGCGTCCCCCGACTTTTTCCTATACAGGAAAATGGTCGGGGGACGCAGCCCACCTTCAGGCCAGCTGCGTCCCGACGCCCTGTGTTCCAAACGCGGGGTGCGTCCTCCATGGAACGCGAAATTTGAAACCCCAATCCTCACAAATAACCATTCAAATTTCCCCAAATTAATTCTAATCATTATTTCTTGGTGTGTAGGGCACTCACCATGTTGGATTGGAGAGAAAGAGAGCACGAAGAGGTTGATGAAGCTGTAATAGAAAACCAACCTTCCCTGGATGCCCTAAAAGCATGCGGGTTATACAAATACTGGGCCATACCGGGCATGAGGGCTCAGGTAAGATTCTTAGAATGGTTGGTTGAGAGATGGAACGTTCAAGAGCAATGCTTTTACATAGGAGGGCACCAGCTCGAGATAGAGCCCTCAGATGTATACTTTCTCACTGGCTTGCCAAACAGAGGCGAGCAACTCAATCTAGCCGGGACTAGGCCGAGTGGCCAATCCCTTGTTAGTCTCCGGGAAGATTGGTGCACACCTGGTGCACACCATTCGAAAGGCGTGGAGATCAAACACATCTCTCTGCGTGAGCTCAAAGTTATAGCGTTCACGGTTACCAGAATTTGCGGCGCAGCCGCTTTACACATTGCTTCTGGGTCCCAAATGCGGATGGCAATTGACTGTTACCAAGGCACCATTTTCAACTGGTGTGATGCTGTGTCGGCTAATATGAAGAGCCAACTGACTAAGGCAAAGAACGGACGACTGAAAACTTTTGGATATGGGCCTTTAGTCGTGAGCTTTGCCTTAGAGAGAGTTCCGATGCTGATCCCTTAGCAACTCACTGTTGATATCTTTGGTCCTCGGGAGCCAAAGCTGGTACGATGGGTTGCGGTGATGGCCTGGCATCCTGACGAGGGCGCGGCAGTTGTTCGATTTTTTGATAGTTACTTTCACTGGTTGGAGGACCAGGTTTTCTCGATCCAGGACTTTCCGTACGCCGGAGTAGATTTTCGAGGTGATCCGGACATGGTTCTTCCACAGGGAGAACAATGGGATGACAGAGGTACTTTATTTTTCACGAGTTTTCAAATTATGTATTTTTTTTTTTTTGTTTTTTATATATATCGTCTCAAAACTGACAGTAAAATTTTCAAAATGCAGATGTTGGTCCACAGCATCCAGCCAACCTCTGGCCTTTTGAGAGGAGACATCCAGCTGCACCGGTACCGGCCCCACAGGACACGGCGGCTGCAGAGGTACTAGCTGAGTTGGAGCATGATCTACAGCGTCTGACGGTGGATATACCTGAGACTACTATGGATGATATTCCTATCAGACTTCAGCGCTATGTGGTCGCGGTCCCTGGACCATTTAGGAGATTTTTGCGCAAGGTAGCCCGTGCAGTGGTGTCGTATAGGGAGCACCACCAGTGATTGACTAGTCACTTTGTAGACACATTTGACATTTTTGACTTTTTGTACTCTATCATTTTTGCCGATCATAAGGTGTTTTTCAACCTATGATCGAAGACGATGTATATTTTTTGACACACTCCTATCTATATATATATCACTATTACCGGCTTATCTTGTTTAACATATGTGATGAAATGTTTTTAAATTTACTTGCATGATTATCGTAAATGTTTGTCCAACATTCGAGAAGCAATTGCATCTGCTAATGTATTTAAAGACCTTGGAATATGCTGATATTCAATGTAATCAAATTCACGTTCCAAGAGACGCACTCTCAAAAACAACCTTAATAACACAGGATTTCTAATGGCATAAACTCTATTAAGCTGTAATACAACAAGTTCAGAATCTAACCTCACTATCAAACGTCGAATTCCAAATGAAATAGATTCGGATAATAATTCAACCACTGCACTGTATTCTGCAATGTTGTTCGTTGTTTGACCGAGGCTTACCCCATGCATAGAAACTAACTCGTCAGAGGGCGAATAGATAACCCAAGCTGCGGAAGAGATATTCCGTGTACTACGACAAGCACCATCAGCAAATCCAATGTATGTTTGGAGAGGCGTCGACATCTGCAATATCAAGAGTAAAACCAAGATAAGCCAGAATAACGACGAAAAACACACTCTCTAAGCTAAGCACACTGACTAAACTAACAAACACGCTAGCTAGAAAGAAAATCTATCCTATCTAAAAATTTCTCCATACCCACCATTTAAGCATAATACCTCTTTAGGTAAAGTCCATTTCTGGGTTTACCCAAAGAGTCCCCATCAAAATCAACCAGCTCATAAGCCCCTTTTGCTAGCTTTCGCTTTACAATGTAGGGTCCATGCCACATAGGAACGAATTTTCCAGCACCTAGCTTATCGTTAGCTTGATCATATAATAGCACTAGGTCTCCCTCCGAAAAACTTCGAGGGGTTACATTTCTATCATACTGAGCTTTCATTCGCTTCGCGTGAGTCTCGATAGCCAATGTAGCGTCACGTCGAGTCTCATCTAATTTAGCCAAGTACAATAAACGTTTCTCCTCTTTGGAAGTAGCTGGAAGTAATTCGACAGCCATTTGAAGTGATGGGATTTCGCATTCAATGGGTAACACAGCTTCCAAGCCATAAACTAGCTGGAAAGGAGTGAACCCTGTTGAATTTTTCACTGAGGTTCGGTATGCCCATAGCGCTGAAAATAACATGTTGTGCCAATTCGACCGATGAACACCAATGGTTCGTCGGATCATGATAACCAGAACTTTGTTGATAGACTCAACCAAACCGTTGGCTTGCGGATAATAAGGAGTAGAGCTATCGTGGCGCAAACCAAGCTGGCTTGTAAGCTCAGTCATCATGATGTTTCGAAAATGGCTCCCATGGTCAGTAATGATTGCTTGTGGGACACCAAACCTAGTTATGATATGATTGAATACGAAAAATGCAGCTGTTTTGCCGCTTGCGTCGAATGTAGGCATCGCCTCGGCCCATTTAGTAAAATAATCAACCGCGAGGATGATATACGCATGCCCCCCGGCCGAGTGAGGGTTACAAGTAATAAAGTCGATACCCCATTTGGCGAATGGACCAACGGCAATTATAGGGTGGAGAGGAGCAGGTGGTGCGCGCATCTTTCGATCAAACACTTGGTAGTTGTGGCACTTCCAGACTGCAATGATACAATCTTTAAACATAGATGGCCAGAAGTAACCAGCGCGCAACACCTTCTGAGCTGTGGCATACCCAGACATATGACCGCCACATGCTCCAGAGTGACAATCATTCAAAACTCTCTCAGCCTCTTCGTGAGTTAAACAACGTCGAAAAACTAAGTCTGCCCCCGGCGATAAAGTGTATCTCCAATAATTTTGTATTGCTGGGATTGAAACCGAATTTTTCGACGTTCCGCCTTTGAAGCTTCAGGCCGAAAGGTTTGGCCGGATCTAAAGTACTGATAAGAAACAAAGATTCGTCCGCAATGGACTCCTCTGCCACAGTCTCTGTGTCAGCACTCGGGAAATCACACATCAATTCCGCAAAAACTAACGATTTCTTAGACTTGGACTTCTCGAACTCCAAGTCGAACTCTTGCAAGATAACGATCCATTTAGAGTACTTGCCCCCTAGCAGTTGTTTTGTCAAAATGTAAATCATAGGGTTGCAATCCGAAATAACTGTAGTTTTACGGAGAAGAATGTAGTGACGAAAACGCTGGACAGCTTGAACGGCTGCCAGGGCCAATTTCTCCACATGCGAATATTTTAGCTCAGGTGGATTTAAGGTCCTACTGAGATAATATATCACATGTTCCGTTCCGAATTCATCTTCTTGAACTAACACCATTCCAATGGTGGAATGCGAAGCTGCGAGGTATAAGAAGTAGTCTTGGTTGTAGTTGGGAGGATGCAACAACGGTGCATGGGTCAACGCGTGTTTAAGTGCATCAAAAGATTGTTGGGCAATCTCGTCCCAAAAGAATTGTACGTTCTGTTTCAACAACCGTGTAAAACCTTTAGTGACCTCGGCGTAGTTTGGGATGAATCGGCGTAAAAAATTTGCTTTCCCTTGCAAACTTTGGAGTTGGCGCAAACTCGAAGGAGGAGGCAATTTGATGATAGCTTCGACCTTCGAGGGATCGACGCGAATGCCGGTTTTTGAAACAACAAATCCCAGCAATCGACCTGTTTCTATACAGAAAACACACTTGTGGGGATTCAACCGAATTCGATAATGCCTACACCTCATAAAGATTGCTCGTAGGTGGACAAGGTGATCAGCTCGATGTAAAGAATGAGCAGGCAAATCATCGAGATACGGTTGCACAATGTGCTTGATGTCATGAAATGCATAAGACATCGCCCGTTGAAAAGTGGCCCCGGCATTCTTTAGCCCAAAAGGTAATTTGCAATAAGCAAATGTCCCCCATGGACAAATGAATGCCGTTTTTGGTTGGTCGGCAGGTAGAATATTGATTTGATTATAGCCCGAAAAACCATCCATAAAGGAAAACATTTCACTTCCGGCACAATCATCAATAATTTGATCGATATAAGGCGTAGGATAGTTGTCTTTTGGACAAGCTCGATTTATATCCCTATAGTCGATACAGATTCTTATTGTTCCTTGTTTCTTGTTAACCGGAACAATATTCGATACCCAATCCGTTAACGGGATCGGATATATGAAACCTGCTTTCAACAGCTTTTCGACTTCTGCTTTAATCGCAGCCGCTTTTCGAGGGTGAATCTGACGCAACCGTTGCCGGACAGGTTTAGCATCCGGGTAGGTCTTTATTTCATGAACAACAATGGCAGGATCGATTCCCGGCATTTCCTCGTAAGACCAGGCAAACACATCGCGGAAATCTTGGAATAGGGCCTTGTAAGTTTGGATTTCTTCTTCTGTACAAGCGGCACCTATATGAATGTTTTCCTCAATTCCGGGCTTCACTGAAATATCAATGGGAATAGTACGAGAAATATTCCCTAAATTCAACTCTGAATCAGAATGTTTCGTTGGATCCTGAGCGTCTTTGACATATTCAGCGGTAAAGATAGATGAAAAATCATTTTCAAATGCATCATCCTTAGGTAAAAACGAAGATCTGTGATGGAGATCCTCCCATGGTAGATCGTCTACACTTAGGATTTCGCGAAGTTGTTCGTCAGATGACACGACTTCGGGAAACGCTATCCGTTCTAAGGTTGAGGTGAAAAGTGATTCTTCACTGACCACATTCATTTGGTCGATTTCGGTTGAACGCGAGTCGGTAAAAGACATGACAGCTTCATAAGCAATTTCATATGGACTCAAAGGCATAGCATCACCGAATGAGTCTATCTCAGAGTCAGATGGGACAATCCAAGGATCATCATAAATAATGTTTTCTGATGTAATCATATGAATTGTTGCAAATGAAGTTTCTACGCTGAGTGGAGGGAGAGGAAAAGTTCCCAGTAAACCGGAATCCTTAACTAAACCTACACCAACGTCCCTATAAGGGATTGTCGTCTTACCGACATGCTGGATACTTTCTGAAGAGGCTGGGTCGGATGAAAAGTATGTCAGCTGATCAATAGTCACGATCTTACCGTTATGTGGAAACTTAATTACTCTGAAGACCGATGAAACGACCGCTGTCATAGCATATGACCAACTTCGACCCAAAAGAAGGTTGTAGTCTAGAGGGGCATCAACCACTTCCACATCCAGACTAACGGTTTTACCTTCTACCCCTATAGGCAATTCTTGTAGAATACCAAACGGACGGAACCCACGGCCATCAAAGGCCTTAAGGATGGTGGGGGATTGGTTCAACGAAGGAGAACCAAGCGATCTCCAACATTGAATCGACATAATACACGTAGAAGCTCCCTCATCAATCACAGTCCGATGAATAGGCCTGTTTTTGACTATCACTGGAATTTGGAAAGCCATTTGATGGGGGAGACGCGGTGTACTATTTTCTAGATCGAAGATTATCAGGTTCGGGTCCTGAACATCAACAGCTCCGATAGCCGACAAAAGTAATTTTCGTTGTGCTGGGCATGATTGCAGCACTTCTAACGCCGACATTGCTGAGGGTGAAACAGCTAAGTCCTCAACAATGTTGTAATTCTGGGCTGCTCTCGCATGTGGATTGAAAGCAGACCTTCGAAGTACACCCTTGGCGGGCGGTTTAATTACTAAGTCCGGGTTAGGTTTTTCGATCTGTAGTGGATCGGAACCAGGAGCTGAGGTTGATGGGTTAGAATGAGAAGATTCTGCTTCCTTACCATCAACAGGAGCCTTACTACCATAATCTTGCGATCGAGTCGCAATCCTCACATAAGACATCATCAAAATGGGTTTTTCACTGGCATTCGAAGAAGAACCTATCATCTTATTCTCCTGCTCCGGAAATGGATTTTTTAACACAGCAGGAGTGGGAGAACCTTTGACTATTTTCACAACCTCGGCCCGATGAGGGCAATCTCTCGTAAAATGATCCTCTTCACAAATAAGACAAGGATATCGAGGTTTGCACTTTTCGTCATTGGTTTCCGACTTTTCAGTTTTCTCCTTCGGAGCCTTGTCTGCTTTAGCCTTCTTCTTTCCTTTCTTCTTTCCACCGTTTTTTGATTTGGCCGTAGATGACTCTACAGTGTGAATATCGGCGATAAGTTCAGGAGAAGACTCTCCTGTCGGAGAATCAGGCAAAGTGATAATTGGAGTAGTTGAAGCCTTGGAAGACTTCTTCTTGCTCTTTGTATTCACGATACCAATCATACCATCAGCGGCATGAGATCCCGAAGGAGCAGCAGCGATTTGATTCGACTTTGGAAGATCCGGAATCTTCTCGTGTAATGTACCCGACTGAGTGTAAACTAAGTCAAGGTATTGTGCCTGAGCAATGACTTGCTCCTCAGTAACTACTCCGGCCTTAGCTACATCTTCAGTAATCTTCGGTAATAATGATTTGACAAACCATTCAGCTAAGATTTGGTCCGGGATAAAAACTTTCACTAGTCTTCTTCGACGTCTCCACTCATGAATGTGATCAGAAATATACGTGGACGTCGATTGTTTTAGTGAAGTTAATAACTCCGTGCTGTTATCGTATCTGACCGGCAACTGAAAGTGAGTTAAGAACGAGGTAGCTAACTGGCTAAAATTGTAAAAAGAGGCCCGTGGTAACTCAATGTACCACTTGGCCGCGAGACCAATGAGTGTACGCTGGAAAAGACGTAAGCGGATCAAATCATCCGAGATAGAATTTGAAGCACACCAGAGGTGGTAAGTCATCACGTGATTGGACGGATCCTCTCCAGACTTACCTTCAAACTTGGGTATATCACTGGGCAACTTATTTGGCATTGGCGGCCAGAACTGAAGATATTGAATTGGATCGTTCGTTAGGCGCGTCAAGTCTGGTAAATCCAAAGTTGCGATAAACGGTAACTGCCGGTTAGGATCTCTAAAACTCTGGGTCACAATACCAGCCCCAGGAGGAGGATATCCAGGATAACTAGGAACAGGAGTCGCATTTGGGATATTATATCCTCCTGGAAAACCAGGATTAACCGGACCGTACTGGGGTTGTTGAGGTTGTTGATAAGTGTACCCAGGATACGGTTGATACTGGTAAACCGGTTGTTGGACAGCTTGCCCATGTTGGTACTGTCCCTGGTACGGAGGTTGAACAAATTGAGGTTGAGTAGTGACAACCGTACTTATACTAGGCTGACCTACAGGCATCTGGACTGTGGTTTGAATCGTAGATCCAGACAACGGTAAAGATGTCTGAGGTGTGGTAGCAGGGATAGTAGAAACTGGAGCCGTCGATACTCCAGAAGTAAGTATGGTAGATGTAGCGGTAGTTGCAGCAGCCATTTGAGATGGAGTACTAGGTGCAATTGGCGGCTGAGTAACTACCGAAGTTACAGAAGTTTGAACATTTGACTGGACAGGTTGTGGTTGCTGGGTTGGACCAGAAACTACGGGTTGTCCAGCTTGAGGAACCATCTGTATACTTGGCTACAACCCCTGTTGACCCTGTGATGGATCCCACACTAACATTCCAGGATATTGACCCGTAACAGGTTGAGGATACTGAGATCCATAACCGGATTGAGGGTAGGATTGATAATTGTAAGGTGCAGTTCCCATACTTGGAACATATGACTGACCTTGAGGCGGTTGATAACCTTGACTCGAGTATTGACCTTGAGGTTGATAACCTTGAGGTAAATATTGATACTGGGGTTGACCTTGACCTTGAGGTTGGTACCCTTGAGGTTGATAACCTTGGGGTTGATACCCTTGAGGTTGCCATCCTTGAGGTTTCCATCCTTGAGGTTGATATTGATACTGAGGTTGACCCTGGGGTACATATTGAGGCTGGGGTTGACCTTGAGGCACGTATTGCACCATAGGTACATACTGACTTTGAGGTTGCCCCCCAGACACGACTTGTGTACCTTGAGGTTGCCCCCCAGGCGTTAACTGCAGTTGCCCCCCAGGCGGTAATTGGCCACCTTGAGGTTGGGAAACGGGAACTGAACCTGACATCATGTAAATGTCTCCTACACCCAATGGTATATTACCACTGTTTCCAGCAAATAACCCATGATCAACGGGTTGAGGAGATGCCCCCACAAAGGTACCAGAGAGTGATTGATACCCAGTAGGAATAGAAGGACTGCCGTGTAAAAAAGATTCAGGACTTTGTGTAAACACGGACGACTGACCAGACATATTTACAGGAGTATGAATACCTCCAGGTGGAAAAGGAGTACGAGGTGTAGAAAAACCTACCCCTGAGTTGTCTAAAAAATTGGTTAATGCAAGGTACCAAGAAGTACTTCTAGGAGGACTGTAAAAGATGGATTCACGCTCCCTTAGATCAATAGTAAGTTGACCTTCAAGGTTAGAGACACCTATATCCTCCTCTGGAGCAAGTTCTTCTATAGCAATCAAACCAGTAGGAAGATTTTCGGTGATAATTCTTTCTATTCTCGGTGAATCTGGAACACTAGAAGTCGGAGTAACAGGTTTAGATATTTCAGGTTCTTCGCCTGTATCACTAGCAGACGAAAAACTACCAATAAGTTCAGAAACTGAAACAGCTTCGGGATTATAACCTGTCTCTAAACTTTGGTAATCTGGATGGAATACCAAGGAAGATTCTCCTTCTTCAGGTGAACCTACTCTACTATCACTAGGAGGAGTTACAAGGACCTTTAACCCTTCGTACTGACCCGGAATGTCTTCAAGAGATTCACCCCGCGATTTACGGAGTTTTCTTAACAAATCTATTCCGGTAACAATCTCAGGAGACTTGCCCCGAAGTCGACGGGACTGTCTCGGTAATTCCACCACAGCTAAAAACTTTTAACTACTACACACGAAAACAAAATAAAATTTCAAATCAAACCACCTAAAGTCTCTAAAGAACCAAACAAATTTGAATCACACGCCTAAAGAATCTAGGGCGTCAAACCAAACACAAATAGTAGTCTTCCGGACCAAAAGCGCTAGTTGGTGATGAAGCCCAACCTCGCTGGATTCAGTACAGAAATGGCGGGTGGAACAGTTACCCCGACAACCTGCTTAATGAATAGACTGGACCAAGTTCCTCCGCTTTAACCGTCTCGAGTGAAGCGAACCCCCCAGAAAATCCAAGTGAGTATAGCCGACGTCTGCTCCAGGTACAGTGGGACCTTCCCTCCACCGTCACCTCGGTAGAATCCTAAAGATAATGGCCACTAAGGTTACCAACCGCAACAAATGCACCTGGGGGAACAGTCTAAACTCCGACAGCACGCAAGGGCAGAGTAGCAAGCTCAATCCCCTTGCCGGCTCCTTGACAATAATCCAAGGTTTACCGACAAGTGACCCCTGGCTCCTCGACAATGGTTAATCCGAGGTTTACCGTTTGTAATACGTGCATGTCTGGCGTCGTTCCCAACGAGGGGGGAATGATCCCCTCACTGGTTCGGACACGAGCTCGTGCTTCTCCTTTAAGAGGAGCTTTCCTAGAGTACAAATGAGACAATTGGATTTAATCTATCACAAGATAAGCTACTTGTTTGGTTTTGTTGTCTTGGAGAGTTAATTACTCACCTACTCCAAGACACTAGCCTGATCTAAATTGGTGTTTCAGAGCCCTAGTAAATAAAAATTACTACGTCGATTTTACTTTAAGCGTTAATTTTATGGTTTTGCTTTAAAGTCAAAAGGTAGTGGAAGTGAAACCAATGGTGTGTAGACTCGACTCCAACCACTACAAAGATGCACCTAAGATGATTTACGCTACTTTCCTTTTTCAATGAAATTCTTAACTAAGAGAGTTGAGAGAATGCAAATTTTAGAGAAAACAACTTTCTTAATAAAGACAATCAAAGAAACAATTCTCTTTTCTTTTCAAGCACACAAACATGACCACTATTTACGTACACGAAAAACTCTTTTTCTTTTAAATCTTTTCAAAGCTACTTGAAACAAAACTTTTCAAAGGAGATATTTTTGTATTTTCTCTTTTAATAAAGCATATAAATCTATTGTAACAAAAATCAATCTTAAAAGCTATAAAAACTATGAAAACTTGACTCACCAGCAAATCAAAAAGGAAATTACTCTAAGCAAACCTAACAAGGCAAAAGCTCACAAAGATGATTCTAGGATGTTTTACTTGACCAAAATCAAATCAAGGACCAGCTAATGCAGAATCAAAAGACTAGTCAAAACAAAACTCAAATCTTTTTGTTCTTTTTTGTAAAATGGAATTCATGACTTAATCAACAAGCACTTCGAAATTCGCCAACGAGACAACGCAATGGTAAGTTGCTCACACAAGTAGACTTTATGACAGGTCTGACTTCTAAGAATGTTGACAAAACCAGAGAGATCTAAGGCTTGACAACTTCTACCGCCAAAGTCACTACAAGACCTACTTAAAAATCAAACCCTAGGGCTTAAACTTCTATGAAATCCACTAAAAAACTCAATGCTATAGAAACAAGTTCAGGTGAAGATCTTTGACAAGGGACTAATGAATCTGGGTAGTAAAAACTAAGCAAAAACAAAATCTAAGAGTAAAAAAGCAAAAAATGGAGTTTTCTCAACTTTTAGCAGGGGGACGCAGGCGACCCGTTAGAACAGGTGCGGGCCCGCTCTGTGCGCACAGAAACAGTGCGTCCAGGGACGCACTGTGCAGCACTCAGAGGGTGCGTCCTACTGAAAAACTCAAGAAAAACTAAAAGGATTCTAACTCTAAGCTAACCCACCCAAAGACAAAGTCACAGAGCCAAAAACTAGAAAAATAAACTAATTTTCTCAGAGCAAAGTTCATACAAAGGAAAAGACTTTTCACATTAATGGATTCCCCAGCGGAGTCGCCAATTTGTCAGGCGGAAAGAGTCGATTGTGCGGACACAACCAACCTCCCTAGGAGCCTAAGACTCTCTAGTGACAAACAAGACAAATAAGATCTATCCTTCTCTAAACATGCATTATGATATGAGATATCAAGTGTTTTGTTCTTACCTTTGTCCAAACGCTGTTGTAGAAGTCCAAGCTTTGTTGATCTGGATGAGCTCCTCCTTTTCTCCAAAACCTGTAATCACCAACAGTCAAACAATTAAATAGCACCTGATTATAACATAAAACAAAGCATATTCAACATGTAGACCAAGGAGTACATGAAATAACCCATAAACAACAAGCTATTGAGAAGAATGGACTCATTTGCATTAATAGGTAACAAAAAGAACAAATACAACCTGAGCCTTGGTGTTGTACAAGTCCTTCCCAGGGTCCATCAAGAGTTCTCCTTTACTTTGACAAAGCACACCCACTTCCAAATAGAACAAGCAAAGATGGCAATCTCTCCTCACAAGCTTCTAAATGGGAGTCCTAATTCCTGCAGCATTTACCCTTAGAAAATGTATAGCTTCAACCTCTCCTCCTTCTGGCCCAATGCCTGTATTTATAGTGCTTAAGAGGAGGTTAATCAGGTCCACCATCAATGGGATAATCCCCTCTTTGGGTGGGATAGCTCCCTTATTGATGGGATAAGTTCCTCTTTGATAGGAGTGCATGAACCATCTGGAGGCGCCCAATACACGTCGAACAACCTTCTAGAATGCTCTAGAAATGACCACAAGTAACTTTTTAAAGATGAAACTTGCGCATTCTAACCTTTACAGGGGGACGCACCTGTCCCTTTACATACAGAGCGTCTTTGGACGCAGCTTTTGTGAACATTGGGAGCGTCCCCGCAGGTAAGGTTGAGAGAACCTGCGTCCCCAGAGATAAATACATTTATACAAGACTTTCTCTCTTTTTTGAAGTTTGACATGGAGAGCAGAGGCATAAGACTTGCCTAAGAGGGTAGCATGACTGTTGATTGAGCCATACTAACTGTAAATAGTCATGGTGACATTTTTTAGTGTAACAATTATAGAGCAAACTGTCACAAGTCTTTGCAGCTCAGAAATAAAATAGAGTTTTAAAATAGAAGTCTGAATCCTACTGAGGTCCTAAGCCTCTCTATTTATACATCTGAAGTCTCTAACGACTTCCTTCAAATTAGGGAGGCTTGGCCTCTAACTCAAGAAAAACTGGTTTCTGTCCCTTTCACTTGCTCTGCTGTCTTCTAGTCCTCAAAGTGATGGCTATTTGCACTCCGAGCTGATGGAGGAATATTCAAATGAAGGGGTTGTAAATGAGGAGGATTTACCTCCTATAATACTCTCCCTTGTCACATTCGAGTTTTGACCAAGGTCTTTGCCATAGTGATCCGAATTGGATCCATGAAAATTATCAAAGTGCTATGACTGTATCAAATCAGGATAGACCTCAAAAATTTATGAACAAAGAGCTATTAGGAAGACCTCTAGATAGTGTCAGTTTGTAGCCAACAAGGAATGACGAGGACCTCGGCCAAAGTGCATTGACTGAGGCCTATGGAGACCATGTAGGACGCAAACTAACAGTTAAGAAGTCCAGATTGGAAAACAGAGTCCTTTTTTGATGCGCGATTGCTGGGAAAAACCCCTCGAGAAGGAAAGGCCTCGAGTGCTCGGTCACATGGGAAGCCGGGAAATCATAAGGAAAAAGTGCTAAAGTGAAAGGCGGGTCCCGCACTCCAAAACTGGTGGAATATCAGAGGCAGTTTGGGTGGTTAGCAGATTTGGCAGAGAGAGAGTGATTCCATACATTGCACGACACGTGTCCGGTGGATGAGAGAGAAAACCACCTCTCATCGCGAGCTAATGGTCAAGCAAGTCAACTGCATGATAAGAGTGAACACCGTAGGATCTGGGGGCTCCAGATTTGACGGCGGAGATTGTGCCCGATGAGAAACCAGAATTGAACGGAAAATAAGCTACAACACATAAAGTTTGAAGTCAGATTTGACCGCTAAGTTGGTGGATGAATCATTACATAGCATAAATGAAATATCGAACTGTTGAGAAAGAGCTGGTGCAGTTCGTGAAAGGACAAGTGGCCACTTCCCAGTGAGACATTGGCGATGACGTAGAGGTAGGGAACTCCAAGCGAATAGTAGCAGGCGATCCGAAGGGGCGGAAGAGGAAGCGAACAATCAAGGATAGATTGGCTTTAAGCCATGAACAGATATAGAACAGAACAAGGGGAAGAACCAGAGAAGGGGAACAGTGAAAAAAGATGAAAGAGAAAGTGAAGCAAGAAGCAGAAAACAGAGAGCCGAGCTGACTTGCAGAGTTAAGGCAGCATCGAGAAAACAGAGCTAGGCTTGAGAGGTTCAAGCAATCCCTGTGAGGACATCTGTCAGGAATTGAGCACCACATTAGACTCATCCCATTAAAGACCAGAGAGGTTGAGACTTGGTAAGGAAAGATTCTGTGCACTCTAGTGGCTTGGGGAATCCAAGAACAACCCTACTGAGCATTATCTGTTTCAGGAGACTCAAATTGAGCTCCTCACTGTAAAAACTTTGCTTTAAAGACACAATAAAAGAAGGCCACCACTCAAATTTGGACCGGAGATGTAGCCCAGGAGGATTGGGTGAACTCCTTATTAATTTTTTGTGTTCTTATATTTGCTTACTGTGTTTCTCTTACTGTTTTCTATTTTCTTGTGTCTGTGTATTTTGCAATTTGACCAATCCGTTGGCTAAGATAACATAGACACCCACCAACACATGGGTTTGTAATACCTTCATTCATTAATTATTTAACTGAGATCACTCACGAGTGATTTTCAGATCAAGTGGTATCAGAGCTTTAGGCTGTTAAGGTTAGACAAGCTTGTGTTGGATTTAGCTGTTGAATGCTAACTAGATCAAAGCTCAAATTAGGAGAAGGAGAGTTGGTCGAAACTAATCCTGAAATTGGGAGAGTCTATCCTTGGAAGACAATGTCAGAGGAAGGTTCTGTGGGGTCAGACCCTCAATTCATGGATAGTTTCCTAGCCATAAAGTCCATGGTAGAGGAAATGTATAGGGATTTTAGAAAACACAAGGATGAAGATTCATCAGGCTCCAAGCAAGACAAAGGCGAAGATGAGTCTCACTTCCATGACCACTCAAAAGGAAAAGGGAAAGAAGAAAGATTTCTCACACATCCTAATAACCCTGAACACAAAAAGAAAGCATCTTTCATCAAACTAGATGTTAAATTTGATTTACCTATATATGATGGAGAGTTGAATGCAGAAAAGATGGACAATTGGATTAGACAAATTGATGTTTATTGCAGAGTGCAGAGTATTGACTCAGACAAGAGCAAGATTCAGCTGGTAAGCCTACGCCTTGGAGGCACTGCCTTGGTTTGGTGGGAAGGCAGGACCCAAGCTGACTTGAAGAGCCATAGTAAGACTATCTCTTTCTGGAGTGAATTTGTTTCTGCAATCAAAAAACAGTTCTATCCATTGGCTTACATGCAACAAGCCATGATGAGTTGGAAAACTATTCGACAGTTGAAAGGGAAAAATGTGCAAGGGTACATTCAAGAATTTAGAAAGAGAGCATTGATTCTAGGAATCTCGTTAGACTCACCTGAGACTCTGTTGAAGTACATTGGTGGTCTACACAGCTACATGAGGCACACTATCCTCATGTTTAATCCCACTAGTATAGATGAGGTATCTGTATAAGCTACTCATCTAGAAGCTAGAGGAAAGAATGCAAGTCCAAAAGTTGGGGGGCCATCCCAACCCACTGCAAGCAAGAATAAGGAGAAAAGAAAGTAGAAATGGAAAGCAAAGAAGGATAACACTGCACAGAAAAGCAAGGCTTCATGCACTCACTGTAAAAAGGATGGGCATGATGATGAGAATTGTTGGATTCTGCATCCAGAGCTGAAACCTAAGAAGTTCAAAGGCAAGAAGAAGAAGACTGCTGTAGCTATTCAGAAAGATTTGGGGTCAGACTTAGGAGATGAAACAACTATTGCAGCCACATGTATAAGAGGTAAGAATTTTGAAGCATCTACTAGTAATTCTGCACAATCTACTATTGATGAAGAAAATGAGAGAAAAAGACATGAGATTTTCCATATTCGATTTATTTCCAAACATCAAGATATTGATACCTTGTTTGATAGTGGCTCATAAGTAAATTTAATTTCTGAAGAAATTGTAAAGAAGTTGGGATTAGTAACTACACCTCACAAGAAAAAATTCCCATTAGGATGGTTGAATGATAAAGCAAAACTACAAGTGACTAGACAATGCAAACTCAAATTTTCTTTTGGGTCAGCATTTGTAGATGAGGTTGAGTTAGACATAATTCCTTTGGATATATGTGGAATTGTTTTAGGAAGTCCTTACTTGTATGACAAAAAAGCTGTTTTCTATAGAGTTGTGAACAAGTATCTACTTGTTAAAGATGTAATCGAATACTTTGTAAGACCTCATAAGCTCAAGAATAATCATACTCTCATAAACTCAAGGCAGATGAAACAAATGATAAATTCATGCAAACAATTCTTACTGATGGTTGTAAAGGAAAAGAAACCTGATAAAACCAATGTATTTGAGGGTTGTAATGCTAAACAACAAGCTGATTTAGAAAAGGTTGTTTCAGAGTATGATATCTTGTTTCAAGAACCTAAAGGTCTGCCACCCAAAAAGGAAATACTGCATGATATTATTTTTCAGCAAGATGCTCCATTGCCTAACATTGGAATGTACAGGTTGTTCTCTTTAGAGAATGCTAAAATCAAGAAGCAGGTGCAGGAGTTGCTCGAGAAAGGGTTCATCAGACCTAGTACATCACCGTGTGGGTTACCAATTGTTTTGGTGAGAAAGAAAGATGGATCATGGAGAATGAACATTGATTACCGAGCACTGAATAAGATAACAATAAAAAATCATTATCCCCTTCCTCACATGGATGATCTTTTAGATCAATTGAAAGAAGCTATTTATTTCTCCAAGTTAGACTTGCATAGTGGATACCATCAGGTCAAAGTTGCAGAACAAGATGCATGGAAGACTGCTTTCAAAACAAACCAGGGATTGTATGATTGGCTAGTTATGCCTTTTGGCTTTACTAATGCTCCTGCTACTTTCATGGGATTAATGAATGATGTACTCAGACCTTTTCTTGATGATTTATTTATTGTGTATTTGGATGACATTCTGATATTTAGAAAAACGCAGGAAGAACACTTAAAGCATGTTAAGTTGACGCTAGATGTTTTGAAAAGAGAAAAAATTTATGTTAAACTCTCAAAATGTGAATTTGGCAAAATATCTCTGAATTATTTGGGTCATATAGTAGGGGGTGGTGAATTGAAGATAGATCCCTCTAAGGTGACAGTCATTGTAAATTGGCTTAAACCCAAATCTGATACAGAACTTAGGAGCTTCTTAGGAGCACCACAATATTGGAGAAAGTTCATTTCTAACTTATCCTTAATTGCAGCTCCCTGACATGCTTTAACAGGATTGAACAAGGTGTTTAAGTGGGGAGGCAAACAACAGAAAGCCTTTGACACCTTGAAAGAAAAGATTAGTACAACACCTGTACTAGCACTGCCTGATCTTCAAAGACCATTTAAGATCCAAACGGATGCCGGTGACTATGCCATGGGAGAAATGTTGACGCAACACGGTAAACCCATATGTTATCATTTTGAGACATTTAATTCTGCAGTGGTTAACTATCCTACATATGATAAAGAATTGTATGCATTAGTACAAAGTGTGAAAAAGTGGAAACATTACTTAATGGGAAGAGAGACAGTAATACATATTGATAATCAACCACTTCAATATCTACACTCCCAAACTAAGTTGCAGCAATCAAGACACTATAGATGGATGGGTTTTCTACAACAGTTTCATTTAGTCATCAAATATAAAAAGGACATACATAATAAAATTGCAGATATGTTATCTAGACCCATTATAAATGCATCTACTATACTTTTGTGTTACATGAGAGCTACATTGAACAATATGCTCAAGGTATAGACTTTAAAGATGTATATGCAACTTTAAGTCAAGGCAAACGAGTAGAAGAATTGGATTATCATGTAAAGGACCGACTCTTATACCATTGTGGGAAGTTATGCGTTCCACAAACTGAAAGAGTAAGGATAGTTCGAGAAGCACACACTTCTCCAATATCAGGTCACTTTGGGGTAAGTAAAATAGTTGCACAGCTGCAAAGATTTTGTTATTGGCAAAAAATGAATGAGACAATTTCTAGACATGTAAGAGGGTGTACTATGTGTGCTAAAAGCAAGCCCAACAATAGAAAACTAGGCTTGTACACTCCATTACCAGTTCCTTCTCACCCTTGGGAAAGTGTTTCCATGGATTTTGTTGGAGCACTGCCTAAATATAGGAAAGGTCATGATTATCTGTATGTTGTTGTGGATAGGTTCAAAAAAATGTGTATTTTGATACCTTGCAATAAACAGATTACAGCTAAACAAACTACGAAATTGTTCTTTCAACATGTATGATTTCATTTTGGATTACCCACTTTCATTGTATTTGATAGAGACACCCGATTTGTGGGGAAGTTTTGGTCAAGTCTGTGGGAACTGATCGACACCAAACTGAAGAAAAGCACAACTTTTCATCCACAATCTGATGGCCAGATATAAGTAGTTAACAAGATAATGATCCAGTTACTCAGGGGATATTGCAGCAAGCATCCCAAGCTTTGCGATGAGAATTTATGTTATGTGCAGCATGCTTACAACAGAGCAAAACATTCTTCTACACAGAGATCTCCTTTTGAGACCTGTTTTGGTTTCACACCAAGGTCTTCTTTGGATTTTTTCTTTGGTAAAGACACCACAGTTGAGGGACACAGTGATGTGGACAAGGCAACTAGGTTCATTGAATAGATCCAAGAGATCCACCAGGTAGTGCAGGAATAGCTGGAAAGGAGCCAAGCCAAATACAAGGCAAGGCATGACACGCATCGGATGGAGCATAGTTTCCAAGTTGGTGACCAAGTCTGGCTATATATCAGCAAGGACAGGATGCAAGGTGAAGGTAAAAAGCTAAAGCCCATCAGGTATGGACCCTTCAAGATACTTGAGAAAATTGGTGAGAATTATTTTCGCCTTGATCTACCAGCTTACATGCACATCTACTCTGTCGTAAATTCAGATTGCTTAAGATTGTTTGAACCATCACTAAATGAGGATCCCAAAGAGCAGAGTCAATTTCCTTCTATTGATGAATTGCTACCTGAATATCTTAATGATTGCAGGAAGACACAGTTCTGGATAGGAAGGTGAGGATGACGCGCATGGGAGATGTTGAGTACCTCAGAGTTGGGCTCAAGGGTTCAAAGCCAAGCAGTGCAAAGTGGATAGAGATTGGACAAGTGAGACAATTGTACCCTCACTTAGTCGATGCTTGAAAACCAACTTTTGGTGGTCCAAAATATTTTTTAGTGGGAAGGCCATGATCTGAATTAGATCCATGAAAATTATCAAAGTGCTATGACTGTATCAAATCAAGACAGACTTCAAAAATTTATGAACAAAGAGTTATCAAGAAGACCTTTGGACAGTGGCAGTTTGTAGCCAGCAAGGAATGACGGGGACTTCGGCCAAAGTGCGTTGACCGAGGCCCATAGAGACTGCACAGGACGCAAACTGCTAGGAAGTCTGGATCAGAAAATGGAGGCCCTTTTTGAAGCACAAAAACCCCTCTAGAAGGAAAGGCCCCAAGCACTCAGTCGCATGGGAAGCTGAGAAATCGTAAGGAAAAAACACTAAAGCGAAAGGCGGGTCCCACGCTCCAAAATCAGTGGAATATTGAAGGAATTTTGGGTGGTAAGTGGATTTGGCAGAGAATGAGCGATTCCATACATTACACGATGCGTGTCCGGTGGATGAGAGAGAAAACCACCTCTCATCGCGGGCTAACGGTCGAGAAAGTCAACCGCGCGATAAGAGTGAACACCGTAGGATCTGGGGGCTCCAAATCTGACAGCGGAGATTACGCCTGATGAGAAACCGGATCTAAAGGGAACATAAGCTGCAAAACATAAAGTTTGAAGTCTGATTTGACCGTTGAGTTCGCAGATGAATCATTACATAGTGTAACTGAAATACCGAACCGTTGAGGAAGAGCTAGCGTAGTTCGTGAAAGGACAAGTGGCCACTTCCTTGAGAGATGTGGGCGATGACACAAAGGCTGGGAACTCCAAGCGAACAACAGTAGGTGATCCGAAGGGGTGGAAGAGGAAGCAAACAATCAAGAATATATTGGCTTTAAGCCATGAACAGACAGAGAATAGAACAAGGGGAAGAACGAGAGAAGGGGAACAATGAAAAAAGACGAAAGAGTTAGTGAAGAAAGAAGTAGAAAACAGAGAATTGAGCTGACCTGCAGAGTTAAGGCAGCATCGAGCAGATAGAACTAGGCTGGAGAGGTTCAAGCAATCCCTGTGAGGATCTCTGTCGGGAATTGAGCACCACATTGGAGTCATCCCATTAAAGACTAGAGAGGTCGAGACTTGGTAAGGAAAGAGTCTGTGCACTCTAGTGGCTTGGGGAATACAAGAACCACCCTACTAAGCATTATCTATTTCAGGAGACTCAAATTGAGATCCTCACTATAGAAACTTTCCTTTAAGGACACAAAAAAAGAAGGCCACCACTGAAAGCTGGACCGGAGACGTAGCCCAAGAGGATTGGGTGAACTCCTTATTAATTTGTTGTGTTCTTTTATTTTCTTAATGTGTTTCTCTTACTGTTTTCCATTTTCTCGTACCTGTGTATTTGCAATCTGATTGATTCGTTGCTGAAGATAACATAGACACCCACCAACACATGAGTCTATAATACCTTCATTCATTAATTATTTAATTGAGATCACTCACGAGTGATTTTCAAATCACATAGTTCCTTGCTTTTATCCTTTATGACTGCATTTTTCCTTGCTTGTATCCTTTATTCATGCATTATATGCACATTAGACCACAAAAGAAAAATATCCAAGTCTAACTCATCTCATAAACAAAATATAATCAAAAGTATGCAATAAGTTGTGAGAATAGTTGGTTTGACTAAGCTAGGAGGTGAATTATGGACAATTAAGGCCCATATAATTACTCGATGATGAGGCTCATCATCACCCCCCTACTGAAAGAGTTGCTCATCCTCTGAGAAACTTAGTCAATGTCCATGTCCTTCATGGCTTTGGTAGCCTCTTTGACATGCCATGCTTCTGTTGTGGTCTCCTCTTCTTGTTTATAGAAGCCTGCTTTCCTTTCTACTTCTTCCCACTACCTCTTTTCCTCTTCTTCTTTTCTCCCTTCTAGCATCCCTAGGAGTAGTGGTGGGCTGATTTTTAGGCCTATCCAATTGAATGTCAACCTTTGCAGTGATTGCTTATACATATGTGTCATGTTGAGACCATCTCTCAATATTTGGTGGGAGTGATATTCTCTGATTTTCAAGCTATGTGGGAGTGTGTTCTACTTCCTTTAGCAGGCATATGTATTATCATCTCTTAGCATCCTAAACATATTTTTAAAATATGAAATTTCCTACTCTTGGGCAACAAGATATCGAGGTACGAGCTAAGGATCATTTTCCATTAGATTATGGGTGATGATTAGGGCCATGGGATTTGATTGTTCAGCTCTGATGAAAAAGAGGTTCATTTTTCTCTCTGGCCAATATTCTTTTCATCTATGCAGCCCTTGAATTCTCATGGTTCATCCATGATGCCAAGACCATTAATTTTAGATCTCTTAGCTTTTCATTAGGATAAAAAATATTCATGTTTGTGAGGGCCATATTGTGCAAGTAAAACTCAGCCATTTTGGCCCTATCCTCTAGTGCACTTTGATCACAAAGATCAATAAAATGTCTGTAGTCCTAAAATGGCATGGTGCCCCTTTGTGCTAGTGTTTTAATGTAAAATTGCAGCCATTATTCTTTGAGGTAAAGAGCATAGGATTTAACTGGCATCCTACACTGGATGGCCTCCAAGGAGGGGATGGCCATATATGCTAGTTGGTTTTCCTTTTCCTGTAGATTTCCTCTCTATTTTTCTTATCTTCTCCCTTTTGCTGTTTTCTCATCTCCATCAGTTTCTTCCTTCGTTTCCTCCTCTATTTCAGCATCCTCCTCCTTGTGTTCTCTTTCATCATTTTTCTATGTATTAGTTTCTTGTTCTTGTTTTGCCTCCTCCTCACTGACAGAAGGACTAACATCATAGGTGAGGGTTTTGATTTCATCCTCTATTGGTAAGTTTTTGAAGACAACCATGTTATAGGGATCCTAAGGTTTTGGAGGGCATCCTTAATGAGGATCTTGATCAACCCATGGTGAACTAACTACTTAAAATTTCCTTCCTTTACTTTGCTGCTGGAGTCTATGAGTGATTGCATTAAGAAATAGGGTATGTTGAGTCTTTGGTGAACTCATGTTTCTCCCCCAAGTCTTAATTCTTCAAGCATTCTCAAATGGTTGTCATAACAATACTGTATCTATGGACTCTTGCATTCTCTTTTGACTTATTAAAGAAATTCCTTTTTGCCACCTTTTCACTTATAAACCAACTACCTTGTAACCTTTAGGTCTTTTGATCAAATGATGCATATGAGTGAGTGAGTGGGATACTTACCTATGGTCTTGATGCCATGTTACAGTTGTCAAAGATCAGAGGTGTTGTTGATGGTCATTATTCGTCCTCCTCTGTTGTCTGCTGATGGTTTCTTGGCTTTTGGAGGTGTTTGTGATTGGCGATCTGATGTTGCTGCTACTGTGGAGCTCCTGGATTTGATGTTGCTGCTGTTGTGGAACTCATGGATTACCACTTGGCAGTGTTTGGTGTTTCCATTAGAATTTATTGATCATGTTGTTGGCTGGTGCTGTGAGGATGCTGTAATGAATGGACAGAGGTAGTAGGAGTGTACGTGGATGCAAGGATGATGGTAATGGTTGAGGCGATTCTGTAGAAAACAAAATATTCACCTGAATTGAAGCAATGAAGTGAAATACAATGGAATTGATGCAGGGATGCATGGTAAAGAGTGGAGGCAATGAATATATGTGAGACAGGGTTCCCTTTGGATCTTCTCTATGCTCCTTGCTTGTATTTTTCAACCACCTACAAATAACAATTATGTGTTTTTTTTTCTTTTTTATTATCATATATTTTTTTCAAAAACACTTAGGCTGCCTCAGAGAGGTTTTCACCCTATATATCTGCCCTGGGTGCCTCAAGGAAGGTTTTCACCCAGGGATCTTCTTACTCTTTTTCATTTCTTCTCATCCTTGGGCCGCCTCATGAGGTTTTCAACCCAAAGATGGGACTCAGGCACCTCATGTAGGCTTTCACCCAAATCCTTATTATTTTTTCTTTTTCAGTGTCCTGATGAGGGAGGAGCTGGAACTTGCTCCACCATCATCACTGTCTTATTGATATTGTCAATGAACTCTTGTTTTGATAAAGGCCTCTTATACATTTTAAATCGGTGTCCATTAATTAGCAATGGAATGGCTTCTTCATCAATAGTTATGATTTGCACTGAACCATTGTCATGGCATCTTTCCACCACATAAGGTCTGAGCCATCTTGTCCTTAGCTTGCCCTTGAAGTATTTATACCTTGAATCATATAACAATTCCCAGTCCCCCTCTATAAATTGCTTCTCCTTGATATGTTTGTCATGCCAAATCTTCCTCTAAAGCTGAACTATCTTTGTATGTAGGGGGGCCTGCATTCTAAATTCATCCAAGCCATTCAAATGTAACAACCTTTCTTTCTATGCATGACTAAGATCCAAATCTAGTTGAGATATCATCATCAATGTGTTATATTCAAAGTCAATGGACAACAAAGCCTTTTTCCCATAGACTAGCTCATAGGGTGTAAATCCAATGGTGGTCTTCCATGTTGTATTATATGCCCAGGTGGCCTCAACTAGTCTCTCTGCCCAATCCTTCCTGCTGCTGCTCACTACCTTGGTTAAGATGTTCTCCAGTGCCCTGTTGGTCACCTCCACTTGCCCATTAGCTTGTGGATGATAAGGAGTGGAGGTCCTATGCTTGATTTTGTGATGGATGATCAGTTCTTCAATCACGTTGGAGGTAAACTGGTTGCCTTGGTCTGTGACTAGCTCTCTAGGGTACCCAAATTTGTAGAATACATTATCCCTTAGGAACTCAGCCACCTTCTCTTCTGTTACTGCCTTAATTGCCTTGGTTTCAACCCATTTAGTCAAATAATCAGTGCACACAATGATGTGCTATTTTTTCTTTGAAGGAGGGTTAATAGATCCAATGAAGTCCATGCCCCACTTTTCAAATGGCTCGAAAGTTACTTGAGGTTGTAGGGGCATTTCATCTCTTGGAGTAGGATTTCCCATCCACTGGCACTGATTACACTGACTAATGTACTTTTTGACATCCTGATGAAGAGTAGGCCAATAATAGCCTGCTTGCAACACTTTGAATGTTGTCCTCTTTACTACAAAGTGACCTCCACAAGGCCCATCATGGGAGGTCATAAGGATGTCAAAGACTTCCTCTTCCCTTACACACCTTCTTAAGATTTGATTTGGACCAAGTTTGAACAGATTTCCCCCAATCCAGGTGAAGGGGGTCGTCTTTTTTACTATCTTGCTCTTTTCTTTGGAGGGAAAGTTTGGTGGAAACTGTGTCGATACCAAATAGTTTGCTATATCAGCAAACCATGGGGAGAGAATTGAAATAGAAAACAAATGTTCATTTGGTAACTGGTCATCCACCATTCCTTCTTCACCTGTAAGAAGATTCATCCTAGATAGAAAGTTAACAACAACATTTTCCTTACCAGGTTTATCAACAATAGCTAGATCAAACTACTGTAATAAAAGAAACCATCTTATAATTCTAGCATTCACACCTGGTTTGTTCATTAAATATTTGATTGCAGCATGATGAGTATGCACAAATTCTTTATAGCCTATAATGTAGTGCCTAAATTTGTTTAATGCATGCACAACAGCCAAGAGTTCCTTTTCGATCACAGTATAATTCAGCTCAGCCTTTGACAAGTTCTTAATGATAAAATAGATGGCATAGGGAAATTTCTCCACTTCCTGACCTAAGGTTGCTCTTATGGCTTTGCGTGAGGCATCAACATGGATATGAAAAGGGAGGGCCCAATTCGGGCCTCTAAGGATTGGTGCAGTGGTTAACTTACCCTTTAGAATGTCTAAGGCCTCTTGACAACTCTTTGACCATATAACTCAGAATCTTTGGCCAACAACCTGAACAAAGAAGAGGCCAACTTGTTGAAGTCCTTTATGAACCTTCGACAATATCCAGCTAACTCTAAGAAACTCTTGACACCTCTCTGCTTTTGTGGAGGTGGGACCCTTTGGATGATTGCTATTTTGTTTGGGTCCACTTGCAGTCCTTACTGAGATATTAAATGACCTAGCACAGTCCCTTCTGTCATTAAGAATTCACACTTTTTTGGACTGAGAGACAGATTCATTTCAATACATTTATTTAATACTTTGCCTAGGTTAGTCGGGGCTTCTTGGAAATCACAACCATAAGGTGTAAAATCATCCATATAGATTTCCACAACATCATGTACTAATTCAACGAAAATACTCAAGACTACTCTCTGGAAGGTGGCAGGAGTATTGCATAGGAAAAAAGGAATGACCCTATAGGAAAAAGTACCCCAAGTATAGGTGAATGTGGTCTTATCCTGGTCTTCTGGGTAGATTTGGATTTGGTTGTACCCACTGAATCCATCTAGGAAGGAAAAAAACTTCTTCCCTGCCAGGCCATCTAGCACTTGGTCAATGAAGGGTAGGGGAAAATGATCCTTCCTTGTGGCTTTGTTCAACTCCCTATAATCAACACAAATCCTCCACTTACCATTTTTCTTGGGAACTAACACTAAAGGAGAGACCCACTAACTGTCTGAGATAGGGTAAATGAATCCTGCATCTAGCAACTTTTGAAGTTCTTCTTTGACTATGTCTTTAAGAGTTGGATTCATCCTCCTTTGTGGTTGCCTGACTGCCTTGCAACCCTCTTTGATGTATATGTGGTGAGTACACACTGAGTGGTGTACTCCCTTCATTTCCGTATAACTCCAAGCGAAGGCTTCTAGCTGTTCTCTCAACATGTTGCATAGATTTTCCTCTTCTAAAGTAGAAAGAGATGGGTTATTTTTCAAAGTTCTCTCTATGCCAAATTCTATGGTTTTGACATGGAGTGGGTTGGAACTGGCCAAGCATAAGTCAATTGGATGATTTCTATGGGTTTCCCTTACTTTTTCTTCTAATGGTAATGAACTAGAAGTTGGACTTTGGAGCAGGTGTTAAATTAATTCATCCTCATCTTACTTTCCTCCTCCTATGGTTGCTTCCAAAACACAAAGTTGGGTAGAATAAACCTTATCTTCTTTGTCCTCCTCTAACCATAAAGGTAAATCATGCTATAGGGTAGGTTGAGCAGGAGGGTATAAGACTAACTGTTTAGACATCTGCCCATTCTTGATGGTCATATTCCTAGCTCTACAACTAATGTAGGCCATAAGTTGTGGCCAACCATGGCCTCCCAAGGATGCAAGGGTAACTAGTAAGCTTAGCCTTAGGTTGGAGAACTAGCAAATCTGTAGGGTACTCCCAAGAGTCAATGGAGACCATCACATCCTCCACAATCCCTCATGGGTGACTATGGAATGGTTTGCAAGTTGCAGAACTATTGTGGTCTTCCTCAATGATCCTTGGAGGTTGAGCTTGAGCATGGTGTCCTTGGTCATCACATTAATGGTAGCCCCAAGATCAATCAGAGTGTGTGGGACAATGGTGCCATTGATGTGCACATTTACTACAGGGCTTCTAGGGTCCAAATATTTTGGACATATTATCTACCCCAGCATTAAGTCAGACAACTGCTCAATGACATTAATGGTAGGGGCATCCCTTTTTCTTCTTCCTGGATGCTTGAAGCACTTATCCTTAATCAACTTATTGTAAATAGGAACATCTTTGATTGCCTGGAGAAGGGGGATCTTTACACAGATTTTTCAATTCTCCCAGAAGTTCAGTTTCTTCTGGGGTAGGCTGGAGTGGTTGGGTTAATCTCTCAGGAAAGGCTGGATTTACTTTAAGGTTGCTTTCCTCTCTTTCTTCCTCAACCTCCCTATGTGGAGAGGGAGGTTGGTTGCCTGGGAGAATCCTCCCAGATCTTAGGTTGATATCCTGGATTTATACAACATAAGTTGGGTATGATGTCTCTCCACTGTATGCTTGTTGAGCCTACCTATTGTTTGGGTTCATATTTAGCTGGGCAGGCATCTGGGGTTGTTTGGGTGGAACAGACTGCAAGAGTTGTGGTTGGGTAGGTGGTGGAGGCAATATGGCTGGAACATTGTTGAATTGGGGCATCCACCCCTCAGGTGGGGTATTCCACTGATGTTGTGGCTGAACATAAGGTTGAAATGACTGAATGGCTGGCTGGGATTGATACTGAGATGCATAAGACCAAAGAGGGGGTGTATCCCAGGAAGGATGAGTAGGGGGTCCCCAAGAAGGTATAAATGTGGTTTGGTTGGGGTTGTAATATGCATGGGATGACCCTTGCATACCCTGCTGATATGGTCTATGTAGAAATTTTGAATAATATGACACTTATTCACAGAGATTATCCTGACTATACACTCTTTTTGGAATGCATGCATAATACATAATCTCCTCTACTATTGATCATCAATTTGCAGTATTCAGAAACAATCACATGCGCACATTGAAGCGTCAATCACACCTATCAACACATCACGGGGAAAGCATACAGTTGAAAACCCCCAACTATCTGTATATTATATTGATTGAGAACATGTAACAATACATAGTACAATACTCCTCACAAGTACTCAGTACCATCTCCACCTGCTACACACAAACTAGCTCAGATCTGAATCAATCACAGGTTCAAATCTCCTCCGCTGCTTGCCTGCCTCCACTGCGCAATATTGCATGAGAATGAATGAGAATGGCTGATCCAAACTCGTATTTCCCTTGGCTGAACCATGCAATCCTCATTGGCAATACTCAATCCATTGATTGTGCAAATCTCATGCACAACTATAGTGAAAACTGACAGCTGTCTTGCCCTTTCATTCACCTCTAACACTTGTCTCCACTGAACTGTCCATGTACTGAGTTAACTGATGTATTCTTTAGTTGCTTTATGAGTTAATAATTAGTGAATTAATTAACAATTAATTCACATCACTCATCACTAGTGTATTCTGTAGTTAGACTAAATACAACTAGTTCAACTAAGTCAAACTGAACACAACTCCATCAACTCCTCAATCAACTCCACCAAACTCAATAACTTGAGTTCTAACTAAAGTCCATCATGCAATAACTCAACAAACTCATAGGAAAAGTGTATTTTCTTCTCGCAGTTGCATGTGCCACATCCATAGCTCGAACTGAAGTGCTCCAAGAGGATAAGATAATGTTTATAGTCCAAATATTATTAAGAGCTAATAATATTCGACTATTCTATTTTTAGCCTGGCAGTCTAAAAATAGACTCTGCCCATATGTCTAAAAATAGAAGTCCATCTATTTTTACCAACATGACCAATCATCCACAAAAAGCATCTTGCAACTCATAGACCATGATCCATATGTCTAAAAATAGACATAGTCTAAAAATAGACTTTGCGCCAAAAATAGCCTACGGGCCCACTTAGTGAAGGCGACTCCTTTCCACTAAGCTCCATCATCTTGTTTCATTTTCAACAGTCTAGGCCTAGGAGGTCTCCTTTGGTTGATGTAACAAAGCTGCTTAGTGACACCTTCAGCTCCTTGATATACAACTTTGAGTATAGGTAAAGAAGGGCACTTGTCTGTGGAGTGGTTTTCTTCACAGACTGAGAAAATATTAATACAGTTCAATGGAAATTCATTCCTAGGATGCCTCCTGGTGCATCTAGGACAAAAGATGACCAAGGCTCTCTCTGCTTCCTCTTTCTTCCTTTTGATGTTCATGGTGTCTAATTACAAGGCAAGGGTTTGCAACATATCGCTTTTGAAATCTTCTAGCATATTTCGAATTTCACCCTTGATGGATAAGTTGGAGGATGATGTATTGGCCATAGGTTGACTACCTCTACCCTTTTTCCTGGCTGCCCTAGAATGGTTTCTAAAGACAGTCTTAATATCCTCATAGGGCAATTGGTAGAAATATCCTCCTGCTATCATATGTAAGGTATTCAGAGGATCCTCCCTTACTCCTCTAAGCAGGACCAACTTTAGTGACTCAGTGTCAAGTGTGCGCCTAACCCTTTTGTAACTGAGCTGGAATCTTTCTTCATAGTCTTCTAAGGATTCATCCTGACCTATAGTCATCCTGAAAATCTCTTCTTTAGTATCCTTTCACGTACAGTAGTCCCTATATTTGTTGTTAAAAATCTATTGCATTTGAGCCCAAGTTGTGATGCTATATTCGGGTAAACCCATGAACCAGCGTAATGATGCATCCTTGAGGGCAGATGGAAACAATTTTAACTTTTTTCTCAACATCTATATAGTTAAAGGTTTGGCATATAACAAAAGACTCAAATAGGAAAGTGTCAGGGTCCTCTGTGGTTAGGCCATGGAAATGAGGTAGAGAAAATGGGCTTATATTCTCCATCTTAGTGTCCCCATTGGTTTCCCTGATGGGTAAGGCACTCTCAATTCTCTCTCTATCTCCCCTGTCATTTTGGTTTCTAGCCATTGTGTTACACTAAAATATCATCACCATGATTATTTGCAGTCAGTATGGGTCTATCATCACTTGTACTGTCCTCCTAAGCAAGTCTAAGACCTTAGCCCTTCAAATCAAGCTTTGGAAATGGGAGAAAGACATCAAAAATCAATGTAACTCTGGTTTCGCACTTTCTCTCATGGTCACTTGTAGTCCCGCACCTTCTGTTGGAGAGGTAAATCCCCTCTACGGATAGAGGCGATCCCTACTAGCCCAATAGGGGTCTAGCAACAATCACACAATGCTGCCACGCATGTTCCTAGTTACAATTAAACAAGAAGTAAAGAGCACCTACTTGGATTCCTGCGCTGTCGTTGGACGAAGAGATGTCTCCTTCGCTCCTTTGCTTCAGCTGGTCACAGTCCTCCGCGATCCCCGCGAACGGACACTTGCACACACGAAGAGAAGGCAAACGCAAGCGTGAAATCTAGTAAAAGTAACTGTATGCCAGTCAGAAAAGACATAATTCACATTTATCCATTGCATAAACAAACGAGAATGGAACAATAATAGCAGTCATCTATTATTAATCAGAATAGAGAAGAGTACAACCAAATGTTCTGACGTCGATAAACTTCTCAGGAGGGATCAGTCAGCATGTATCTCAAGCATTCACCTTTGAGGATGGTTCTCCCAAGACAAACAACTCTCTCTCTCTCACACAAATGTCACAAACAAACTTCCCCAAGCAATCAATCACTTCCACTCCTAACACACCAAACCTATAGCAGCAATCTGAGCACTACAAGCTCTGTACAATCCAAGCTAAGTCTAGCTAGTTCCCACTAGTTTCTAACTATCCAAAAACTAGCTGCTCATGGTAATGGTGGAAGTTTATATAGGAGAAGGAGTCTCCTAAAAGGGTGGAAGGATGAGCTTATCTTCAAGGGAAGTGGTTGCAAAGGGTCGAACAGACATGCCATAGAAGGGAGTCAACATTCACAAAGCTAACAACCAAGCCTGGAGTTATCTGGAAGGCTGGTTGTTTGAACAAATTCGCCCAAACTGGATCAGCGCGGATTATATGGAGACTGCCGCGCTGTCAGCACATAACAATAACTGAACAAGTCATGTCAGCGCGGAAGAACACGGGAAAGCCGCGCTGTGCGTCATCGCGGAAAAGTGATGTTCTTCTGCGATGGCAGCGCACGAGATACACTGTGAGGCGCTGGTCATCGCGGTTATTTTAGGAACAGACGCGCTGATGCACAAAACTTTGGAAAAATGGGTTTTAAGCCAGTTCAGGGATCAAACACTTAGTGATTGTGACTTCTGGACACAGCAGGGTGACTGACAGGAAGACAGTGATAAATTACTGTGTAACAGATGCCCCCTAAAGCATGAAGACCGAGAGAGTGGGAGGGGTGAAATGCTTTACAACACACGTCGAACTGGAACATCACCAGGAAGTACCGAAAAATCTCTGACAATCATATACATGCAGTCTAGGCATGGGCGCAGCCATCCAAAAGACATGCGAGACTGGTCTATGGTATGGACGCAGCCACCCAGCTAAAGAGACCATAATAATGACAAGGTATGGTCGCAGCCATCCACGAAGACTCAGGTATGGGCGCAGCCATCCATCAATGAGTCATGTAATGATTATCCACAAAATCGCAACCTGGACCACAGTGAGCAAGGATCCAGGGTCTTGTGCTCCATCTCGACCCGAACAGAGTACAAGTCCACACATGTGAATACAGGGGTTGGAGTCGAACATGCATGAACATCGTCTGATTACCGGCCAATGATGAGAACCGTTAACAGACGCGAGAGGTACCACCAATAATGACAATGGCCCTCAAGGTACTATAGGTACAATCCGTGGCGTGTGAATCAATGAGCTGGTGTCGAACACCCACGGAATCATTCGATCGTAGGTCAATGATGTAAACCTTGCGTCGAACACGAGGAACCTGCCATTGAGGCATGCAGGCTCCAAGGCACCTGGAAGGAGTCTCTAAGTCACTTTCTCGGATAATGAGTTGAAGTCGACGAGAAGTGGCCTTGATCGAAGGTGGGCCATGATGATTCCCACATCATCGACATGAGACAGAGGTATAATAATTTGTGATGAGATAGCGAACGAGGTTGCATTGTGGCAGAGGACAACTTCTCTTGAACATATAACGGCACTGTAACGGATTTGGCAGTACTTGACATCAAATGAGCAGCGGATAGGATGATGACGGCAATGAACAGATGAGAGGTCAAATAGGATATCCCAAACCCATGGAGGCTAGTGAAAACGAGATGAGATGACCCCACCCAGACACGAAACAGCGGAGTGCCATGTTCAAGAGTGACGTACTGCCGAGACGACTGTAATCAAAGTTCCATTTTCCCCACCTTTGCAGGCAGGTACCCCGATTATTTTTGGACGACAAGCTTGACGGGGGTAACATATGCTTGATGTGTGTCATGTTGACAATATCCGATGTCATTGAGTGTTTAACGAGCCTGACAAAGGAAAAACTCGGCTTCTTTTCTTGTTTCGAGAGTCTGAAAAGAATGCGGAAAAGGAGACTCCAGGGGGGTCCTTTTTCGTACAGTTGTGTCTCTCGAGCCCGAAAAAGTATAAAACTGTGCTCGAAAGAACCGCCCGGTCATTACAACCGAGGAGTACTTTTCATGAATAGTGTCTCCGACCGGAAAAAGTAAAAAAGTGGTCGAAGACACGTCGTTTTAGAGCCAATATCGAGTGCGAAACGACAAACACCCGGCGATCTTTTTGGTTTAACGGTCGGAAAAAGAGCTTAAAAACGACCGCCTTTCGTTCCCTTTAACGAGCTGAAAGGGAGCTCAGCCATCTTCTCTTGTTTAACGTCGGAAAAGAGCTTAGAGACGACACTTTGGGAATCACATGAATTGTGGACTGTCATGACCAAGCTGCGATACCTGTACCTGCACAAGGGCACTACCCGCATAAATCCATTCGATATACGTAAAAAACATATTGAAACATGCTTGAAAATAGAACCAAGGCTAGTTTTATGGCTAAAAATGGTAAAAACCCAAAAAATATGGTAATTTTAGGAGTTTTTACTATAAATAGGGGGGGGTAATAAGTCATTTTTACCATTTTACTATTTGGAGTGCGAAGAACGTGGAGAAGCCAAAAAGTTGACGGAGCGATTTCCAGCCCATCCGGAGACCATTTTCAGATCTGCTTCTTCCAGGTAGGTTCTCATTCTTTTGCCCTGCATTCTGGTTCATTTTAGGAGTTTTTTAACGGTTGAATGGGCCCAATTGGGCATTTTTTATTTGCATGGGTGCGCCCTCGGTCAGCGCGGAAATTGCCCACGGGGTCGCGCTGGCCGAAAAATAGCCAATGTAACCAACTTCGGGTCAGCGCGGAAAAGGCGTGTTCTTCTGCGCTGACCTCGCATTTTTTACACAGAGCCGCCATTGTCATCGCGGCTGTCCCTAAAATAGTCGCGATGGCGCGGAAAAGTTTTGTTTTTTTAATAAATGAACGTAAATTTCTCCATGAAAACAATTCTGATTGGTTTTTATTGTTCATGCAGGACATCATGGCCTTTCAATGGCAAGAGAGAGTTCACGATGTAGAGGATGTGGCTGCTTGGGGAGACGTAAATTGCTGCAACGCCATGCGGGCGTGCGGATTCATGAAATTCTTCCTTACGCCGCGTCTGAGGGCCCAACATGATCTGCTGGAGCTGCTGATCAGGGCATGGAACCCGGTGGACCAAAAATTCACCATCTGTGGTCACGACATTGAGTTTGACCACATGGATATCTTTTTCTTGACTGGGTTGTCGCGCCGAGGTGCGAGGCCCATCTTGGAGGGGCAGCGACCTAGCGGCGGTACTCTGGATGACCTGATGGCTGAGGTTTGCCCGGGGGCGGTGAAAACGCGGAGTGGGAAGTGCTCGATCCCCACAGTGAGAGACATAGTGCTGCGCACCATCCTGTTCATGGTGACCCGGGCGGCAGGTAGCATGGCGAATCACGAGGCGTCCAAGACCCATCTCCTACTAGCTCTCGAGTGCCTCGAGCCTACCGTGTTTGATTGGTGCACGGCAGTGGCCAACAACATGAAGAGGCAATTGAGCAACTGCCGTCGTGGGGAGACGAAGCAGTTCGGCTATGGATCGATCCTGGTCCCGCTCATTCTGGAGCGAGTACCAGCCATGCGACTGCAGTCTATGGCTGTGGATGCCCCCAAAGATCCTCGAGAGACGAGGGCCTCACGATGGGCTCGGATTATGCCACGTGGGGGTGGCGGCCGACCACATAGCTGGGGGGCATTTTTCAGAGACTGGTTGGACCAGCAGGAGATCTTCGTACAGGATTGGCCATATGCGGGGATGGATTTCCGCAATGATCCTGACTTGGTGCTGCCTCCGGGTGAACAGTGGGATGATGCAGGTATGACACTTTTTGTCTTTTGAGTTTTGTATTGTTTTTAAATTTTTTATGTACATGTCCTAATAAATGTCTTGTCATGCAGATGTGGGGCCTACTAGACCGATTGGCCTGGCTGCCACGGCACGGAGAGAGGGCCCGGGAGCCGGAGCTTTGGCCTTAGCCCCTCCAGGGGCCAACACACCAGAGATTGTGGCTCGCAACCTTGAGGGGTTGCTGGAGGGGGTGCCGGACTTCCAGGGGGTCGAGGAGGTTCCTGTGGAGCATCAGATCCACACAGTGGGTGTGGAACCCAGAGTGCACCGCCTTCTGAGGCGGGTGGCACGAGCGGCTGTGTACTACAGAGAGCACCATCCAGCCGATTAGTCACTTAGGTTTTATTTCCACTGTTTATTTTGAGACATTATGACTCAGATGTATGAGATTTTGGGACATGCACTTCTATTTTTGAGCGCCTCAGTGCGCCACACGATATATATATATATACATACCGATTTTTGGATGAGTCGTTGTTACATGTGATGATGTGTTATCTTGTGTTATGCGTTTGTTCAGTACAATTTGTGATCTTATGTATGAATTTGCACGACACTCGACTCATGGATTTTATATGTTTAATGCAAGCTTAAAAACACACATGTGCAAACTATGCTTGAAATGATTTATTTACATATGCTTATGGTCTTACTATGCTGTTCTATCCTTCCTTGTATGATGTTTATCTGTTTCGCAAATGTCTATCTAATACACGATTTGCCAATGCATCAGTCAACGTATTTAATCGTCTCGGAATATGCTGATAAGTAATGTAATCGAAATTCCGTTCTAACAATCTTACACGTAGGTACAACCTTAATATGCGCTGGTCTCTGATGGAATATCGCCTGTTGAGTTGATGGACAACCAGCTGGGAGTCCAGGTTCACCACTAGCTCTCGGATGCCGAGGTCAACTGCTTCGGCAAGTAATTCTATTACAGCACTGTACTCGGCAACGTTGTTAGTGGTACGACCTAGGCATACACCCTGCAGGTTTATCAACTCCCCGTGAGGATCGTAGATCACCCACGCTGCCGAAGACAAATTACAAGTACTACGGCAGGCACCATCAGCGAAACCAACATAAGGAGTACGAGACATCTGCGCAGGAAAGAGAAAGCCTAATAAGGGGCAAAAACACGCCTTCACACCAAAGCAAAAGAAACTCATGCAGTAAAAACTCAAAAACACACGTATATACAAAGTGATTGTGAGCAGCTATGCATAGTACTTCTTCAGATACAGCCCATTTCGGGGCTTGTCAAGAGGATTTCCTTCATAATCAATCAACTCATATGCGCCCTTTTGTAAAACACGTTTCACGATGTAGGGACCTAACCACATGGATTCGAGTTTTCCTGCCCCCAGCTTATCCTTAGCTTGATCGTAGAGCAGTACTAAATCTCCCTCAACAAAGGAACGAGGATGAATATTCTGATCGAAGTGAGCTTTGACTCTCTTCTTCTGCGCTTCGATAGCCAGAGAGGCCAAACGACGAGTCTCGTCTAACCGTTCTAGGTAAAGAAGCCGTTCCTCCACCGGAGTGGTGTTGGGAAGCAACTCGACAGCTAATTTTAATGAAGGAATTTCACATTCGACGGGAAGGGTAGCCTCCAGTCCATAGACCAGTTGAAACGGGGTGAAACCGGTGGCATCCTTCACAGAAGTCCGGTAGGCCCACAAGGCTGGGAAAAGCATTAGATGCCAGTTTGACTTGTGTGTATTGACGGTGCGTTGAAGCATGGTGATCAAAACTTTGTTCACGGCTTCAACTTGACCGTTAGATTGAGGATAGTACGGTGACGAACTATCTTGACGCAAGCCTAACTGGCTCGTTAACTCTGTCATCATATGATTTCGGAAATGCTTTCCATGATCTGTAACAATAGCCTGAGGGACTCCGAAGCGAGTGATGATATGATTGAATAAAAACTGCGCCGCCGTGTGACCGTCTTCGTTTAATGTAGGCATTGCTTCGGCCCACTTGGTGAAATAATCCACGGCAACGATAATGTACCCATGCCCCCCGGCCGAACGAGGGTTACAGGACGTATAATCGATGCCCCATTTGGCAAATGGACCTACGGTTACGACAGGGTGCAGTGGTGCAACAGGTGCACGCATCTTCCGGTGGTAAACCTGGCATTCATGGCATGCGCGTACAGCAAGGATGCAATCCTTGAATATAGAAGGCCAGAAATAACCAGCGCGGAGGATCTTTTGAGCGGTAGCGTATCCGGACATATGGCCGCCACAAGCGCCGGAGTGGCAGTCATTCATGACTCGCTCAGCTTCCTCGAGAGTTAAGCATCGGCGAAGAATAGAATCGACGCCGAGGCGGTACAGGGTGTCGCCTAAAATGCGATACGGTTGAGCCTGATGACGTATCCGTCGTCGAGCTTCCGAAGACGTTTGTAAATATACAATGATGTCCCCGTACCATGGGTCGAGAGTGCTGATGAGAAAGAGCGTTTCATCCGGAATTTGCTCCTCTGAATGAGATGGTGCAGACTGAGATGGTAAGGAAGAGAGCAGTTCAGCAAAGACCAGTGATTTCTTAGACTTGGCGGCAGTAAATTCCAAGTCGAACTCTTGGAGGATTACGATCCATTTCGAGTATTTGCCCCCCAGCAACTGACGTGACAAAATATAGGTCATGGGGTTGCAGTCAGAGATCACGGTCGTTGTGCGCAACAGGATGTAATGACGGAAACGTTGGACAGCACAGACAGCGGCCAATGCCAACTTTTCGACATATGCATAGCGAGTCTCCGTATCGAGGAGGTTGCGACTAAGATAGTATACAACGTGCTCCGAGCCATCGTCATCGTCTTGCACTAAAACCATGCCGATGGTGGTATCGGCAGCGGCCAGATAAAGGGTGTAGTCACGGTGGTAATTTGGAGGTCTTAGGAGCGGAGATGAGACCAGAAGGTCTTTAAGATGCTCAAAAGATTGCTGAGCGATAGCGTCCCAATGAAAGGGCGTGTCTCGCTTTAGTAATCGCGTGAAACCCTTGGCCACCTCGGCATAATTTGGGATGAATCGTCTGAGAAAATTGGCTTTTCCCTGCAAGCTTTGTAATTGCTGTAGAGTGGCAGGGGGAGGAAGATTCACAATGGCCTCGACTTTAAGGGGATCCAAGCGGATGCCCTCTCGGGAGACGATAAACCCGAGTAGTCGGCCAGATTCCACGCAGAAGACACACTTATGCGGATTGAGTCGAATACGGTAGTGTCGACAGCGAAGGAAGATTTCGCGTAAATGAGATGGATGGTCTTGACGTTTAGCTGAATGAGCGGGTAGGTCATCCAGGTAAGGTTGTACGATGTGTCGGATATCATGAAAAGCATACGACATCGCACGTTGGAAAGTGGCGCCGGCATTTTTGAGACCGAAAGGTAGCTTCTTGTAAGCGAAGGTGCCCCAAGGACAAATGAAAGCAGTCTTGTGCTGGTCTGCGGGGGCTATGTTGATCTGGTTGTAACCAGAGAAGCCGTCCATGAACGAATAAATTTCGCTTCCTGCGCAATCATCGATAAGCTGATCAATAAAAGGCGTAGGGAAGTTATCTTTTGGACAGGCGCGATTGATATCGCGATAGTCAACACAAACCCGAATAGTGCCCTGTTTTTTATTGACAGGAACTATATTAGATACCCATTCCGTGAGGGGAATGGCAAAAATGAAACCAGCTCGAAAAAGCTTTTCAACTTCGGCCTTGATGGCTGCAGCCTTTCGAGGGTGCACTGGGCGTAAACGCTGACGAACAGGCTTAGCCCCAGGATAGGTAGGGATTTCGTGCTCCACGATACTGGGGTCAATGCCGGGCATTTCTTCGTAAGACCATGCGAAAACATCACGAAATTCACGAAATAGATCTTTGTAGATTTGAATTTCCTCAGGAGTACATGTGACTCCAATATGAATATTTTCGACAACCCCTGTTTTGACAGAGATGTCGATAGCCAAAGTCTGCGTAATGTTACCCATGTTCCCTTCCGAAGACACTTGATATAACTGGATAGGTGTTTGGAGAGGGATATGTGGGAGACATGAAGCAAACTTTCCGAGACACGTGGCCATTTCCGAATGAGGAGGGAGGAACGAAGAGCGATGGCGGTGATCTGACCAAGGGAGCTCTTCGGGAGACATAGTCTCGATAATAGCCTCGTCGGATGGGAATGATTCCTTCAGGGGGTCCGAGGTGGCCTTCTCTCCCAACCAAGGGAAGGTTTCAGGTGAATCGGGAACGCTGCCTGGAATAGCAGGTTCGGAGGTTGAAGCCGATGCAACAACTATTTCGATGTAGTTGAGCTCGGCTGGGCTCAACGACATCATCTCGCCCCAGGAGTCTTCTTGATTCACGGGAGGGAGAACCCATGGATCAGAATGCGTTGTGATCATGTTAACGGAGGCGAGATTTGGAGGTGGGAGGGGAAAGACTCCCATCAAGGAGGGATCTTTAAATAATCCGGCACCCACACTCTCGAGCGATTTGAAGGTATGCTCCACGAATGGTACATTCCCTTCAGAAGAGGAAGCAAAAAAGGACAGCTGGTCCACCGTGACGATTTTTCCTTGATGGGGAAAACGAACGACACGGAATAAGGAGGAAGCCACGGCTTGCATGGCATAAGTCCAGCTTCGTCCTAGAAGGAGGTTGTAAGTGAGATTAGCGTCAACGACTTCAACCTCGACTTCTACAGTTTTCCCTTCTAAAGAGATAGGTAAACGCGGGAGGATACCAAGTGGACGAGATTCTCTTCCATCGAATGCCTCTAGGGTGGTGGGAGACTGGCTCAGAGCAGGCGAACCAATAGCCTTCCAACAAGCAACCGACATGATGCAGGTTGAGGCTCCTTCATCAATGACAGTACGGTGAATCGTCTTGCCTTTGATGAGAACTTGTATAAGGAAAGCCACCTGATGAGGCAATCTCTGCGTGAAACCTTCGAGGTCAAAAGAAATTAGATCCGAATCTGCCGGGTCGATGCCACCAATCGCTGATAGCAGGGACTTCCTCTGGGAGGGGCAGCTCTGGAGGACTTCTAACGTGGACATAGCAGACGGAGCCTGAGCTAAGTCCTCGACAATGCTATAATGCTGAGCGGCACGAGCATTGGGGTTATAAGATGACTTCCTGAGTACACCTTTGGGAGGGGGTCGGGGGATCCTCTCGGTGCTGGGCCGTTCAATGTGAAGAGGGCCAGAACTAGACGCGGGAGCGCTGGAGGGGACCTCCGGCTCCTTCCCGGCTGAAGATGGATATTCTTTCGTTCGAGTCGTAACGTGGACGGGGATGGTTCCCGCCATGAATACTTGAGAACCGAACGAGGAAGAGGATTGAGAAGGGTCTGCCACCTGATGCGTCTGCTGGGATGGGAAAGGCTCTTTAAGCACGGCGGGGGACCCTGAAGCACCTTTTAAAAGCCGACTAACCTCGGACCACCTGGGGCAGTCCTTGGTGTAGTGATCCTCCTCACAAATGAGGCAGGGATACTTAGGCTTCCGCTTGGCTCCTTCCTCGGCGGGAGGTTTATGAGGATTCTGCTTAGGTTGTCCGGGTTTTTCTTTGGCCTTTCCTTTCTTTTTGCCTTTCGAGGATTTGTCTGCCGCGGTGGACTGAACGGCATTTACCTCGGAGGTATTCCCAGGAATAGATGGGCTCTGAGAAGCATTCTCGTTAGAGGCGTTTTGTTTCTGCTTCCCAGAGTTTGCGGTTGATTTCTTACTTGATGAATTTACGGAGCCAATAACTCCATCAACAGACGGTTTCGGTGGAGCTTTGGTTTGTCCGTGCCTCGGGGCATCTGGCAAATAGTCATACAAAGTACCTGACTGGGAATATACTAAGTCGAGGTATTGAGCTCGCGCAATCGCTTGCTCTTCAGTTACACACGCCCCCATTGCAATATCTTTGGCAATTTTAGGGACAAAGGACGTGGTAAACCAGTCGGTCAGGAGTTGATCGGGAATCCAAAATTTAATCAAACGACGGCGCCTTCTCCATTCATGTATATGATCAGAGATGTGCGTTGCCGTATCCTGTTTCAGAGACGTGAGCAAATGGGTCCCAGTCTCGTACCGAATGGGTAACTGAAAATGAGTAAGAAAGGCCATAGCCAACGAGTTAAAGTCTGAAAACATACCGCGATTAAGTTCGATGTACCATTTTGCGGCTGAACCAGTGAGGGTCCTCTGGAAGAGGCGCAGTCGGATAGAATCATCAAGCCATGAGTTAGATGAACACCAAAGGTGATATGTCATTACGTGGGCTTGAGGATCCTCTCCGGCTTTGCCGTCGAACTTTGGACAGTCACCTGGTATTTTGGTCGGAACCGGTGGCCAATATGAGTTATGCAAAATAGGATCGTTTGTTAACTTGGACACATCGGGTAGTTCCAACGTAGCTAAAAATGGTAGCTGCGGGTTGAAGGACATCTGTGGCTGAGGGTTCGAGGCGGTATTAGGGTTCCACCCAGATTGGGGTTGCCCCCACGAACTTTGTCGAGACGGACCTGGCCCGAAAGGACCGGCCGCATAGGAATTTTGTCCCGATGGACCTGGTCCGAAAGGACCTGGCACATAGGGAGTTTGTCCGTAGGAGTTTTGTCCGTGTGCGGACGACTGTCCCTGTGTTTGCCCCCCAGCTCCCCATGAATTAGCAGCTTGCCTGCCAGGTTGACCATATTGATAATTTTGATAGGGAGTGACCTGTGGTTGCTGATAATTTTGGTAAGGAGCATACTGATTTTGCCCCTGGGGTTGCTGGTAGCCATGTGACTGCTGGGTCGCATACGGAGCCTGGTAGGCAGGCTGTGTTTGATATGGAGGTTGATAACCTGTTTGAGTCTGAGGCCCAGAGTACTGTCCTTGAACCCGTTGAGGTTGGACCACACGTCCCGAAGGTTGACTTGGTCGGATTCGAGATGGACCTGGTTGGCCAGCAGGATAGCCTTGCTGAATGCCAGGTTGTCCATGTGCTACCAAGGGTTGTCTTCGCGGAGCGGGTGGTCGAATTGGTTGGATAGCTGGTTGACGCCGAGGCTGGCCAGCTTGTCCAGGTTGACGGTGAGGGTAGACCCCGGGTTGATTTGGCTGTATAGACGGTTGGCCCGTTTGTCCCCCACCGTAACCGGGTTGGGAAGAGGGTTGGGCTTGCTGTACGGCAGGCTGCCCTCTTTGGTATATAGGCTGGGCAGAGGGTTGCCCCCCTTGCCCAGAAGGATTTGCGATTCGAGGGGTAGGTGGGCCCTGTTGAACATAGGGTTGTCCACCCTGGCCATAGGGATACCCTTGCTGGACGGCTGGTTGATTTGAAGGATTGTAAACTGAGCCAGTTTGTCCAGAGGGGTACCCTGGCTGGAAACCAAGCTGGTCTTGAAAAGACGGTTGCTCTGGCTGCCCAGTAGGTTGATTCTGATATGGGTATGGCGGACCTCCCATGTCCATAGGTTGTTCCTGGTAAGGTTGACCTTGTGGATGCCCAGATTGTCCTGGGTCAGGTAGGCCATACAATGGTTGCCCTTGAGGGGGCTGTACGTAGAATGACGGGTCCTGATTGGGTGGTCCTATGGGCTGCCGAGGAGGGTCTCGGTTTCCAAAGTACTTAGTAGTGTGGTCATACATGACATTCAAAGATTCCTCGTTCTCTTCGAAAGGGCGACGAGGGAGACCTGAGATTTCCTCAAGGAACTCACCATTTGCATCGAAGAAGAAAACAGGACCGTCGTAATCTGGGTCCGTTATAGGTTCCCCATAAGCATCATACGGTCCTGATCCTGGAATGCCTCCAACAAAAGAACCAGCTTGAGGAACTTCAGACGAGGGAATCGGTACAGCACTGACGACCGGAGTCGAACGTGCTACACAAACAGTAGGTTGAGCGGGAACTGAGGTGACGGGCGGGTTGAGTTCTGACGTGAGGGGTGGGAAAAGAGGCTGCGAAACAAAAGGGCCGATCGAGGCAGCGAGAGTAGGATCCCATATAGTGGTAGAAGTGGTTCTAGCATCATACCTATCCCTTAGCGATTGATATCGTGGAGGGAGGGGAGATGAAGACGGGATCGGGGTCTCAATGTCTGTGACCGCGGGTGTCTCGATGTCTGTGACTGCGGGTGTCTCACCCGTGCTGGAAGCTGCCCCCTCCATCGGAGATGACATACCTAAAGGGGTACGGGGGGTTTGGGGGGTATCCCAATCTTCTTCCCAGACGGGATTCCAATCCTCCAAGTAATCTAGGTTGCCTGGGGACCGTGCGTTAATAGGCTGGATACTCGGAACAATGGGAAGAGTACCGCCTACAACTGGTACCTCGGGAGCAACAGAGGATTGAGAACCTTGGTCACTTATACCGGAAGTTGATGGGTCAGCCAGGATGACCAGACCCCTTAGAACTCTTAAAGGAAACTATCGATAAAAGCCTACTCAAAACTATCGCACACAAGACCTAGAAAAGGTGATGTTATCGTGGCCAAATTAATTTTAAGACGCAAGGACCAAACTTGACCTTTTCATATTTCAGGAGTCGAGAAAAGGACAAAGATGACTCCAGTCTCCTTCGAATGTTTAATGAGCACGAAGTGACAAGACGCTCACAGGCACCTTTTCGTTTAGGGAGTCCGAAAAGGATCAAAAGCGACTGCTCTGGAACTCTAGGTAGAGGGTGTGCCAAACTCTTCGCAAAACCACAGAATACTTTTTAGGGTACGGGTGGTCAATCTTCGTGAATGCTGTGTTCACTGCATTGCGAATTGTAGGGCAGCCGACTCGGCTTCCTATGGATAAAGGATAAAAGCCTAGTGGGGTCTCCCTATATACTCGACGGTACGTGGGAGCGCAATCCGTATTAGACCACTATCGAGTCATAGAAGGAGGAATCACCCAACCTAATGTGAAACAACAGTGACTATGTTTTAAGACGCCGGAACACGTCTCTAACCTAGACCTCTAAATATTTGCGTTTAGTTCCAATGCGTTTTTAGATTCATTTGGTTCATTTTATAGTTGATCTTGAGATTAAGTTTCGATTTCAAGCTCTATCGTATGTTCGCTCACAATTACTTAGATGCAATCTATATGCAAAAGAATTTCGTTTCGTTCGATGAATTCTAGTTACGAGAGAGCAAAGAATTTTTTAAACAAAACGAATACAAACAAACAAGCAGCTAAATGCAACTAAAGCGAGGAAAGGAAACTTTTCTTTTGAAAATGCAAATCAATGAAATGTTCTTTTCCTTTTCGAATTTTAAAGCAAGCTACTAATTCGTTTTCTTTTTAGTGACATAAAACACCTAAAGGAATTTGGAGGAACCTGAACACCAAGTAAACTACTTAATGAGAGCACACAAAGTTCCCAAAAACACTCAACCGAAGTCTCGAAATCAAAAGGAAACAAGGCAATGCACGAGCTATGTGATCTAAGCTCTGCAAAACAAGCAAGGATCGCAAGCAAGGAGGAAGCGAAAAAGACCACTTGGAAGCACAATCCAATACACTCTGACAATCACTGAAAAAATGCGAAAACGAGTCTAGAACGAGCTGGTCAATCAAGCAAACAGGGATCCTCACGGGAGGCTTGACACACACACGGCCACTAGATGTCCTAGGGTTCAGAGTGCGAAATCAATAGAGAAAAGCAAACATCCGACGGACCAGAGTCGCAACCAGTCAATTAGAGACCCAAACACAATCCAGTAATCGCAAAAGTAAGGATGAAAACACGAACCAAGCAGCTAGAAGGGAAGTTGTTTGCAAACTTAAAACCAAGCAAAACGAAACCCTATGGAGTTGAGCTCCGTAATCAAACAGTTCAAAGTTCAGAGAGTGAAAAACAAGTCATCAGACAAGTGGGGAGAAGAAGGGAAAGTCACAGCAAGAGGTTTAGGAGGTCAATTTGGACAAAAATGAGTTTTTCAGGCTCAGCGCGGGTAGCCTTCAGCAACTTGGCGCTGACAGGGGGAGGCCTTCAGCAACTTTGCGACGTCAGCGCGGAAAGTCAGGGAAAAGGCGCGCTGCCCTAGAAGAAACGAGGTCAGCGCGGATATAAGGCACACAGACGCGACGACCAAAATCACAAAGAAGAGTGGGCGCGATGTCAGCGCGGAAGAACACGAATAAAGCGCGCTGCCCTTGAAAACGAGGTCAGCGCGGCTGTTAGACGTACAGGCGTGATGAAGAGAAAACCAAAGAACAGAGTCGCGATGTCAGCGCGACTGTTCCGAAATAAAACGCGCTGAGAGCAAAAAACAAGGAAAACCGAAATAAAACTTCCCAAACCAAAGGCAGGAGCTTTTCAATGATAAAAATGCTTCCCAGAAACGCCCAGAAAGTTCATAAGCAAAAAGGCAATCCCAAAAACTCGAAAAGAGATCAATCAAAGCCAAACACAAAAGTGGACTCAAGAGACAAAAAGGCTGATCCCCAGCGGAGTCGCCAAATTGTTGGAGAGGTAAATCCCCTCTACGGATAGAGGCGATCCCTACTAGCCCAATAGGGGTCTAGCAACAATCACACAATGCTGCCACGCATGTTCCTAGTTACAATTAAACAAGAAGTAAAGAGCACCTACTTGGATTCCTGCGCTGTCGTTGGACGAAGAGATGTCTCCTTCGCTCCTTTGCTTCAGCTGGTCACAGTCCTCCGCGATCCCCGCGAACGGACACCTGCACACACGAAGAGAAGGTAAACGCAAGCGTGAAATCTAGTAAAAGTAACTGTATGCCAGTCAGAAAAGACATAATTCACATTTATCCATTGCATAAACAAATGAGAATGGAACAATAATAGCAGTCATCTATTATTAATCAGAATAGAGAAGAGTACAACCAAATGTTCTGACGTCGATAAACTTCTCAGGAGGGATCAGTCAGCATGTATCTCAAGCATTCACCTTTGAGGATGGTTCTCCCAAGACAAACAACTCTCTCTCTCTCACACAAATGTCACAAACAAACTTCCCCAAGCAATCAATCACTTCCACTCCTAACACACCAAACCTATAGCAGCAATCTGAGCACTACAAGCTCTGTACAATCCAAGCTAAGTCTAGCTAGTTCCCACTAGTTTCTAACTATCCAAAAACTAGCTGCTCATGGTAATGGTGGAAGTTTATATAGGAGAAGGAGTCTCCTAAAAGGGTGGAAGGATGAGCTTATCTTCAAGGGAAGTGGTTGCAAAGGGTCGAACAGACATGCCATAGAAGGGAGTCAACATTCACAAAGCTAACAACCAAGCCTGGAGTTATCTGGAAGGCTGGTTGTTTGAACAAATTCGCCCAAACTGGATCAGCGCGGATTATATGGAGACTGCCGCGCTGTCAGCACATAACAATAACTGAACAAGTCATGTCAGCGCGGAAGAACACGGGAAAGCCGCGCTGTGCGTCATCGCGGAAAAGTGATGTTCTTCCGCGATGGCAGCGCACGAGATACACTGTGAGGCGCTGGTCATCGCGGTTATTTTAGGAACAGACGCGCTGATGCACAAAACTTTGGAAAAATGGGTTTTAAGCCAGTTCAGGGATCAAACACTTAGTGATTGTGACTTCTGGACACAGCAGGGTGACTGACAGGAAGACAGTGATAAATTACTGTGTAACACCTTCTGTGTACAAAAGATGCGTACCTACCCGCTCTGTCCCTAACAGTGTAGGTGCAGACCCCTGTGAAAGTCAAAAGGCGCAATTTTTATCTTAAAAAACTCACTTTGGGTTAATTCTAGAGTTTTCTAGAAGGAATTTTGACGTGGATTGTTCACTCTGAGGTGGTTCATGCATCCCAAAAGAGAAGGAGCTAATCCCTTGACTAAAGGAGCTATCCCTTTGAAGGAGGGCTTTATCCCTTTGAAGGAGGACCTAGTAACTTCCCTCCATTGCACTATAAATACAGGCATTGGGGTGAGGACTAGGGAGGTTAGAAGCAGAACATTTTGAGGGTAAATGCTGGTGAAATTAAGACTCTTTGGTTGAGCTTGAGAGGAGAGATCACATACCTCTTGGTTCCATTGGAGAGTGAGTGGAACTTGTCAAAGTAGAGGAGACATCTTGTTGGACCCTGGGAGGAGCTTGTACAACGTCAAGGCAATGGTTGTAAAGTTCTTCTTCTTTTGAATTAGTACAATCAAACTCATTTTTCTCAACAAGTATCTTATGTTATTTGTTTCATGGACTCCTTGACTTTCATGTTAAATATGTTTTATGCAATTGGATTTTCAGGTGCTATTTAATTTGTTTGCCTTGTTTGTGTTTGGAGATTCGCGAAAAGGAGCTCATTTGGATCAAAGGAGCGAGGGCATCCACAAGCTTGCGTTGGACCAAAGGTAGGCCATAAAAACACTTGTTTGCTATTGTTTATCAAAGCATATTTAGATAAAGATAGTGTCTAGTTGGTTTGCTTGTCATTAGGTCTTCTTTAGATTCTAGGAAGGTCTATCTTGTCCGCAAGATCGACTCATTCCGCGTGAAAAAATGGCGACTCCAATGGGGACTTGATTGTTTTCCTTGTTTATACTTTGACCTAAGAAACTGTATTTTCTGTTTTTGTTTTTGACTTGATGATTGTGGGATTGGGTGAATTTAGTTAATTTTGAGTTAGTTTTTATTTTTCATAGTTTTGGGAGAGGTACGCACCCTCTGAGTTAAGCACAGCGTACTTGTACGCACTTTTGCTTTGTGCACAGAGCGTGAACGCACCTGTGTAAACAGGCTGCCTGTGTACCCTGTCAAAAATTTGAGAAATTTTAAATTTTTCTCTTTTTTATCAGTTTATAATTTGTTTATAGGTTTTAGCCATTGCCCAGACCTACTTGTTCCCTGTCAAAAAATTTCCTTGGTTTAATTTCATTAGCGTTAGGGTTTTAGGTGGAATTCCTAGGAATTTTTCTTGTTGGGCTTGTTTTTCAATTTGGTTGTGTAGTGGCTCTGAGCTTAGAAGCTGTAGGGACCTCAGATCACCTTGGTGTCTACCAGCCTTCTTATGAGTCTGACCATTTATGAAATCTCCCCTTGTTGAGGAATCCGCTTTGAGTTTTCTCATTTCAAAATTTCGAAAAGCTTGTATTTAAAAGTTTGGATTTTCATTTTTAGAAAAAAGAAAACGAAAGATTGGTTGTTTTTTGACTAATTGTGATTCTGCATAAATTAGTCCTTAGCTCACATTTAGCTAAGTAAAACATCCTCAAAAAGACACTTTGTAAGCTTTGACTTCAAATAGGTTTTTTATAGTTTGTAGCTCTCAAAGTTAGTCATTTTCATTAGTTTTGAGTGTTTTATTTACAAAATAAATAAATAAATAAAAATCTCTTTTGGAAAAAGTTTGTTTTTTGTAGTGATTGAGTGCTTTGAAAAGAAAAGGGAAATTTGTGTGAAATAGCTAGTTGTGTCATTTTGAGTGCTTTGGAAAGGAAAAGCTATTCTTTTAATTTGTTTAATTGAGAAAGATTTGTGTTTACAAAGTATTTGCATTCTCAAACTCTTTCTTAGTTTAGAAGTTCATCGAAGAGAAAAGATTGTTTAAATCATCTTAGGTGCATCTTTTTAGTGATTTCGAGTCGAGTCTTTACACCACGAGTTTCATCTCCGCCACCTCTTGACTTAAGCAAAAACCACTAAAATTAACACTTAAAGTAAAATTCACCTAGTAACATTTTATTTCTAGGGCTCTGATACACCAACTTAGCTTAGGCTAGTGTCTTGGAGTAGGAGAGTAATTAACTCTCTAAGACAGTAAAAACAAACAAGTAGCTGTATCTTGTGGTAGGAAGAAATCCAATTGTTGCATTTATGCTCTGGGAAAGCTCCTCTTAAAGGAGAAGGACGAGATCGTGTCTGAACCAGTGTAGGAATCAATCCTTCCTCATTGGGAACGATGCCAGATATTCACGTATTAAAAACAGTAAATCTCGGATTAACCATTGTCGAGGAGCCTGGGGTCACTTGTTGGTAAACCTTGGATTATGTCAAGGAGCCTTCAAGGGGATTGAGCTTGCTACTCTGCCCTTGCGTGCGTATCAGATTGTAGACTGTTCCCCCAGGTGTATTTGTCTCAGTTGGTAGCCTTAGTGACCATATTCTTTAGGATTCTTCCTAAGGTGACAATGGTGGGAAGATCCCACTGTACCTGGAATAGACGTCGGCTAGACTCACTTGGATTTTCTGGGGGGTTCACTTCACTCGAGACGGTTAAGTGGAGGAACTTGGTCCAGTCTATTCATTAAGCAGGTTGCTGAGGTAACTGTTCTAACCGCCATTTCTATACTGAATTCTGCGACGTTGGATTTCATCACCAACTAGTGTTTTCGGTCCGGAAAGTTACTGTTTGTGTGTGTTTGATCTCTAGATTCTTTAGGCATGTGATTCAAATTTGTTTGGTTCTTTAGAGGCTTTAGGTGGTTTTCATTGAGATTTTACTTTATTTGCGTGTGAAGTAGTTAAAAGTTTTTAACTGTGGCTGAATTACCAAGACAATCCCGTAGACTTCGGGGCGAGTCTCCTGAGTTTGTAACCGTGACTGATTTACTGAGGAAGTCCCGTAGACTTTGGGGCCAACCTCCTGAAGAAGTGCCGAGCCATCTTGAAGGCTTGAAAGTCCTCGTAACTCCTAGTGGTAGTAAAGTTGGGTCACTTGAAGAAGGAGAGTCTTCATTGGTTGTACATCCTGATTACCAAACTCTAGTAACATGTTATAATCCTGAATCTTTTTCGATTTCGGAACTTTCTGGTAGCTTTTCATCTACTAGTGATATAGGTGAAGAACCTGAGATATCTAAACCTGTTACTCCAACATCGGGGTTTGTCTCTCCAACTTCTAGTGGTCCTAATTCACCTAGGGTAGAAAGAGTAATCACCGAAAATCTTCCTTCTGGTTTGATAGCTATTGAAGAACTTGCTCCGAAAGAAGAAGTAGGCATCCCTATCCCTGAAAATCAACCTGTTATTGATCTAAGGGAGCATGAATCAATTTTTTACAGTCCACCTAGAAGTACTACTTGGTATCTTTCTTTGACTAATTATTTGGAAAACCCAGCGTTAAGTTTTTCACCACCTTGTGCTCCTTATCATCCTAGAGGTTTTTATACTCCCGTAAATATGTCAGGTCAGTCGTCCATGTTTACTCAATCGCTTGAATCTTTTTTGTACGGTGGTACTTCTGTTCCCTCTGGGTATCATTCACTTTCTGGTAATTTTTCGGGAGCATCTCCTCAACCCATTGAACAAGGGTTATTCACTGGAAGCAATGGTGCAAAGCCGTTGAGCGTAGAAGACATTCTTATGATGTCAGGTTCTATTCCCAATTCTCAACCTCAAGGTGCCCAGTTACCGCCTGGGGGGCAACATCAAGGTACACAATTTGCATCTGGGGGGCAACCTCAAGGACAGTACGTACCTACGGTACAATACGTTCCTCAAGGTCAACCCCAGACTCAATATGTACCCCAAGGTCAACCCCAGTATCAATTTATACCTCAAGGTCAACCCCAGTATCAGTACGTGCCTCAGGGGTATCTACCCCAAGGTCAGTACTCGAACCAAGGTTTCCAACCACCCCAAGGTCAATCTTATGTTCAAGGAACGGAAAATGTACCTTTCAATTATCAATCCTACCCTCAACTCGGTTATGGTCCTCAATATTCTCAACCTGTTATTGGTCAGTACCCCGGAATGAACATAGTGTGGGATCCATCGCAAACTCAACAGGTGTTGCAGCCAAGTGTACAGTTGTCATCTCAAACTGGACAACCCTTAGTTTCTGGTTCACCCCAGCAACCAGACCAGTCTAACATTCAAACTTATGTACCTTCGGTAGTTTCTCAGTCTGGGCCTACTGCGCCTCGTACTCCATCTCAAACGACTGATGCAACTGCCGCAACATTTGTTCAATCTACCCCACCTACTTTTGGAGTATCGACAGCTCTGGTTTCTACTATTCCTGTATCTACTCCTCAGACATCTTTACCACCGTCTGGATCCATGATTCAAACTACGGTTCAGATGCCTGTAGGACAACCTGGTTTAAGTACGGTTGTCACAAGTCAACCTCAATTCACCTATCAACCGTACCAGGGATAGTACCAATTCGGTCCTGCTGTTCAGCAACCAGTCTATCAATATCAACCGTACCCTGGGTACACTTATCAACAATCTCAACAACCCCAGTACGGTCTGGTTAATACTGGTTTTCCGGGAGGATACAATATCCCGAACACGATTCCTATTCCTAGTTATCCTCGATATTCTCCTCCTGGGGCTGGTCTCATGACCCATAGTTTTAGGGATCCTAATCGGCAGTTACCGTTTATCATAACTTTGGACTTACCTGATTTGTCGCGCCTAACAAACGATCCGATTAATTATCTTCCGTTTTGGCCGCCAATGCCGAATAAGTTTCCCAGTGACATTCCCAAGTTCGAAGGTAAATCTGGAGAGGACCCGTCGAACCATGTGATGACTTACCACCTCTGGTGTGCATCTAACTCCATCACAAATGATTCGATCCATCTTAGACTTTTCCAGCACACTCTAATTGTGTTGTGGGGAAAAATGCCTATGCAGGACGATCCTATCCACCTAAGGTGTGACAGTGCCTTAGCAACAAACAGAGACAGCTATTCTGATATTTCTTCCTTTATGAATTAAGAATGAAGAGAGAGATAGATGGACTAACCGGTGTCTTCCGTTTGTCCTTCGATCCAGCTTCTCTTCTCTTGGAGAGTTCCCAGCTACTTGCCTTCTCGCTCGCCCAGCTTCAAGAGGTTTCTGGAAGATCACAAGAAGAGAACACTACACAAGACATGGATTCATATTCATAACTAGTTCAGGATTAGAAATAAACTAAACATACTAATGCATTCATACATCAAAAATACATCAGCATATAGGAGAAACCAAGATAGCTTTATTGATGAATAACAAGGTTCGAGAAGAGATACAACCCAGAGGGCTCCAATCCAGCATCTCCTTCCCAGCAAATGGAATTCCTATCTTCACCCCTTTCAAAGCAATAAGCACCCAATAGTTCCAGTCTCAAACCAATAGCAATTCTTTGCAATAACAAAATTCCAGCCCCTAGATCTCATGGAGGAGAGATCCATATATAGATGTTTGGAGAGAGGATGAGTCAGCTTGAGATGTGACTAGTGTCCTCTCCCTCTGTCAGTTCTTGAGTCCACTTCGAGGTTCTTGCTTCCACTTGGAGATTTGGAACCTCTTGCTCATCACCAGTCGAATTCCCTGAGGCAAGTGTCATTTTGGAAGCTTCCTGGGTTTTGACACCTTGAGAAATGAGCCTGCCACTTGTCCACTCTCATTCAGCGCGGGTAGCCAGTGTTCCAGTTGACATTCAACGCAGGTAGCCAGTGTTGGCTTTGAAATTCAGCGCAAACAGCTAGTGTAGCCACTGAAATGATCCTGAATTGACTTGTTTTTGAGCAGTTTTCAGGTGGAGAAGTTCTGTGAATTGCTGTGATTTGTTAGCCTTGTTCCTCTAGGGGTAGGAACAACATGTTTAGGGACTTTGGATCCCTTAGATTATGGAAATTTCATGCTCAATGTTGTAAGGCACAAAAATGTCTATAACAGTTGCCCCCTAAAGTATGAGGCTGTTTATCAGGTGAAATTCTTTATCAGGGGGATCCGAAGTTCATCCAATGCTGGGAGGAGACCTGTAATAAGATACAATACAATACATTATTTTTCATACTGCTTTCATGATCTAGCTGAGGCAGGCATTCCCATGCTCAGCTTTATAAATTCATTTTTCTGTACATAGAACAGACAATCGTCTGATGGTAGACTGATAATTCTGATGAAATTGTCATCCTTTGAGTAGGATGATTATCTGCTGCTATGTTGTACATGCCAATATCTTTATCTTTCCTGAATATATATCACAGCCCGGATGGATGAAACTAGATCTGGGGTCTTCAAACTTGTTCAATCTTCACTCTAAGTACAAGTCGATCCATGTGAGAATTGTTCTGAAGTCGAACATGGAAAGACATCGCTTGATTACCGGTCAATGATGCAAACCGTTAACAAGCGCGAGAGGAATCACCGATAATGATAATGACCCTCAAGGTACTGCAGTACAATTCACATGGTGTGAATAAAGGACTTGGCGTCGAACACCACGCAAGATCTTTCGGTCGAAGGTCATTGATGTATACCTGTCGCCGGAAGTGAGAAACTTGCCATTGAGGCATGCAAACTTCAAAGTACTGAAGGGGTTGTTCCTAGATCAACTTCCTGGATAATGAGTTGATGTCGACAAGAAGCGATCCGTCAAAGGAGGGCCTTAATGAATCCCACATCAGTGACACAGAACGAAGCTAATGATTTTAATGGAGGTGAAAACGATCTGTGACATATGATTCAGGGTGGCAGTCATGAAAGGATGAAGGATAATGTATGGCAGTGGATGGGACACGGTTGACTTTTCTGAACGACTTCTCTTGAACATATGGCGACACTGATGCGATGGATCGGTAGCATTACCCCAAAGATGGATGGTATGGCGAGACCATGGATGTGACCGGTGAATGAAACAACCCAACCCGATTGTGGTACGGAGGAAAAGTGTCATGTTCAAGAGCGACTTGCTACCATCAAAGTTTTCTTTAGTTTCTCCCAATTTTTCCCCAGTCATTGCTGACCAGTACCTCTTTATTTTTGTCAAGCTTGAGGAGGATAACATATGCTTGTTCTATAACCTGCCCTTCGGGCAAGCCCATCGCTATGTTTTAATGAGCATAGCGATAGTGAAACTCGTTCTCGTCTAAAGACAAGTTTGTCGCTATTTAATGATTTTAACGAGTCTAACGACAAGGATAACTCAGTCCTTTTCATTTTTAGAGAGTATGAAAAGGTACATAAAGTTAACTCCAAAAGTCCTTTTTCGTCATCTAATCCCTTAAGTCCGAAAAAGTATAAAACAATACTGAAGGGATGAGTTTTCGATCGTTTTAACGATCCAAATAAAACAAGCGCTCAATCTTTTTGTGCAATAATCCCTCAGGTCCAAAAATATTAAAATCTAGAGGAGGGATAGCTCTTTCGGTCGCTTTAACGAGCTGGAAGGCCAAAACTCGGCAATCTCTTCATATTTTATGAGTCAGATGAAAAGAGCTTAAAGAAGACTCGTCTTTTGAGGAACGAGTGATAAACAGGGTTAGCAGCTGATTCCAGGTACATGTTGGAATTTTCTAATCACGGCAGTGTCACAAGGATGGCTAGGTGAAATCACTCTTCGCAGCTGTCCCTCAAAATGGATAAACAAACATATGGAGGTGAACGATCGGCCAATGGAAAAGTGGAGGTGACTGGCAAACACAACCAAGGCTTTAATGGTTGATGATATAACATTCACAGTGGTTATTTACCGGGATAGTTCATTTTTTAACGAGCTTAAACGTGGGTGGAAACATTTGCTTGATTTTACGTTTATTTTTTAACGAGCATAAATTACGTGCTAAAACTGCTCGGATCTTGCGTTTATTTTTTAACGAGCATGAACTTTGTGCTAAAACTGCTCGATTACCCAGCCATATGATAAGAGTGTCTCATCAAGATCCTATTTTTTAAGGAGCTTCATCTCACTAAGCTTTTCTCCGCATCCTTTCTTTATGCAAGTTAGGAAACGGCTAACCCAAAAAACAGGTAAATAACCGCTCTTTGCTTGCACTCCAAAAGGTTTGCATGCCCCCAGGTATAAAGTACGATTTCAAGGTTACCTCTACTTCTTTTCCTTCAAAACAATTGTTTTAAAGAGAGAGGCTTACCTCTTTCAGGTTACCCAAAGATTGTCTCGTTAATCTTTCAAACAAAACACTTCCTCGGCAATGTCTACCGAAATAGACAAAGGTAAGCGACGAGTCACGCCCTCTCACATAACTTTGACAAGAGAATCTTATTCCAGAACAACCCCTCTTCCAACCACGGACGGGGTACGGACTAGTCATATTCTCCCGCGGAAACCTACTCTATACCCAAAGTTTCCCTGCCGAAGCAGACCAGGACGCATGCCCCCTGGGTTCCAGTCATATCCTCCCGGATTACTCACGCTCATCAGGAGGACGGATCGTGGGTTGAGACACTTCTTGCGGGAATAGACCATTTAGGGATGGTATATGACTATTTGCGATGTGTGATCCGGGAAATGAAAGTTGGTCCACGAGCTTGACCACTCTTCCTTCATGCGGAAAACACATTACTCTAAAGAGTGAGGACACTATAACTCCCATGCAATATATATAGTCTCGTCCAAGGAGTAGGTTATAATCCAAGGGTCCTTGAACGACCATCACGTTCATTTGAACGGCCTTCCCTTTCAATGCTATAGGCACATTGGGGAGGATCCCTAAAGGTCGACTGGTTCCTTTATCAAAGCCTGATAGATTTCTCATTTCAGGCAAAAGCGCTGGCGAACCAAGCGCTTTCCAAGCAATAGAGGAAAGTATACTCACAGATGCCCCCTCATCAATGATAGTGCCAGCCATTACCATTATGTATATTTGAACGATAATCCTGAATGGTATGCTGGCTGGCAACCGGGGTCTGCCTAGTTGGTTCCAATCAAAGGACACAACCAGGTTGCTTGGTGGTGGGACCGAATAAACGACCGGATATCGCTCTGACGAACTTCCATCCTGCGATAAATGAATGGGTGCATTGCCCCCTTGTTCATCAGAGTCAGTGTTGATGAAGAGAATTTGGACAGTGTCGTCTTTATTCTCCTCTGTGATCGTATCATTCGAAGATAGAGCCTCTGAAGGCAAAACCGGGTCAACTGCCGTATCAACCTTTTGACTTTCGTCAGGCATGGATCCAGACGGTTCATCCTCAATGACAGGTGCTTTGGCTGACCACCTGAGCGGGCCAGCCGGATTCTCAACTAGTGAAGGACTTGGCAGGAGTTTTTGATATCCAGGAGGAAGTTGCGCTCGTAAAATCGGGCGATCTTCCAGAACTCTTTTAGCCTCGTCTAAGAAGGGACAATGGTGGATGGCGTGATTGCCTTCACACAGTTTGCAGGGAAATCTAGCTTTCCCCTTCTGTCCTGTGGCTTCACTTTCACTAGTTGACAGTGAGCAGTCAACATGGCTATCAGAGGTTGATGCTACCAAATTGTGCAAACGGGGAGACCAGTCCCTTAGTATCCGAGGGATGCAGGGACAATCTCTATGGAAGTGGTCTCCCTTGCATATGACACATGGCGATTTAGGCCTTGTCAGTGCTGTGTGTGGATTTTTGTCAGACGACACTTGTTTGCCCCCAGTCACTTTTGGCTCCTTCTTCTTCTTCTCTTTCTTCTTCTTTTCCTTCTTCTCCTTAGGAACTTGGTTTTTTGTTTTACCAGTTCCGTCAAGCGAAGAGGAAGGAGGAGAGGAAGAGTTAGATGAAGTAGAAGGCTGGTTGGAAACTCTGGTCTGGTCTAACTATTGACTCGACTGTTCAGGAACAGTGGTGGTTTGAATGACATTGGTTGAAAAGCGCCAGACCGGCAGGCCAATTGTTAGTCCTGGAAGCAACAATGTGGCCATATGAGGCGCACCAACATCTGCCGAAGAGGAGAAGGGACTAGGATTTCCACCAAGGGGAATTCCTTGGTTGGTGTGCTCCATTTTTTCAACCTAAAGATCAACACAGGAATAGGGGTGATTGTTCCGTTTAAAATAATTTTTAACGACGCTTTAGACACAACTTGCTTTTTCAATTTTAAAGAGTCGAGAAAAAGCTAAAGATGACTCTAGTCTCCTTCGATGTTTTAACGAGCCCGAAGTGACAAATGCTCAGATGGACTTTTTCTGTTATAGATTCTGAAAAAGGCCAAAAGGAACTGCTCTGGAGTTCTAGGCAGAGGGTGTGCCAAACTTTTCACAAAACCGCAGAATACTTTTTAGGGTACGGGCGGTCGATCTTCCTGAATGCTGTGTTCAGTGCATTGCGATCAGTAGGGCGGCCGACACGGCTTCCTAAGGATAAAGGTTTTATGCCTATAGGGGTCTCCCAATATATACGCGACGGTACGTGGGAGCACAATCCGTACTGGTGCTATCGTCCCTCAGGAGGAATCACCCACCATCCACGAGATCGACAGTCACCAGGCTTAACGACGCCGGAACACGTCTCTAGCCTAGACCTCTATGTTGTGCGTTATGTTACAAAGCGTTGTTAAGTTCATTCAATTTATTTTAGGTTGATCTTTTTAAAGTTTGCCTTTCAAGGTTCACCACGAGATGTATGATACAAATTCCTAAATGCAGTCTAAAGATGATAAGCAAGCTTTATATCTTTTCAACTTTGAAAATCCTAGCTACTAAGGGAAAAGAAAGACACCATCTTTTCTCAAATAGCAATCAACACACTCTAATGCACTTTTCCTAAATCCAACATGCAAACTATCAAATGCAAATGCACAATGCAGGTGTTTGTTTTCTGCTTTCTTAGTGTTGATGCCTACAAAAGAAAGCTTTTTGAACAACTTTGAATTTTCTTTTAAATGACAAATACAAACAAGTTTACTTTTTCGAAATCAGAAAGGGTAGAAGAGATTACAACACTTAACAATTTTCGAAATGAAGACTTGTTTTGACACTTAAAAGAGACAAACTCAAACCAATAAGCAAAAGCAAATGTATAATCAACTGCAAACAGCCAATGAACTCTCTCCTAAGATCAGAATAAACAGATCTGAATCAAGGGCCACAGGATGATTACTTCACTCATGCAAAGGAAGACTGTAAATGACGCCACAAACACATAAAAACACTCACAGTATTTTTGTACAAAAGGAGGTGGAATCTAAGCAGAAAAAAGGAGTTATCAGACTGGTACCTATGCTGGTTACAGGCTGCAAAAATCAGAGATCAAAACAAGGCAAAACAGAGCAGAGAACCCCAGCTGCACAAGAGCAAACTGGTTCAGCGCAACCTCAACACAGGGGTTTTGACATTCAACGCAGGTAGCCTTCACGGGACCTGCGTTGAAATGCAGAATCCCTTCACTGGGTCTGCGCTGAAGGAGAAACTCTCGTTTCCCACAGGTTCTGGGTCACAGATTGCTATTTAATCAACTGTTTCAGGCCAAATAAAAGCAACAAGCAAGGTACAATCAAAGGGATGCTTTGAGGGGTACTAAGATCTATCACAAGGATCATCAAATCATTTATGAATCCATTGTTCAGATCATAGACAAGTCCAGTGATTGGATCAAAGCAGCAACTGTCTACTTTGCATCCGGGAAAAGCAGATGCAGTTCGATTGTTGCTGTCAATTCTATGAAGTAAACAATGATAGAAACACAAATAAGATGACTAAACAAATCTCCCTAGCGGAGTCGCCAATTTGTTGTGGGGAAAAATGCCTATGTAGGACGATCCTATCCACCTAAGGTGTGACAGTGCCTTAGTAACAAACAGAGACAGCTATTCTGATATTTCTTCCTTTATGAATTAAGAATGAAGAGAGAGATAGATGGAGTAACCGGTGTCCTCCGTTTGTCCTTCGATCCAGCTTCTCTTCTCTTGGAGAGTTCCCAGCTACTTGCCTTCTCACTCGCCCAGCTTCAAGAGGTTTCTGCAAGATCACAAGAAGAGAACACTACACAAGACATGGATTCATATTCATAACTAGTTCAGGATTAGAAATAAACTAAACATACTAATGCATTCATACATCAAAAATACATCAGCATATAGGAGAAACCAAGATAGCTTTATTGATGAATAACAAGGTTCAGGAAGAGATACAACCCAGAGGGCTCCAATCCAGCATCTCCTTCCCAGCAAATGGAATTCCTATCTTCACCCCTTTCAAAGCAATAAGAACCCAATAGTTCCAGTCTCAAACCAACAGCAATTCTTTGCAATAACAAAATTCCAGTCCCTAGATCTCATGGAGGAGAGATCCATATATAGATGTTTGGAGAGAGGATGAGTCAGCTTGAGATGTGACTAGTGTCCTCTCCCTCTGTCAGTTCTTGAGTCCACTTGGAGGTTCTTGCTTCCACTTGGAGATTTGGAACCTCTTGCTCATCACCAGTCGAATTCCCTGAGGCAAGTGTCATTTTGGAAGCTTCCTGGGTTTTGACACCTTGAGAAATGAGCCTACCACTTGTCCACTCTCGTTCAACGCAGGTAGCCAGTGTTCCAGTTGACATTCAATGTAGGTAGCCAGTGTTGGCTTTGAAATTCAGCGCAAACAGCTAGTGTAGCCACTGAAATGATCCTGAATTAACTTGTTTTTGAGCAGTTTTCAGGTGGAGAACTTCTGTGAATTGCTGTGGTTTGTTAACGTTGTTTCTCTAGGGGTAGGAACAATATGTTTAGGGACTTTGGATCCCTTAGATTATGGACATTTCATGCTCAATGCTGTAAGGCACAAAAATGTCTATAACAAATTGGTCTCGCGGCCAAGTGGTACATTGAGTTACCGCGACGCACTTTTTATAATTTTAGTCAGTTAGCTACCTCGTTTTTAACTCATTTTCAGTTGCCAGTCAGATATGACAATGGCACGGAATTGTTAACTTCGCTAAAATAATCGACATCCATGTACATTTTAGATCATATTCATGAGTGGAGACGTCGATGATGTTTAGTGAAGGTATTTATTCCGGATCAAATCTTGGCTGAGTGGTTTGTAAAATCTTTGCTGCCAAGGATCACTGAAGATGTTGCTAAAGCCGGAGTTGTTACTGAGGAGCAAGTGATTGCTCAAGCACAGTACCTTGACTTGGTCTATACTCAGTCAGGTACGTTACACGAAAATATCCCCGATCTTCCCAAGTAAAATCAAATCACTGCAGCGCCTTTGGGATCTCATGCCGTTGACGGTATGATTGGTACGGTTAACACTAAAAGTAAGAAGAAGTCTTCCAAGAATTCTTCTCCTATCATAACCTTGCCTGATTCCTCGACAGGAGATTCTTCTGCAGAGGTTTCCGCCGATATTCACGTTGTAGAGTCATCTACGGCTAAATCAAAATCTGGTGGGAAGAAGAAAGGAAAGAAGAAGAATAAAACGGACAAAAGTTCAAAGAAGAAACCTGAAAAGGCGGAATCCAATGATGAAAAGCGCAAACCTCGTTATCCTTGTCTCATTTGTGACGAAGAACATTTTACAAGAGACTGCCCTCATCGTGCAGAGGTTGCAAAGATGTTCCCAAACTCCTACTATCTTGAAGGATCCATTTCCAAGTCAAGACAGTAAGATGATAGGTTCTTCCTCAAGTGCCAATAAAGAACCCATATTGATGATGTCCCATGTTAGGATTGCAACTCAATTGCAAGATTATGGTAGTAAAAGTCATGTTGATGGCAAAGAAGCATAATCTTCTCATTCTAATCCATCAACCTCAGCTCCCGGTTCCGATCCACTACAGATCGAGAAACCTAATCCAGACTTAGTAATCAAACTGCCCGCCAAGGGTATACTTCGAAAGTCAGCTTTCAATCCACATGCGAGAGCGGCTCAGAATTATAACATTGTTGAGGATTTAGTTGTTTCACCCTCAACAATGTCGGCTTTGGAAGTGCTGCAATCATGCCCAGAAAAGCGTAAATTACTTTTGTCGGCTATAGGAGTTGTTGACGTTCAGGACCCGAAACTAATAATCTTTGATCTAGGAAATAGTACACCGCGTTTGCCTCATCAAATGGCTTTCCAGATCCCAGTGATAGTAAAAAACAGGCCTATTCATCGGACTGTAATTGATGAGGGAGCCTCAACATGTATTATGTCGATACAGTGTTGGAGATCGCTTGGTTCTCCTTCACTAAATCAATCCCCGACAATTCTTAAGGCCTTTGATGGCCGTGGGTTTCATCCTTTTGGCGTTCTACAGGATTTTCCTATAGAGGTTGAAGGAAAAATCATTAATCTAGATGTGGAGGTGGTTGATGCCCCTCTAGATTACAACCTTCTATTGGATCGAAGTTGGTCTTACGCTATGACAGCGGTCGTTTCATCGTTCTTCCGAGTAATAAAGTTTCCACATAATGGAAAGATCGTAACAATAGACCAGCTGGCTTACTTTTCATCTGACCTAGCCTCTTCGGAGAGTATTGAGCATGTCGGTAAAACGACTATCCCATATAAGGATGTTGGAGTAGGATTAGTTAAAGATGTTGGTTTACTGGGAACGTTTCCTTTTCCTCCAATCAACGCATCATCTTCATTTGCAACCATTCATATGATTACATTAGACACCATTTTTTGTGATGATCCTTGGATCGTTCCTTCTGAATCTGAAATAGACTCATTTGGTAATTCCATGCATTTGAGTCCATATGAAATTGCCTATGAAGCCATGCATTCTTTTTCCAACCCGTGTTCAACCGAAAATGACTTAATGAATGTGGTCTGTGAGGAATCACTTTTCACATCAACCTCGGATTTAACTACGTTTTCTGAACTTGTTCACTCTGGTGAGCAAATTCGTGAAATCCTATGTGTAGCTGATTTACCATGGGAAGATCTCCATCACAGATCTTCATTTTTACCTGAGGATGATAGTTTTGAAAATGATTTCTCATCAATCTTTACAACTGAATATGTCAAGGAACCTCAAAATCCAATGAAACATCCCGATGCAGAGTTAAATTTGGGAAACATCTCTCGAACTATTCCTATTGACATTTCGGTTAAGCCCAGAATTGTTGAGAACATTCATATAGGTGCCTCGTGTATAGATGACGAAATTCAATTGTATAACGCCCTATTTCAAGAATTCCGCGACGTGTTTGCCTGGTCCTATGAGGAAATGCCAAGAATTGATCCCGTGATTGTTGTTCATGAGATCAAGACTTACCCGGACGCTAAACCCGTCCGGCAACATTTGTGTCAGATTCATCCACGAAAAGCTGCTGCAATTAAAGAAGTTGAAAAACTGTTGAAAGCAGGTTTCATTTATCCGATCCTGCTAATGGATTGGGTATCGAATATTGTTCCGGTTAATAAAAAATAGGGAACAATAAGAATATGCATCGACTATAGGGACATTAATCGATCCTGTCCAAAGGACAACTACCCAACTCCCTATATCGATCAAATCATTGATGATTGTGCCGGCAGCAAAATATTTTCCTTTATGGACGGTTTTTCCGGATACAATCAAATCAACATTCTACCTGCCAATCAACCAAAAACGACTTTAATTTGTCCATGGGGGACATTTTCTTATTGAAAATTACCTTTTGGGCTTAAGAATGCCAGAGAAACATTTCAAAGGGTATGCGTTTCATGACATCAAGCACATTGTGCAACCCTATCTCGATGACTTGCCTGCTCATTCATTACATCGAGCTGATCACCTTGTCCATTTACGAGCAATCTTTATGAGGTGTAGGCAATATCGTATTCGGTTGAACCCACACAAATGTGTCTTTTGTATAGAAACGGGTCGATTGCTGGGATTTGTAGTTTCGAAAGCCAGCATTCGTGTTGATCCCTCGAAGGTCGAAGCTATCATCAATTTTCCTCCTCCTTCGAGTCTTCGCCAACTCCAAAGTTTGCAGGGGAAAGCAAACTTTTTACGCCGATTCATTCCTAACTACGCCGAGGTTACAAAGGGTTTTACACGGTTGTTGAAACAGAACACTCCATTCTATTGGGATGAGATAGCTCAGAAATCTTTTGATGCACTCAAACACGCGTTGACCCATGCACCGTTGTTGCATCCTCCCAACTACAACCCGGATTACTTCTTGTATCTCGCCACCTCTCATTCCACCATTGGAATGGTCTTAGTTCAGGAAGATGAATTCGGAATGGAGCATGTGATATATTACCTTAGTCGAACGTTAAATCCAACTGAGCTAAAATACTCACATGTGGAGAAATTGGCATTGGCAGCCGTTCAAGCTGTCCAACGTTTTCGTCACTACATTCTACTACGCAAAACTACAGTAATTTCGAATTGCAACCCTATGATCTACATCTTGACCAAGCAATTGCTAGGGGGCAAGTACTCTAAATGGATCGTTATCCTGCAAGAGTTCGATTTGGAATTTGAAAAATCTAAGTCTAAGAAATCTTTAGTTTTTGCGGAGTTAATGTGTGACTTCCCGCGTGCTGACACGGAAACTGTGGTGGAGGAACCCATTGTGGACGAATCCTTATTTCTAATCAGCACTTTAGATCCGTGGTATGGGGATTTTATCGTCTATCTCCAGACCCAATCCTTTCGGCCAGAAATTTCAAGGTCGGAACGTCAGAAAATTCGATTCCAGTCCCAACAATTCAAAATTATTGGAGATACTCTTTATCGCCGTGGGGCGGACTCTATTTTTTGACGTTGCTTAACTCACGAAGAAGCTGAAAGGGTTCTAAATGACTGTCACTCTGGAGCGTGTGGCGGTCATATGTCTGGGTATGACACAGCCCAAAAGATATTGCGCGCTGGCTACTTCTGGCCGTCTTTATTTAAAGATTGTATTACGGTGGTTCGAAAATGCCACAACTGCCAGATTTTTGATCGTAAGATGCGCGCTCCACCTGCTCCTCTCCACCCTATAATTGTCGTTGGTCCTTTTGCCAAATGGGGTATCGATTTTATTTCATGTAACCCTCACTTGGCCGGGGGGCATGCGTATATCATCCTTGCGGTAGATTATTTTACTAAGTGGGCCGAGGCGATGCCTACATTCGAGGCGTATATCATCCTTGCGGTAGATTATTTTACTAAGTGGGCCGAGGCGATGCCTACATTCGAGGCGTATATCATCCTTGCGGTAGATTATTTTACTAAGTGGGCCGAGGCGATGCCTACATTCAAGGCAGACAGCAAGACAGATGCAATTTTCATGTTCAATCATATAATTGCTAGGTTTGGTGTCCCACAAGCGATAATCACTGATCATGGGCATCATTTTCAAAACATTATGATGACCTAACTTACAGGCCAACTTGGTTTACGTCACGATAGTTCAACTCCTTATTATCCACAAGCGAATGGTCTGGTTGAATCCATCAAAAAAGTTTTAGTTATCATGATCTGACGAATCATTGGGATTCATCGATCGAATTGGCACAACATGCTATTTTCAGCGCTTTTGGCATACCGAACTTCAGTAAAAACATCAACATGGTTCACTCCTTTCCAACTAGTCTATGGTTTGGAAGTTGTGTTACCTATTGAATGTGAAATCCCGTCACTGCAAATGGCCATCGAGTTACTTCTAGCTACTTTCGAAGAGGAAAAGCATTTGTTATACTTAGCTCAATTAGATGAGAATCGACGTGATGCTGCATTGGCGATCGAGACTCACGCAAAACGTATGAAAGCTCAGTATGATCAAAATGTGACCCCTCGAAATTTTTCGAAAGGAGACCTAGTGTTATTGTATGATAAAGCTAATGATAAATTAGGCGCTGGGAAATTCGTTCCTATGTGGCATGGTCCCTATATTGTTAAGAGAAAGCTAGCAAAAGGGGCCTATGAATTGGTAGACTTTGATGGGGACTCTTTGGGTAAACCCAGAAATGGCCTTTACTTGAAGAGGTACTATGCTTAAAAGAATGGGTATGGAGATTTTTAGTTAGGACAGTTTTTTCTTTCTAGCTGGTGTGTTTTAGTTTAAAAAAGTGTGCTTAGCTTAGAGAGTGTTTTTTCGTCATTATTCCTGCTTATCTTGGTTTTACTCTTGATATTGCAGATGTTGATGCCTCTCCAAACATACATTGGATTTGCTGATGGTGCTTGTTCTAATACATGGAACATCTCTTCCGCAGCTTGGGTTATCTATTCGCCCTCTGATGAGTTAGTTTCTATGCATGGGGTAAGCCTCGGTCAAACAACAAACAACATTGCAGAGTATAGTGCAGTGATTGAGTTATTATCTGAATCTATTTCATTTGGGATTCGGAGTTTGATAGTGAGGTTAGATTCTGAACTCGTTGTATCACAGCTTAATAAAGTGTATGCCATTAGAAATCCAGTGTTACTGAGATTGTTTTTGAGAGTGCATCTCTTGGAACGTGAATTTGATTACATTGAATATCAGCATATTCCAAGGTCTTTAAATACATTAGCAGATGCAATTGCTTCTCGAATGTTAAATAGACATTTGCAATAATCATACATGTAAATTTAAAACCATTCCATAACATGATTTACAAGATAAGCCGGTAATAGTGATATATATATAGGAGTGTGTCAAAAATACATCATCCTCGATCATAGGTTGAAAAACACCTTATGATCGACAATAATGATAAGTACAAAAATAAAAAATGTCACATGTGCCCACAATAGGCGATCATCCTATCACTGGTGATGATCTCTATAAGAAACCGCTACCCGGGCCACCTTGCAAAGGAACCTCCTAAAAGGTCCAGGGACTCCAATCACATAGCGCTGAAGTCGACAAGGAATGTCATCTATAGTGGTCTCGGGAATATCTCTTGTCAAACGCTAGAGATGACCCTCCAACTCGGCCAAAACCTCTACTGATTCGTCCTGCGGGGCAGGCACGGGTGCAACTGGTTGCTTCCTATCGAAAGGCCGGAGAGCGGCTGGTCACTGTGGACCCACATCTGCATTTGAAACTTTTGCTATCAGTTTTGAGACGATGGAAAATAACAAAAAATTTTAAAATAGGAAAAATGTTGAAAAGGATTTTACCTGAGTCATCCCACTGCTCTCCTGGTGGAAGAGCCATGTCTGGGTCACCACGAAAATCTATCCCAGCGTAAGGGAAATCATGAATGGAAAAGACCTTGTTTTCCAGCCATTAGAAATACTCAGGTTTGAATCAAGCAACCTCTGTCCTCTCGTCCGGGTGACGGGCCATGACTGCGACCCATCGCATCAGTTTGGGCTCTCGAGGAAGCCCAGCTCCAACAGTAAGGTGTTGCGGGATCAGCATAGGAACCCTCTCTAGGCCAAAGCTCACAACCAAAGCACCATAACCAAAGGTCTTTAGTCATCCGCTCTTGGCCCTGGTTAGTTGGCCTTTCACATTGGCCAGCACAGCATCGCACCAGTTGAAGATGGTGCCTCGAAAGCAATCAACTGCCATACACATCTGGGATCCGGTGGCAATATGTAATGTAGCAGCTCCGCAAAGTCTGGTGACAGTAAACGCAATCACCATGAGTTCAGGACGGGATATGGTCTTTATGTCTATCCCTTTGTCTCTAGCCTAGCTGTTGCAGTACTCTAGTCGGAGGCTATCGACAGACTGGCCACCTGGCCTAGTCCTGGGCAGAGTCAAGTCTTCGCCTCTCTTAGGCAAACCAGTCAAGAAATAAATATCCGCCGGCTCGATTTCGAGCTGGTGGCCACCAATGAAGAAGCACTGGTCCTATATGTTCCATCTGTCAACCAGCCACTGTAAGAAATCCACCTGAGCCCTCATGCCAGGAATGGCCCAGAATTTGTACAGTCTGCACGCCCTCAAAGCATCAAGTGAAGGCTGATGATTACATGCGGCAGCATCCATGTCCTCATGCTCTCGTTCACGCCAGTCTAGCATGATGTACTCTCTGCATCAAGTATAAGGATAAATTAAATTGCTAGAAAATATTTTGTGTGGTCCATTTTTGAGAACTTTTGGGTTCAAAACCCTTGCGGCGGGGTACGCACCCTCCGAGTTAGACACTGTGAGTGGGACCGCACTTTTTCTACACGGAAGGTGCGGACCCCGAGCTTTTTCCCAATGGAGAAAAATTCGGGGTCTGCGGGTCTGCAATGGTAAACTTGCGGACCCCCGCGCGCGGGTTTTGCGCCTAAAAACCCTCCCAAAAATGAAATAAATGACTTAAACAAAAAATTAAACGGTTAAAAATGAAGAGTGGGATGATGTGGATTACCTGGAGAAGACGGCGTTCAATTTTGACGGTTGGATTTTCCGCGATCTTCATGGGATGTTTTCTGAGCAAAAGCACTATTTTCTCACCCAAACTCAAACGGTAAAAATGAATTGACAAAGGCCCTTTTTATAAGTTTTTTGAGTAAATGAATTGCAAATTTGTTTATGTTTGACTTTGAAAAGGTATTTTGCGACATTTTTATCCATTTCAAACAGGTATGAGTAATGTTTGTGTTTTTGTGCAGAATAAAGGATTATTTAGGCGAAATCTATCATTTTCAACGAAAAAACAAGTAGAGTCATCTTTAAGCCCTTTTCTGACTCCTAAAACATGAAAAGATTACCGAGTGTTTCTTCTACACTCGTTAAAACAGAATTAAAAGACGGTCCACTTACAGCTCTTTTCCGACCGTAAAAATACGAAAAGATTGCCGGATTTTTGTCGTTTAAAATTCGATATTGGTTATAAAACGATGTGTCGTTGATCACTTTTTTACTTTTTTGGATCAGTGACACTAATAACGAAAAGTACTCCTTGGTCGTAAAAGATCAAGCGGTTCTCTCAAGTATTATTTTATACTTTTTTGGGCTTGGGAGACACAAATTTATGAAAAAGGTCAACCCTGGAGTCTTCATAAGTTCTTTCAGACTCTCTAAAATTGAAAAACGCCGAGTTTCTCCTATACTGGACTCGTTAAAATTTCACAATAAAGGACCTGTTCAATTACAAATAGGAACGAACCACTCCTTCTTAGGGTTTGAATCTAAACTAAGTTGGACTCATCCGAAGGATGAGCTTATAATCAAGCAAATGTTATCCTCTTCAAGCTTGTCAAAAATAAAGAGGTACTTGCCAGAAATGGTGGGGGAAAAGGGAGAAAAATGAGTCTGTTTGTGATACTTTGTAACCACTCTTGAACACGACACTTTCATTCACCTGGGTTGGGAAATCCTTTGCCTAACAGTTGGTCAAACCACATTGAAAGTCTTCAGCCGGTTTCTGGGTATTAACTTTGGGTCAATTGTTACCAAGCCATCTGTCGTGCCGTTATGTGTTCAAGAGGTCACTGCCAATAAGCCATTCATCTGCAAAATATCTGTCATCCATCTTGACCATCCCTGAGTCAATCCTTGCAACTAAATTTCTTCAACTTGATCTATGATTTCATGTTGTGGGCTTGCCTGCGATGGATCGCTTTCTATCGACATCAGCACATTATCTAGAAAGATGATCTAGGAATCGTCAGTACCTTGAGATCTGCATGCCTCAATGGTAGGTTTCTCGCCTTTGACGACAGTTTACATCATTGACTTTCGAGCAAAGGATTCCATGACATGTTCGACATCAACACATTTATTCACATCTCATGGATTGTACTGGGTACTTTGAGAGCCATTGACATCACTGGTGGTTTCTCTCACACTTGTTAATAGTTTACATCATTGACTGGTAATCAAGTGGTTTCTACCATGTTCGACATCAACACGTTTATTCGCATGGATAGAATCGTACTATTTCGGGAAGTAGAAATGAAGACCCTGGATCTAGTTTCCACCATCCAGGCTACGAGGAATTTTGTATTCATTGTGTTGTGGACTATTTATAAACAGATAGCTGTGTCCATACTGTGTTCACATGAGTCTATACTTGTGATGTTTTACAAGCTCATTCCTATATCAGAGTAGTAAATAGTTTTCTAGTTAGTTTTGATCTGAGTATGGGAATGCCTACATCAGCGATGATATGATCTCATATATATATCTTGCATTGAATGTTTTTACAGGTTCCGACCGGGCTCTCCACAAGATTATCCTCAAAATGATAAAGTACTTCACTCTTCCTATATGATAAATGAATTCCTCATCTACTACAGACTTCGCACTTTAGGGGGAAATCTGTTACACTAAAATATTGTCACCATGATTATTTGCAGTCAGTATGGGTCTATCATCACTTGTACTGTTCTCCTAAGCAAGTCTAAGACCTCAGCCCTTCAAATCAAGCTTTGGAAATGGGAGAAAGACATCAAAAATCAATGTAACTCTAGTTCTGCACTTTCTCTCATGGTCACCTGTGGTCCCGCACCTTCTGTGTACAAAAGATGCGTACCTACCCGCTCTGTCCCTAACGGTGTAGGTGCAGACCCCTGTGAAAGTCAAAAGGCGCAAGTTTTATCTTAAAAAACTCACTTTGGGTTAATTCTAGAGTTTTCTAGAAGGAATTTTGACATGGATTGTTCGCTCTGAGGTGGTTCATGCATCCCAAAAGAGAAGGAGCTAATCCCTTGACTAAAGGAGCTATCCCTTTGAAGGAGGGCTTTATCCCTTTGAAGGAGGACCTAGTAACTTCCCTCCATTGCACTATAAATACAGGCATTGGGGTGAGGACTAGGGAGGTTAGAAGCTGAACATTTTGAGGGTAAATGCTGGTGAAATTAAGACTCTTTGGTTGAGCTTGAGAGGAGAGATCACATACCTCTTGGTTCCATTGGAGAGTGAGTGAAACTTGTCAAAGTAGAGGAGGCATCTTCTTGGACCCTGGGAGGAGCTTGTACAGCGTCAATGCAAAGGTTGTAAAGTTCTTCTTCTTTTGAATTAATACAATCAAACTCATTTTTCTCAACAAGTATCTTATGTTATTTGTTTCATGGACTCCTTGACTTTCATGTTAAATATGTTTTATGCAATTGGCTTTTCAGGTGCTATTTAATTTGTTTTCCTTGTTTGTGTTTGCAGATTCGCGAAAAGGAGCTCATTTGGATCAAAGGAGCGAGGGCATCCAGAAGCTTGCGTTGGACCAAAGGTAGGCCCTAAAAACACTTGTTTGCTATTGTTTATCAAAGCATATTTAGAGAAAGATAGTGTCTGGTTAGTTTGCTTGTCATTAGGTCTTCTTTAGATTCTAGGAAGGTCTATCTTGTCCACAAGATCGACTCGTTCCGCGTGACACATTGGTTCAGTAGGAATGGGTTCTTCCTCTTCTTCTTCCCTTCTAGGTTCTTCAAATATGTAAGGTTTCTCACCGAAAGGTTCTTCCACTTCACAGTCACTGAAGAAGAGAGAAGCTTGACTATTGGATGCAGTGGGGGTATTTGTCAAGAATTTACCTAAATTGTCACTATTGCTACGAGGCATGAAAGGAAATGTTTTTGGGTTGGGTTTTGTAAGATCTTGTCAAAGCTAGAATGTACTTGCAGAATGTAAAGGAAAGCAGATAATGAGAAGTGAAAGAAAGAAAGAAACTAGATTACTTTTGTAGAAATAAACTAATGGAAGAATATTGAAGATAAGAAGTAGAAGAAAAGAAAGTTGAAGACTAGAAATAGAAGAAAGCGGTAATCACATTCTACTTAGACACCTCCCCGACAACGGTGCCAAAAAGTGATGAGCCTAGGTATTGCAACAAGAATGCTACAACTCCTAGGGCTACCAGCTTTACTTATCAACCCGCGGTTCGTACAAACTTCAAGGTGACACTGCTATATGCACAAGTAGAAGTGAAGGTACTGCCTATTGTCACTTCTCATCTGGCAAGAGACCCCAGGGGTTCCAAGCTAGACTTCTATAGGGTCAGAATAAGCTTAACCCTTTGATGGAAGAAGAGAAAATCTATTCTAAGGGAGAGATAATTCTACTGCAGTATTGAAGAAAACAACATGTAATGATAAACCACGCCATAACCTAACTAACCAATTAAACAACCATGCTAAGAAGAATTGCTAAAAAATCACTAATCATAAGGCTGCTATCTAAGTTGTAGAAGTAAAGAGCATCAAACTATCCTATGGTGCAAGCAAAGAAACTAAGTTAAATCAGTTTTCAAGTGGAAAAAACAGTTAAAGATCGAAATTGGTGAAAGGAGGACGTAGGGATGCAGTAGCGCCTAGGGGCCATTAGATCGATCAACAAAAAGAAGATGGACGATGGATATCTTATCGTGAGGCTTTAAGCGAATAAATGGATGAACGGGGTGAATGAACAAGATGAACGGTGGATATTGTATTGCGAAGGCTTAAGTGAATGGATGGACGAACAAGGTAATAAAGCAGATGAATGGTCGAGATCTAATTGTAGAGATTAAGTGCATGGATGGATGAACGAGGTTAACAAAGCAGATGAATGACGAAGATAGTATCGCGAGGGATTAAGTGAAGAGATGGATGAATGAGGTAATGAAGCGATGGACAACTCAGATCTTATCACGCGATTAAGTGACTAGATGGGTGAATAGGATGAACAGATGAAATGAATGGCTGAGATCTTATCACACGAATGAAGTCAAGAGATGGATGACAAAGATCGTATCTCTAGAAAAAGAAACATGCATAAATGATGGAGGGGGTTTATAAGGCAGTAAGTATTTTATCACGCACCCTTTAGGCTGTAAGTTGTATTTTGAAATTTCACGCGATTAGCTTAACTGTGCGACAAGTAGCACGAGAAAACCACTTTTATCACGTGCTCTTGGGTGGATAACGGTCGTACACTAATCCACGTGAGATTGCGTGATAATCATTGGATCAAGAGGGGATAATCAATGGTGGAGATCGGCCAAGCTAGTTAGCAATTGGCTGAAGTGACAACTTGTTGTAGGGAAAAGTATCCGATTCGGATGACCCTATCCCACTCTAAGGGTGATAGTACCTCAGCAACAACTGTAAAGAAAACTACTTAAGGTTTACTTCTTTATGAAAGCAAGAGAGAATGAAGAGATGCACTAACCGTTGTCTTGTGCTTAATGTCGAATCCAAACTCTTCTCTTTGCTTGCTTGCTCCCAGCTCCTTGCTCTTTTGCTGGCCCAGCTACAATGAGATCCTGCAAAATAACAAAGAAGGAAACTACAAGAAGCATGCAATCATAACTGATTCAAGGATTAGCATAAATCAAATATACAATTATCATAATACATCATTGAAACAAGTGCATATAGAAGAACCTCAATAGCTTTTATTAATGGAAGAAGTAAAGTTCTGAGAGTGTTACAACCATTGAAGGCCCCAATCCAGCAACACCTCCCAGCAGAAAGAATTTCTCCTCTTCACCTCCTTCAAGCAATCACCCAATAGCTCTATAGTGAAACCAACAGCATATCATTACTTTGCACAAAATTCCAGCCTCCTGAGCTCATAGGAGAGAGCTCAATATATAGATGAATTGAGAAAGGATGAGTCATCTTGCAACTTATGTGTAGCTGCCTTGTGTCCTCTCTCTCTTCAGTTGATCTTCAGTTCTTGAGTCCACTTGGAGAACCTTGCTTCCACTTGGAGAAACAGAGCCTCTGACTCATCACAAGGCGAAATCCCTGATCCAAGTGTCATTTTTGGAAGATTCCAGAGCAATGACTCAGTGTGCCACTTGTCCCATCTCGCTCAGCGTAGGTGGCCTTTGTTCTACCTGCTTTGCAACGCAGGTACACCATGGAGGAGTTGAGTTTCAGCGCAGAAGCCTAGTGGAGCACCTGCTTTGATTTCAGGATTGCTTTTTTTTGAGTGTTTTCAGGTGGAGAACTGATCTGAGAGCTGTTGGTTTGCTGACCTTGTTCCTCTAGGGGTAGGAACATCATGTTTAGGGACTTTGGATCCCTTGGATTATTGACAATTCATGCCTGATGCTGCAAGGCACAAAATTGTCTATAACAGATGCCCCCTAAAGTATGAGGTCGTTTATCGGGTGAAATGCTTTATTAGGAGGATCTGAAGTTCATTCAATCTGCTGAGAAGTGTCCTGTAATAAGATACAATACAATACATTATTTTTCATACTTTTTCATGATCTAGCTGAGGCGGGCATTCCCATGCTCAGCTTTATAAATTCATTTTGGTACATAGAACAGACGATCGTCTGATGGTAGACTGATAATTCTCTGCTGAAATTATCATCCTTTGAGAAGGATGATCATCTGCTGCAATGATGTACACATCAAATGTCTTTATATCCTGAATATATATCGCAGCCCGGATGGATGAAACTAGATCCGGGGTCTTCAATCTCTTCCGATCTTCACTCGATGTACAAGTCGATCCATGTGAGAATTTCTTGAAGTCGAACATGGAAAGACATCGCTTGATTACCGGTCAATGATGTAAACCGTTAACAAGCGCGAGAGGAATCACCGATAAGGATGATGACCCTCAAGGTACAGCAGTACAATTCACATGGTGGGAATAAAGGACTTGGCGTCGACCACCATGCAAAATCCTCTGGTCGAAGGTCATTGATGTATACCTGTCGCCGGAAGTGAGAAACTTGCCATTGAGGCATGCAAGCTTCAAAGTACTGAAGGGGTTGTTCCTAGATCAACTCCTTGGATAATGAGCTGATGTCGACAAGGAGCGATCCGTCAAAGGAGGGCCTTAATGAATCCCACATCATTGACACGGAACGGAGCTAGTGATTGTGATGAGGTGAAAACAAACTGTGATGTATGATTCAGGGTGGCGGTCATGAAATGGATGAAGGACAATGTATGGCAGTGGATGGGACACGGTTGACTCTTTGCAGAACAACATCTCTTGAACATATAACGACACTGATGTGATGGATTGGTAGCATTACCCCAAATGTGGATGGTGTGGCGAGGACCATGGTGATGAGACCGGTGAATGAAACTACCCAACCCGATGTGATACGGAGGACAAAGTGTCATGTTCAAGAGTGACTTGCTACCATTAAAGCTGTGAGGTTCTCCCAATTTTTCCCCAGTCATTGCTGACCAGTACCTCTTTATTTTTATCAAGCTTGAGGAGGATAACATATGCTTGTTCTATAACCTGCCCTTCGGGCAAGCCCATCGCTATGTTTTAACGAGCCTAGCGATAGGGAAACTCGTTCTCGTCTAAAGACAAGTTTGTCGCTATTTAATGAATTTAACGAGTCTAACGACAAGGATAACTCGGTCCTTTTCATTTTTAGAGAGTCTAAAAAGGTACATAAAGTCAACTCCTGAATTCCTTTTTCGTCATCTAATCCCTTAAGTCCGAAAAAGTATAAAACAATACAGAAGGGATGAATTTTCGATTGCTTTAACGAGCCGAACAAAACAAGCACTCGATCTTTTTGTGCAATAATCCCTCAGGTCCAAAAAGATTAAAATCTAGAGGGATAGCTCTTCCGGTCGTTTAACGAGCTGGAAGGCCAAAACTCGGCAAACTTTTCATATTTTACGAGTCAGGAGAAAAGAGCTCAAAGAAGACTCGTCTTTTGAGGAACGAGTGATAAACAGGGATAGCAGCAGATTCCAGGTACAGGTTGGAATATTCCAATCATGGCAGTGTCACAAGGATGGCTAAGTGAAATCATTCTTCGCAGCTGTTCCTCAAAATGGGTAAACAAACATATGGAGATGAACGATTGGCCAAATGAACGAATGGAGGTGAGACTGCAAGAACACGACCAAGGGCTTTAATATGGCTGTCAAAGGTTACATTTACCAAGGTTATTTATCGGGCTGGGTTCGTTTTTTAACGAGCTTGAACACTGCTCAACCTTATGTTTATTTTTTAACGAGCATGAACTATGTGCTAAAACTGCTCGGATCTTGCGTTTATTTTTTAACGAGCATGAACTGTGTGCTAAAACTGCTCGAATATACCAGTCATAATACAAGGAACGCCTCAGGTGAGGTATTCTTATTTAAGGAGCTATACCTCACTAGCTACTCCAATTTGGCAAGTTTTGACTTTTGCCCCACATCCTTTCTTTATGCAAGCTGGAAACGGATAATCCTACGAGTTTAACAGGTTAGACCTACAGGTTTAAAGGGAGGACCTAAAAATTTAAAAAATAAATAGTCGTCCCGTGCTTGCATTCCAAAAGGTTTGCATGCCCCCAGGTATAAAGTATAATTTCGAGGCGCTGCCTCTTTCTTATTATCCGAAAAGTGGTTTTATTTGTTGCCGCAAACTGAACTCTCTTTTCGGCGATGTCTATCATTAGGTTGCTAAGGATGGTGACTACTTGTTGCAGCAATTTCATCTCTTTCTTTGGAGGCTACCCCTACTTATCCTTCAAAACATATGTTTTAATGGGTGAGGCTTGCCTTCAAAGATGGTGGCTACTTGCTGCCACAAACGGATCTCCTTCCTCAGGAGAGCCTACTTACCTAGACAAGGGGAGCGAGAAGCTGATTATCTCACTCACATAACTTTGACAAAAGAATCTTATTCTAGAACAACCCTCTCTTCCTTCCTTCGGACGGGGTATGGACTAGTCATATTCTTCTGCGGAAATCAACTTTATACCCAAGGTTTCCTCTGCCCAAGGCAGGCCAGGGTGCATGCCCCCTGGGTCCTAGTTACATCTTTCCGAATCACTCGCATTCATCGGGAAGTAGAACCGGGGGTGGAGGCATTCCTTGAGTGAATAAACCGTTAAGGGATGGTATTTGACTATTTGCGATGCGTGATCCTGGAAATGAAAGTTGGTCTACGAGCTTGACCATCCTTCCTTCGTGCGGAAAACACATAACTCTGAAGAGTGAGGACACTATTGCCTCCATGCAATATATATAGTCTCGTCCAAGGAGTAAGTTATACACCAAGGGTCCTTGGACGACCATGACGTTCATATGAACTGTCTTCCCCTTCAATGTAACGGGAACATTGGGGAGAATCCCTAACGGGCGACTGGTTCCTTTATCAAAACCTGATAGATTTCTCATCTCAGGTAAAAGCGTCGGGGAACCCAGTGCTTTCCAAGCAATAGAGGAAAGGATACTCACAGAAGCCCCTTCATCAATGATAGTTCCAGCCATCACCATTCTGTAGATTTGGACGATGATTCTGAATGGGATACTGGCTGGTAACCGGGGTCTGCCTAGTTGATTCCAATCAAAGGACACAACCAGGTTGCTTGGTGGTGGGACCGAATACACGGCCGGATACGACCCTGATGATGTTCCTTCCTGCGATAAAGGAATGGGCGCGTTGCCCTGATGCTCATCAGAGTCTGTGTTGATGAAAAGAATCTGGATGGTGTCATCCTTATTCTCTTCAGTGAGGGTGTCATTCGAAGATGAATCTTCAACGACGGTGTCATTTGAGGATGAAACCTCTGAAGGAAGAACCGGGTCAACTGCCGTTTCGACCTTTAGACTATCGTCTGGTCTAGATTCAGTAGGTTCATTCTCAATGACGGACACTTCAGCTGACCACTTGAGCGGGCCAGCTGGATTTTCAACTATCGAGGGATTAGGCACGAGTTTTTGGTATCCAGGAGGAAGTCGTAACGGTGATACCGGACGATCTTCCAAAACTCTCTTCGCCTCATCTAAGAATGGACATCGGTGGATGGCGTGATCGCCTTCACACAACATACAGGGTGATCTTGGTCTCCCTTTTCGTCCTTCACTCTCGCTAGTTGATGGACTGCAATCAACATGACTACCAGAGGTTGATGCTACCAGATTGTTCAACCTGGGGGACCAGTCCCTTAGTATCCGGGGAATACAAGGACAATCACGATGGAAGTGGGTCCCTTTGCAAATGACACATGGTGATTTAGGCCTGGTCGGTGCAGTGTGTGGATTTTTGTCAGATGTCTTTTGCTTGCCCCCAGTCGCCTTCGCCATAGGCCCCTTCTGCTTCTTTTCTCTCTTCTTCTTTTCCTTCTTCTCCATGGGAGGCTGACTTCTGCCGGCTCTACCCTGCGAAGATGAAGGATCAGAGGAAGAATTGTAAGAGGTGGAAGGCTGGTGGGTAGCTCGAGACTGGTTTGACTGTTGATTCGACTGCTCAGGATTAGTGGCGATCTGAACTACATTAGTTGAAAAGAGCCATACAGGTAGGCCAATTGTCAATCCTGGAAGTGACAATGTGGCCATATGAGGCGCACCAACATCTCCCCAAGAGGAGAAGGGATTGGGACTTCCACCAAGGTGACTTCCTTGGTTGGTGGGCTCCATACTTTTCAACTGAAAGATCAACGTGGGAATAACAGGTGATTATGTTCCGATTAAAATAAATTTTATTAACGACGCTTTAGACACAACTTTGCTTTTTCATGTTTTAAGAGTCGAGAAAAAGCTAAAGATGACTCTAGTCTCCTTCGATGTTTTAACGAGCCCGAAGTGACAAATGCTTGGATGGAATTTTTCAGTTATAGAGTTTGAAAAAGGCCAAAAGAAACTACTCTGGAGTTCTAGGCAGAGGGTGTGCCAAACTTTTCGCGAAACCACAGAATACGTTTTACGGTACGGGTGGTCGATCTTCGTGAATGCTGTGTTCACTGCATCGCGATCAGTAGGGCGGCCGACACGGCTTCCTATGGATAAAGGCTTTGTTCCTATAGGGGTCTCCCAATATATACGCGACGGTACATGGGAGCACAAGTCCGTATTAGTGCCACCGACTCTCAGGAGGAATCACCCACCTTCGTAGAGATCGACAGTCACTACGTTTAACGACGCCGGAACACGTCTCTACCTAGACCTCTATGTGTTTGCGTTATGTTTCAAAGCGTTGTTATGTAAATTGAATTTATTTTAATGTTGATCTTGCTTAGCAGTTTGCCTTTAAGGATCACCACGAGATGTATGTAACAAATTCCTGAATGCAGTCTAAGATGAGAAGCAAACTTTTCAATCTTTCAACTTTGAAAATCTTAACTACTGAGGAGAAGAAAGGCAAATCTTTTCACATAGATCATAGAGCACACACTAATGCAAAATTTCCTAAATCAGCATGCAAACAGTCAAATGCAAAATGCACAATGCATGTATTTTCTTTTCCCTTTCTTAATGTTGATGTATTACAAAAAGAAAGTTGTTATATAACTTTGATTTCGATTTAAAGTGAAAGTAAACAAGCTAGTCCAAAATCAAAAGACACCTTAAGATTTACTTGTTTAATCACTGGAAATACATGAAATCAAACCATAATGACGAAAGTAAAAAGACTAATCAGCTATGGACAGCAAACAAGCTAACTCTTTAGACCAGCAAAATGCCTAACACAGGTTCAGATCTAAGAGGCCAAAGCAAGACTAGTTCACTTTCGTTATGGGAAATTGTAAGTGATGTAAGAAATACAAAAGAACAAGTAATATTTCGTTATATAACAGAGGTGGAATGATGGCAAGTAAGGTTGGTTTCAGAATAGGTACAAGACTGGTAACTGGCTGCAAAATCTATAGTGAAAACAGGCAAGAAAAAGGGAGGAAACCCCAAATGCACAAGGCAAAATTGGGCCAACGCAGGTGCTGCACAGCCAGTCTGGCTCTCAGCGCAGGTAGCCCCTTTGGGACCTGCGTTGCAAAGCAGGTAGCCTGTGTACTACCTACTTTGGAAAACGAAAGTTGCGTTTTCTCAGTTTCCGGGTCACAATTTTCTCAAAAATGCACAGTTTTTGCTCAAATCAGAAGCAATCAGTCAAGCACACACTAAGGGATGACAAGGAAGATGAAAAGCTATCACTAAGAGCTTACAAGGATCCTTGTAGATCAGCTCTTCAAATCATGAACATGCTCAGAAATGAGCTAGAGTAGCTGCCCTCTACTTCGCTTTTGATATAGTCAAAAGCTTTTCGATTTGGTACTCTTTTGTTCAGGAAATGAATAGCAAAATACTACAAACAATCAAACAGATACGATCCCCAGCGGAGTCGCCAGTTTGTTGTAGGGAAAAGTATCCGATTCGGATGACCCTATCCCACTCTAAGGGTGATAGTACCTCAACAACAACTGTAAAGAAAACTACTTAAGGTTTACTTCTTTATGAAAGCAAGAGAGAATGAAGAGATGCACTAACCGTTGTCTTGCGCTTAATGTCGAATCCAAACTCTTCTCTTTGCTTGCTTGCTCCCAACTCCTTGCTCTTTTGCTAGCCCAGCTACAATGAGATCCTGCAAAATAACAAAGAAGGAAACTACAAGAAGCATGCAATCATAACTGATTCAAGGATTAGCATAAATCAAATATACAATTATCACAATACATCATTGAAACAAGTGCATATAGAAGAACCTCAATAGCTTTTATTAATGGAAGAAGTAAAGTTCTGAGAGTGTTACAACCATTGAAGGCCCCAATCCAGCAACACCTCCCAGCAGAAAGAATTTCTCCTCTTCACCTCCTTCAAGCAATCACCCAATAGCTCTATAGTGAAACCAACAGCATATCATTACTTTGCACAAAATTCCAGCCTCCTGAGCTCATAGGAGAGAGCTCAATATATAGATGAATTGAGAAAGGATGAGTCAGCTTGCAATTGATGTGTAGCTGCCTTGTGTCCTCTCTCTCTTTAGTTGATCTTCAGTTCTTGAGTCCACTTGGAGAACCTTGCTTCCACTTGGAGAAACAGAGCCTCTGACTCATCACAAGGCAAAATCCCTGATCCAAGTGTCATTTTTGGAAGATTCCAGAGCAATGACTCAGTGTGCCACTTGTCCCATCTCGCTCAGTGTAGGTGGCCTTTGTTCTACCTGCTTTGCAACGCAGGTACACCATGGAGGAGTTGAGTTTCGGTGCAGAAGCCTAGTGGAGCACCTTCTTTGATTTCAGGATTGCTTGTTTTTGAGTGTTTTCAGGTGGAGAACTGATCTGAGAGCTGTTGGTTTGCTGACCTTGTTCCTCTAGGGGTAGGAACATCATGTTTAGGGACTTTGGATCCCTTGGATTATTGACAATTCATGCCTGATGCTGCAAGGCACAAAATTGTCTATAACACAACTGTCGGATCAGGCGGGGTTGATCAATGGTGGAGATCGGCCAAGTTAGTTGGTGATCAGGTGAAGCGATAGTCGTTGGATCAGGCGAGGAAAATCGACGTGAGGATTTAAAGTGCAGAAAGTAAATAACAGTTGGGAAAACTAATGGATCGGACGGTGATTGTGAAGGTTTGCTATGGATCAGACAACGAGGAAGTGATGCATGAAGAACATGCTAAAGGAGGTTTTTAAAGGAAAACAACAAAAAAATACAGTGAGGTGAATGAGTAATTGCATCAAATGACAAAATCCATAGCTCATGTGAGAACCAGAAACCTGTGTTTTTTGGGTTGCTGAAGGGTCTCTTCCTCAAGTCATGGTCCTAGAGGGAGGAGATGAGGCCGAGACACCCCCACACAACCTAATAATGATATTTTTCACCTAACTAACCTGTAAAATGAAAGCAGGCACAAATGGAAGTAAACTACAACACAACCGATCTACTCTACACTACTGTAATGAAAATGCAGCTACCTAAGCAACTAACCAGAAAAACCATGAATCCTACTTAAGCAAATGAACAGAACGAGGGAGATACTTAAGCAAATAAACAAAACTAGAAAGCTACTAAGCATATAAACAATGAAAAACCAAGAATCTATTTAAGCAAATGAACAGAAATCTATGCTAATAGATATGTACAATGAAGAGGAGATTTGGCTACTCGGGTCGGGCCCTAACGCAAGAGCTTCAACCCTTGGAGTTAACTCAGAGCTGACTTAAACAAAAGTCATTCTTATTATAAAAACCATGGATTATAGATAAAATTGTCAGAAGTCTTTGTAGCTCAGAAATAAAATAGAATTTTACAATAGAAGTCTGAATCCTACTGAGGTCCTAAGCCTCTCTATTTATACATTTGAAGTCTCTAACGACTTCCTTCAAATTAGGGTGGCTTGGCCTCTAACTCAAGAAAAACTAGTTTCTGTCCCTTTCACTTGCTCGGTTGTCTTCTAGTCCTCAAAGTAATGGTTGTTTGCACTCCAAGCTGATGGAGGAATATTCGAATGGAGGCATAGTAAATGAGGAGGATTTACCTCCTATAATTACTCTCTCTTGTTCCATTCGAGTTTTTTCCAAGGTCTTTGCCATAGTTCATTGCTTTTATCCTTTATGCCTGCATTTTTCCTTGCTTTTATCCTTTATTCCTACATTATATGCACATTAGACCACAAAAAGCAAAATATCCAACTCTAACTCATCTCATAAATAAAATATAATCAAAAGTATGCAATAAGTTGTGAGAATAGTTGGTTTGACTAAGCTAGGAGGTAAATTAAGGACAATTAAGGCCCATATAATTGCTCAATGATGAGGCTCATCACATACATCTTACAGGATTCCGACCTAGCCTACCTGTGCCTTAACACTTCTCCTTTTGGCATATATGTTGCAGCTAAGGTAGAGCCCACTTGTGTGCATCATTGTGTTAGCCTCCTATACCAATAGGGTTTCATTTTTCATGATTGACAGTGGAAATGCCAAAAATGTTCATCTTTGATGATGCAAAGGTTCCATTTTTTGTGAATGAAGAAAACAGTTAAAACATGTAAAGAGGGTATGCCTTAAAAGAATAATCAAAAGGCAAGAAAATGAATTTCTCAGAAAAAACAATTGAAATGAACCCCAAAGAAAGACCAGGAAGGTGGCCCACCCAAATGCCACTGTTATCTTGATGGATGGCTCAACAGTTCAAACTGGGCCATGCCATGTTTTAAATTGCTTGTTTTAGACTAGGGAATGAGTACCTGTTCAAACAGTTCAAGCTTGACAAATGAGTAGCCGGATAGAGAAAGGAAGGAGCCCATCAGCTTAATCTGGGCCCTTGGAAGATATAAGGGTAGATTTAGATAGGAGGGCAGCAAAAAGAAAAGAGCATATGAGGGTTTGCAAGTCTAAGTGCACCCTCCCTGAAGTAACAAAAAATGCTAGGTACTAGGTTGGGTAGGTAGCCAGAAGTTGCAGAAGCCTGATCCTATTCAGTTTTGGCCTTGATCAAGAAGGCACATATTAGCATTTGCAGAGGTATCTATGCAGCATTTTGAAGACAAAATATAGGAGCTTGTCTAACTTCTCTTGTTTTCCCCCAAAGACTCCATTTCTAACATCCCCTTGAGGACTTTAGGACCTCCCTGAAAGTCCTCCTTGTATCTCTCCTTGGAAAAGTTCATGACAAGTCTTAACCTTCTTCTCCGAAAAGAAGCCACATTTCTTGTGTAAAATCATTCCCCATCTATTTCTAAATCTAAGTTTACTCGTTAAACTTAGTTCTTTATTCCTCACTTTCAATCTTTCACTTCCCCAATTCACATTGACTGCTAACCCTATTATCTAACTCCCTAAGTTCTCCTTTTCCCCTACTATTATATCATTATTGTGAAAAAACCAAAAAATATGTAAATACCCCCGCCCCCTGGGCATTATAGCCACATATTCAAAGTTCGGCAAGCGTTTCAGGATCAAGGGTTTTCATGAATTTAGCTTATTCTATAATTGGGGATTAAATTAACATTTGGTTAGTTTAATAACCCTTATCCACCCTCTAAACCGCAATATTGTATTGTCCCTGCTCATTATATGAATTTTTGGAAAAAACCCACTTTTAAGCCGCTTTCCCAAAGTTTGTATTTCGGCGCGCCCCACCAAAAAGCAAAAAACATTAAAAAATACCCGCCGGGTCCCGCCGTATCACGTTCACACATTCGCAGCCCGTCATCCATCGGATCCGGGCCCTCCCATCCGACGGTCCACAACAATTTCGGACCACCCCCTCCGTCCGTCCTTTACCGCCCGAAATCTGTCAGAGGGTGACGTAGGGCCTGGGATGCGTGCTCGTCTGTTACTGGAGCGGGCGGCCTCTGACCATTACTGGGCCCGTACATTAAGCGGTCCGATAATACCGCTAACCACTCTTCGTTACCACTTTCCCATCCCCGCCCCACGTCATCTCCACATCAGCATTACGTCACCCTACCTTCTGCCATTTCTCCGACCTGTCCGCCACGTCGCTCATCCATGTCAACCCAATCACCAGTCGACACGTCACTCCTCCATACCCGACTGGACCAATGACATCATGCTGATGTCATCCATTAAAATGGCACCAAAATGCTAATTTTCCTATATTATCACGCAAAAATCGTTTTTTCCCATTTCTTTCACCAAAAGCGCGTTGTATCCCTGCATGGTTGTTTACATCGCCTGTCCACCAACTCCAAAGCTTGCTCCCTAGCTGCCGGCGCCGTGTGTTCAATCGACCTTCAACACCGTCGGCCATACTGTTCCCAGGTACTTATCAAATTCCCTCTACATACCCTGGTCCTTACAAATTCACTGAATTAAACGAGAAAAGAGGGAAAACATAAGAACTGCTAAAGGTCCTAAGCAGGAAGAACCTCCATCCCCCACTGTAATCCCCAAATTCACCTGTAGAGGGCCCCCATTGTTCAAATTTACCAAGCTTTCCACAGCTTATTGCGCATTTGCGACTTAAAACCATTGCCAGACAAAATCCACTGTAAAAGCAATACTCAGTCCCAACATTGACTATTTTAACCTCTCTCAAGAGCATTTCAACTCTGTTTCACCCCAATTCACCTGTTTTCTCTCTGCAAATTGCCCTGTTCATTGAAATTCACTGCCCTGTGTTACCTTTTCCAGAAAGTCAAGTTCAAATACAACTCCAAATAACAGTTAACAATGGAGACCCCTGTGGCATTGAATATTGCACCTTTGAATGCCCCACATAAGGACCTAGAATGGTTGGCCCTTGCTGACAGAGATTATCAAATGAGAGAAACTGTAGAGTTGTGTAACAAATACCACATAGAAACTGTTTGTGAGTTAAAGAAAAAACACAGAGATGGTACTGACCTCTTGGGAATCTGGAAATCCCACTTGCCAACCTATTATCTCCCTCAGATCAATGAGTTCCCTGATTTGATTCACCAATGCTGCACAAATTATGACCCCAATCAAAGGGCTATTCTGAGTCTTTCAGGCTCTGTCTTATTCCATATCACTCCTGAAGCCATCAACCAAATGCTACAGTTTCAATCTGCAAAGCCACTAACTCCTCTTTCTATGCAGCTTTTACTGGATCAAGGTGCCAAGCTCTCCAACTCACAAATTACAAGAATTGGCCAATTGTTTATGCTCCTAGATTTCCAGCCCCGACAGCCTCCCCCTTATCTACATGTCTGGTTCAATGACATAGGGAGACTGCTAGTAGACATGATATCCTCCATATTAGGGTTCAAAACCAGTGAGTTTGTGGATGAGACAACGTTGGTAATGCTATCTATGTTCACCCCAGGATAGCCCCCTGCTGTCCAGTATGACTATGCTACATTTATAGCCGACAAGATTCATGAACAGTTCATGAACCTAGAGAGAGACAGGGTATTCAAATACACCTCCTATATATATCACCTGCTATTGTACAATCAACCTGATAGCTTTCATGTTTTCCTCAAGAAGTTAGATGCAAAGGGAAACATAAGATCTGTAATGTTTTGGACATCAGTCTGTCATCATATTCATTACTCACCATACAACTACTGTGAGTTTATTGACCTCTTCATTCACCCAGCCTTGTCCCTGCTGCAGAGTTCCCCTCCTCCTAGACTCACTGATGATATGTAGAAAATCCGCCAGCTTTCTAAGAACTATAGCATTGGAGATTGGTACTTCTACCAAGACCACACAGTGATCAGAATATATGGCTGTGAGCTAGCCCCATACAGACTACCAAAGTATGTTCCCATGAGACTTTTTGCATTAGAATACTTCCGACAGTTTGGCAATGCAGATATGATCCACTTCCATAGCAGAAACAAGAAAGCACAGCTGAAAATTAAGCATCAGTTGGGTCCATTTATCTTTAACAAGAGGGAAGACGCTTGGGAAGAGGCAGACAAAATTCTAAAAGGCCTCCTCCTCAAGACAAGCTTCTATTGGGCACCCTATGACCCTAACCATTTCATAAGCCTCAGAAGAATCAAGTATAGGATTTCCACCTATGATCACTTTAGCATTCCAGAAATTGAAAAACATGCTAACCAACTAGAGTGGAGAGAAGGCACATTAGTGGAGGATTATTCTGAAGAGGAATTAGCAGAAAGAGCCATTAAAACTTTAGAAAAGGCAGTTGACTTGGAATATTTTGGACAAGTTTGGTCTTCAGCCTCTCAGCATCTTGGAGAAGCTGCCTCTTCGTCCACTGTTCCCCAGCAGTCTGCCAAAACAACTGGTCAAGCAGCAAACATGGCTAAAGGCAAAACAGTACAACAAGAGGAGTCACCTCCCAATTTGGAATAGCAAGTAGAACAGCAAGAAGGCATAGCTAAGGCACCTGCCTCCACAGAGTAGCAAACACAAGAGCAAATCCCTCCAAGGCAGGAGGCAACAGTTGAGTCTTCAGTTTTACAAACACCTACTAATGAGGAAAGAATGAGGAAAAGGGACAGGCAAGAGGACACTACTCCTACTACTTCAACGGACCAGCAAGGTGAAAAAAGACAGAGGCTAAATCCCTTTTCGGAGGAGGAATTGCCAGAGAGACCAACCGATACTATGCTCCCTCCTAGCATTGAAACATCGGCCAGCTCCTTGCAGCAAGGACAAGACATGCCACATGGGGCAGAGGTGAGTTCTTCAAGGCAGTGATCCAAGGCAGACTCTAGCATCAAGAAGTAGTTCATAGACATCAAGAAAAGAAATGAGCCTCTCAAGTACCAGATTTACAATCAACTCTTGAAAATGGCACCAACTAATCAGCAGAGGCTAATGTCTGCTTATGATATTCAAGAACAAAAAATGACTCTTAGTCACTTTAGGCCTACTATGCAGCAACCTCAAACAGCTGTTGATTATATCAGAACTAATTTGGAAATTTTCGCCAAAGACATCCAACCCATGGACCAGATCGAGCTACACAGGCAAACAGGGGATATGCTCTATTCCACATTAGCTGATAAAACCTTATTGGCACACCAATTGCAAAATTCTTTACACAATACTGCTACTCAGCTAGAATTAGAAAGGCATCATCTCAAGCCAAGGACAACAGAATCAAGTTCTTGGAAGAGATTATTATAGAGCTGGGACATGATCCGAAAGACCCTAGGGGTGTGCAGGCACTATTTAAGAAAAGAGATGAAGACATAGCAGCTATGAGAAAGCATATCAAGCTACCAGCTACCCTTCACCCTCAGACTGGAGAGGTTGCAGAGCAAAAGAAGGATCAAGATGTAGTTGCTTTACTCCTGAGTTTATATAAGAGATTGATGGAAACAGAGAGTGCTTTGGAGGTAGCATTGAAAATAAGACAAGGTGAAGTACCAATTCAGCCAGCACAGACATCTGCGTCCACTGAAGGTGTGCCACTTTCTACCACTGCAGCAGGTCCTCCCACCGGACAGACATCAGAGGCAAGCCCTTCAGGCTCAGCACCAGCTACAGGAGTATCAGCACCAACAACAACATCAGAACAGGTGCCCAGCCTCAGCATGCAGAATATGATGAAGGAGCTTGAAGCACTAGAAGCACAGATGGCTGAACTGAAAGAGACCAAAGATAAATTGGCTGCTATTTAGGAAAAATATGATAAATAAAAGAAGAGCATAGCTGAAAGAACAAGAGAGGTAAGGGCTCTTGAAAAAAGAATAAAGGAACTGGAAAAAGAGCTTTCTCTTGATAAGGTTATAGTTGAAATTAAGAAAATCCTATGGGCCAACATTGGTCAATCTATTACATACCAGTGGCAGTATATTGAAACTATCCATGAGCATATGGATCTCATAGGCAGGGCCCAATCAGAAAATCAGAGAGCTAGGGCATCTCTAGGAAATATGCTTGAAATAGCCAACAGGATGATTAATTTCCTTAACAATCGCACTGGCCCCCAGCTGGCAGGAATGGGTATCACCAACAGAAATGATACCATTTTACTAGTAAAGAGGGTGCTTACCTTGAGAAATCATGTGCAGACATTGGACAGAAGGTGTCAAGAAATGCAGGTAGATGTGAATAAATTTATTGAAAAAATCACAGCATTGCATAACAGAGGTCTTCCCAGCTTGGTAACTAGTGCTAGAAGGTTACTGTCACATGAGCACTATGCCAAAAGAGTCAATACCTATGCCACAAACCAGATCGCTGCATCAGCAAGTGCCCCAGAGGAAACATGGCCTCCATCTGGGCAGAGTCTCTATGACAAGCTAGAGAATTTATTCTTTATTATGAATGAGATTAAACATCTTTTAAGTGCCTCCAAACTATTACAAATACACTGAGGTAGATGAGACCTTAGGCAAAATCCTGAGACACCAATTGCCTACACAGGAATGGTGGATGGGCATGATACAAACTTTGTTGTGAAGAAACAGGTTTATTCACTAGGTTTTTGTGTATCGATCACAGGTCAGCATTTTCAGAAAATTGATATAGTTTCTCTGACTGGGAAAGGAGTGGAAAAGGCCAACTCAACAATCAAATTTGGCGACCAAAGCAGGACCTACAAATGCAGATGACGGGGCTGAGGCAGCCACACCATGACAAGGCAGGAAAAAGAAGATTCCTCAAATTCAATACAAAGCACTCAACCGACCTCGGTTGCCTCCAAAAGTCAAAGGATTTCTGACAGAAGTGAACAGTCATTCATTGTTCATTTAAAGTAGCAATAACTATTGCATCTGCCATTTTTTAGAGTTGGTAAAGAAAGTTATTGAGCAAATGACTCATCGTTAAGATATTTTTGTAAAACAGTTGTATATATATCCCCACGCATAAACTTGTTGGGGTTGTTGATTTCTCTTCTGAAGAGCTACACTGTAATTTCAGACTTTTAATACAAGGAGCTGATGGAATTTCTGAAGTTCTGCATTGTTTGAAGTGTTGTGATGAGCTTGCTTGTTGCTGCAGGATTCCTGCGTTATTTCATGTTACAATAAGTTTTTCTGAACCGTGTTATTATGTTCTCCTATCTTTCATAATCCACTTATGTTGTATGTTTCTTAGGTTTAGCATTAGAGAAAAAGAATAGTTCAGGATTTGTTCATTGAACACCCTAAACTCAATCTCTGCTGTTATTTATGTCTTCTTCAGAATTAGTTATGAATGTGAAATTCTTAATTGCTCACATTTACACTGAATCTTTCATAGTAAATACTGTTCAGGAATTCTGAGTTGCTCCTGAGTAATATTTCATTTCTCCGTATCACCAGTATAGTGAAAGATTCTTAGTTGCCTCTCACTGGCTGGTAACAGTCCATATTCCCAAATTTGAAGATTGTTTCATGAGTGCCCATCTGGCCCTGCAGTATCATCATTCTCACTAAATACCTCAAGCAACACATAATCACAGACTCCAATGCCCAATGGACTAAAAACTCCTGAAAATTGCATTTCAGCTATTAGAAGACATCATTCAACCAAAACTTTAAAACAAAATTCAGTGCATCATAACTAGCCTAAAAACATTACTAAAACAAAGCTAAATTCTAAAGAGATAGCCCTCTCTGATTGCAGGTAGGCTAGAACCTGTGATCCAAAGGTTGGTTTGTGGTTACCTCGGCCGTATTCCCTTAGGAGTCAAAGGGAACAACCTGAGTGTTAACACATTGGAAACTGCTGCCTATTCCTTTGCACTTTTTTATTAGAGAATCTAGGCTTGGGCTACACTCCACTTGTCGACCTTTGGGTTGGCCCCACTGCAATGCCTATACATCTGAGTTGGATTCCTTGCTCCTCGCAACCGTAACACTCCCTTTTGGAATTAAAATTAGATACAGGTTTTCCAACCTCTGGGGTATACCCACTTCCAGGGTGATGTCTTGCTGATTTCATTCATGCCATGTGTCGACTTGTGAGAGGGCCATATGTCACCCATATATGGGCCTTTTGTGTACCTGAAAACAACAAAAATGCTTGCCACATGTCAACCATTATGTCATGCCAATATCAGCTTTGACCAATAATAAGCTGCTACCTATCTTATCGAAGGAGAGAGAAAGGGTCCCTCGATCATTGGTTTTGCAAGCGATTTCCTTTGTAAATGTTTCTATGCCCAAAGCGACCCGCAACAAAACTAATGCCTGAAGCCCTCAATCTTGACGCTTTTAAAAAATTCATTAATAAAAATTTACATGGTTCTGACCTTATGGGATTCCGACCCTTTAGACTTGTGACCTTCCAGGATTTCGATCTTTCAGGATTTTTTCTCATGACCTCGACTCAATGTAGTCAAGTAACACCTTTTAAATAAACCTTCAGGCTCAGATCTTTCAGGATTTCGACCTTCCGGGCTTCTAGGTTTCCATGCTTCCCGCTTCCACACCTCACTGTAATCCCATAGCCTTTTTAAATAAGATTCCAAGCTTGCGACCTTCCGGTCTTCTGGGGTTCCGTGAAATGATCCTAAGGACTTCAGGTCCTAACTTTGTATGACCATAAATTTTGATCCAAAGGGTCAATTGTAGACTTCCACATACCATTGGAAATATTTTTCAAAGCACTTTCTAACCATGTTATTCCAAATATCATTTGAGTTGATCTACTAATGAAAAAATACCTCCAAATCCTGAGTCTCTCAACAATCATAGTCTAGTATTATGGTTTCTCCAATAAGCCCACTACTGTTATGATTCTCTATAAGAGAACTCAATAACCATGGGGACTCCCCCTAATCTTGACACATCAAGCACATCAATGCCACCATATGTTGCTAGTAGACTCAGTACTCATCTGGTTGACATCAATGGCAACACACATGCTACCACTAGCCATCAAGTCATGCCAACTGTCAAACAAATCTCCTAGCATGACTATTGACATCAATGCCAACACATTTGCTGCCACTAGCCATCTAGGCAATGCCATATGTCCAACAATGTGTGTGTATGTGTGTTGGTAAAATATTTCAATGTTTAGAACAACATTCATTATCACTAAACAAGATGGTTGATTGGGCTCTGGAGCACCCATGAAACCCTAGCTGCGCCTTAGGGCCTCTACACCCTTGCTGCTTTGCGACCCGTGGCTTTGGGCCCTCTACCCCCCTTCTCAGTGTTCCATTTGAGCTTCTGCGATTCAGAGCGCACGAATTCTACTAGGTGGGACGATTAAGCCGGGCTCGCCCTCATGGAGGTCTCGAGCTCACCCCAGGCAGGCCTTCCTTCATCTGCCAAATCTTTCTCTCGGCTCTTGGCCGGCTTGCCGAAGAAGAAGAAGAGCGAAGGAACCAAGTTTGTCAAGAGGCTGGAAGACATTCCTAAAATCTCCCTGCCGCTAGATACCCCGATTCAAGTTGCCCTCTCCTTAGTTGAGCAGGCTCTCGTTAGCCAGTTCACTGGTCTATGCCCTTCTCCTAAGACAACTGAGTCCTAGGTGAACAGGAACTGGGCTCCTCTGATCAAGAGCAGTGTCACCTCTTACTTCTTAGGACGAGGGTTTTTCCTCTTTGAATTCACCTCAAAGGAGGACAAGGATCTGATCTTTCAGAATGGCCCCTATTTCATAGGCCCCCAGGGCTTGTACCTCAATAGATGGACGCTGGATTTTGACCTTACAGTTGATGTCCCCTCGGCTGTCCCTGTATGGGTTAGACTTCCTAATCTCCCAGTCCATTGTTGGAACTTGGACTTGATGAAACACATCGGAAGTTCCCTTGGGAAATTCATAGATAGGACAAACAACAAAGATCAATATGACTGTGCTTGTATTTGTGTAGAAGTAGACCTATAGGTGGGTCTCCCGGAAGCCATCAAAATCAAAGTAGGAAACTGGACCCATTTGCAGAAGCTGGACTATGAGCAGCTACCTTTCAAATTCCGAAAATGTCATGTCTACGGCCACTTCGCCAGAGGATGCCCAACTAATGTGGAACCAGATAAGGGTAAAGAAGAAGTTTGGAATCAGGTCAAGTGCGCCAGGAAAATCCAAAAACAGGCTGGTCCAAACGGAAGAGGTCCTCAGGCCCCCCTCAGCAACCCCCTCCCAGAAAGGATCAAGAAAACAAATTCACCCCTCTAAGCTCGCAAATAGAGGAAACGGAAGAACCAAAAAATCAAAAATCAACCCCACCCTCGAAAGGCACCCCCAAAGGTTCTGGACATGGAGTTGAGCAAGCTGGAAGTGGTGTTCTAGCAACAGAGGAAATGGATGAAAGTGGTGCTCCAGCAATAGATATGGCAATGGCTGAGAGCTCCAAATGAAACACTGTTGCAGTAGAGGAAGAGGAGCATGATTCAGAGTGCTCGGAGGAATAAGGGGAAATAGGAGAATCCCAAGCTTCGATAAGGGGATCCACAAGAGGCCGCAAATCAGATCGGGAAAAAAGAGAGCAGGAAACTTTTGAGGATAAGCTTCAAGGCAGCGAGCCAACCCTCGAGAAGCTCCTAGCATCAAAAGCAAAGATGGCGAGAAATCAGCCCCAAGGTTCCAAGGGAGCCAACTAGAAATACAAATGATGAAGATAGTCTCCTGGAACTGTAGAGGTATGGGGAGCAAAATCAAAGAAGAAGCCATCAAAAGTTTAATAAGAATAGAAACTCCTGACATACTTCTCATCCAGGAGACCAAACTGGAAGACTCTGTCTTCCTTCAGGTAAGCAAGAAACTCTGGAACAAATGTGAGGCAAAAGTTATCTCAGCTCGAGGGGCTTCCGTAGGGCTATCCAATCTTTGGAATGATAGTAAATTCTCATTCGTTTATGAGACCCTCAATACTCACTAGATGTTCTTAAAATTGCAACACTTAGAATCAAAAGAGATTATTAGCCTCTTCAACGTGTACATTCCCGTGAATTCTGTGGAAAAAAAGGCTTGCTGGGACTCCATAAGATCCCAAGCAGATCTAGTTAATCTTGAGAATATAATCATAGCAGGAGATCTAAATCTTACTCTCTTATCAGCAGACAATAGAGGAGGCAGCATTGTTTGAGATCTGGCAAGGGAATGGGCAGACGATTTTATGCAGGACTGGGACCTGCTGGACATCAAGCCAATCTCTGGTAAGTTCACTTGGACTAACAAAAGAATTAGTCCTGGCCACATTGCTGATAGATTGGATAGATTTTTAATTCAAAGCTCTTTTCTTCTACTTGGATTCAAAGCTAGAGTTCATATCCTCCCATGCAGCACTTCAGATCATAAACCCATCAAGATGGAACTGCTGTTTTAGCTTGACCTAGGTCCAATCCCCTTCAGATTCAGCCTGCTCTGGACTAATGAATTAGACTTCATGCATTTAGTTAAGGACATCTGGATGCAACCGGTAAAAGGCTCACCCTTTTTTTTCTGGGAGGAGAAGCTCAAAAGAGTGAAAAGGGATTTAAAAAGCTGGGCCAAAGCTCTTCCAAATCCAGCAAATGAAAGGAAAAATCTTCAATGCAGTCTGGAAAATCACCACCTCCAAGCTGAAACAACTGACATAACTAAAGAGTTTCTAGACAAAGAAGCCTAGCTCTAGCAAAACTTCCACAAGGCTTGTCTAGGAGAAGAAGAGTACTGGAGACTTAAGTCACGCAGTCTTTGGCTTAAAGCAGGGGATAGGAACTCTTCCTTCTTCCATAAAAAAGCTCAGGCAAGGAAATGTACAAATTCCATTTTTGAAATCAAAGATGGCACTATTACTCACAAAGACAATGCAAGCATCAAAAAAGTTGCCTCCTTTCACGTTAAAAGCCTATATAGTGAAGATAAAAATATGGACCAAAGCTCTGATTTGATTAACGTGGTTCCCTCCTTGATTACTGTTGAAATGAATCACTTTCTTGAAGCTAAAGTCACTAAGAATGAAGTCAAGGATGCCCTCTTCGCCATGGACTCGGAGAAAGCCCCTGGATCGGATGGATATACAACAAGATTCCTCCAATCTTGCTGGCAGATTGTGGAAAAGGATCTATAAAAAATGGTTATTAAGTCCCAATCTTGCCAGAAAATTGGAGGCAGCACGAACTCTACTTTTCTTGCTCTCATCCCAAAGAGAAAGGATCCAACACTTTCAACAGGTTTCGTTCGATATCGCTATGCAATATCGGTTATAAACTGATTACTAAAGTCATTGCCAATAGACTTAAGCTCATCATCCCCAAAGTCATTCCGGAAAGCCAAGGAGGATTCATTCAAGGGAGATAGATAGTGGACAACTACAGGCTGGTCCAAGAGGCAATTTACTCAAGTATGAGTTGCAAGGAAAAAGGTATGGTTTTCAAGCTTGATTTAGCAAATGCTTTTGATAGAGTCAAGCATAGTTTTCTGCTGAAAGTCTTACACAAATTTATTTTTTGGGAGAATTTTATAAATTGGATTCGGCCTTGCATTTCAGAGCCTTGGATCACTCCATTAGTAAATGGCAGAGCTGCTGACTTTTTCAAAGCCACGAGAGGGCTCAGGCAGGGGTTCCCTCTTTCACCCCTTCTTTTTGTACTTCAAGCCTCTGTCCTCAGCTTCTATTTAGACAAAAAAAATTATGGACCAGGAAATTGCTAGGCTCTGTATAGTAAGAGGTGTTAAAAACATCAATCATGCCCTCTTTGCGGATGACACCTTGTTATTGGGAGCTGCCTCTGTGCTTATAGCCTCCAGATTTAAGGAGTCCTGGACGAGTTTTGTTTGACTTCGGGAAGCAGTTTAAACAATGGAAAATGTCATATCTATTGCTGGAACACCACTTCCAGCATGTTCAATTCCATTTCCAGAACCTTTGGTTTCGCAACCTCCTCAAACTGGACTTCCTTCAAGTATTTGGGCCTTCCTGTTTTTCTTAAAAGAGCCTTCATAGAGATTGGCTTCCCCATCTGGAGAAATTCAAGAACAAGCTTCTTGCCTGGGGCTTTTCTTGGCTCAACATTGTTGGTAATTCTGTCCTCATTAAATCAGTCCTTAATAGTATTCCCTTATTTTAGTTTTCTATTCTTCTTGCTCCCTCTTAGATTCTTAGAAAAATGGAGGAGATCATTCGGAAATTTTTTTGGAAGGGGGGCAAGCAAAATGAGAAAAAGATTCCATTAGTCAGCTGGGTTCCATCTCCAAACCACTCTGGGAAGGAGGCTTAAATTTAAAAAATCTTGGATATCAAAGTATCGCCATGGGAGCTAAGCTTATTTGGAGAATTATTGCTCCTAACCCTGGCTGGGCACATCTAGATCTTTGGAAAAAATATTTTAAGGGCAAGCGCTCCCACTATCTAGACCATCCTCTACCACTCTTGAATATGCCCCTCTGGAAGCTCTGTTCAAAAGCTTGTCCGCTCTTTAATACTCATGCCTATTGGGTCCCTGGCAATGTAAAAAGGATCAACCTTTGGATAGATAGAATTATGAATAATGAGCCGCTGGGTGATTGTCCCTCTCTCCAAGCATTGCACAGTTGGATGAACGATGTTGGAATGCGTTCTCTGTGAGATATCTCAGCCTGGTAGGATTCACGCTAGGCTGGCTAGAAAATTGAAACATCCCCAGATTTGGCTATAGAACATGAGGAACTGCTCTCTAAACTTCACGGATTGGCTCCATCACGGATGCAAATTAGGGATTCTAGAGGTTGGGGTGTATAGGCTAGTGGTTATTCCATTGCTCAGGCATACGCCAAGCTATGCAAGAACCCCCATGTGGCCACAAATCCAAAGCCCTGGAAAGGGATTTGGTACCACCCCTCTCTGCCAAAAATCGATTTTTTCAATTGGATGTTATACCATTTCAAAATATTGACTGAGGATAATCTACAGAAGCGTGGCTTCCACGGCCCTTCAAGGTGCAGACTTTACAAAGTAAATCAGGAAAGTGTTTCACATTTGATGCTAGAATGTTCCTTTACTTCGTAGATCTAGTCCGCGCTGCTGAATACTTTGAGTTCCAGCTTCGAGTTGCCTTCCTCCACTGTTGATTTTTTTGACAAATGGCTGCAAAGGTACCTTGGTCCTCCTCCAAAAAACACAATTATTAGAGCTGATTGGTTTATTCTCCCCAAAATTACCTGCTGGCAGATCCGGCTTGAGCAAAACAAAATGATTTTCAGAAACTGCGAGAAGGACGTCAAGCTAGTGATAGTTAAATTAAATTCCAGTTAAAAGAGTGCCTGAGATATCACAAAGATGTTTTAAATCTCACCCAACAAGATAAAAATTGGGGCTCTTCTCTCAACCTATAGTTTCAAAAATTGGTAAAGAGTATCTCCCTCCCAAAAGGTTAGAAAATAAGGGCCACAACAAATGAGCTCCAGGGATGGATTGCAAACAATCAGAGGCACTCTCTATTTTTTTAATGGGGCTGCTAAGGGCAATCCCATTAAACCCAGATGGTTCTAGGATTCACAGTTTTGCCTGGGTCTTGGGCATCACTTCCAACATCCAAGCAGAGGCTTTGGCTCTTTTTCAAGGACTCAAGTTGCTGAAAGTGCTGAACATCAAGGAGGTTAACGTTATTGGAGATTCTCAGGTTATTATTAGCACTATGGTGACCTGTTCAAAGCCAAAGGACCTAAGGCTCGCAAGGCTGATTCACAGAATTTCAGACCTTGGTGACTCTTTCCAGAATTTAAATTTTTATCATGTGTTGAGAGCCAGTAATAAGGAGGCGGACACTGAAGCTAACAAAGCAACCCTTCTTTTGGCTGGTGTTCTGCTCAGAGGCAGACAGGAAATATGGGAACCAATTCCTTAATTTAGAACATTTTCATGTTTTATTTCTTTCTGTTAAATGTGTTTGTTTGTACCCACAAGCTTGGGAAAATCTCTAAAATTGATCACATAGTTGCAGCTAAGAAAAGATGTGAGCTAATCATAAATGTCTCAGTCTTGCAAGGCTGTTTGACACTTATCGTTTTGGACTCACCCTTTGTAATCCACTCTTTGGCATTAAGGCCAAGTTTCTAATATATCCACTACATGTTTCTGTAAAAAAAATAAAAAATATTTGAATGTTCACAAGGAAGAAGTAATTAAAATAAATTCAATTCAATTATTTTCTAATAAGAACGAGATGTGTACTTCATTCAATTCTTAATATAAAATTGATATGTAGCATCAAAAATATATTAATAATAATAAAAATGTTCAATATGGTTCATATTAGAATGTCTTTAAAAATATATTAATAAGAAAAACATTTTAATATGAACAATGTCAATCTATAAATAAAATATTTCAATGCCCATATTAAGTAAGATATTTCAATGTCAATTATCCATATATGTATATATTATATAAGGCAATTGAAAAGAATACACTTTTATGGTTAAAACATTTTAAAACATCTAAAGTAATCTCATTATTTTACATTTTGTCCCTTTTTTAAGTGTATTTTTTGGTCAAGTAAAAAATCTAATAAATATTTGTTGAAATTGCAAATTTAAGTTGCGTAGCTTACATAGTCCAAGTGCCCAAGGGGAATTTCAAGGCATTGTATCTATTTATGAATTCAAAAATGCAATTTAAACAATGAAAAATTACACATGGTGTGTGTGTGTGTCTACATACATGCACACACACACACACACACATATAGATAAATATTAACCTGATTTATCAAGCCTTGAGAGGGATTGGATCTCTTGATGTGTAAATATTTTTTCAAGTTTTGCACTCTAAAATAGGTGTCAATACTCCTGCATGGCTCTCTATCATGTTGTTAGATTTGGTTGCATTGCCTCTGCACTCGCATTAAATGGAAGAATGGGTTTTGATCACTTCTCCATACTGAGATTTAAATCTTAGTATTGCTTGCACACTCAAGGAGTACCTCCATTTAATTTTTCCTGTACAAGCAACATGGCACTCCAACTCTCCAGAATGTACTTTAGTATGGAATTATCGAGTTTGGTCTAGTATCCATTACTACTAGTTCAAATTTCTCATTTATCTTTTCATGACATGGGGAGAACTCAAATATGGTGATTCTACACCTAGCCGTCTTTTCAATTCAATTCTTCTTAGTGTGCAATGGAGCTCAAACATCATTGTTCTTGGAGTCAACTTTGGTCATTTCTATCCCAAGGTAGTAGTCTATGCAGACACCATTAAACCAATGGAACCAACCTTACTGTGTAGATTCATTCATTTGTCATCCTATTCAAGCCTTCTTTTCCACGTTGTCGTGAACCTCATATATGGAAGAAGTGTTAGGCCTTGGCCCATAATGCCAAAAATTTGTCAAATCATCCATGCCTTTAAACATATGTTGTTATATGAGTTAGATCCCAGAATCCCTGACACCCGTAACCTTCTGTAAAACATATTTCATACATCTTATGGGCTTCCAACTTGGCCCACTTTTGCCTTAGCACTTCTCCTTTTGGCATCTTACATGTTTACCATCATTGTATCGTGTGCCCTGACCTTCGACTAAGCCTCAAGGTGCTTAAATCCTTTGTTGGCATGTAGGAGCTATTTTCCTTTGTTTATCACACATGTCCCTTAGTCACCATGTCATGCAGAAAGAGTCGTTAGTGCGGACACAACCGACCTTCCTAGAAAGCCTAAGACTTTCTAATGAAAAACAAGACAAATAAGAGCAATCCTTCCCTAAATATGCTTTTACAATATGAGAAATCAAGTGTTTAGATCCTACCTGTAATCCAATGCTGTTGCAGTAGTCCAGCTCCGTTGATCCGGATGAGCTCCTCCTTCACTTCGAAACCTGCATTCACCAACAATCAAACGATTAAATAGCACCTGAATGTCACATAAAATAAAACATATTTAACATATAGACCAAGGAGTATATGAAACAACTCATTAATAACAAATTGTTGAGAAGAATGGACTAATTTGTATTAAAAGGTAACAAAAGGAACCATTACAACCTGAGCCTTGGTGTTGTGCAAGCTCCTCCCAGGGTCAACAAGAGTTCTCCCTTACTCTGATCAGCTCACCCACCTCCCAATGGAAACAAGTAAAGATGGTAATCTCTCCTCACAAGCTTCTACAAGGAAGTCATAATTCCAGCAGCATCTACCCTTAGGAATGTTCAGCTTTCAACCTCCCCTCCCTTTGGCCCAATGCCTGTATTTATAGTGCTCTAGAGGAAGTTATTCAGGTCCACCATCAATGGGATAATCCCCTCTTTGGATGGGATAGCTCCCCTATTGATGGGATAAGTTCCTCTTTGGTAGGGATACATGAACCATCTGGAGGCGCTTCATACACGTCAAACATGCTTCTAGAAGGCTCTAGAAATGACCACAAGTAACTTTTTTGGACTGAAACTTGCGCCTTTTGACCTTTGAAGGAGTACGCACCCACCCCTTTACATACAGAGCGTACAAGTACGCAGGTATTGTGAACTTGGGTTGCGTACTCGCAGGTAAGGCTAAGAGAAACTGCGTACCAGAGATAATTTGACTTTAAATGACTTTTCTCTCTTTCTTGAAGTTTGACATGGAGAGCAGAGGCATGAGACTTGCCAAGGAGGATAGTATGACAGTGGATGGAGCCATACTAACTGCAAATAGTCATGGTGACATTTTTTAGTGTAACAGATTGCCCCCTAAAGTGCGAAGCCTGTAGTAGATTAGGGTTTTTATGATCTAGGAAGGGTGAAGTACTTTATCATTTCAAGGAGTATCTTGCGGAGGACCTGGTCAGAACCTGCAAATATTCAACACAAAATACATATATAAGATGATATCATCACTGAGGTAGGCATTCCCATACTCAGATTGAAAACTTTAACTAACAATTTAACTACTGCTCTGATACAAGAATGATTTTGCAGTACATCACAATCATAGACTTTTGTAGACACAGTATGGACGCAGCCATCTGTTTATGATTAGTCTTCCACATAATGAATACAAAACTCCTCGCAGCCTGGATGGTGGAAACTAGATCCAGGGTCTTCATTTCTACTTCCCGAATTGGTTCGATTCTATCCATGCGAATAAATGAGTTGATGTCGAGCATGGTAGAAACCACTTGATTACAAGTCAATGATGTAAACCATTAACAAGTGTGAGAGAGACCACCAGTGATGTCAATGGTTCTAAAAGTACCCAGTACAATCCATGAAATGTGAATGAATGGGTTGATGTCGAACATGTCACGGAATCCTTCGATCGAAAGTCAATGATGTAAACTGTCGTCAAAGGCGAGAAACCTGCCATTGATGCATGCAGACTTCAAGGTACTGACGATTTCTAAGTCATATTTCTAGATAATATGCTGATGTCGATAGAAAGCGACTCATTGCAGGCAAGCCCACAACACGAAATCATTGTTCAAGTTGAAGAAATGTTGCTGTAAGGACTGACTCAGGGATGGTCAAATGGATGACAAGTATTTTGCATATGAATGGTTTATTTGCAGAGACCTCTTGAACACATAATGACACGATAGATGGCTTGGTGACGATTGACCCAAAGTTAATACCCGGAAACGGTTGAAGACTTTCAAAGTGGTTTGATCAACTTTTAAGGCAAAGGACTTCCCAACCCAGGTGAATGAAAAGTGTCGTGTTCAAGAGCGGTGAAACCCCAAACCCCAATTTTAACCAACCAAATTTTGTTTAATGAATTCTAATCATTGTTTTTTGGTGTGTAGGACACTCACCATGCTAGATTGGCATGAAAGAGAACACAAAGATGTTGATTTGGCCGCAATAGGTCATCAACCTTCTATTGATGCGTTAAAGGCATGCGGTCTCTACAAGTACTGGGCCATACCTGGCATGAGGGGCCAGGTGCCATTCTTAGAGTGGCTGGTTGAAAGGTGGAATATTCAGGATCAATGTTTTTACATCGGAGAAAACCAGCTCGAGATAGAGTCCTCCGACATATACTTTCTCACTGGCTTGCCTAACAGGGGTGAGCAACTCTCTCTATTCGGGACTAGGCCGGGTGGCCAATCGCTTGCTAGTCTCCGGCTAGAGTGGTGCAACAATCAAAACCAGGAGAGGGGGATAGAAATCAAGTACATATCCCAAACCGAACTTATGGTAATTGCCTTTACAGTTACCAGACTTTGCGGCACTGTCGCTTTGCACATAGCCACTGGTTCCCAAATGCGGATGGCTATAGATTGCTTCCAAGGCACCATTTTCAACTGGTGCGATGCTGTGTTGGCCAATATGAAGGGCCAAATAACCAGGGCAAAGAACGGAAAACTGAAGACCTTTGGATACGGGCCTTTAGCTGTGAGCTTTTCCCTAGAGAGAGTTCCAATGCTGATCCCCCAGCATCTTACAGTTCCAGTTGGGGCTCGTCGGGAGCCTAAGTTGACGAGATGGGTTGGGGTAATGGCCCAGCATCCTGATGAGGGAGCAGCAGTTGTTCGATTTCCTGATGGTTACTTTCACTGGCTGGAGGGCCAGGTCTTTGCGATTCAGGATTTTCCGTATGCCGGAATGGATTTTCACAATGATCCGGACATGGTTCTTCCACAGGGAGAACAATGGGACGACAGAGGTATTTCATTTTTCACAAGTTTTTAAATTATCTATTTTTTTTGTTTTTTATATATCGTCTCAAAACTGACAGCACAAATTTTCACAATGCAGATGTGGGTCCGCGGCATCCAGCCAACCTCCGGGCTTTTGAGAGGAAAGTACCAGTTGTACCAGCGCCGGCCCCACAGGATGCGGCCGCAGAGACCTTAGCCAAGCTGGAACAGGATCTAGAGCGTCTGACGGCGGACATACCAGAAACCACTATAGATGACATTCCTATCCGACTTCAGCGCTACGTGGTCGCAGTCCCAGGACCTTTCAGGAGGTTCCTGTGAAGGGTAGCGCGGGCAGTGGTGTCATATAGAGAGCACCACCAGTGATTGGCTAGTCACTTTTGTAGACACATATGACATTTTTGGTTTTTTGTACTTATCATTTTTGCCGATCATAAGGTGTTTTTCAACCTATGATCAAAGACGATGTATATTTTTGACACACTCCTATCTATATATATCATTATTACCGGCTTATTTTGTTAAACATATGTGATGAAATGTTTATAAATTTACATTTATGATTGTTACAAATGTCTATTTAACATTCGAGACACCATTGCATCTGCTAATGTATTTAAAGACCTTGGAATATGCTGATATTCAATGTAATCAAATTCACGTTCCAAGAGACGCACCCTCAAAAACAATCTTAATAACACCGGATTTCTAATGGCATAGACTCTATTAAGCTGTAATACAACGAGTTCAGAATCTAACCTCACTATCAAACTCCGAATCCCAAATGAAATAGATTCAGATAATAATTCAATCACTGCACTGTATTCTGCAATGTTGTTTGTTGTTTGACCGAGGCTCACCTCATGCATAGAAACTAACTCGTCAGAGGGCGAATAGATAACCCAAGCTGCGGAAGAGATATTCCGTGTACTACGACAAGCACCATCAGCAAATCCAATGTACGTTTGGAGAGGTGTCGACATCTGCAATATCAAGAGTAAAACCAAGATAAGCCAGAATAACGACAAAAACACACTCTTTAAACTAAGCATACAGCCTAAACTAAGCAAACATACCAGCTAGAAAGAAAATTTAACCTAACTAGAATTAACTAAATCTCCATACCCACCATTTAAGCATAATACCTCTTTAGGTAAAGTCCATTTCTGGGCTTACCCAAAGAGTCCCCATCAAAATCTACCAGCTCATAGGCCCCTTTTGCCAGCTTTCGCTTGACAATGTAGGGCCCATGCCACATGGGAACGAATTTTCCAGCACCTAATTTATCGTTAGCTTGATCATATAATAGCACTAGATCTCCTTCCGAAAAATTACGAGGGGTCACGTTACGATCATACTGAGCTTTCATCCTTTTTGCGTGAGTCTCGATTGCCAAAGCAGCATCACGTCGAGTCTCGTCTAATTTAGCTAAGTATAACAGATGCTTCTCCTCTTCGGAAGTAGATGGAATTAATTCAATAGCCATTTGAAGTGATGGGATTTCACATTCAATGGGCAACACTACTTCCAAACCATAAACTAGTTGGAAAGGAGTGAACCCTATTGATGTTTTTACTGAGGTTCGATATGCCCAAAGCGCTGAAAATAACATGTTGTGCCAATTCGACCGATGAATACCAATGATTCGTCGAATCATGATAACTAGAACTTTGTTGATAGATTCAACCAAACCGTTTGCTTGAGGATAATAAGGAGTAGAACTATCATGGCGTAAACCAAGCTGGCTTGTAAGTTCTGTCATCATAATGTTTCAAAAATGGCGCCCATGGTCAGTGATGATCGCTTGTGGGACACCAAATCTAGAAATAATATGATTGAATACGAAAATCGCTGCTGTTTTGCCGCTTGCCTCGAATGTAGGCATCGCCTCGGCCCATTTAGTGAAATAATCAACCGCAAGGATGATATACGCATGCCCCCCGGCCGAGTGAGGGTTACAAGTAATAAAATCGATACCCCATTTAGCAAAAGGACCAACGACAATTATAGGGTGGAGAGGAGCAGGTGGTGTGCGCATCTTGCGATCAAACACTTGACAGTTGTGGCATTTTCGGACCGCAATGATACAATCTTTAAACATGGATGGCCAGAAATAGCTATCACGCAACACCTTCTGAGCTGTGGCATACTCAGACATATGACCGCCACACGCTCCAGAATGACAGTCATTCAAAACCCTTTCTGCCTCTTCATGAGTTAAACAACGACGAAAAACCAAGTCCGCCCCACGACGATAAAGAGTATCTCCAATAATTCTGTATTGTTGGGACTGGAATCGAATTTTCCGGCGTTCCGACTTTGAAGCTTCGGGCCGAAAGGATTGGGTTTGGAGATAGACGATTATATCCCCATACCACGGATCTAAAGCGCTGATAAGAAACAGAGATTCGTCCGCAATGGGTTCCTCTGCCACAGTTTCCGTGTCAGCACGCGGGAAGTCACACATCAATTCCGCAAAAACTAATGATTTCTTAGACTTGGACTTCTCGAACTCCAAATCGAACTCCTGCAGGATAAAAATCCATTTGGAGTACTTGCCCCCTAGCAATTGTTTTGTCAAAATGTAGATCATAGGCTTGCAATCCGAAATCACTGTAGTTTTACGGAGAAGAATGTAATGACGAAAACGCTGGACAACTTGAACAGCTGCCAGGGCCAATTTCTCCACATGCGAATATTTTAGCTCAGTGGGATTTAACATCCTACTAAGATAATATATCACATGTTCCGTTCCGAATTCGTCCTCCTGAACTAAGACCATTCCAATGGTGGAGTGGGAGGTGGTGAGATACAAAAAGTAGTCCTGGTTGTAGTTGGGAGGATGCAACAACGGTGCATGGGTCAATGCGTGCTTAAGTGCATCAAAAGATTTCTGAGCTATCTCATCCCAAGAAAATTGAGCGTTTTGTTTCAACAACCGGGTGAAACCCTTTGTAACCTCGGTGTAGTTAGGAATGAATCGACGTAAAAAGTTTGCTTTCCCCTGCAAACTTTGGAGTTGGCGCAAACTCGAAGGAGGAGGCAATTTGATGATGGCTTCGACTTTCGAGGGATCGACGCGAATATCGGCTTTTGAAACGACAAATCCTAGCAATCGTCCCACTTCTATGCAGAAGACACATTTGTGTGATTTCAACCGAATTCGATAATGCCGGCACCTCATAAAAATAGCGCGTAAGTGGACAAGGTGATCAGCTCGATGTAAAGAATGAGCAGGCAAATCATCGAGATACGGTTGCACAATGTGCTTGATGTCGTGAAACGCGTAAGACATTGCCCGTTGGAAAGTGGCTCCGGCATTCTTAAGTCTGAAAGGTAATTTGCAGTAAGCAAATGTCCCCCAAGGACAAATGAAATCCGTTTTTGGTTGATCGGCAGGTAGAATATTAATTTGGTTGTAACCGGAAAAACCGTCCATAAAGGAAAATATTTCACTGCCGGCACAATCATCGATTATTTGATCGATATAGGGCGTAGGATAGTTGTCTTTTGGACAAGCACGATTTATATCCCTATAGTCGATACATATTCTTATTGTTCCTTGTTTCTTGTTAACCGGAACAATATTCGATACCCAATCCGTTAACGGGATCGGATAAATGAAACCTGCTTTCAACAACTTCTCGACTTCTGCTTTAATCGCAGCCGCTTTCCTAGGGTGTATCTGACGCAGACGTTGCCGAACGGGTTTAGCGTCCAGGTAGGCCTTGATTTCATGAACAACAATGGAGGGATCAATTCCTGGAATTTCCTCATAGGACCAGGCAAACACATCGCGGAATTCTTGAAATAGGACCTTGTATGTTTGAATTTCGTTATCTGTACACGAGGCACCTATATGAATGTTTTCAATAACTCCAGTTTTGACTGAAATGTCAATGGCAATAGTTTGGGAAATGTTTCCTAAATTCAACTCTGAATCAGGATGTTTCATGGGATTCTGAGCGTCCTTGACATATTCAGCTGTAAAAATTGATGAAAAATCATTTTCAAAGTCATCACCCTCAGGTAAAAACGAAGATCTATGATGAAGATCTTCCCATGGTAGATCGTCTACACTTAGGATTTCGCGAAGTTGTTCGTCAGATGACACGACTTCAGGAAACGTTATCCGTTTTGAGGTTGATGTGAAAAGTGATTCCTCACGGACCACATTCATTTGGTCGAATTGGGTTCAACTGGAGTCGGAAAAAGACTGCATGGCCTCATAAGCAATTTCATATGGACTCAAAGGCATTGCATTACCGAAGGAGTCTATTTCAGATTCAGACGGGACAATCCAAGGATCATCGTAAATAATAGTGTCTGAAGTAATCATATGAATGGATGCGAATGAAGGGTCTGCATTGATCGAAGGAAAAGGAAAAGTTCCCAGTAAACCGGAATCTTTAACTAATCCTACACCAACATCCTTGTAAGGGATAGTCGTTTTACCGACATGCTGGATACTCTCTGAAGAGGCTGGGTCGGATGAAAAGTAAGCCAGCTAGTCTATCGTCATGATCTTACCATTATGTGGAAACTTTATAACTCTGAAGACCGATGACACGACTGTTGTCATAGCGTAAGACCAACTGCGACCCAAAAGAAGGTTGTAGTCTAGAGGGGCATCAACCACCTCCACATCCAGACTAACGGTTTTTCCTTCAACCCCTATAGGCAAATCCTGTAGAATGCCAAACGGATGGAACCCACAGCCGTCAAAGGCCTTAAGGATCGTCGGGGATTGGTTCAGTGAAGGAGAACCAAGTGATCTCCAACACTGAATCGACATAATACACGTAGAAGCTCCTTCATCAATTACAGTCCGATGAATATGCCTATTTTTGACTATCACTGGAATCTGGAAAGCCATTTGATGAGGGAGACGCAGTGTACTATTTTCTAGATCAAAGATTATCAGGTTCGGGTCCTGAATATCAACAGCTCCTATAGCCGACAAGAGTAATTTTCGTTGTGCTGGGCATGATTGCAGCACTTCCAAAGCCGACATTGCTGAGGGTGAAACAGCTAAATCCTCAACAATGTTATAATTCTGAGCTACTCTCGCATGTGGATTGAAAGCAGACTTTCGAAGTATACCATTGGTGGGCGGTTTGATTACCAACTCCAGGTTAGGTTTCTCGATCTGTAGTGGATCGGAACCGTGAGCTGAGGTTGATGGATTAGAATGAGAAGATTTTGCTTCTTTACCATCAACAGGATTCTTACTACCATAATCTTGCGATCGAGTCGCAATCCGTACATGAGACATCATCAATATGGGTTCTTCACTGGCACTCGAGGAAGAACCGATCATTTGACTCTCCTACTTCGGAAATGGATCTTTCAATACAGCAGGAGTTGGGGAACCTTTAACAATTTTCACAACCTCTGCCCGATGAGGGCAATCTCTTGTGAAATGATCTTCTTCACAAATTAAACAAGGATAGCGAGGTTTGCGCTTTTCGTTGTTAGATTTCGACTTCTCTTTTTTCTCCTTTGGAGCCTTGTCTGCTTTATCCTTCTTCTTGCCTTTCTTCTTACCACCGTTTTTTGATTTAGCCATAGATGACTCTACAGCGTGAATATCGGCAGTAATTTCAGGAGAAGATTCTCCTGTCTGGGAGTCCGGTAAGGTTATTATTGGAGAAGAATTCTTTGAGCATTTCTTCTTATTTTTAGTATTCACCGTACTGATCATGCCATCAGCAGCATGAGACCCCGAAGGAGCAGCAGCAATTTGATTCGACTTAGGAAGATCTGGGATCTTCTCGTGCAACGTACCCGACTGAGTGTAAACTAAGTCAAGGTACTGGGCTTGAGCAATGACTTGCTCCTCAGTAACTACTCCGGCCTTAGCTACATCTTCAGTAATCTTCGGTAATAATGATTTTACAAACCATTCAGCTAAGATTTGGTCTGGGATAAAAACTTTCACTAAACGTCTTCGACGTCTCCATTCATGAATATGATCGGAAATATAGGTGGAGGTCGACTGTTTTAATGAAGTTAATAGCTTCGTGCCGTTATTGTATCTGACCGGCAACTGAAAATGAGCTAGGAACGAGGTAGCTAACTGGCTAAAATTGTAAAAAGAGGCCCGTGGTAACTCAATGTACCACTTGGCCGCGAGACCAATGAGCGTACGTTGGAAAAGACGTAAGCGGATCGAATCATCCGAGATAGAATTGGAAGCACACCAGAGGTGGTAAGTCATCACGTGATTGGACGGATCCTCTCCAGACTTACCTTCGAACTTGGGTATATCACTGGGCAACTTATTTGGCATTGGCGGCCAGAACGGAAGATATTGAATTGGATCGTTCATTAGGCGCGTCAAGTCTGGTAAATCCAAAGTTGCGATAAACGGTAACTGCCGATTAGGATCTCTAAAACTATGGGTCACAAGACCAGTCCCAGGAGGAGGATATCCAGGATAACTAGGAACAGGAATCGCATTAGGGATATTATATCCTCCTGGAAAACCAGGATTAACTGGACCGTACTGGGGTTGTTGAGGTTGTTGATAAGTGTACCCAGGATACGGTTGATACTGGTAAACCGGTTGTTGGACAGCAGGACCGAGTTGGTACTGTCCCTGGTACTGTTGGTAGGTAAATTGAGGCTGACTTGTTACAACAGTACTTAAACCAGGCTTCCCTATAGGCATCTGGACCGTGGTTTGAATCGTAGATCCAGACAACGGTAAAGATGTCTGAGGAGTGGTTGCAGAGACAGTAGAAACCGGAGCTGTCGATACTCCAGAAGTAAGTGCGGTAGATGTTGCGGTAGTTGCAACAGCTGTTTGAGATGGAGTACTAGGTGCAATTGGCGGCTGAGTAACTACCGAAGTTACAGAAGTTTGAACGTTTGATTGGACAGGTTGCGGTTGCTGGGGTGAACCAGAAACTACGGGTTGTCCAGTTTGAGGTAACAATTGTATACTTGGCTGCAACACCTGTTGACCTTGTGATGGATCCCACACTATCATTCCGGGGTATTGACCCGTAACAGGTTGAGGATACTGAGATCCATAACCAGGTTGAGGATAGGATTGATAACTAAAAGGTACAGTTCCCATACCTTGAACATATGACTGACCTTGAGGTGGTTGATAACCTTGACTCTAGTATTGACCTTGAGGTTGATAACCTTGGGGTAAATACTGATACTGGGGTTGACCTTGACCTTGAGGTTGATACCCTTGAGGTTGATACCCTTGGGGTTGATACCCTTGAGGTAAATATTGATACTGAGGTTGACCCTGGGGTACATATTGAGGCTGGGGTTGACCTTGAGGCATGTATTGTACCATAGGTACATACTGACTTTGAGGCTGCCCCCCAGACACAATTTGTGTACCTTGAGGTTGCCCCCCAGGCGTTAATTGAGGCTGCCCCCCAGGCGGTAATTGGCCACCTTGAGGTTGAGAAATGGGAACTGTACCTGACATCATGTAAATGTCCCCTACACCCAACGGTTTATTACCATTGTTTCCAGCTAATAACCCATGATCAATGGGTTGAGGAGATGCCCCCGCAAAGGTACCAGAAAGTGACTAATACCCGGTGGGAACAGAAGGACCACCGTGTAAGAAAGATTCAGGAGATTGAGTGAACACAGACGACTGACCAGACATATTTACCGGAGTATAAATACCTCCATGTGGAAAAGGAGTACGAGGTGGAGAAAAACCTACCCCTGAGTTGTCTAAATAATTGGTTAACGAAAGGTACCAAGTAGTACTTCTAGGAGGACTGTAAAAGATAGATTCACGCTCCCTTAGATCAATAGTAGGTTGATCTTCGAGGGTAGATACGCCTAATTCTTCCTCTGGAGAAAGTTCTTCAATAGCTATCAAACCAGTAGGAAGATTTTCGGTGATGACTCTTTCTACCCTAGGTGAATCTGGTACACTAGAAGTTGGAGTAACAGGTTCAGATATTTCAGGTTCTTCGCCTATATCACTAGTAGATGAAAAACTACCAGCAAGCTCAGAAACTTCAACTGCTTCAGGATTATAACCTGTCTCTAGACTTTGGTAATCTTGATGGACTACCAACGAAGACTCTCCTTCTTCTGGTGAACCTACTCTACTGCCCCTAGGAGGAGTTACAAGGACCTTTAAACCTTCGTAATGACTTGGGACGTCTTGAGGAGGTTCACCCCGAAGTCTACGGGATTTCCTCAACAATTCGGCCACAGAAACAACCTCAGGAGACTTGCCCCGGAGTCTACGGGACTGTCTCGGTAATTCCGCCATAGTTAAAAACTTTTAACTACTGCACACGCAAACAAAGTAAAATCTCAAAGCAAACCACCTAAAGTTTCTAAAGAACCAAACAAATTTGAATCACACGCCTAAAGAATCTAGGGCGTCAAACCAAGCACAAACAGTAGCCTTCCAGACCGAAAACGCTAGTTGGAGATGAAACCCAACATTGCCGGATTCAGTACAGAAGTGGCGGGTGGAACAGTTACCCTGGCAACCTGCTTAATGAATAGACTGGCACAAGTTCCTCCACTTTAACCGTCTCGAGTGAAGTGAACCCCCCGGAAAATCCAAGTGAGTCTAGCCGATGTCTGCTCCAGGTACAGTGGGATCTTCCCTCCACCGTCACCTCGGTAGAATCCTAAAGATAATGGTCACTAAGGTTACCAACCACAACAAATGCACCTGGGGGAATAGTCTACACTCCGACAGCATGCAAGGGCAGAGTATGAAGCTCAATCCCCTTGCCGGTTCCTTGACAATAATCCAAGGTTTACTGACAAGTGACCCCTGGCTCCTCGACAATGGTTAATCTGAGGTTTACCGTTTGTAATACGTGCGTGTCTTGCGTCGTTCCCAATGAGGGAGGATTGATCCCCTCACTGGTTCGGACACGAGCTCGTGCTTCTCCTTTAAGAGGAGCTTTCCCAGAGTACAAATGAGACAATTGGATTTATTCTATCACAAGATAAGCTACTTGTTTGGTTTTGTTGTCTTGGAGAGTTAATTACTCTCCTACTCCAAGACACTAGCCTGATCTAAATTGGTGTTTCAGAGCCCTAGTAAATAAAAGTTACTACGTTGATTTTTACTTTTAAGCGTTAATTTTATGGTTTTTCTTAAAGACAAAAGGTAGTGGAGATGAAACTGGTGGTGTGTAGACTCGACTCGCAACCACTACAAAGATGCACCTAAGATGATTTACACTACTTTTCTTTTTCAATGAATCTCCTAACTAAGAGAGTTGGAAAATGAAAATTTTATAGAAAACAACTTTCTTAGTAAAGACAATCAAAGAAACAATTATCTTTATCTTTTCAAAACACACAACTCATGACCACTAATTACTCTACGAAATTTCCTTTTTCTCCCAAAATTCTACAAATGCTACCAAAGCAAACTTTTTCCAAAAGAGTTTTTGTGTTTTTTCTATGTTAATAAAGCATGTAAAACTATTTTATCAAATCGAATTTAACAAATCTAAGACAATCAAATCAAATTCACTCAAAAGCAAATTAAAAGGAAATTTACCTAAAAGCAAAAACTAATGAGGACAAAAGCCTACAAGGATGATTCCCGGAAGTTTTACTTAGTCAAAATGCAACTAAGGATCAGTTCATGCAGAATCATAAACTAACCAAAAAACAAAATTGAAATCTTTTTGTTCTTTTTTCTCAAGAATGGAATTCAAAGCTTTAACACACAAACTTTTCGAGATTCGCAAAGAGAAGAAACAAAGGTAGGTCTCTCACAAAGGCGACTTCTATGACAGGCCCGACTCCTAAGAGGACTGATCAAAACTAGGGAGATCCAAAGTTCGACAACCTCCAACGCCAAAGTCACTACAGGACCAGTTAAAAATCAAACCCTAAGGCAAAATCCCTATGAATTCCACCAAAACCCTCGACACTAACGGGACAAGTTCAGGTGAAGATCTTTGACAGTAAACTGATGGATCTGGGCAGTAAAAAACAAAGTAAAAGCAAAATCTAAAGAGCAAAAAGGCAAAAATTGAAATTTTCTCAAAATTGACAGGGGTACGCAGGTCATCTGTTCACACAGGCGCGGGTACGCACTGTGCACAAAGACGCAGCGCGTACAAGTACGCACTGTGTCAAACCCAGAGACTGCGTACTGCTGGCAAGGCTAAGAAAAATAAAAAACTAAATTGACTCTAAGCTAACCCACCCAAATACACAGCTAGACAACCAAAAATCAGAAAACAAGCAATTTTTCTCAGACCAAAATATCAAATCAAAAAGAACTCAAACACATTCATGGATTCCCCAGTGGAGTCGCCATTTTGTCACGCGGAAAGAGTCGTTAGTGCGGACACAACCGACCTTCCTAGAAAGCCTAAGACTTTCTAATGACAAACAAGACAAATAAGAGCAATCCTTCCCTAAATATGCTTTTACAATATGAGAAATCAAGTGTTTAGATCCTACCTGTAATCCAACGTTGTTGCAGTAGTCCAGCTCCGTTGATCCGGATGAGCTCCTCCTTCACTTCGAAACCTGCATTCACCAACAATCAAACGATTAAATAGCACCTGAATATCACATAAAATAAAACATATTTAACATATAGACCAAGGAGTATATGAAACAACTCATTAATAACAAATTGTTGAGAAGAATGGACTAATTTGTATTAAAAGGTAACAAAAGGAACCATTACAACCTGAGCCTTGGTGTTGTGCAAGCTCCTCCCAGGGTCCACAAGAGTTCTCCCTTACTCTGATCAGCTCACCCACCTCCCAATGGAAACAAGTAAAGATGGTAATCTCTCCTCACAAGCTTCTACACGGAAGTCCTAATTCCAACAGCATCTACCCTTAGGAATGTTCAGCTTTCAACCTCCCCTCCCTTTGGCCCAATGCCTGTATTTATAGTGCTCTAGAGGAAGTTATTCAGGTCCACCATCAATGGGATAATCCCCTCTTTGGATGGGATAGCTCCCCTATTGATGGGATAAGTTCCTCTTTTGTAGGGATACATGAACCATCTGGAGGCGCTTCATACACGCCAAACATGCTTCTAGAAGGCTCTAGAAATGACCACAAGTAACTTTTTTGGAGTGAAACTTGCGCCTTTTGACCTTTACAGGAGTACGCACCCACCCCTTTACATACAGAGCGTACAAGTACGCAGGTATTGTGAACTTGGGTTGCATACCCGCAGGTAAGGCTAAGAGGAACTGCGTACCAGAGATAATTTGACTTTAAATGACTTTTCTCTCTTTCTTGAAGTTTGACATGGAGAGCAGAGGCATGAGACTTGCCAAGGAGGATAGTATGATAGTGGATGGAGCCATACTAACTGCAAATAGTCATGGTGACATTTTTTAGTGTAACACACCAATTGCATGCAAAGTCACCGCTTACTCGTTCATAGTGCCTCACTTCATATATATATATATATATATATATATATATATATATATATATATATATATGCCGCAACTAATCTGGAGCCCGCGTGTGTGCATCATTTGCAACTGCTACGTCTTCCTTTGCACTATGTTATTAGAGAATCTAAGCTTGGGCCACACTCCACTTGTCGACCTTTGGATCTTTGAAGACCTCTGGGTTAGCCCCACTGCAATGCCTATATATCTGAGTTGGATTCCTTGCTCCCCGCAACCTCGACGCTCCCATTTTGAATTAACAATAGTTATGGGGTTTCCATCCTCCGGGTTATTCGTACTACCAGGGTGATGTCATGCTGATGTCATTCATGCCACATGTCAACCTATGAGAGGTCCATGTGTCACCCATATATTATCCTTTTGAGTACTCGAAGATACCAAAATTGCTTGCCATGTGTCCAATGATATGTCATGCTGATATCATCTTTGACCAATAATATGCTGCCACTTATCCTGTTAGAGGAGAGAGAAAGGGTCCCTTAATCCTTGGTTTTCTAATCGATTTCTTTTGTAAATGTTTCTATGTCCAAAGTGACCTGCTACGAAACTAATGTCTGATGTCCTCAATCTCGACGCTTTTAAGAAATTTATTTAATAAAAAGTCACGGGGTTCTGACCTTCCAAGATTCTAGCCCTTCGAGCTTCGAACCTTCCAGGATTTCAAGCTTTTGGGATTTATTCCCGCTACCCCAACTCAATGTAGTCCCATAACACCTTTTAAATAAACTTCCGAGCTCCAACATTTTAGGATTGCAACCTTCCAGGACTCTAACCTTCTCGGTTTCCAGGCCTTTTGGGGTTCCAAGCTTCTTGCTTCCCCACCTCATTTTAATCCCATAACATTTTTAAATAAGCTTCCGACCTTCCAAACTTCCGGGCTTTTAGTGTTCCAAGGAATACTCCTAAGGACTTTAGGTCCTAACTTTGTATGACCATAAATTTCGATCCAAAGGGCCATTTGCAGACTTCCACATACTATTGGAAAGATTTTTCAAATCATTATCTAACCATACTATTCCCAAGAGAATTTGAGTTGATCTACTAATGAAAAAATGCCTCCAAAGCCTGAGTCTCCCAACCATCATAGTCTAGTATTATGGCTTCTCCAATAAGCCCGCTACTATAATGATTCTCTATAGGAGACCTCAAAAATCATGGGGACTCCCCCTGAGATTGACACATCAAGCATATCAATGCCACCATGTGCTACCACTAGCCTCACTGCTCATCTGGTTAACATCAATGGCAACACACATTCTGCCACAAGCCTCACTACTCATCTGGTTAACATCAATGGCAACACACATTCTGCCACTAGCCATCAGGCCATGCCAATTGTCCAACACATCTCCTAGAAGAATGTTGACATCAATGCCAACACACTTGTTGCCACTAACCATCTAGACAATGCCAACTGTCCAACATTGTGTGTGTGTGTGATAGTAAAATATTTCAATGTTCACAAGGAAGAAGTAATTAAAATAAAATAAATTCAATTATTTTCTATTAAGAAGGAGATGTGTACTTCATTCAATTATTAATATAAAAATGATATGTAGCATTAAAAATATATTAATAATACTAAAAATATTCAATATGGGTCATATTGGCATGTATTTAAAAATATATTAATAAGAAAAACATTTTAATATGGACAATGTCAGTCTATACAAATAAAATATTTCAATGTCAACTATATATATATATATACACACACACATTTTTATGGTTAAAACATTTTAAAACATCTAATGATGTGATTAATCTGAAAGACATTCTCATTTATAATATGGATCACAAAATTCTAAGTTCTAACATCTAAAGTAATCTCATTATTTTACGTTTTGGCCCTTTTTTATGTGTATTTTTTCGTTAAGTAAAAAATCTAACAAATATTTGTTGAAATTGCAAATTTAAGTTGTGTGGCTTACATAATCCAAGTTCCCAAGGGGACTTTCCAGGCATTGTATCTATTTATGCATTCAAAAATGCAATTTAAACAATGAAAAATTACACTGTTGTTGTGTGTGTCAACATACATACATATAACCAGTATCAATAAATCTTCACCATGATTTATTAAGTCTCAAGAGGGATTAAATCTCTTGAGGTGCAAACCTTTTTTCAAGTTTTTCACTCTAAAAGAGGTGTGCATATTCTTGCATGGTTCTCCATCCTGTTGTTAGATTTGGTCGTTTGGCCTTTGCACCCACATTAAATGGAAGAATGGGCTCTGAGCACTTATCCATACTGAGAATTAAGTCTTAGTCTTTATTGCACACTCAAGGAGTACCTCCAATGAATTTTTCATGTACAAGCAACATGCCACTCCTGTAGGTTTTAACCCTGTACATAAATTACTTGCATACGAATTCTAAAAACTGAAAATAAACAATGGTGAGAGCATAAAACATAAAACATATATACACAGATATTTTCCCCTGGATCCCAAAACCAAGACTACTAGATTGATTTTTCATTATGTTCCTTCAATGTTACAATACATATATATGCATACCGAACCATCCATAAACCCCAATCCATTAACCCTGGATTAGAACATAACAATAGTTCCCTTGATCAGATCTACAAAATACCATTGACAGTAAACTATCATGCCCAAAACCATGTGCGAAATCCAAGCACAAAACCATAGATAGGTCCACCCACCTAATATAGGGTCCAAAAGATTTTCCTTGTGGCCGCCCCGTGCATGGGGTAGTCATGGAAATAATATAACACAACTCAACAACTCCAACTCTGAAGAATGTACTTTAGAATGGAATTACCGAGTTTGGTCTAGTCTCCATTACTCCTAGGTCGATTTTCTCAGTTATATTTTCATGACGTGAGGATCACTCAGGTATGGTGATTCCACACATAGCCATCTTTTCAATTAAATTATTTAAATTATTCTCATCGTGCAAGGGAGCTAAAACATGATTGTTGAAGGAGTCAACTGTGGTCCTTTCTGCCCCAAGGTGGTAGTCTCTGCAGACACCATTACACCAACGTAACCAACCTTACTGCGTGCATTCATTCATCTTCCATCTCGTTTAAGCCTTATTCTCCATTTTGCTGCAAACTCTAAATATGGAAGAAATGTTAGGCCTTGGCCCATAATGCCAGAAGTTGTCAACTCATCCATGCTTTTAAACATATGTTGTTATATGAGTAATATCCTAGAAGCCCTAACACCTATAACCTTTTGTAAAATGTATCTCATACATATTATGGGCTTCTGACCTAGCCCACTTGTGCTTTAGCACTTCTCTTTTTGGAATTCTTCCTGTTTTCCATCACTGGAATAGGTGTTGTGACCTGCGCCTAAGCCGCAAGGTGCTAAACACCTTTGCTAGCCCGCGAGAGATAGTTTCCTTTGTTTATCACACATGGCCCTTCATCACCAATCACATGCAAATCCACTGCTTACTCATTCATATGTCCCCACTTCATATATATATATATATATATATATATATATATATATATATATATATATATATATATATATATATATATATATATATATATATATATATATATATATATATGCCATAGCTAAGCTGAAGCCCACCTATGTGCATCAATGGAAACTTCTGCCTCTTCCTTTGCACTATGTTATTGGAGAATTTGGGCTTGGGCTACACTCCACTTGTCGACCTTTGGATATCTGAAGACCTTTGTGTTGGCCCTACTACAATTCCTATACAGTTGAGTTTGATTCCTTGCTCCCCACAACCTTGAAGCTCCCTTTTTGAATTAACAAATAGTTACGGGGTTTCCAACCTCCGGTGTATGCTCACTGCCTGGGTGACATCATGTTGATGTCATTCATGCCACGTGTCCACCTATGAGAGGTCCATGTGGCACCCATATATGGGTCTTTTGGGTACCCCAAAACACCAAAATTGCTTGCCATGTGTCCAACATTATGTCATGCTAACATCATCTTCGACTAATAATATGCTGCCACCTATCCTATCAGAGGAGAGAGAAAGGGTCCCTTGATCCTTGGTTTTGCAAAAAAATTTCCTTTGTAAATGTTTTTATGCCCAAAGTGACCTGCTATGAAACTAATGCCGAAAACCCTCAATCCTAATTTTTTTAAGAAAATAATTTAATTAAAATTTATAGGTTCTAACTGTTTGGGATTCCGTTGTAAAAATTATGGCTATAGATTAACCTCATAATGCAATATAACTAAAGCAAAATACTTTAATCTACTTCTACAATCAAACTTGCAGAAGCTTAATATATTTGAGCAAGATCAGGCAGAATACATATAACCAGAAGAAGAATCAATGCACATGAAACACAGAAGAATACTCAGGGGAAAGTCAGCTAAAAACCCCACTATCTGTATTATCATACAAGGTGGAAACACATCATTAATTACAAAAAGCCTTAGCTCTCACAGCTAGCCAGCTCTCAGTACAATCCTCCTGGATGCTCACAAGAAAACAAGGCTTCTCACAAACCTTCTCCTGTACCATCCAAGCCTCCTATTTCCTTGCGATGTTTCTCCTGGGTGATCCTACTATTACCAAGTGTAACACTGATCACCCACACTGATCTCACACGTTGTAAAACTGTGCAATCCTCAAGGAACCTTATTCCTTCTGCATGGATGAGTTTCCTTTATAGGAAAACTCATGCAACTGATAGTAACCTGTCCTTGAAATTTAACTCAACTGGGTCTTTCTCAAAAAAGACATGCATGAGTTAATGATGAGAGAATCTTTAGTTATCTGGAGTACACTAGTTGGATGTATGAATGCATTAACTAACTGAATTCACAATTAGTTCCTCAAATTGTTTGGAACTAATTTAACTGGACATAAATCAGTTAACTGAGCTAACTAATTACAACTCAAATATAACTCATCCTTACTCCTTAATTAAGGTATAATCTCCTTAATTTAAGGGATAACTGTTGCATGACTTCACAAAGACTTCTAGGTTGAATTTCTACAACTAATTAACTCAAGATGACTTAATTAATTATTTTTCAAGTAGCTGGTGAGACTAAATTTGAATTTTAATTCAAGGACAAATTAAAATTGGAATATTCTAAATGCTATTTTTAGCATTTCTTTTTGCTATTTTCAACATCCGGCTCTTCGGGCTTCTGACCTTCCAGGATTTGTTTCCACTACCCTGAATCAATTTAGTCCCGTAAGACCTTTTAAATAAACCTCTCAGCTCTGAAATTTTAGGCTTCCGACCTTACAAGCTTCCAAGTTTTCAGGCTTTCAAGTTTCAAGGCTTCGACTTTCCCTTCATCAATATAATCCCGTAGCCTTTTTAAATAAGCTTTCTGGCTTTTGACCTTCCGAGCTTCTATGGTTTTGGGGAGTGCTCGTAAGGACTTCGGGTCCTAACTTTGTATGACCATAAATTTCGATCGAGAGGGCCATTTATAGAGTTCCACATACCACTGGAAAGATTTTTCAAAGAAATTTTTAACCATGTTATTCCCAAGAGCATTTGAGTTGATCTACTGATGCATAAATGCTTCCAAATCCTAACTCTCCCAACCATCATGGTCTAGTATTATGGCTTCTCCAATAAGCCCACTATTGTGATGATTCTCTATAAGAGACCTCAACAACTGTGGGGAATCCCCTTGAGATTGACACATCAAACACATCAATGCCACCATCTATTGCCACTAGTCTCACTGCTCATCTAGTTGACATCAATACCAACACACATGCTACCGCTAGACATCAGGACATGCCAACTGTCCAACACATCTCCTAGCATGACTGTTGACATCAATGCTATCACACTTTCTGCCAATAGCCATCCAGGCAATGCCAACTGTCCAACATTGTGTGTGTGTGTGTGATAGTAAAATATTTCAATGTTCACAAGCAAGAAGTAATAAAAATAAAATAAATTCAGTTATTTTCTAATAAGAAGGAGATGTATACTTCATTCAATTCTCAATATAAAATTGATATATAACATTAAAAACATATTAATAAAAATAAAAATATTCAATATGGGTCATATTGGCATGTATTTAAAAATATATTAATAAGAAAAAAACATTTTAATATGAACAGTGTCAGTCTATAAATAAAATATTTTAATGCCCATATTAGGTAAGATATTTCAAAGTCAACTATCCATATATGTATATATTATATAAAGAAATTGAAAAAAATACATATTTATGGTTAAAACATTTTAAACATCTAAAGTAATCTCATTATCTTACATTTTGGCCCCTTTTTATGTGTATTTTTTGGTCAAGTAAAAAATCTAACAAATATTTGTTGAAATTGCAAATTTAAGTTGTGTAGCTTACATAATCCAAGTGCCCAAGGGGATTTTAAAGGCATTGTATCTATTTATGCATTCAAAAATGTAATTGAAACAATGAAAAATTACACTTTTTTGTGTGTGTGTGTGCGTGCCTACATACATACATACATACATACATACATACATACATATATATATCTTAACCACAATTTATCAAGCCTCGAGAGGGATTAAATCTCTTGAGGTGCAAACCTTTTTTCAAGTTTTGAACTCTAAAAGAGGTGTGCAGATTGAGAAATTTGATCCCTCTTGGCCCTTCATAGATTCATGGTTAAGATGGATCTATACTAGTCAGCTATGTCCACTTGTTCTTTATAGTTCTTTACATCTTTGACTATCAAATCCATTTCCTCAATATCTTATTTTTAAGCTTCACGCTAGGTTTCATTCTTCATTTTTTGTTTTTATATTGAAATAAAGAGAATAATTTTATAATCCTTTAATTAAGCTTTAGAAAAAACTATATGTTTGATAAATTTATAATCTTTCAAGTGAAACTTGGAATATTTGTTTGCTAATAATAATTGGAGTTCTTAAAAGTATATGTTGAGAATATAAATGCTTTCATCCATTTTTTATTTTAATACTTTTACCTTTTTCAATATTTCCGCATTATTTACCAGAAGGCCTTAACGGGAGGCCCTTGGTTCTGGGGCTCGGCTGGGCTTTTTCTTACTCCTTGGTTTCCAGACTTCGACCCTTCTACAACTATTATCACCAAGATCCCCATTTGGGTCAGGCTCCCGAACCTTCCAACGCATCTATGGCACGTCTTGGTCTTCATACCCATTGCAGAAACCTTAGGACGCTACTTGGCTGTAGATTCTTCTCAGAAGGAAAATGGGCTCTACACCTATGGTAGAATCTGTGCAGAAATAGATATTAGCAGAGGATTGCCGGATCAGATTAATCTCAAGTATGGAGATTTCCATTGGACTCAAACCTTGGATTACGAGAATACAGCCTTCCGTTGCCGCCATTATCATCAGACAGGACACCTCCAAAGTTCCTGTCCCTAGTATCTCGACAAAAAGAAGAATCTGAAGTGCAAGCCCAAGTCTAAAAGTTGGAACCACTGTGCGCCTCCTCCCCCTGTGGACGATTCAGAGTCCTCCAGTTCGGATGAGGAGGAAATTGCTGCAGATGGGCAGAACGTTGAGAGTCCGATGGAAGCTCCCTTAGACGATCCAGTAAACCCTTCCGTTTCTTAGATATCCCAGAAACGTTCTCATCTCACTTCGTCCTCAGACTCTGAGAAGGATATTCCGCCGCTTGGGCAGAATAGTCTCCAACTTGTTTCAGCTCAGCCAAACTCCTCTGAATGGGTCAAAGTTAGCAAGAAAAAAAGGAAAAAAGTCGGATAATAGTAACAACCCCCTCAGGGTAGTTCTCTCTGCTCAGTTCCAGTTCTTTGTTATTCCATGTTCTCTTTAGCCCTCTCCTGGTTCTTCGCCATGGAGCAAGGTGGAGCCTATCTTCTTGGGCTCCCTTGCTTTTCTGCTTCACTTGCATGCAAGCCTGATTGTACGATACTCCTCTTACTTTAATAGAATTAGTCTTTACTCAGAAAAAAAAAAAAAAAAAAAAAAAAAAAAAAAAAAAAAAAAAAAAAAAAAAAAAAAAAAAAAATCCGCATTATTCACTTTTATACGAATGCTTATAAAACTTATCCTCGACCTAAAAGGAGACTTATATTTTCTTTTTCATTCTTCACCAAAAATTTCCTCCACTCAAAGTTATAAAACTTATCCCCATGTAAAGAGCAATTTGTATTTCCTTTTTTTATTATTCATGTAAAGAGGCATAAATTATTCTTCATACAAAGAGAAATAAAACTTTTTTTTTCTTACCATCCATGTGGCAATTCCTTTCACTCATCTCAATTATGGAATCTTTGTTTGACTTGATACTTCTTTACATGCAATTTTAAAGATACTTAGAAGATTTCCCATTTTAATAACATTTTCTCAGTATGCATGTAGCAATTAACTTTAGTTATCGTGAGATATGGAATTTTTGTTTGACTTATACTTTTCACATGCATTTTAAAAAAATAAAACTGAAACCTTTTTTTTATATTAGAGATTTTAGACATGAGGTTGTATTTCTTCTTCTTTTCCTCCATCGTTTTTTTTAAATGGGGTCTAGATTGTTTATCTTTAAGAGAGATTCTTTTCCCACTAATTTCTTGAAGGATGGACTACTGATTTGACATCACTACCAGCAAAATAACTTTTGAATAGAAGTCTTGAAAACACTACATTGATAACAATTAAAGTGAGTTTGGTGCAAGTTTTAACTCTACAAAATTAATTGTTGCAAATAAATTATTAATTAAAACATAACATATGCAATGGAAAATACACACTTTAACACAAAGATTTTACCTTGGAAACTCAAATCGGGAATACAAACAAGATTTTCAATATATATATAATGTCCATGAACCACCAATCCATTTATCCCATATTAGAATGGAATTGTAGTTTCTTAACCAAAACTATGAAATCATTTGCAAAACCACCATGCACCACAAAATCTCTTTTAGCAAAACCATGTGCTAAAAATCACCAAAAACTGACACAAAAAACTACCCAATTTTTTTTTGGGGAGTTTTCCCCAGATAGGAGAAGCTTCTACCCCTTATGACCACCCTACTACATAGCATGCAATGTACAAGGGTGAAATTTTAAAGCTCGTTTACATTTTTTGGCAAGCATGGGGGATTAGGGTGAAGAAAAGTAGCTCAATCAAACATCTTTCAATTGCTCGATCAAGCAATATTTCAACCATCGATCGAGCTATTTGAAGGCTTAAATATTTCTCAATAAAAAATAAAACAAATCCTTTATCGAGCTCCTATACAACTTGAGATTACCTAAACGCTCGATCGAGCTAAAGGTTCAATCGAGCTAGGATATTGATCGAGCAATGTTTTAAAATTTCATGCCAAAAGAAATTTGGGGTGGTAGACTTAAAGAACCCTCTTTTTTTTATTATATAAAACCAGGGCTCGATCGAGCCCTTTCTTTATTATAAAACCCTAGCCTTAGTTTGCGCAGGGCATTTGCGAAAAGCACAGAAGGTGGAGCTTGACTGAGGGTATTTAGAGCCCGACCCAGCCCCCCAATAGCATGAATGAGGAGCCAAATGTCTAGAGATCAGCTGCCAAAGAACCAAATATCTGGAGGTCAAGGTAAGCCTTCTGCCATTTTTTGCTTATTCTAATTTCTTCCCTTGCAAATGATGAAATAAATTAGTATTAAATAAAAATTATCACAGAAACCTATGATACAAAAACCACATAAAACCACCATATAATTGAAATTTTTAAATTTTAAATTAAATTAAAAAATGCAAAAAAACTCTAAAATTTATTCTTTATAGTTGATATATAAATTTACATTCATATTCTATTTTAATTTAACTTTAATAAAATTTTTACGAATTTTTTTCTATATTTTTGTGGCTTTTTACATATATTTTTAAGTTATCTTTAGGTATGATTTGATTTGATGATGATGATGGTTAACGTCCATTGAGACCAAACATTGGTCTATCCGACCTAAAGAAACAAATTATTTATTTTGATTTAAGATTTTATTCATATGCTCAAAAAGCTTGGAGAGAAGCCTCCCGAGCTCACTATAATTTTGACATTGTAAAAGGCTAGGAAAGTCAGTATTGTAAACATGACACACTAACCATACACAATTAGGGCTAGGAATTTAAATAAGATTTTTGAAATTAAGATATAAAAGTTTAAATTATAAGATGTTTTTTAAACCATAAATATTTTCTTTTGTAAGTGTAGAATTTCTTTATAGTTTCATTATTATAATTACAGAAATTTATACAGATATAAATTTATGAGCATAATGGGATTGTTTTTATAAATGGAAATTGATTAAAAAAGATATTAGTTATACGTGGTGGTTAATAATAAGTAAATTGTTTATTTGTCTATTTTTCACTTGGAAATCATATAGATTTTGTTTATATCTAAATTTATTTTTGTATAGCTAAATGATGATTTTGTTGCTGTAGGAAAATGCGCAAACTAATTGTCATTTTTCTTAATCAATGCGTATATTCATAAATAAACAAACATTTACATGGTTGATTTTTAATTGAAAATTATATTTTAGAGATGTAAAAAACTAAAACCTCAAATAATTAATTATATCTATAATTTTATACTTACAAGTTTATAAAATATCTATCATATTGTTGCTTAAAATCCTTTTTGACATGTGAATATCATTCCTTAAGATTAGATAAATTGCATGACATGATTCAAGATTCCATTAAAACGTTAAGTTAAACATCCCTTTTATGATCGGCACCTTCACTCAAAAAATTCCGAAGGACTCACTAATGAAATTTGAAAGAAAATGCATTAAAAAACCAAGTTACTCAAAATGTTATGTTTAACCAAATAACATGAATTTTTTATGAAACTTTTTTCGATACCATTAATATCTAGTGAGTTAAAAAATAATTTATGAGTAGCAAACATTTTGCATGTGTTTACAATAAGTGGAAAGGGAAACAACTCCAAAACAACACACAAAATAATAATAATAATTTGATTTTATTTATATATCTGTGAAATATATAAAAAAACTAAAATATTTATTACTTTATTTTTTTTTTCACCTAGGTGGAAAAACCTATCAACTCAGGTGTCAAAACCAACAGTGAGGACAGCCATTTCTGGCTGCTATCCGCGAATGTCGGTTTGACTCATCACAGTTAAATAGGAAAACCACGCCACCTGAAATAACCCGCTGGTGGTCCGTAAGGGAGCAGGCTCATCACTCCTGCCAGATGCCTCTGGGTCTTGGGCCGTTAACCTGTTTCCTTACGTCCGAGGAAGACGAGCTCTTAGCCAAGCAGAAGCAGTTTTACGGCATACTCCAGGCCGGTTTATTACTTTATTTATATTAAATATATATTTTTTTTAAAATTATATTTATAATTTTTCTAGTATAATATATTAATAAAAATTATATTTACAAATAAATAAATATATATATAAAATATAATATATTAAAATACTATCACATGTATAATTTTAATTAACTAATCTTATTTTAATTAATAATTAATTAAAATTAATAATAAATTTATATTAAGTTATTTATGATTTTTTGATAAAACAATAATGTAATGTAAATACAAAATAAGGAAAAAAAATAAGCCAACAATATTTTTAACAAAAATTTCCTATGTATTAGTTAAATATGGGTTAAGTTTACTTTATGTCCCAAGTATATGAAAGAGTATGCAAACATTAACATACCTAAAATCAAATTCAGGTTAGGAATGAGAAATATATGCACAATTTAAATACAATTATAATGAAAGGTGCATTATTGTTCAAGAGTGTTGGAAAGTCAAATTTAGGTTAGTATTGAGAAATGTATGCACAATTTAAATACAATTATAATGAAATGTGCATTGTTGTTTAGGAGTGTTGGAAAGTGAAAAGGATATTAGTGTAATGTAAACTCAAAATGAGAGAAAAATATTAGACAACATTTTCTTTAACAAAAACCTCATATGTATTAATCAAATATCAAACCTAGGCTAGGAACGAGAAATGTATGCATAGTTTACATATATATAACTTTATAGGCAAACATTATTACAATTATAAAGAAGGGTGCATTATTTTTCAAGAGTGTTGGAGAGTGAAGATGATTTTGGTAGCTACTAGGTCAATTTTGATTGTGGAACAATTACACTCGCTTGATCTACTAATTGATTCTTTAACTATATTTTCTTTAATAAAGTTTTGATTTGAAATAATGATCTAATATAATAAATTAATACTATTACAAATCTCTTTCATGATTACTATAATTTACATCATTATAATAGTTAATTAATTAAATTATATATAGATTTTAATGATATAAACTAAATTTATCTTTTATATTAAATATGACCGTGTTAGCAAACAGAATGAATTAATTTATATATAAAATTTAATGATATATTATAATTTAAGTGTTTGAAAATTGTCAATTGAAATTTGTATTATACAGTTATAATGTGTGGTTATATAATTATATAAAAGATTAATAAAATAAATTATTTATTTTTTTAAATAATTTATTTTAATTTATTTTTTATAATTTTTCCAATATTATATTTCATAGTTGTTAATATATTTTAAATTCTTCTTCATATAAAATTATTGTATTTAATCAATTATGTCAAGTAACTATACCATATTATTTTTAAAAATTTGAAATTGCTTGATTTAGTTAATAATGTAAAGAAATAAAAACTTAAATTTATAAAAATATATAATTTTAATATTTTATCTATTTTTTAAAATATTTTGTAATATATCTAACTCTATTTCTCCATTTATTCTTTATTTGGCAGTGGTGTGATTTTCATTTCGTTGACTAGTTGATAGTGTTTTCTTTCTCAATTAAATTTGGAGAACCTATTATTATTCTGCACTCTTGAAAGCCCAAAATTTTTCATTGATGCTATTTTGTGTCCCTCTAATGCCTATGTTTGATACATTGTGCTGCCATAAATTTTCTTTTGTGCCATAAAATGTTTCCTTCATGACAAAGAGAAATATTCCTTTTTTTTCCTCTAACAATTTTTTCTTAGTTGCATCTTCAAAAAATTTCTTCCTTGAACCATTTCACATTCAAAGTTTTTCTTCTCAAAAACACTTCCTTCATGACATTTTGCATCAACCAAAAACACTTTTTTGCATGACACAAACTTTTCTCCTCTATAGTGTGTTGCACACAAAGTTGTTTTCCATGTGATACATCACGATTCAACAAAAAAAGTTTCCATGCAATATATCATGTTGTATGAAAGATATTCTCCACAAAACACATCACATTCTCCTAAAATCTTTTCTTTGCAACAAATTTTTTATATGATGTCATATGAAAGGTATTTTCTTTGTGATATGTCACATATTGCTCAAGTTTTCAATAAATCTATGACATAGTGTATATCTCACCCAAAGAGAAAAGATGAGCAACACAAATCAAATTGAGTATTTTATTAAATGAGATATAGATGAAATTGAAGTGTACATAAAGCCTACAATGATGTATCTTTTTCACCTTTAGGAGTGGTTGCTAATTTTTTATTGCTTTGAAAGGAAAACAAACACAATATACTATTAATAACTTCATAGACTATAGCATCGATTCTTTGGATTTAATTTGAAATATATATGAAAAGGAATCTTAAAACTTTACAGATGCTCGAATTTGTGTCATCCATAATTTTTGTAAATTTTAATAAGGATTGAATTTATGTCACATGTAATCATTGTAGGTTGTATGAGGGTTTCAAGTTTAGTGAATCAATTGATTTAGCTTCAACATTTTTATTTCATTACAATGTCATGTTTCAACGATGCATTGATACATACAATAAATCCACAATCAAAAGTGCATTTCAAGAAAATAAAAGCCTTTTGACTCTTTTCTAATGTAGCAAATTGTTTCATTATATTTAAAGGCTTAAAATGAGCATCAGAACATTTCCATGGTTAACATTCCAAAATGGGTAAGCATCACCTTATATACAATACATAGGGACTATGATAAACTTTTAAAAGCTTTGTAAAGAATTTCTACACGACATAATATTAATATTAATGCTGATACTAATATTAATATGAATAATAATAATCCTTTATTTTATTTTGTCTAGAATCTCTAGGTCTTTGTAAATTTTAGTGTTTTATAGATTTTAATGCTTTTGTAATGTTTAAGGTGAATTTATAAGAATAAATTTATGAAGTTCTGACTCGAATATGATAATGTTCGCATAAGTTTTTCATACCATATATTGAATGTTTGAGAGATTTCAATCAAATTTTGATCTAATTCGTTAATTAGTGGAGCATTAATTCATTTATGAGTGCAACTCATTTAATTCTGTTTATTCATTAGCCTTTTGATTATTATTTCTGTCAAAAGAAAGTTAGCAATAACCCCCTTAAGTGGTTTGATTCTTGCTAGAACCCTATCTCAGTAAGGTTCCTTGGTGATAAGAGCCCAACAAGTAGCTGTATCATTTTCATTTACTAGAACCCTGAATTTGGTATGCTTGTGAAATGTTTATCTCGAGACATGGAATAATTTCGATATTGTTGCCAACATTTGATGTTGTGATGTACTTAGTGCAACAAGAATAGTTGTAATTTCCCTACGAACAACTCGAGCATCGGGTTTTCTTGATTTTCCAAACAAATCCTTTGATATATATTCAGTGATATTCACACGTGCCTTCAAAATTTTAGCATCTTGGATACCCAAAAGCTTTCTGGCATGTTTTAGTTTCTTATGTTTGATCAACCCATGTAATATCTAAGCTTGTGCAACAACTGAATGTTTCTCAAAATATCGTCAAATGATGTTACTGAGATGCTCTCTAATAATTCGATCAGGGATAGGATCCCCAAGGTCCTCTCTTATGCTTGCATCCAATTTTTTTGCAAACCTTCCACCCCTTTCGAAACCACTAGGACTCCCTGTTATCATATCAACTTGAGAGGGAACAACCTGTTCTTCTTGTGGTTGATCAACTTGATAGGGCACATCTTGTTCCTCTATTGGTTAACCAAATTGATAGGGCACATCTTATTCGTCATATGGATGATCAATTTCCATCCCTGCATAGTAGAATACAAAATATAAATGTGAGTGAATCATAAGTATTCAATTTAGTAGAAGGTGACTAAAGTGGAGTCCCTTGAAGGAATCAATACATAAAAAAGTGTAAGGTATTTTGTAATCCACACATCTGTACAACAAGAAAATAAAATGTTCCTAGACGCCTACGCATATTATCCACTCAATGTAAGTCATTGGAACCTTTCTACAAGCCACCACTAATGGGGGCCTCAAGACCATCTAATGGATGATACTCACATACTTTTTGAAACCTAATTATAATGATGGAGACTGGGGAGGGTACCAACGACCACCGAAATCTGATCCAGGTACCGTTGCTTCCCACAACGGTCACTTATAGAGTAAGATAATTTACCTAAGATTGGTCACTATGATACCTTCACTAGACAGGGGAGTATTAATTGAACCATGAACAATATGTGATCGACTCATAACCAAAGTGGTGGGTAGCCATTATGTGAGAACACTAACCAACATACCTTAGTTTTTAACTCCTAGTATCATGACGTCACTTCTCTCAGTAATTCTTTTTCGTTTGGTGGTGAAGGATTTTTTAAGCTCCGTAATCATGGCTAATACATAATAGGATTTCATATTCCAATTTATCATGTAATAAATGCCAACAATTAATAAACATTTTTTATACTCTACAACATCTCTTACAACTAGATAATTCAATAATTTTAACATCTTCATGTTATGCAGGGTAACCAAATTATTTGTTGAAAGCAAGTGCATTGTTGAATGAAAGAAACTCTTTGATATAGGAGGCAATGTCATATGAATATGTAACATTTTAAAATTATATGCTAGACTAAAATCATCTCTTTTTGCAACAATATAATTTCTTACAACATTACATCCTTACAAATTACGACCAATGACATTAAACCAAAGTTGTTAAAAAATTAGTTTACAAAATAACAACTTTTACAAAAATATATACAACCAAATTTAACAACAATTAGGCCAAATAACCTAAAACAATATACACAATAATGTGAAACTTAATTAAAAAAAGGAAAATCAACCAACCATTTTAGATAATAAATAAGATCCTAACATTAACATTGATCATAAAGTAAATATTAATTTTTTACCATTCAAATTATATATACACTCTATAATTGGATTTTGAATTTAAAAAATGTTTAAATAGATGGGAACATACATGAATAATGCTATAGATGCCTTTTAATTATTTTTTATATTTTAAATATGAAAGGAGATTAATTTTTAATAAAAACATATTCATTCTTATAAAGAAATTAGTGTTTTAGAAAGGAAAAACACGTTTGCAAAGTAGTGATAACAAAAAATATGTTATCACATTTTAGTAAAATAATATTGATCTTCAAGATAATAATTTTATACATATGCGAGTGATGCAATTAAGAAGCCATGCATCCATTAAAAAAAAAGATGAATACATCTTTTTAATAAGTATTATTATGAACATGTAGTTATAAGGTTTTTACTTTATATTTCTTTGAGAATCCTACTGACATGTTATTTCTTTGCAACACCTCTAAGAAGATATGGATACAATTAATAAGCCCACCTTATTTAGTTAAAGATTGTTAAAAATAATAATTTTAAAACGTGAGATGGATGTATTGATGTTGATATATGTTTCATCACATTAATATGGAATTCTTTTAACATTATTTGAAATTTCATAATCACACATTTTTATAAAAAATAATTTTTTTTTTATATATAAATATTTGTTATTCTTATATAAAAACAATTTCTCATTTTCATTAATAATAATTTCAATGGAGCATTCATCATATCTTTGAAAATGTGAAAGAAAAATGTCAATTTTTTGCTACAATGATTTCATCATATTCAAACAACAAGAAACATCATCTTCAATGAACCAAACTTGGTCAAGTCCCAACAACAAACTAGTTTCATAGATTTTTATCATTGTTTGAGATCCATAATTTTCTTTTTTCTAAATTATGCCCAAATTTAGTTTTTTATTTGCATTGAATGTTTATCCAAAAACTCAATTTGATACACATATGCACTATATTCAAACCAAAATTAGAATTTCCCTTTACATATGATATTCCAAATTTTCCCTTTATCCTCTTTAGAGATGTGGGGAAGACATGGATGTTGATGGTGTCTCTTACAATAAATCCTTCTTTCACTTATACAATCCTTCCCCTAGTGGCATGATTTGAAAAAAATCATCAACCATAGTTCCTAAAATTGTTATAAGATTGCAACTACTTTGATGCCATGGATGTAGAATGTGTGAAACCTTTTATGGTCTCATGTATTTTCATATGAGAAACTCCCAAACAAATTATGCACCAAGTGTTAATCTCATTAGAGATAAGAACCTAGAAACTTCATATGTTATATAGAGGGCGATTTCTCATGAACTTTTCCATAATTTACACCTTTTAAACCAATGGAAAAGAGTTAATAAAATTTGTTATTGTATTCTCCATTCTCAAGTGTCTTGATAATTTCGAATGTTGTTCCTTGTGTTGTTATTTAAATTTTTTATCTCTCTAAGAAACACAAATAATACTTAGTCAAAATGTATTCTTCCACATGTAGTCTTGGAAGTCCACATCTGGTAGGGTCATTGTACATTGCTACAAGATTACATAAGTCTAGATAATGTTCAGGCACTTTGATATTAATGGCTTGTTTAATGAACTAGTTTAAGGTATGGTGTTGTAAAAGGACTCAATGCACAATCCATTTGAATGCTTCATGTTGCACAAATTTCCACCACTAAAATAGAGTTGGTTGTGGTTCATTACACTAAAATGGTTGTGGTATTGCTAAATCATTTTTTATTTTATCTTGGTTGTAATGTTTCATTCTCCATTGTTTCCTTTTCTTGAATCATATTTCCTAATACATAAAATATGGAATAGGTAATAGAGAGGTAACACAAAGAATTACCTGTATTTGCATGAAATTGTTGAATTGGATAATCTTCTTGTTCCTACTTTTCTTTCAATCTCTATTGTCTTTTCCTCATCCTTTCTCTATCCATTTCCCAGGATTCTTCTTCATTTGGCACTTGAGCCCATTTTTGATAAAGAATTCTCCAACTTCTGATGTTTGTTGTCTTCTGACTATGTAATTTCCATGATGCATTATTTCTCTATGAACAAATGTTTAACTGTGTTTTTATTTTTATTTTTGGGTGGAAGAAGGAGCTCGACAAGAAATAGCTCAATTGAGCTCCTAGCTCCATAAAATTCACAATCAATACCATTGATATTTGGTTGTTTAGTTGGTGGGGAGTTTATGGTTTCAAGGGCCTAATCAAGCTATAGTTGGATCAAGCTATGAAAGCTTGATCGAGCCCTTATTTAACTATGTAAAAAACTTGATCCAGGGTTTGTTAAACCCTCGATTGAGCTATTTCAAAATTTACCTAATATGCTTGATCGAGCCTTTTAAGCGCTCAATCGAGTGGTTGAGGACCTGCAAAAAAAAGTTTTAGCTCCCCTTTTACAGATTTCTCTGCAACACCATCTTGTAGCATGGAAAACTTAAGGAAATAATTGTCCTTAAGTGATGGAGTTAAGTGTAGGATTTGTGAAGGAATCCTCTATCTAATGGCATATGAGTTTGACATTTTTGAATTCATTTGATATTTTTCTCCTTTATCTAATGGCATATGAGTTATGAAATTTTCAAATTCATATGATATTTTTCATCTTATTTCTTTTAAACCTCATGTTTAATTTTTTTTTGGACAATTTCGAAGGGTTGAATGAAAAATCAATAACATAAAAGATATGAAATGAAAATTTTTCAATAAATTGCATCATCTTCATTATCAAGTTCTGTTCAAAAGCACACTCTTGGTTTTTGAATTTATTTAAATAGTAGAAAAAAATCATGCACGAACACATGTGTTTGAAAAATGCTATTCAAATATTAATTCACCAACTTCAAAAATAAGAAAAAATATGATTTTTCACACACACACACACACACACACACATTTTAGACTAAGTTATTGCACATGAACACACACACACACACACACACACATTTTAGACTAAGTTATTGCATATGAACACACACATACTTGTTAAGATATGCTAAAAATTGCAAGGGAAAGCATTTAATTTAATGGAAAATTGATAGATTATATGAAACTGATAGTTTTTGTGAAAAAAATCATTAGGACAGGAACATAATTCTCCACAAATTGTCCTTTTACTCCAAATCAAAATTCACAAAGCTTAAATGAATTTTGAGGGATTCAATTCGATGAAAGAGTAAAATTTTGAAATTCCATCGCCACATTTGCCCAAAAGTGTATAGTATATTCACATTTTCACCCACAATGCTTGTGGATAGTCATGCAAAGAATATGACACATACCCAATATTATCCCACCTATTTTTTTCTTTGCACGCATGGGGTCATAAGAGTGCAAGATAATAAATCTAAGGAAATAATGCCCAATATTTCTCTAGACCAAGAGAACTTCTCAGTGCTAATAGATTTTGTTAATTTAGTTGCAATATTATTCAAAGTTTCCACTTTTTCCAGTAGCACTTCTTGTCTTCAATCATATCCCTCAGGAAGTGATATTAAACATCAATATGCTTTGTCTTTGAAAGATAATCTGGGTTATTTTCTAAGAATATTGAATTTTGAATGTCACAATCTCTCTTTGCATATTGTTGTACTAACACAATCTTTGTGAAAATACTGCTTCCTTGATTGCATGAGTGGCTTCCATGTATTCAACTTCTATAGTTGATAGTGCCATTGCAAATTGTTTTAGCTCATCCAACTGATTTTTCCTCCAAATTGGTTAATCACATATCCACTTGTAAATATTCTACCACCCATATGACCAACTCATTATGCATCAACAAAGACAACTATGTACAAAAATATATCCAATATTGGTCTTCCTTGGTAGCAAAATCCATAGCTAGTAGTGCCACAAAAATACTTTAAAATCCTCTTTACTATTATGCAATGCTCTTTCCCTATTTTTGACATATACCTGTTCAATACTCCCACTACATGTGCAATGTCTATTCTAGTACAAACCTTTGTATACATCAAGCTTCTAACTATAGTGGCATATGAAACACAAGACATGTCCTCTTCCTCTTCTTATGTCTTGGGACACTGATGTATAGATAATTTACACCTATAGAAATAGACACCTTTACTGGTTTACATTTTTACATATTTGATCTAGGTGGATGTTGGTGGCCGCCCGCCTATTCCACTTGGACCCCCACCATTGTCTCTTTCAGTTTTTCAATTTCCTTAATTGTAGTACATTTACTATTTTTGGCAGTTTTTCAGGTCCTGAACTTCCGAAGTCGTTTTGAGGCCCTAAACGATGTTTTTTTGGGAAAAACGAGGCCAACATGGGCCATGGACTAATGTTGACCACTAGAATGTTGTAGTCCTGTTGAAGCCCCAAAAATCAGGTCTACAACAAGGAGGATACCCACCCGGTCCAAACCTTGAAAGCAGGTCCTTTTCTGTTTGGTATGGTGGGTCCGACTGGGGATAATGGGACCAGTTTCCCAATTTGTGTGTGTTGATAAGAATTGATATTTCCTTTTTCTAAAGATTTCTAAGTAAAATGCTTTTAATCTAATGTCTAATTTAAAACATGCAATTATATTCTAATGAACAAAAATATCTAATTCTAAAACTAACCCGGGATTCAACTTTTCACTTATGTGATCTAAAATAATTTCTAACAACAATTGGTAATAAAGATCATTCAATCACTACAAGAAAAGAATTCGATAAAAATGAATTGTTTCGTATAGGAAATTAGCCGAAACAATTGTGAGAAGCATATTGCATAATAAGTCATTCATACATTAAGCATAAACAGAATAGGTATCACCGTACAAAAGTGCCAAATGATAACTCAAACATTCAAGCTTTCATATATAAATAACTGAGCATAAAATATTACTTTGACACATAAGTAGAAATCATTAAGAGATAAAAGTACCATTGATAACAAGTTCTACTCATGAGTTTTAGCAATATAGATTTATCTCTTCCTAATTCAACATCTACTAAGAGTACAAAAGTGCATTTCAGTAGCAGACATTAAACACAGATATCAATAAATCTTGTTCCATTCATTCATCAAAACCTCCTCTAAGGGTGTAGAAGTGCATGTTATGAGGAAATGTTTTTGAAAAATTTCAGGACCCCTCTCTAAATGCATGAGAGGGGTTAAAATACTAATACCTAAATACTAAAAATAGTTTATTACAAAAATATAGGAGGAGGTTTAAATGACCATCCTCATCTAAGGCAAAAATAAATCAAAACTAAAACTAAAACTGAATCTGGAATTAACTATCTATGTATATGTTCTCTAAGATCGCAAGCATTCAGCATCGACTTGAGGAGCGTTGGTTGGCCGACCTCCGATTTTAGTTGCCCTGCGAAAATAGAATCGACAAGTGCTGGCGCTATCTTCTCGGCAGAGTTCGTAAGGCATTTGAGAGTCATGCATTGACTGTGGGGTTTAACCCAATTCAACTTGGTTAACTTCTTGATGGACTCTGCCCTTTCCTCAGATTTTTGTCTCCAGCTTGTCTACAGTTGCTGTGCCTTTGGGAGAAATCCGGGAGCGGTCTCTAAAATGAGGTTTTCTCTGTGCAGGTTTTCATTGACATAGTCAATGACGTTTATTTTCCATTGTAGCTGCTTCTTCCGCTGCTTGTTCTACCTTTGGTTACATCGGGAAACAATTCATTTGCCACCTTAGCGGTCAAGTCGTACCTCAAATCCTTATTACCGCCCAAGGGTGCCCCCGATAAATACCATCGGTTTTGGAGCGCGGGTCCTGCCTTTAGCCTTTAGCACCTTTCCTCACGGTTTTCCTGGCTTACATGCGTCCGAGTGCTCTGGGGCTTTTCTTCTCGAGGGGTTTTGACCAGTGATACGCAATTAGCGCTAAGTGCTAATCACGCATCAGAAACTGCCTCCTTTTCCCGATCTGAGCTTCCCAGGTGCTAGTTTCGCCTCCTGCATGGTCTCCATGGGCCTCGATCAATGTGATTTGACTGATGTCCTCGTCATTCCTCGCTGGTTGCCAACTATCATTGTTCAGAGATCTTTCTGATCGCTTTGAGTCCGAAGTTTGTCCCGATCTGATACAGTCATGGTATTTTGATTATCTTCATGGATCCATTTGGATCAATCAGACAATATTGTGTTTGTCCTTTTTCAATAGTTCTTTCCCTTACCGACCAGTTGTTGGTGCACTCCGCCAAATATTTTTTTCCTTGGCGAACTTCTCGACAAACTATTTGTTGTAGCTCGCCTGCGGCTCTGGTAGATGATACATAAGTCTCAAATCTTGTGGAGTGAATGACCCAATGAGGTCTTGGCCTCAAGACTTGAATTTTCTGTCTGTTATATCGGCACTGTCTAGTACCCAGTTGACCATGTCTGTGTATGGAAGAATCTTGGGTCTTGCCACTATCCGGTGCAAGAACGAGCATGCAAGTTAAGTAATTGATGCCTCAGATGACCCATGTGAGTCTGTTGTTACTTTAACTTCCATGACTCTGGGGTTTTCTTCTTCGAGCAGATTGTACATGCCTTCCCAAGTGGTTATGCCGGCATCTCTGTTGTAGGTGGTGTCTGTGTATAAGGGCGTCATCTCTTTGTCCTCAGCAACCGGAGCTTTTCCCTTCTTTCCCATTACGCTTTGAACACTACTGCGTATATTATTCTGCTTGCCACTCTTGCAAATTTACAATTAAGGAAAGAATAATGGTAAGAGATAAGGTGACGGGAAAGTTCTTAACTCCAAAATCATATCAAATACATCACCCTACGTGAAACAATCTTTTGATTAGATCTAAATCTTATCTCATAAATGACCATCAACTAACCATTAAATTAAAATTAATGCCCATAACTCAGTATTGGATTATGTGAAAAAATTTATTGTACGATGAGCCCTGCAGATCTGTGATAAAGCGATTTTTCAATTTTCTTCGCAATATCGCAGATCACAATATCGCTAATTCGTTCCGTTAACAATCATTTATCACCTTATGCATCTACGAGATGTGATTTGTGAGATTCCCTATCGCATATCACTAGATCAGGATATTTTACCTTAGGTGATACTTGCGGCATATGAAATCCGCGATGTGCAATGAGTCTTTAAGGCGTGCAATCTCGCATCGCATTTTCATAATTTCGGAAGTTTGCTTATATGATGTCCTCCATTACCCTTTGCGATGTGATGTCTTATTGTTAAGAGAATGATTTTATTCAGAACTTATCATAAGACTTAAGTTTTTGGGTTTTGTGGGTGTTTTCCTAAGTTTATAATAGTCTGTTTTATTCAAAGGGAAAGATAAGCGCTAGTTTTTTATTTTTTAGAAGGGTCCCCATTTATTTAGCTTTATTACTAAAACTAAATAAAGTGGGGGGTTGTTGCTGGCCACAACAAGTCCTTAGTAGATATTTCTAACGAGGTATTGTGGGCATCAAAAGAAGATCACATGCCAAAGTTACGATCCCTGAGAAGTTGATGTACCAATTTACCCAAACGGGGCCCGTAGTTTGGCGCTTCATCTCCTAGGGTTAGGTTTTTGGATGTTTAGTGTTTTCCATTGTTTCTCAATAATAACTAGGCCTTTGAACCTCATTGTAACATAGCTCAAAGGAATGTAGCTGCCACATATCTTCTTAGAGATAAGCTACCATCGCTCGAGCTAGTCTTATTTCCGTTCTGTTTGTAAGCATTTTCAGTATCTGATATTAATGAAATGAAGTGTTATTTCTGCTGCATCTCAATAATTATGGTTATATTTGTAATTTGTTGTGTTCTTGTTTAAATTTGGATCAATATTAAAACTCTGCAATATTGTCTCTACATACTTCCTTCGACTTAGCTAGAGTTTCCAATTTTCCCAATCTATTTTAATTTCCATGTCCAAGATAAAATTTGCAACATTGAGATCCTTCATGTCAAATCTAGAGGACAACTAAGTTTTTACTCTTGGATGATCTCCATGCCATTTCCAATTACCAACATATAAAATACCAAATAAATAGTGCGATCACCAACTAATTTGAAATATACAAAATGATCTGCTTTACTCCTTGTGAAGTCAAGTCCTAGTATATAAATATTAATATTTTAATATCATATCCTTGATGATTGCTTTACCAATACAGAGGCTTTTTCAACCTGCATACTAGTTATTTATTTCCTTTCACAACAAAAATTTCTGGCCACTTCACGTATATTTCTTTTTCCAGATCCCCATTGAGAACGGTGTCTTCATGTCCATCCTCGACCTCATTTTTGTCCAAGGTTGCCATTTCTTCAATCACGGACATTTTCCAAAGTTTTCCATCCTTTGAATCCACTTACCCCCTCACAACAATAGGATTATCATCACTAATAAACAAAATAAAATTTGAACAAAAATTAGGTGGAGTATACCTTTATGGCAGGCTGCCTTTTTTTTTCGAACCGATCTCCTAAGTGCCAAAGTCTACAGTTCTTCTTCTTCTTATTCTCGTTCTTCTCGAGAGTCTGGTTGATCATTCTTCAATTTAAACTCTATCTTTTATGGTTCTTTCTCTCTTAGTGGGAATTCCTATTTGACAAAATCTTTGACTTCTCTAAATACTACATCTCAACTATACACAACCTTCTTAATTTACGGGTTCCAAAGCTTATAACTTTTAGACCATTTTTATATCCAATAAAGATACACTTTTCAACTTTCTTATCCAACTTACTCCTATTCTCCTTTGGAACATGTACATAATCATCACAACCAAATATCCTAAGATGTTTAAGAGAAGGTTTCTTCCCAGTCCATAACTTGTGTGGAGTGTTTTCATCCAACGTTGATGAGGGTGATATATTTACTAGAAAACACATAATGTACACTACCTTTGGCCATAATTCTTGTCCTAACTCAACACTATTGAGCATGCTCCTTGATTTCTCCACAAGTGTCCTATTCATCCTTTCCACAACTCCTTTCTCCATCATTTTCTTTCCTCAACACCTTAATTTTCTTCTCTGCTTGATTTTCCATAATAAACTTAAACTATTTGAATTTGTTAAAAACTTCAAATTTCCAAGGAAATAAATCCATATATTCCTAGAGAAGTCATATATAATTGAGACATAGTACATATATTTACCCTATCATGGAATCAACATAGGTCCAAGCACATCATTGTGCACCAACTATAATATTTCCTCTGACTTCGTAGAACTAGTGGAGAATCTTACACAATTCTACTTCCCATATAAACATTGTTCACAAAAATAAATCTAGAGAGAAATTAAACATACCTTCTACCATACCCGATCCATTAATTTCCATTAATATTCCATTGGAAAATTCATCACAACATGTTTGATAAATTTAGACTGAAAATCCAAAACCTGTAATATGAGGGTTATTTTACTTAGACATATTAGTTTACTAAGTTATTGGTTTTATCCATGTAATATATAAAATGAAAAAAATAGAGAACAAACAAAAATACAATCAATCACAACCATAATAACACAATATATGACCTAGGAAACCATTTTGGCTGAAAACCAAGCTAGAAGGTGATGTTTCTCTTCTCTCTCTTTCTCTGAATGGAAACAAATGCAAGTATAAAGAAGTGATGCCTATGGTCCGTGGGATTCTATAGTGCAAAAAACCTCTATGTTTACTCTTTCCCTATCCATTTTGGCTACTCTTCTCATATATGGAAGAAAATGCGCTCAAACAAAATGGAACCCTTTTCCTCTTAGTGGCTCGGTTATAACATGGTCTGATATCCTACTAGTGGTTAAGCTTGACTCCTTCAACTCTTAACTAGAGTTACAACATAGAATATTCTAGAGTCTTCTTCACCATGATAACATGGCTATCCCTTTTCCATGAATAATGGGGGTTTACATATCATCATCTCAAATCATGGTGGTCAAAACAAGAAGGTCAACTTATGGGTGGCACAAATTTTGCATACAAAATCTGATTGAGGTGATTCTTGCATTGTTGGAAAGTTATTTATGTGTAGAACAGTGTCAATGGGTTGCGCTCAAGTGATGAATTTTTACCCCCAAAAATCCCATTTTATGCCTCAAATTACTTCTGGAGGGTTTCATAACCTAATTTGCCAAATTGGGACATACTGATAAAAATGGTCATGTTAGATGATTCCTCCACTATTTCCACTCTAAAAGATAAATATGGATGAAAAACACTAAAATGATCCAGTATAAATCACGCCTCCCCATTTTGGGAGGCTTTTGGTCCCCAAAAGACTCTTCTAAATGAGGTGAGTAAAAGTTTCCTCCACCTTCTCTTTGGTGTACCATTTAACCTTGATTAGAACCTATCCTTTCAACCCAATTTTACAAAGAGCATGCTACCATTGTCTTATAGTTATGGATCTCTTTTGAAAAATTTTATCATCTCTCAACTCCGTATGAGCATCTAGTACCAAATTCTCTATATAAGGTATGACCTATTCCCCTCTTGATCTAGAATGGAAGGATGATATAGTTTTAGATTCTCCCCATTCACCACTAATTAAATGCACATTTATGTGGGTAGATAGAGTTTATAACCATTATCTCCCACCTTCTTCAGTATCTCGAAGGGGCCATATAATAGAGCCTTTATTTTCTTACTAGGACCCTATAACCTCTCCTTGTTCAATTGTAACCATACTTTGTCTCCCACTTTAAATGAATTTTATTTTTTGTGCTGATCATGCCTAGCCTTGTATTTTTCTTGTGATTTTTGTAGTGTCTCCTGTACTTGTAGATGGATCTTCCTGGTCTTTGTTGGGTGTAGTATATGGTATTTTAATGGACCAACATTTAATGTCAATCTGGGGTCTGTAGACTTTGAGGCGCAATTCTAGAAATGCCAGAGAAATACTTCAGGAACCTGCAAAAGAAAACCTTACTATGTCCTTGGAAACTATCTACTCACAACTTCGAGTTCCTGCAAACACTAGTCAATCCCTACTCTAATCTTGCAATCAAAACCATTCATTAGAAACAAAACCCTAACTATTGCAAACATTAATCTTGCAGTTCTATCAACAATTGTAAGCAAACCCTAGCCATTAACAATTGGAAAAGAAACACTAATTGAAGAGAAAACCCTAAATAAAGAGAAAAGCCCTAATTATCGAATTTCAAACCCTAGCTACTAATTAACTAGAGACCTGAGCATTAACTTTTAACTAAGCAACCCAAATGCAAAAACTGTCTTAATTAATTTACGAGCATATGAGTTAAAACCCAATCAAAATAAAACTTGATTCCATATCTACACTTGGTTATATTGAAAATTATCTCTCTATAAAAATAAAAGAGTGGCTACAAATCCACCTATGGCACCACTAATCCTAATGCAATATGCTAGTTGTGTAAACCAAGCATCAAATTCATGAATCAAAATGTTATATATATATATATATATATATATATATAACATACAAAAACCCTTTTACCCCTCATTATATGGTCAATATATTATTTTATGTTTTCCTCATTTGTTATGCCCCAATTTGAACACACGTGGTATGGTACTGTTTTGTCAGTGAAGCCCTTGTGAAAGGACTGAGAAACATTTAATAAATAGAACTCATGTTAGGTTCTAGTTTCTATGCTTGATCTTGTCTTTGTGATTTGAATTACTTATAGAGGGGATGAGTTGGCTATTTATGCCCACCAATCTAGCTCGTCGTTCCTTCTCTATTGTTTATTCATTAAATTGGTTGCAAATATATTATGTGTTGTTGTTATTTATGCTTGGGTGTACTAACTGGTGCTATTGATTTTATATTTAAAGGTTCTTGGTGCAAAAACTATGTACTCTGAGATATATATATATATATATATATATATATATATATAGATATATAGATATATATATATATATATATATATATATATATATATATATATATATATATATATATATGCACACACACACACACACACACACACACACACACACATATAAATAGATATATATTATAAGGTATTTTTTACGCCATATATTGGCCAAGCAGGGGCCAAAAATAGGTGGAGTATCATGGAAGTATAAAGCGCAATGAACATTTCCTCTAGAGTATCGAGTGTGCAATGAAATTTTCCTATGGAGTATCGAGAGTGCAGCAAAATTAAGGTTAATTCTTGAGACAATCAGTGAGGCAACATTCATCTATTTGTGGTGTGGCAACAAGGGTATTTGGCATCTATTTGGGTAGTGAATTATCATCCAAATGTATTTTTAGGTAGCAAGATTGAGATGAGGTTCAGTTAGAGGCAGCAAGGATTTTTGTGCTCATATTTTACATAACGTCCCATCTTGAGCATCTTCTTGTGGTAACATAGTTGTTGTAGGGTTAAATCCTCGGCAATGTACTCTCTTGAGGTTTAGTTTGAGGTTCATTCATCCCTCTATGACAACAAAAGGCTGAAATAAGCCCTATTGTGGTAGCAACTACCTTAGAAGGATCCTTGATGGTAGAAACTCACACTTAGGGCCAAGTCGGAGTTCATTGAGATAAGCAAGTATGTCTATTGTAGCCACTAAACCCTCTTGAGCTCTGGCCTGGGTAGCAAGGTTCTGTTCAAGGCAACATAGGATGGTTCAGGAGCAGTGGCATCACTTAACCTTCTCTAATGATTTATATGGCAACATATTGAGACCGGGGCATGATCTAGGCATTAGATCACCTCTATGTGGATTTGTTGCAGCATGACAATTCTTAGGTGTGTTTGTAGAGAGCATCTATGACTTATCTTATATCCCATTGTTAAATGCCTTTCCCTATGTTGGGATTCACTACTAAGTTTCAATCCATTTTATATTGTAATAGGTTTGACTATGTTATATGCATTATGAGGTTATCCACTGTAATGAATACCACTTTCCCACATTTTGTAATAAAAATTGTTTAATCGAGTCATCTGGATATTTATGTCATAGTTTGTAGGAGAGTTGAGAAGTTAGCAGTCATCTAGAATTTTATCATTTACATGCAGATGAGTCTAGAAGTAATAACTTATCCTTCATTTATAATCATCTAGCTTTGGGTTTTGAAAATCTCCTTAAGGAGACTAGTGCAGGAAAAACCCCTTTTTGATTGTATGTGCTTACTCTTCATTGTCATCTTTATTCCCACATGGATTAATATGTTAAAGTTTTCATTTTCATAATTATATGTTGTTGTATATTCCCTTTATTGACTTGTTGTGGATGTGTGCTTAATGATTATATTCTATTATTTTCCCACTTAGTCTTCTTCTGTTGAAACTCTCTGACCTTGCCACAAATATTTCTCTTTAAGATCTAGTCAGTAAGATACCGTTCCTTCTGTATATGAAATTGTAGTGTGTTTTTTGATTGCCTTGCTAGTCATACACTCTCTCAGTTTGATCCATTAACACATCCTTTCTCTAGTGTAATACATTGTAGCTACTATGTCATGTTATTTACCATATTTCTAAACTCTTTTATACTTTTAAATTAAAATCCAAACTTTATGAGTTTTGTTGTGGTGCATTTTCCTTTTATGACTGATAGATGTTAAGATCATGTGAAATTTTTTAAGACTTTATCTTTCTCAATTTTCTTTTGCATAATGAATTTAGAGGGGGATTTTCATCTCAGATTGTCATTTCAAATTGTCATTTTAGATTGTAATTGATCTGAGTTTTTTATTGGTTGTGAAGGAAAATCCTGTGATATTCAAAGTGGTGCAATCTCTGGATATTTGTCTCAAGATGATCTCATAGTACGGTACCCTTTTTTGAAAGACCAGGTTGGAATTTTTTTTTATTTCAAAAATATCCAACAAATTAAGCTTTTTTTGTCACGAGAGTATTTTGAAAGTTATATTGTCATTTTCTGGCATAGGTTTTTATTGAGACAACATGTGAGCCAAGTCTAACATTCTTATTGGTCAAGTTTGATGGTCTCCTTAGGCTTGGATTTAAGGAAATTGTAGTTGACAAATTTGTTTTAGTCTAGTGAATATTTTCTTCAAGTGAAATTATGAATTAGCTTAGGTTAACCTTCCAAAATGTGTATTTTTTTTCTTTTGCTTGGAATTTAAAAAAGAAGAAGGAAACTTTCATTAATATATATGAAGATTTTGGACATATGTACAGTGGTGACTTTAAAATACTTCATATGATCCAACTCAAATGGGACTGAGGAAGCTTCCCATTTTTAAAATTGTCCATAGCTTCATAATTTCAAAACCTAACTAAGGCTTTCAGATGTATTGGATTTTTCTCCAAGTAAACAAGTTCTAGCAACTTTTTTTGTGTGAAAATTAGTAGGAGCTAGATTTATGTTTTCCATGTAAAATATAAATCTAAAGCTTGGATATCAGTAGTGGCTCTGTTCTATTCTTGTGACAACGGACACAAAAAAAAATAAAAAAATAAAAATTCATTTATGGACTTGATTTTATAATCGAAGGAAATCTCTGAAATTGACTTTAAATCTCTGTTGGAGGAATGATTTGTTTCCCATCACTTTTAAGTTGGTTGATGCTAATCTTAGCAAAGGATGTACTTAGTCATGAAGTGAATCTACAAACATCACTTTGATGAAGTGTGTGGGAGAAGAAGGGTTTATGACTCCTTTCCACAATGGCAACTTTCTGCAGTCTGCTGTGTTGGGATAGAAAGCCACATTGCATGTAATTTTTGACACTTGTTGTCATCTCCAAACAGTGTCCCAATGCCAAGTATCAACCAAAATTTTCTGCTTGGGGCCTAAGACATAATCAATATTTTTTCTCCTGTCTCTTTGTGTTACACATATTTTCTTTTGTCATTCTGGTCATCATATCTTATACAACCCATTTCATGTCCACAGTTGTCTCGAGGAGCCCCATTCCTTAGCATCCTTTCTTAGTTCCTCAACCTTGGCCCTTACAGGAGATGGGTGGCAGGCCTTGCAGACTACATAGTTTCCTTCATATCTTATTTTTTCTATTGGTATTGTTGACGTGCACTCTCCTAAGGATACCCCTGCCCTATGATCTTAGTCAATGAACTGTTGGGGGGATGGTTCTGCTCTTCTATGGAATCATAGTCAAGCTCTCAAGTGGTTTGATTCCCCAACCTTCAATCACATATTGAGTTGGCTACATCTGTAGAACAAACAATGTAATCCTCCTCAACTCTGAATAGTCAATATCTCAAGTGATTTAATTCCCAAACTTTCAGCCATAGATTGAGTTTGCTTCATCTGTAGAACCAACAAAATTGTACAATGGAATCCTCCTCAACTTTGAGTAAATATGCCTCCAACCCTGTTGCCCAGGGGAACCTGCAGGATGGTATTTTGAGGTGTTGTTGGATGTTGGAACCCTAATCATGATGGCCTAACAAATCCCTCACATTGGATTTGAACCCCCACACTTGAGTTGCTTCCTACACCAATTGGATCCTCTTTTGTCATGATTGGCACTCCCCTTTGTTGCATCATGATTAATATCTATTGAGATATGCAGTGAAGCGATGTATTGTGAAGTGTCCTTTGTGTAACCCCTCTACCATCCTATATTTCCTTGCCTATTTTTTGAGCTCCTGATCTTATTCTTTGTTGCTCAACCAAGGAGAACCACTAAAGGTTTTTTTGCTTTGTTGTATGTTGCTTATTTCCTCACTAACCAAGGTTTGGATCATTTGGGATGGTTCAACTTAAACCTGTCCAGATCCTCCCACAAAGGGTTTAGATCTCCAATTGTCTTCAACACCAAAGTGGAAATTTTTTTATCCTAGATTTCTTTCTTCATTAAGATTTTCAAGGGCCTCCCATGTTGGCTATATATTCCAAGACAATGAAAGTTGAACTAGTAGATAGCACAAAGAAGCCTTATCTCTAGAATATACTATTATTGTTATATTTTTATAAAGCTGACATTTCACAAGTACTAGGTCTGTCTTATATAATTAGCCAATATTGAGTCCTTTTGTTGGCTTCTAAAGGATAACGTTTGTTGCTCTAACAATCTAGGGAAATTTACTCTGCAAAATATTTTTTTTTGGATGAAACACTCTTTCTACTTTGAACATGTATAACATGGTCAACCAAGGCCTTGTCAAAGAACCAATATTTTCATTTTGGATGAATAGGAATGCAGATGAGGAAGCTAGAGGAGAGATAGTCTTTGGCAGTGTTGATCCTAAACACTTCAAGGGTGAACATCAGTATACACTTGTTACTCGAAAGGGTTACTGGCAGGCATGTTATAGAATCATGTTAGTTTTCCATGTTTAATATTGACTATAGTTAAGGTTAACTACATGCATATCATGTTCTTGGTATGCATTATAGTTACTGGTAAGTACATTATGGGGTTATTCTACTCTTCTAACTTGATGTTTCTATTTCTTTTAGTTTGATATGGGAGACTTCCTCATTGATAATCAATCAACAGGTGTGCATGGAGTCCTTCATCTTATTCAATTGATTAAATGATCACTTCTTATGGAACCTTATGAAAATATTGATGGCATTTTATGAACATTTAACTACAGGTTTCTGCGCTGCAAGTTGTGTTGCTATTGCATATTCTAGAACTTCTTTGTTTTTTGGTCCATTGGTAAATCCTATAAAAATTTGATATTTTAAAGTTGTTATATACAAGTTAGTGGGCTCATATAGGTTTGTGCACCAAAAAGATTATAAAATTCACAGAGTTGTGGCACATTTGATGCAATCTTGTGCATTCATAAGTGACAAGTGAACGCTTAATAATGCTCAGTTGATGTGTTATCTTTGTAGTATGAAAGATAAATAGTTAAAACTGATTTCAAGAATTTTCCCAGGTTTGAGGTTCTAAGGAAGAGTTTTCTTTTTTGTTTTATTACATTATTTAAGCCAAGCATGTCTATCTGTTTTTGTAATTTGCTATACAAGGTAGGCTCTTTACTTCATTTGTTGCTCTTATGTGTTGTTTTGATAAACTTCTACCCTATATTCTATGGTTTATAGACTGTGTTTTTCTTTTATACTGAACTTGCTAATAATCTATAATTGTGATGGGAAAGTAGTTGGGATGTTCATGTTCATGAATATTTTTTTTTAATAGAATCAGGTATGTTATATTCATTCCAAAAAAGAGGAGTGCATGGCTCCCTAGTACATAAAGGCTGAAGCGATCAAGGTAGATAGAGAGACAAAAATCCTTGATCCTTCCTTTCCAGCTGTTACATTAACATTAAAAGCTCCAAATTTATCTACTGCATTTAGCTTGAAAGATCTAACAAATTGTTGAAGGAATATAATACATTTACATAGCATATCTGAATATGATTGAAAGTATAAATCGGAGAGCTATGAGTAATTTATGATGATTTGAAAGGAGAGTAATAGCTGACCATGAGCTGATATTCCTATTACTCTTTGTTGACTGACTGTTCCTTTGTCTTTTGGATTTTACTGCCACAGTCCAAAGAATTTGAGCTTGCCCCTAGTTTTTGGCAACCATCTCTTGCAACACATTGATTCAATTTTCCAAGTGAACAAACCTGTTATTGAGATACTCGAATTGCTTCATGTACTCATTGCATTGGTGGTAGAAATATGTGATGTTTATCTTTCTTTTGTCCCGATACTGAATATGCATGGAGAATATCTGGTCCAGAGAGACCTTAAGGGACTTATAGTGAGTGCATGTTTGGATCTTTTGAAACATATCAGAATGATCCATGACAAATGAAATAGGGGGATTGAGGGATTTGGGGAGAAAATAGAGGGAAAGGATTGTCGCTACAGGGGAAAAAGAGAAGGAATGCTAGAATGAAGAGAAAGGGAATCATAGGGAAAGGAAGGCATAGGCAGGAAGAAATAGGAAGGGAGAGCCAAAAGGGATGCCCAATGGTCTAAGAAGGCATGATTACCATGGTGTTGAGAAGCATGAATGGTAAAGGGGAAGGATCAAAGAGGGATGCGGATATTCTTTGTGAAGAGAGTTCTGGCAGGTGAGGAGATCGAAGTGATAAGGATGCTGACCATGGATCGTAGGTACGAGAGTTTTCGGAAACAAGCATTATTTGCGTGCTTGTCATCCACCTTGTTGTTCCCTCATAGAAAATAAAAGAAGGAAACATTTCCCAACTTTTTTAGTTGATGTTGGAATTTGGTAGTAATTTGACCGAGATCAACATTTTTCTGGATTTTTTTTCTTAATCATTTGTTGATTTAGAATTGAGGAGTCGCCAATGACTACTAGGTTCATATAATTTATGTTTCTTAGGATTTGGGATCCTAATAGAAGCCCATATGCTTCCACTTTATTATTAGTTTCTATACCAAGCCCCCACTTGAAGGAGATTGAGCTTGCATTCTCATGATCAATGATGTAACATCCAGAACCTTCTGTATCTGGGTTTGATTTTGAATATCCATAAAAAAAAGACATCGTATTTTTGGCTATTTAACCATATCAAAAAATCCCTTTCTTTCAGACAAATTTTCCAATCTTTGGGCTTGCAGAGAATGGTTTTAAGGGGCTTGCCCATGAATTGTGGTCTATCCAAAACAAAATTGATCCATATTTTCTCTTCATGTTGGAGGATAATCTTGTCCAATTTCTTTGCTCCTTTTGCAAAAATAAATTCAGAAGCCAATCCCTGAGTTTTGGATAAAAATTTTCTAACTTCCGACTTTTTGTTTTGAAATATTTGTTTATTTTGGGTAAGCCAAATTTTCCAACATAAAAATGGAGGGAGACTTCTCCAAGACCTCTTTATCAAAATCTTGTTCTTAAAAGAATATGGGTAGCTTACTTTCCAATTAGCATAAAATTTTGAGAGGGTGAGATTAAGGTTGATATTGGCCTCAATCAGGAAAATCAATGAGAGTGAGCATTCTTCAGAAAATTTGTAGATTAAGAAGAGATGATGAATTATTTCTTCCTCTTTTTCACACAGGGGATATCTTGAAGGACCATGGATGCCTTTTTTCTTTATATTTCCTACTATTAGTATCTTTCCTTTTAACATTTTCCAAATAAAAATTTTGATTTTTGGAAGGCTCTCTGTTTTCCAAACTGATTTCCACAGAGGCCAATCCCGATGTCCATATTCTTCTTGAAGATTCACATAACCTGATTTTATAGAGAAATCCCCTCCTGATGGGTTCCACTTGAAACTATATTGTTGATCAAGGCTTATTAGGGCTGCTCCCTTGTGGTGTGAAAGTAGTAGATTTCATTGATTGATGATATTAGGAGGAAAGGCTGGAGGAGACTAAGCTTCCCATGATTTATCATGTTGGTTCTAGAATGAGATTTGGTTGAGCTAATTTATTCCTTTATTTTCAATTCATGTCATGAGAGGTTGTATGGCTCAAATTTTAGAGCGAGGAGAATTTCCCATGATACTATCTTTCCATAAGTTGATGTCCTGACCACCACCTGAAATTCTTGTTTTGTTTTCCTTTACAAGAGGCATATGTTTTATCAGAAGCTTCTAGATTTGTGAACGTGGTCTAATGGGCATTTTTGCTGTAAGAAAATGCTGACAGGTGGAGCTTAAATACTTTGCCTCTAGAACTTGTTTCCACCAGGAGGGCTCCCCTGTGATGAATCTCCAAATGGTCTTTGCTCCAAAAACAATATTCATTAGACCAGGAAGTCGAATGGAAATGTCACCATTCTCATATGGAGATGTTACTTGTTTTCAATTTATTAGACTGAATTTTCTTTGATTTTCCCCCTTTCCATAAGAATTTTTTGATAATGAGCTCTATTTGATTTTGAATTCCAACTGGTGCTTGAATGATAACAAATTGATATAGTTGAAGCTCTGACAATACATATTTGATCAAAGTAACTCTCCATGTTAAATTGAGCCAGAGCATGCCCCAATTCTAAATTTTATTTTTCATTTTATCTATGGAAGAAATCCAAATCTATGATTTCAAAATATCCTTAGAAATTGGCAGTCCCAAGTGCTTGAAGTGATCCCAATTTTCTTTGAAAGGGACTCCTAGTATTTGAGAAATATGTTGAAGAGTTCTTGTAGTGGTATTCCATCCATAAATGTTACTTTTTAGATTGTTTAGGAGGCAACCAGAGACCTCCAGGAATCTGTCCAAGATGTTTTTGAATCTTTTAGCAACAATACACGAGGCTCCCCCTAAGAATAAGGTGTCATCTGCAAATTGAGAATGGTTAATGCTCTTGACTCCTTTGTTAAAATAGAGATCGGTGATGGTGCCATTCTATCTGTTGTGCTCTAAGTTTCTGCTAAGAGATTCCGCCATGATAATATAGAGGAATGGAGAAAGTGGGAAACCTTGTCTTAGGCCTCTTGAAATTTAAAAAAAAACCACTAGGTCTGCCTTTGATAAGAGGGGAAATCATGGGCCTAGTAATGCAGGATTTTATGAGAGCTATGAAATCAAAAGAAAATCCAAACTTATGGAGAACAATAGCTATAAAAGAGTGGTTAACTCAATCAAATGACTTAGCCATGTCTAGTTTCAAGATGAAGCCTTTTTCATTTCTGAACAGACTATAATGAATGAATTCTTGAACAAGCGTGATATTATCTACAATTTTCCTATTTGGTACAAAGCCTCCTTGATTTTCAGAAATCAGGTTGGGTAGGAGAGGCTTAAGTTGATTTTCTAGAACTTTGGAGATAATTTTATATGAGGAGTTGCATAAGGATATGGGTCCAAATCGATTAAAGGAAGAGGGTTTAGCTTCCATAGGGATGAGGTCTAGATAAGTGGAGTCCTTTTTAATGAGCAACCAGAATGAACGATAGAAAGAAATGGAGAATCCATCAGGGCCCGAGGCTTTATCTGGTTGTAGATTCCAAAAGGTTAGCTGTAATTCATATTCTTCCACTTATTTTGTAATAACATAATTTGTCTCTTCTGAAATTAATTTAGGGATGTGTATTGTGAATTCTTCATAGTTTTGATTCCCAAGATTTTTTGTGAGAAGAATTTTGAAATGTTGATATGCTTCCCTTTTTATTTCTTCCTGGTACTTTATTTCGACATCCCCTTCTCCTTTGTGTCTCTATGTGGTTTTTGATTATTATCATTTTAGTGGTGTTGTGGAATAATGCAGTGTTCTTATCACCGACCTGAATCCACAAGTTTTTGGAGTTTAGTCTCCAGGTCTCTTCCCCATTTATGTTGTTCTTATAAATTTCCCAATGAAGTTATTTTTCTTCCAGCTGATTCTCTTTTGTTACTTCTCCTTCCTCCATGATTTTATGAACATTTTCAAGCTCCTTTTGCATCTCTACTTTCTTTTGTTGAGGCTCTTTATAATGTGATCGAGCCCATTCTCTTAGATTTTTTTTGATATTTTTAGCTTTGATTCCAAAATAAAACTTGGGGAGCCATTGATGCTTTGATTCCATGCTGTGGAAACCAGAGTTTTAACTTCTTAAAAATTTGTCGAGAGGGGATTGAAACGAAAGGGGAGAGGTCCCAAGTTTTCACTTTCCCTAAATTTTATAGAAATTGGCTTGTGGTTCGAAGCTGCTGAAGCAATGGCCTTTGAAATCATAGAGTTGTAGCCTAAGATGATGTTGTCATGAATTAACAATCTGTCCAACCTCTCTTTGATATTACCCGATCCAAGCCTTTTGTTTCTCCAGGTGTATTTACCATTTTTGGGCAGAATGTCCATTAGGTTGCATGCTTCTATGATATTTTTGAGGGGGGAGGAGAGGCTGGATATTTGAGAGGGATAGAGGGAGAATCTGGTCTAGTAGGGAGGGGATTGAGAGGGGGATCTAGAGAGGCAAAGGGGCACTCTGATGAGGGGGAACAAAAGAGGAGGGGGAAAAAGATTTTGAAGACTTGGTTCCAATTTTTTTTGTTTAACAAGATCCCATTGAAGGTCTTGTGAATCAATTGTTTTTTCTATTTCTTTCTTCGAACATCTATCTTTGAAATGACCGTATTCATGACATACCTTGCATTTGAATGGAAGATGCTCATAATCCAGCTATTGAATGTGTGCTCAGTTATCTACCTTGATATTCACTGCTTTAGGTAGTCCCTTTCCCAAGTTAACTTCCACGCAGATTTGAGCACAAGCATACATGTTTTCCTTTCGTTCAGTTCAGTCTATATATTTCCCAAATGTGTTGCTTATTTCTTTGATAGATTCATACCCCCAACAATGAAGAGGAATGTGGGGGAGGTAGACCCAAACTAAAACAACATTAGGAACATTGAGCTTGGGATCAAAGTTCAGAGTCCATCCATATAAGTATATGCCTCTAGTATCCATGAAGTAAGGCCTATTTTTTAAGATGAGATCTCTGTCTTCTTTGGACTCAAAATAAAAGGTGAAATCACCTCTTCCACAGAAGAGAATAGATATTTTTCCTTGAGTTGAAGGAGACCAATTTGTCTCAAACCATTTTTGTAAAGCTTTTGGAGAGGGACGTAGGCTAGTGAACTGGCCAATAGTACCCTTCTCAGACTAGGAGAGAGAAACTCTTTGAGGCAAAGAAGGAGGAAGAACTATTTCAGTGATGTCCTCAAGCTTTTTTACAAACTTAGAGGGAGCAGGATGATCGCGAGGGGGGCCAAGGGAAGAAAAAAAGTTGGCAAAGGCCATAAAAACAACGTTAGAGGGGAGCACAAAAGTAGAGCTGAGGGAGGAGGAGTGATCTTAGGGAAGAGCGCAACGTGGGAGATTGATCAGATGGTTCATGTTCATGAATATTATGTCATTAACATTGTTGATTATGTTTTGCTATAATATTCGAAAAATTAACTGAGAAGTGTTTTTGTAAATTATCTCAAATGTAGGGAATTATAACAAAAATCAACAATGTTATTGGTGCCTCGGTTATTTTAAGCCATGAATGAAAATTAATAGTATCACAATATGGAGATGTGATTATGGAGCTCTTTGTCTTTGATTTATCAAAGGATATAAGAATTATTCTCAGAAAATGTCACATGTAAGATTGCACTTTAAATATGAATACCTTTGGCTTGAAGGTAAGTGGATCTATGTCATTAGGTAGGTTGGATTTCTTTTGGAGACCTCAGCTGACTAAATAATTTCTCCTTCCATCATCTAAAATGAATTTCATTGTTTACAGACAAATCCTTAAAATATCTGCTCACAGATTGGCTTGTGCTCTTATGATGGTGCAAGAGATGTTAGGTGAGATTCTTTTTATTTTGTTTTTGTTGAAATTATTGTATACAGTCCAACTGTGTAGTCATCAATACTTTTTTGGAATACTATGCATTTAAATTTTTCCCATGTTAAGATTTATTTATGATGTTGAAAATTGTTGGTCTCTGCAGCACAGGAATAACTAGTGTCTTAGAAAAAACCCATGAAAAATAGACATTGTCAAGCATCAATGATGGTACATGCATTGATTTTTAGATGGCGATTTTGTGGGTGCATAACCAAATTGCTCCAAACCGAACTAAGGAGAAGATTAAGGCCTATTTGAATAAGGTAATGAGAGTTCCTTGCCCTTTGTGATGATTTATTTTTTTTTTTAATTTTCCACGGATGTTGAGATTTGTTTTAGCAACAATTATTTTAATACTAATGCTTATGATTCTTGAACGTAATGTTTAACTCTATGAAAAATTGTCAAGCCCTAATGGAGAACTAGTGTTTGACTATGATCAAATATCAAGCATGCCAACTGCTTCATTTTCAATTAGAAATAAATGTTCTGTCTCACACCACATCATGTTTTGTTTATTCCAAAATAGGAAAATGATTTTTGTTGTATGACTATGACTCACTCTATAATATTCATGTCTTTTCTATCATATAGTCAATTGTTGTAAAAAATTAGTTCACTGGGACTCGAGCATTGTAGGAAAATGTTGAAGAAAGGAATTTATGTTAGAATTGTGCATCTGAATCTTGTAGTAAACAAAGTTGCAATTATGGCATGCTTTCTAAAGAGAACTTAATTTTAGCTTCTGCTTTTTGTTTTATACTTTGATTCCTAAATTCACATTGAAATTTCTTGAATTATAAATAAACGTATCCAAAAATCTTGGTAACAATTTTAAATTTTCTAATGAAATACCAAGCTTCACTTTTTTTTTGGGTTTTTTTATCTGGATATTATCATAATATGACATGTCTCTTTTTCATAACCAGTAACAATTGCAAAATTTTCCACTTGTTGTGCTTTTGTATCTAAATTATAGCTCATATTTCAAATTTGAAATCTTGTGAGATTGTTCATTTGATACATCCTTTTGAGATGAGAATATAGGTTTATAAGTTCACATGTAAATTCTCTCTTTTTGTGATTGCAAGTTGGTAAACAAATAATCTTCAACCACTTGCTTCATCTCTCCCTCTAAAGCAGAATATACTGCCTAAGGGGCCATTTGTATTTTCATTTGTGACTAGAATGACTTCCTAATATAAATCAAACTTAGGAATCCATTCACTAACTTAGGAATAAAAAAATGAGCCTTGCCTTTTGAAATGATAGCCGTGTCAAAGAAGCTTGAACCTTTTTTGTTATTGTTGTTCCCATATGGAAATATTTGGGTTATCTGACCAATTGAGTTACCAAACACTTCTATATTTTACATATCATTCCACTCTCCCTTCCAGCATGACTTCAGAGTTGTCTCATCTCAAGACCACTATAGATTTTAATAAACAATAAAGAAACGTTGTTCTTGGCATGAGTGATGTATATACATAAATCCTATGAACTAGTTTGGATATTTTCTGCACCCTTGATTCTTGAACGTAAAGCTATATTGCTCTTGAATCTTGTACATAAATATGTAATTTATCCTTTCCCTTCAAAAAGGTGAATATATTTATAATTAATGGCTTTGATGCCGCTCTAGTGGCAGTGTTAGAAAATAATTGGTTTTGATGCTATTCTTATTTTGGTTGCAGTACATTCTTAAAGTTGAGGAAGGTTCTATAGTGCAATGTGTAAGTTGTTTTATGGGTTTGGATGTCCCTCCACCGTTGGGTCCTATATTGTATGTTACACAATTGGTTCTATATTGTTTATGATACGTCAAGGATGTTTTTAGAACTTGGTTCCAATTTCAATTCAAAATTTTCAAAAGTATGTTTCTTAGTTTAATTATCAAGTTGTAGGATTCTTGGGGATATTTTCATGGGTGTGTACCACACAATGTTTGATTATAGAAACTTGAGAGTGGTATTTGCTAAATCTATTTGAAGATAAACATACATATAATATTATATGGCACGATAATGTAATATTTTTAATACTCTCTCTCGTGTGCACTGTAGGATGGAACCACACAAAGTTCTCCACTGTTCATCATATTTTTTTTGGGGTTTTCTTCCATCACAGAGTTTTGATATCTAGATGATAATAGGAGGAGAATTGCACTTGTTTTCTATAGTTCACTCAACTACTATTTTTTGTACAATTTTTCTAGTGTGATACCTATGAAACATTACAAATGTCAAAACAAAATGACTGGATATGCCCCTAGAGTGCTTTCCTAGTTCAGTAGCAATTATGCTTTAAGTTGATTTGTCCCTTTAGAAACAGCGTTCCTCGTCGAATGTGTTTGGTTTTTCAATGATATTTCATATTTTCATGAAAATCCAAAAGAAAACAAGATTTTAGATTGTCATGAAAATTCAAAAGAGAGATACATTTCATGTCCATATGGTAGGTGGAGTAGCATGCTAATGCCACTATAAAAACTTAAGTGCATGGTGACATGGGAGGGAGATATATTTATTTTATTCAACATTTTGGATCTTAACTAAAGCCTCCAAGTTGCCTGATTTTATAAACTTAATTTAAAGGTTTCATTATTGTGCTTGACTAATTTTTTATTGAATAGTTTGATTATATGAAATTTATTAATATATTCATTTTTTTAAGGTTTCATTCTTTAATTGAGCAGTTTGGTTATGTAATTTCTTAGTCCATATTTTTTAGAACATGAGAACTCATCACGTTACTGTGTGTGGTGGGTGTGTGGCATGGTTAAGTGGGGGTCCATTGTGAGAGGGAGGAAGTGTTTGGTAGGAGAGGGGTTGGCTAGGAGGAGAGGTCATTCTTTATAAGGGTACTCAGAGAGGGAGATTAGCCTGTGGAGGGGTCATTTGAATGAACTAGATAAAGAACCCCTCTTGATATATGCTCATTGCTTGGGATGGTAACTTGGGAATGCTTTCCTAGTGCACATCTCTTGCACACTCCCTGCACTTACCTTCTATAGGTGAGAACAAAATAGCACCACAAGTCCTTAGAATGAACAGGTAGGCCATACCTATTTATTTTATTTATTATGGCTTGAAGGAACAGGGGGAGGCCTCCTAGCCATTTTTTTAGGTGCTCGTCCCAATCCATTATAGTTTTGGCTAGTTCTATCTTCATTTATAGTGATAATATTTAACTTGGTATTAATCCTAGATATAGATATTTGTATATGTAAGATTGGGTCACCTTAGATACATTGAAAACTTGCTTGGCCTATGCAACACAAGTACCAAGGAAGGAAGAAGTGAGGGACAAAGAGAGATCTAGGGGCTACCTAGTCTCTCTCCTTCCAACCGAAAGTACCATGATTATTTCCCCTTTGAAGAGGTTGGGGGTTACCTCACCAAGTCTAAAGTGGAGACAAGGGAAACTTTATTCTTAAGGTGAAGAGTCAATTGTTTTGGATTATGTCTGTTAAAATTCCTTAAGAGATGCCTGTAATTATTTATAATAGGTTTATAGTGTTGTTTTGTTACCATAGAGTGTTAATGGTATATATGTGAACTATATATATGTGTGTGTGTGTGTGTGTGTGTGGTAAAAAAATATATAATTAATGTATAATGATAGTTTTAAATATAATTGTTGCGCTGAGAGTGCACTCTAGCTCAATGTGATTGAAATGTTGTGATGTTTAGAATTTTAGCTTAGTCAAAATAAATCGAGCTTGGATATTGGATACATGGTTTATTCTTTGGCATTTGTGGAAAGAACGTAATGCTATAATTTTTATGGAACCATGAGATATTTGCTTCTATTGTTTGATAGCTCATTCTACAAAATATTTGTGAGACTATTCTATTCGTCTCTTGCTCGGAGGATGATTGGAAAATAGACAGTCTCGAGGTTGAGATATTACAATGCCTTAATTTATCACAAAATATATGTCTTTCCTCCGCTAGAACCTATCCAAAGGTCCATTTTTCATCAATCTCTTCCTTTTCACGTCTTCCTTATGGCTTTGTTAAACTGTGTTTTTATGGCACTTCCAAAGGGAATTCAGGTGTTGTAGGTTTTGGGGTGGGGAGGGGTGGGGTGGAAGGGGATTCATGATTGACATGCAGGTCCCTTGAGATTTTTTTCCTTGAGTTGTGGCTCAATGAGCAATAACATGGATGAATTTTTAGCTGTATAGAAAGGTCTTTCTATAACTATCCATGAAGTTTATTAATTATTTCAAGTGGATGGTGATTCTCAAATAGTTATATAATATTTAAAGAGGCTCTTACATGGAAAACCTCCTACTAAATTGTTTAAAAGTTGGAGGCTGGAAAGGTTTGTAACTAGTATTAGTGCTTTGATTACTCAATAAGACTATGCTTCTGTTATGAATTCTCAATGATCGGAAAATGCAACGGAAAACTTTCTAGCAAACTTAGGGTGTAAGTCTAGAATATTAACATTGGATGAAAGTTGGCACCCATTTATTCTAGTGGAAGAATTTAAACTACTCAGGGGAATAATGTAAAAGGATAGTTTGATCCCTGATGGGGGTGTGAACAAGGATCTTATGGTATATTTATGGGGTGATGTGCCATAGGTACATTTGTCTCATGTGTTGGATAGCATAGCAGTGTGTGCGGTTGGGGGATCAATATTCATACTTAATGTCCCTTAGCTTTAAATGTTGATTATTTCACATGGGCTGGCACAAGTACACAACGTCAAGACGTAGAGGTGAGGTTCGCCCCTCCACCTCTGTCACCTTCAGTTCACTTATTGTGATCCGTTTTGATGTTTGGTTATTTGTTGACAAGTTTTGAACTGGTTCTTTTGAGCTAAGGTTACTTTTGATTTGGTATAAGTTGGTAACACAGTGCCAATGTTATTCATTTTATGCCTACATTATTCTGAGCTTGGGCCAGTTTTTGAGTTGGTGGTTGTCTATTCACAATTTCCTTCTTTGGAAAACGAATTTTAAGGTATATCTTATCCTTGCCCTGTTTTGGTTTGTGGATGTTAGTATTCAAGTCATTTCCCTGTTTGGTTTTAAAGTTGCAGGGGTTGTAGTTGTGTTAGTGGAGGATTGTGTGTTTACCTAGAGTTTTGTTTTACCCTTTCCGGCTCTGGGTTTTGGATGCTTTTTTGAATTTATCTTTGGAATCTTCTTTGGTTGTTAGAAAAATATAATTGTTGTGGCTGGAAAGTTATCACTTGGAGTGGTTTATTATTTTATCTTGGTGTGTGGGGATTTTTAAGGTGTTGCTATTTGTTGGTGTGGCGAAAGATGTCATGTTTCATGTCCTTTAGGCATTCTGAGTTTCAAACCCTTCTTGAATTCGATCCTTTGGTCTTGAGGCTGGGGGATGAATTGTTGGTTTTTCGGTCAGGCTTTGAGGAGGCGATGATTCATCCTCATGATTGTTATTTTGGTTGTGGTTCTATTTCTGGCTTCTTGTCCTGTACTCTCGCAACTTACATTATGGCTCTTCATCAAAGAATGGTGTGCAGACGAGGTGGTTTGGGTAATGTAGGTGTTAAACGATCTTGACCTTTTTCATGTGACACTATGGAAACCTTTTTTTATTGTGTCCCTCTTGAATTTTGAAAAGAAATTATGATTCTAGAGTCTTAAGAATCTGGGGACCGAGCCTACTTCTCTGACTCAAAAATTGTTGGAGGAGGATTGAAATGGGTACCCAATCTAGGTTGTTTTTGGAAGAGATGACTCAATTTCTTGTATTTTCTCTCATCGCATCAAAAAATGGATACTTTGATTCATTTATTTTTCAAGGATAAAAAAGTTTATAATTATAATGTCTTTTCTAGTCTGGAAGATATCAAATGCATATTGTGGAATCCCATGTTTAGTATCAACAATATTGATTCTTGTGTGATTCATGTGGATTCATCCTCGAGAGACTTGGCATATCCTCCAAGGGATCCTACTGATCCAATTATTAGCAGTAGTCAAGGTTGTATCCTCTAATACAACATGAAGAAGTTGGTTTTTTAGTTTTTCTTTTTGGTGGGAAACCTTATTTCATTGATGCTAATTGTCTTATTTCTCTCTAAGGTAGGGTTATGTGGATATGGATGGTTGCATGTCATGAATCCCTTGTTTTGTAGTTGTTTTGAAGAGTGCAAGGAATTATCGCTCACTACACTCATGGTTGTTGTTGTAATAACGATGTCATGGTTATTTGTCCTAATGCCTTCGTGCTTACTGTTTTCTTGGGACCCTTTTCAATTTTATTTTTGTGTCACAACATCTGAGTTTGACCTATGACTGTGCGTATTTGGAAGGATATGTCTGTGGCTAGTGCGTTGTGCTACTTTTTAATTGTCCCTATTCTCTTTAGCATTGTGACACTACCTAGCAATTTTATTTTGGGCATAATGTTCATTGTGGAGTCAATTTCATATCTGTATTTTCGTAGTCATCATTTGGCCAGTGGCTATTTTGTTTTCTTTTGGTTGTATTGTCTCCATGGTGTTTACAATTTGGATCATGTTAGATAAGTGGAGACCAATTTTTTGGATAGTCATGGGGAGCTCAGTTAACTTGTTTCTTGTTATGATGTCAAGTTGACTTTGGATATCACTCATGCACCATATTTTTTGAAGTAATATAGTTGTTTAAACTTATAAAAAAAAAACCTTTGTCAAAATAAACAAAATTAAATTAAATTAAAACAAAACTAAAACTAAAAATAAATAAAATAAAACTCATAAAATTCTCTAGCTCATTGTTTTTTCCCATGGTATTTGTCTCTAATGTGGTTGAGATTCATATTAAGGCTCACTCACAAAGAATTGTTACTTCATTACAATCCATATTATTTAAAATTTAGATATCAAATGTTATCTTGAGTTTCAATCATACCAACATTGTGTGCAAAAGAAAGGATTTGAGATTTTATTTTTTTTTGGTCTTGCATTGTAATTTAAAATTATAATTAGTGTTCATGATTTTTATTTCCATGCTAGGGGTTGGATTAGTTGAGTGGATATTTAAATAGGGTTAGTGAGGATCAAAGTGCTGAAAACTGTGCCTAAATATCCTAGCCTGCACCTCCCACATGGTGCGAGAGCATCAAGAAGCTACAACCTGTGGTGGAGTTTTGTAAGATGTTAAATACATTAATAATTACCTTTAGTTTACATATTATGCATGTTATTTAAAAATTTTCAAACATTAATATGAAGCTCATGGGAAATTGCATCATCCAAAATTCAATCTTTCACCTCTTCTCCATTACTCTATGACCATTTACTTTCATGAGGGTTTTACAATTACAAATTATAAATTAAAAAAAAAACAAAAACTTATAATTTAATATATCAATTATTATTGCCTTGATTGCAAGTTACCTTTTTGTTTGCCCCATGGAAAAAAAAACATATACTTTCTATTTCATAAAAATCAAAATATAAAAATTACTGTGTTATAACATTATTTGGTTTTGATAAGTTAGTATATTAGTGAAAAATAAATTCAAAATTATAAGTTAGGATATGGATGCAAAAGAAAGAAAAATTAAAATGTTAGGACAATTTTATATTTTAGAGGCATCCATATAAGTAAAATGATAGGAGTTAGCTACCCTAAAGAAAGAAGGCAAAAGAAAAATAAAATGTTAGGGAAGCAAAAAGAAAACAAAGGCTTCATTTTCATACAAAAAAAATAAATGCAAAGGCTGCTAGTCTAAATGAGCCACATTAGGTAAATTTTAAATTTTGCTAATTTATGACTAGCTCCTTAATCAGGATTAATTATTTGGTTATAAACTTTGGCATTGCAAATTATATTATAAAGCGCATGTTTGATTTGACCCAAATCAATAAATGAAAAAAAGGTCTTGTCAGTTTTCCATAAAGCAAGCGCATGATTCGACGGTTGATCTTTTCCCCACCCAAATCAATGGTGGGGAGATATTTCACACCCCCTCGACCATTTCTCGTTAACACGAGGGGAGGGGGGTCCGCAAAGTGGTTTCCATGGTGGATGCCCCAACCTTACGTGTCGCCACCACATCACTCCACACCCCCCCGCTCAAAACCACAAACAACTCACTACCCCCCAGCAAACCACTTGTGGTTTCCCTCCATCAATGACTCTTTCACCCTGCCAAAGCCATTATCCCTCAACCAATCACGAGCCAACACCTCACATATCCATTGGCTGTTTTTCCCATATGTTACTCCATTACACGCTTACTACCCCGTTGTCATGCCCGTTGTATCCACCAGTTACAGCCCCACTCCTGCGCATTGAAAGACGCTATAGTTATGAATAAAACCGTTATCCCTTCCCACATCTTATAAATAAAACTAAACCGGTCTCTTCATCACTTTTCTCTCACTATTTTAAGTTATTTGCAGGTTTATAGTTTTCCAGAACTTCTTACTATTTTCTCAGTTTGTCACTAATAACCACTTTTCTTCTTGTCTGTCAGCATGGCTTCAAAAGCAAAAACTAATAAGCAGAGTGTATAGGAAAGTACTGCTACCCCAACCCAACTTGACCTTGACCATATCCTACTTGTCGATTCTCTGTTCAAAGTTGCGAAAGCTAAGTGTGAGTTTGATTTTTATGAAATGCACTTATGGCTTAAACATAAGTATCTCGACCAGCAAGATCCAATTAGGTTTTGGGAATCTTTGTTACCTTTATATAGTTTCCCAAAGACACATGAATTCCCTAACCTTATTACTTGGTGTCAAGCCAAGTATGATAATGTGAAAAGAGTATCCATGGCTTAGAATGGAGACATTCTGATAACCATTTCTGCTCAAACCATAAATGAAATGCTCTTAATTCCTCAAATTGACTCTTTGACTCAATTTTCACCAACAACACTTATGTATCTGTACCATAAGTTAACCTTCCCAAAAAGAGCCCAAATTTTCGAAATATTTTTGCCTGAGGATGCAGAATTGCCCAAAATAAATCCACCTTACTCATCTGCCATGTTCCCTGAATCCTCCAGACATTGCATTTCCTTGCTTTCCTATTTATTAGGATACCTTGATGACTAGTCTGTTGATGAGACTATCCTTGGTTTCCTATCCATTTTCAATAAAGATCAACAACCAGTATTTATGTATAATTACAACTAATACTTGGCTGATAATATACATGAACAATTCATGAAATTCACTATGCAGGGAGTGTTCAATTACAACTTTGTAATTATCTACATGTTTCTTTTTCAACAGGGTGATTTACTACCTATCAAACTCAATAAAGTAGGATGAACAAGGAGTGAATCAATTAGTGATTCACTAGACACAAATGCTTAAAACAACTTCTACCATCTCCTCATTTGCAAAATTTGTAGATACATTCATACATCCAGTGCCACAACTCCTTAATAGTCAGACAAAGCCCAGGATTGGGGATGAAATTAAGAGGATCCTACATTTAAGTGAACAAACCAAAACTGGTGATTAGTATTTATACTAGAACTACATTGAGATAAGAATATATGGTTGTGAGCTTGCACCATACAAGCTGCCCAAATATGTTCCTATGAGAATATTCTCTCTGGAATCCAAATGATTCACATGGATGAGCTACATTTTGTGTCAGGTAAAAGAAAGTCTTAGTTCAAGCTTAAAGCATAGATTGGGTCATTTATTTGAAACACCAGATCAGATGTTGTTGAGGTAGATACATTATTGAAGAAGATGAATTTTCAACCTAGTTTCACTTGATCCTATGATCCTTTTGGCATCATTTATGCTTTGAGTGTTTGTTTCAAAATGACTCCTTATAACCATAATCTAAGGTCAGAAATAGAAAAATTTATGAATCAAGAAACATGGATTGATGGGACCCTTCAAGAGGCAGATGAGCAGGTTGTGTTTACCCCCACTCAATAGACTCCAGTTGCTCAGAGCAAGCATCAGAAAAGGTTGAGAGAGTAAACTTCATCCACTGAAGATGTTCTAAAAGGATTCATTTTTCAACAAAAGAAGCCTAAAGTCAGCTTGGTCACATTATCAGAAGAGACTCCACTAGTGTTCATTGATCTTGCACATCCAGAAGTGTCTACATCAGTAGGAGTTAGTGTTTCAACCACTCCTCCCACAGTTAGTACTTAAACCACTCCTCCTACAACTTCACCTTCTAGAGAGCCTCTAGAAATTATTCAGTCAATAGGAACCAACACTTCGAATGATCAAAACATATTTTCAAGGTTCCTAGAAATTAAGTAGAAAAATGAGACTTTAAAGTCTAATGTGTATAGCTAGTTCTGGAAGCAAACTTCAACCTCCCAACATAGGCTCCTTTCTGCTTTTGACAGTGAGAAAGGCATAATGCAAATGGCTTTCCTATAAGTCCATGTTCCATTTCTTAAATCACCATCTAATTACAAAAATATTGTATTTCATTTGACACCAGTCAAATCCATCCAATTGACCAGATGGATATGCACAGACAAACTAGTGAGATGTTGTTTTCTACTATGACAACTACAACCATGTCTCTTTCTAAACTTAGGACTACCCTATCAAATGTTCAGTCCCAACTTAAGTTAAAAAACATTTCTTCTCTAGCTAAAGACAATAGAACAAAATCACGAGAGGATTTTGTGATTAAAGTGGGATATGATCCCAAAGATGTAAAATCTGCAAAACTACTCCTTAGGGAGAAGGATTCAGACATCGCTACATTGAAGAAACAATTAAAGATGCCTTCAACAAAAGATCCTTTGACCAAGTATATGGAAGAAAGTGAACAACAAAAGGAGGATATGCTCAAGCTTATCATTGATAAGAATATACAGTTGAAGAAAATGGAAGAGTAGATTGAAGAATTATTGAAGGAGAAGGAAACAACACAACTTGCCACGATGCCACTCACAACAGTCCCAATAGCAGTTGTAGGGAAAAAACCTATTTTTTCATCAACAACCATTGATTCTACATCAACAACAACTTCTCCAGCTAGATTATCAAAGGAATTGTCAATACAAAAGCAGGAAAATCAGAAACTACTTCAGAAATTCCAAAATCTAGAATTGCGAAAAGTACAAAATGTTACTTTGTATCTGCAAGAAATGCATAAGACTCACAAATTGGAACTTAAAATATAGAAATTGGAGAGTGAGTCCTTGATGGCAGAAACTTTGTTTATTCCAAGGAAAGTGTTTGGACAAAAATAAGCCAATCCATGACAGAGGTATGGCCATCCATACAGATTATTTTTGAGCAGCAAAAACTTGTTACTAGATGCAGAGTAGTGATTGAAGAAAAAAAACAGCCTTGAAGACCAAGCCAGTAGAAGACACATATATGATCAAGGTTTTAAATTCAAAGAGAAAAGAAGCATTAGAAGAAATAAACATCTCTGACAGAACAACTACCATCTTAGGGATCAAGAAGGCATTAGAGAAAAGGAATTTGATAAATCAATTGGAAACTAAATGTCAAACCCTGGATATTTCTGTCAAGAGATTTCATTCAAAATTAAATATTTTAAATCATAAAGGGTTGCCATGATTAGTAGGTTTGAATGATAAGTTGATTAGATTAGATGATTATTGCAAGGATTTATATGCTATTGTAGTAGACAGAACCAAATTTGCAAGAGTTAAAGGGTAGATAACAGGGAGGGCTTTTCTAGAAGCCTTGGAATTTGATTTAACCATCTTACATGAAATCAAACACTTGTTTTTCACCAAGCCTAATTTCTAGAGATACACAGACGTGGATGAAACACTTAGGAATATGGTAAATGTTGAAATCCCAAGTGAACAAAGATGGGATCAACTGTGTGAAACAATTTAGTAATTTCTCATTTTAACAACAGAACAACTCATCGGTGTTTTCAGGACATCTCATCAGTGTTTTCAGGCCAGATCATCAACAGATCCCCAAAGGATAGAGCCACCCCTTCAGCAGTTTCTCGGTTCCTATTATATTGTTCTATTTTTGTAATTTTGTACTATTTTGGTATTCTATTCCAAACAAATTGTAGATATTTTGTAAAATTTTGTATAAATAGATCTTCCTTTGAGTTGTTATGGGTTGAACCCTTGAATAAGTTATCAAGCAAATTTGTACTAAGTTGGAGAATTTTTGAAATAATAAAATATTCTGGATTTAGCTCATATGGTCTGTCTCTCAGTAAGTTTTATTTCATCTTGTTTATTCATTATTTTTTCTTCATATAAATTAAGTCTTTTGCAGTTATCCGATTTAAAATTTAACTGAATTTCAGTCTCATTTTGAATCCTTTGTGAAGTTGTAATTTTAATTGAGAGAATAATTTATAGAACTATTTGTTATTGTAAGTTCCTATTTAAATATAAATTACACCAGATCTGTGCAACAATTTGATTATATTTTGTTGATTAAGAAAGCACTGTTTTCTTAATTTCTTCTCATAAATGGTCAAATACTAAGTTTCAATATAAAATCAATTATACCTCTCCATGCTCTACTTATCCATCCCTTAAAATCAAACTAACCATCTGCAGTTAAAGAACAACCTTTTATTTCAATCAAGAATCTATTTAAGTTTAAAGCACCTGTTTGTAAAATAGTTCATTGTTCATCCAATCATTTAAAACAAAAAAAAACATTATAGATGATTTGGCATAACTAATTTACCTTATGTTATCTCAAAGGACAACATTAGATTGGTGTCGTTGCCAGGGAGCAAAGGATTGAAAGTTAGATTTTCCCCGGGGCAACGATTTTCCCCTTTTCCTTTAAGGTGAATAAATGATAGGATATATGTCAAAATATTTCACCTGGCGATTCCACTAGTCCAAGATAGATCCTTTTAAGCATACTAGATTATGTTCTAATTTTGAGATTGTCAACCCTCTACCAGATCTAGAAAGACTTATTAGGGGAGCCTCTTCAAGGAGAAGACATAAAATGTCTTCTTCTTCTTCAGCTTTACACCTTGAAGACATATCATCTGTAGATCCTTTTTCATTTGTGCTATCCTATCTTGATTGGACTAAACTACATCCTAGGTTTTCTGAACTCCATTCAAGAGGAGTATATCTTCCATCAGCCTTTTTAATACAATCACTTGATTCATATCAAGTCCCATCCATTCCTATAAAATCATCTTCATTTGAGGACGAATTGGGTTTACATTTACCTGAATTCAAGCCTACAGACTTCATTTCTCGAACTCCTTATTCTGTTCCATCAACTTCTACTAATATTGAAGAGACATTCTCTGTCTATTCAAATCCTTTGTTTGATTATAAGAAAGATTTTCCATCAGGAGTTTAGAAGTCGGTTTTTAAAACCCCTTTCAAATCTTCAATGAGGTATCCTCCCTCTTTCTCTCCTCCACATACTAATACCGCTACGGATTCTTCTCCATCACCTTCATCTTCATCATCTTCCTCTTCCTTATCATCATCCACTCAGTCACCCCAAACTCCTCCTTCTATCATGGCTTTTTAGCCCATTGTACAAGCAAGGTATGCTGCTCTACTCCTCCCTCAAAACTTGGCAAATTATCCCGATGGATATCTAAAGCATTTACCAAGATTTAATGGAGAAACTGGTCCATCATTAGAAGATTATGTATCATCTTTCCTAGATTTTGCTGATAATATGAACATAGAACAAGAAAATGTTTATATGAGATAATTTGTGCAATCCTTAGAAGGAAATGTTAGGATCTGGTTTAGGCAACTTAGAACTGACTCTATAAGAAAATGGAATGAGCTCATAACTATCTTTAAAAATCAATGGGGGGTAAAGAAGGATCATGTCTACTTTCTCACTGAATTTGAAGTATTGAAGAGAAACCCTGATGAACCAGTTGCTAAATTGATCAAGAGATTTAAAACTCTATCATAAAATGCCTGCTGATTGTAAACCACCAGTAGTAGTTTCAAAAGTCAGATTTTCCAAAGAATTTGAAGATGAATTTGTAGTCATGCTAAGAGAAAGAGTATCTAATACATTAGAAGACATGCAAACAAATGTTATAAAGGTATAAGCTAATAGGTATGCTTCTAGCAAAATTAAAGCTTTAGCAGAGAAAGAAGAAATAAAATTATAAGCTAGATTGATGATTCATCTTCTTCCAAATCTAAACTTGAAGATCAGAAAATTGATGAAATTACATCTTTACTTAGAAACCTTTCTAATATGATTTCTAAAATTGAATCACAACCTATAACTACTCAGCAAAATGTTTTCGACCTCAAGCTAAAACTCAATTCCAAAGAACTCCTCAAATGCAGATCCTTTAGAGACCAGGTTCTGATCAAAACATTCAACCACCCTTGTTGATTGATGATCAATAACCACAAGATACAGGCCCTTTAATCACTAAAGATATTTATAATATTGATTCTTCAATAGTACAAATGGCAATAGTTCCTTCATCTTCCCCTTAGTATTTTGAACAAGAACAAGGAGATGCTCAACTTTCAAAATACCAAGCATTTTCTGAATTTTTGATTGCAGAATTGAATAAGAGGTATGATATAAGACCTAGATCAAGCCCAAGTAGACCTTCAAAATCTACCACTATAATTGAACCTGCAATAAAATCTATTCAAACACAAACTCCAACACCTCAAACTACAGAGTCATCCACTGAAACCTTTTCATCTAACAAGACCATTTTGACAACTTTCAATATTGAAAAGGAATTGGAAAGGGTCAAGATTCCTACCCCTTTAGCTGAACTTTCCAAAAACCCTGGTTATAAAATCAAGTGTCTAAATGGATACAGTCCTCTAGTGTAGATGCTAAGGGAGATGTTATTAGTTTTCAAGATGAAAAACCCTCAATAGTGTTTTTCCCTAGTTCTGATATGATTGAAGAGATTGTTCCAACATTTTATGTAACTTTAAAGGTTCATGACTTTCTTTTGTATAACTGTATGGTAGACTCTGGAGCTTCTCATAACCTTATGCCAAAGGTAATTATGGACCAACTTCAGTTACAAGTTACTCATTCTTATCATGATCACGACACCTTTGATTCAAAGAAAGTACCATGCCTAGGATTGATCAAAGACCTAGTTGTGACCTTAGCCCAAATACCTATCAAGAGTATAGTTTTAGACATAGTTGTCACCAATATTCCTGCCAAGTTTGGCTTGCTCCTGTCTATATCATGTTGTGCTAAAATTGGAGGATCACTTCATATGAACATGTCTTTTGCCACTATTCCAGTGTATGGAGGTGAACATTTAAGGTTATATAGGGAAGTTAGATTCCTTGATACTGTTTGTAGGTCTGATCAAGAAAAAAATCACCCTATTTATGCAGTAGATCAGGATTTTGGTTGCTTTCAGTTATCTTTACAAAATTCATCAAACACTCAACTTGCCATTGAAATTATAGTTTCCAAAACTAAAATTGTAGAATTAGAAATCTAGAAACTTTATTTTGATGGCTCTTGCTCAAAAGAAGGAGCAGGGATTATATTAATTCCACCAAATAAAGAAAACATAACACAGTCATGTAAACTTGAATTTGAGGTCACCAATAATGTGGTTGAGTATGATGATTTTCTTCTTGGTCTCGAGCTAGCTAAGAGTCTAAAGGTTCAAAACTTGAGTGTCTTTTCTGATTCTGAGCTAATAGTGAAGCAGGTTAGAAATATGTTTCAAAAAAAACACCTAAGACTTAAGTCCTATAGGAACGAAGTTTGGGACACAATTGAAAATTTCTTCCAAGGATTTAACATAATAGTTTGTTGACAGTGCTGGACCTGCCAACATATCAAGGGGATCTCCCCGGTAAAAAGTCCCAATTGGACCTTAGACCATTTGGTGTAGGAGTCCCAACAGTGGGTCGTAAGGTAATGCCTTGACTACAGTGTCACATAGAGGCGAGTAGAATAACTCCGTCAGCAACAAGGGTGTGACTGATGCAGCGAGTCAAGGCAGGTGTATGAGTGGTTCCAACACTTTGAAGGGGGAAGGAGGTGAAGGTGAGTTCCAAGTTGAAAGGGATCAATCCCAACTCAGCTAGGAACACACAACACAAAGGACATGCACAACTTCCAGTGGAGCAGTCCACTCGGATGCGGCAATCACATCATACAAGGTAAGATAACACATACAAAACTCAAGGACCAATTCAAGATGAGTGTGATGGTTGTTATAGCAAGGTTTAAGTGAAAGGTCCGTCTGATGTCTGATAGAGCAGTCGAAACAGATGGTGACAACATCAACAACATATGAAACACATTAACAACAAGATTCATATAATTGCATGTGAATCCGTTCATACATAAGTACGTAAGTTAAACAACACATATCATTAAAGAAATCAAAGCAGTACAACTACAATAACAACATATGCATGAAAATGTGATGGATCTTATTATATAAAGAAGTGTAAGTCACAATCATACAATAAATCCATGTAAACCTGCTAGCCCGAATAGTGGAAGGTTACAACCACATCCGCTTGCTCCTCTAAATAGATGTACTAGATATGTGCAGTGGAGAAGCCAAGGCGTGTTACAATACTGTCCAATCCTTCTTCAAAATAGTCTTAGTAGAAGCTTGGCTGACCAAAAGCCCTTACAATGAGTTACAAGGGACTATTTATAGCAAAGGGTGGGGTGACCCTTGACATTCCCATTTGTGATAGTTCAATTACCCTCATGACTCTTCACCTACTCTATCATTGTCACATCCAACTATTGACACTTGACTTACACTTGACATGAATCAACATTATAATGCACATGTAATCATGTGAGACAACATGGCTTGAGCAAGCCTTGCAAGACATCACTAACACTCGGTCTGCTATGGTGAGACCAACTCTTTGATAGGCTTGTGATGGTGAAGCTCGTGAGCTGATGCCAAGCTTGGTCGTCCATGATGGTGTGCATGCACCTCATGGTGACATCTTGTTGAAGCAAACTCTTGCTTCTGTTGCAACCGGTGCATTGGTTTGGCCCCTTCATCCAACTCGTCTGCTAACATGCACATGCTCTTCTTAGGTGTGGCTAAAATGACAACACATTGATGCATAGTGTTCATGATGATCTTCAAGTGTGTGCTGGTGGTCATGCACATCAACTTGTCGAAGTACATGTTCAGCTCCAGTTGGACTTACTTCTTGTCTTCACCTTGGTGAGTGTGCTAAATGGGTTGGATTGCATGCGTGCGCTGAATGACATGCATGATGTTGAATCCCTTGCATGCGATCAACAACACTGCTCACCATGTCTACTTCGTGTCAGCTATTGGGATGGATCTTTAACTTGTACAGGCACAATTTCATCCGTGAGTGCATGTTGCGCTCACTACTGTTCCTGTTCCTACTGCAACTCATTCGTCTGTCTGTGCAGCTTCATGTTCTTCCCGAGTTATTGCTTTAGTACATGAAACTCCTTATTTGTTCCATTCTCTGCCTTCGTATGATATTCATGTCATGCTGTCACCTCATAGCAAAGTCTCCAAAGTTTCTTTCACCATCAATGGATCTTCTTGAGATTGCAACCTTGTTCTGCCTCCGTGTTGTCAACAACCCTCCTCTTGCATTCGTTGCATTTGGTATGCTGTCTTTAGCTACTGTTCATGACGCTGCTCGTTGTGATTCTGGTGTTGTCATATCTTGATGTCCTTGTCTATGAAAAACTTGATGTCTTTGTGGGTAGGCAAGTCCATAGACACTTGACCGACTGCATCCCCAAGTGTGCTTTGAACGGTGTCTTCATCTCTGCCCTCCTGGAAACCATTGTACCTATACTGCTGAGAGGTAGATGAACACCTGTGATATCTGGAGACATGGAAACACTCATGGAAAGAAATATGTCACTAGAATACCAAAATGAACATGAGAGCTGACTTGCAACATACCTGGATGAATGATCACGAATGTTGCGTAATTTCGGCTGGGAGGTCGGGAGACCGATTGCCAAGGTTGCACAAGGCACAGTTTGGGCTACTGGGAGACTGACTCCTTGTTGGAACTGTGTAATGCATAGTCCAGTCTGGTTGTTGTCTACTGGGATTACACAATGCACAATTCTAGCTGGGAAGGACTGCTGGCATAGGGATAGATTTGAGCAATTTCTTGGGCCAAGAAATGATTTTCCTCTAGAAATGCGCAAAACAGTCTTGAAGGCTAGTTCTGGGCAGGAGTGTGCATTTCTGGAGAGGAAGGTGAGCCTTCCTTACCTAGATTGTGCAATGTAGCCTTGGTGGAGGTAGAGTTCGGGCCAAGGTTGGCTCAACTCGTCGACGGGAAACTGAAAGCGAATAAGAAAGTGAATGCATGGTGAAACTAAGTGATTGCAGAAGTGATTGATAGTGCATGCAAAACATGAATGAAATATTCAGCAAATAGACAGACATGCATGTGGGTGAGGCAGTTCACCAGTTGGGCGAAAGTTCTTGGAAAATAGTTTCATGCATGTGACGACAGTGAGATAGCAGTGAAAATAGAAATAGAGCTAGGACAAGCTAGAATACATGTAAACAACAGCAAGCGTCAAAATAAATCAAGTAAACAGTACTCCCACAAGCAAAAACACGAAAAGTCACAGAAATGCAGCACAAGGCATGGGAAGTGGGCTTACCCCAAAACAGTTGAGCTGAATGTGCCGATTGCTCCTTGATGTGATGTGGGATGTCAAAGCTGCAAGGTTGATGTGAGGAATGAGATTTGCAGCATCCGGTTGGTGAGTTTTGATAACATCAAGGTTGTGATGTGCATGCCACGAATCTAGGGGAAGCGACACTTGGTGGGAGGTTTCAGAATTGCTCCTTGCATGTAAACTCCAACTTCTAAACATAGATCCCTGAAACAAGGGATGCCTTTGCATGCTACCTTGGGAGAAGCATCCCATGCATGCAAGTCTATTTTGGTCAGCCTCGTAGGAAACCGGTTAACTCAGCTGCACATGCAAGAGACTACTCGATTGTTGGATAAAAATGCGCATTTTTTGCTGGGAACTGCGCTGGCTGTGTTCGGAGCGGGATCCCCCAAGGGAATTTTTGGGGCTAAAAGCCCATGTTTAAGTCACTTTTCGTAATATTATTATAAAAACTCTGCATTTTGTGGTCACAAAGCATGAAGGTGTTATGTGTCATAAATGGTAGTTTTCCCTTAGTTTTGTAAAGTAAAGTTGGCTGTAAGATATCTACCCATGGTGCACGGACCATGGGATTGTATAAAAAGAGCTAAGCTCTAATTAATTTGAGAGAGACAACATGTAACAGAGTCAGAGATTTAGAGTAAGAAGTCTATGTCTTAGGTTGTAGCATAGGTAGAGGCTCTACAGATGAGTGTGTAGAGGTCTAGGGTAGAAGTTCGTAGCTGAGTGCATGGACCCCTGCGGTTGTGTGCGTAGGGTGGATAGAGTCTGTAAACACTTGGGAGATATTAATAAAAGGAGTTATTCTACAATTTCTATGTCTTTGTTCTGTTGATGGGTTTGAATATATGATGTATGAATTTCCTTTATTATGCTTATATTATGCGTGAATGAATGCAATTACATTGAATAATTAAACGCAATTATGAATATCTGATTACGTGGTAATAACCTCAAGTATTCGGCAAGATAAGAAAATCACTTAGGGTAATTGAGGAATTTGCATGGCATGCTACCACCTGAGCCATAGGTTAGGGTTGCGTGAAGGTCGATCGTATAATTTCGTGAAGGTATTGAAAGTCGGAATAGAGGGTTTGTCTTACAAGCCCTAGACAAGATCATCCACACGAAGGCAGGAATAGAAGATATCAAACGACATCACAACCATCTTAGGGTGCGGAAACTTGGTTCCAACATCCCCCCTTACTACTTCGGGTGAGAATTTGGTCTGCGCTCCACGGGCTGATGCCAAAAGGGCCAGTAGTGTAGGAATTTGTTTGGCTAGTTAATGCTGAACCTGGGGCCCCCTCAAGCCAACAAATGGTTCAGTTGCCAGGACCAGAATCTACATAAGAGATGTGTGATGTCATATCATTGGAATCTAACTAAGAAGGAGATTGGAGATTGGTTTGATAGAAATATCCATGAATTCATGGCACAGGAGAACAAAAACCCACGACTGACAAAGGAATAGTGGTTGGACAGATACCTGTATACAGAGATCCACGAGATATTTTTTTGCTCCTTCCCTATTGATCTATATGAGTGGATCGCGAAGCTAGTAGATAGCCAAGGAAGGTGGAAACTTGACAGTTTTATTGTGTGAACCTTGGTTCTATCGATCATTGGCTCGATCATGTCATAGGAGGATTTGTGACTGAATTCACGGTTGACACCTCAGTCAGCTATAGCGAGGTGGAGCAATGCTTTTTCAAAGAACTGTTAGGTAAGTACATTAAATCTTTGAATACATGGGTTAAAATGTTATTGTGCAAAAAATGGGTTATGCATCTACCTTGATGTTCGGGAATACGTGAAGCAGAAAAACTTACAAGAATGAAGGAAAAAAGGGTCTGGAGTATAGTCCCTTGGTTTCGCCCCCGCGAGGTGATGAAGAAGGGATAGCAAAGGTTTTTCCGTGAAGTGCCATTTAGTTAATAAGACAAGGATTCCTGTAAATACCACCTCCGCCCACACCATCTCCGATTTCACCACCCTCACCTCCAACTTCACCCATACCAACTTCACCTCCACCGCAGTTTAGTATGGAAAATACAGTGAAGTTGCCTTTGTTCAAAGGTTTGGGAAATGAGGACCTAGACCAATTCTAGTTCGGTTTGAGGGTTGTATGGGAAGCTCAAGGTGTTACAGATGATCATATAAAGAAGGCAATGTTGGTTAGTGCTCTACAAGATTGTGCGCTAACCTGGTACATTAAGTACTCTAACGATAACCCGAATGCTGGAGTAGCAGACATCCAGGCAGCATTGAATAGGGAATTTATAAGGCCTAAATCTGAGGCACAATCGATTGTGGGATGCAAAGAGATCGCGATATAACCGGCGAGATGCCTTGGGAACTAGATCAGAGGCTAAAATGTACAATCTGTGAAGCCAACATGAATTTGACAGATGGATAACATCGCAAGTAGTTTGTGGCTTCGCTACTACCACACTTAAGTACTGCACTATAGCAGAAGAAGATAACAACTCAGGCAAAGGCCTTGGAGCTTGCCATGAGACTACATGAAACTATGATGCAAGATCCTAATCTAGGAGTTTAGCAGATCCATGCATAGCTCAAGAATCTGTGCCTTGAGATGCAAAGTCTAAAGCAGGAAAGGACGGTTTGGCCAGAGGTACGCGAGGAGTTATGGTGCTTGAAATGCAAGAGTCAGGGTCATGACAAATACCATTGATTGATCTTTGCAAAATACATTGCAGGAGGAGGACTGATGCCTTTAAGGCCAGAAGCTCAAGCAAGACCTAGCGTGGGGCTTGCATTATGGTGTGCTATCTGTCAGGGAGGCAGAAAACATGCCACAGATAATTATCACTTGATATAAAAGTATGTACAAGCACCGCAACAACTATTCTGAAACTTTTGTAGGTTGGTAGGACATGATGAGCATACTTGCAGGAGCTATGAATTGATGATGGATAGAACTCCTACCTATAGGGTTCAAGCTGAAATGCGACCCCTTGACCAGAATGCAGTGATGGCAAAAACAAGATTTCAGGGCACGGATGAGGCCGAGGTGGAGGAGGACCTGGCAAAGGTTAAATACAATTGATTTGCTACAATTGCAGAGGACTAGGACACTATGCCCATGATTTCACTAATCCAATGTGTTCGTTGTGCAAGTATTGCACACTATTTGATCATGAAATAGAGGACTATCATACACTGATAGCTAGGATACGTGACAAGGGGGAACTACCACCTTCCCTGACTCAAAACCTGTAGATGATGAGGTCTGAGCCACGTGAGGAAGATCCAAATGTAAATATAGTGCTCAGAAGTGGAATCACAATAGGAGATGACAAGGGGAACAACCAGAAGACAATACATGGGTTCACAAAGCCTGGAAAAGGAGTTTGAGTTTGATTTGGAGCGTGCACATGAAACCTTCATGGAAGGTAAGAAGAGCTTCGCTGAGGCCTCCACCTCAGGAAGCAAGGATAAGCCTGACCAAGAGATGCACCCCTCTATGATCACAAATTTTCTAGAGACCTGTATGAAGTTATTGCGTGATAGTAAAGTTGTGAAAGGGTTACAAGAGCTCATCAATAGATGCGCTGGAATCGTGCCGAGTGAGCAGCACAGAATACGAAAGCTTGGCAAACATAAAACAAGAATAGGATGAGAGATGAGACTGACCGCACAGATAGGGGAGTATGAAATGGATCAAGTCATGTTGTACCTGGGGTCATATGCGAACATCCTACCAAAACAGACTTGGGAGTGAATGGGGAGACCTACATTGCAATGGTCTCCAATTCAACTAAGGATGTTGAATCAGCAGAAGATCATCCCCATGGGGCGGCTGTAGGGGGTGACCGTGGATATTGAGGGAGCAAGCGTGCTAGCTGACTTTGAAGTAATAGAGATAGTGGATGACAAAAATCCCTATCTTGTGCTCCTGGGAAGTGACTAGGCTACTGATATGAATGGGGTAATCAATCTAAAGAAGCAAAATATGATCTTTGAGAAGAAATCGTTGCACGTAATAGTACCCCTCGATCCTGCTGAAGGATCGTGCTATACTAATCCTGTCCGTGATTATGAGAGTGATGACTACCTGGACTGTGTCTATAAGATAACAATGTGAGACCAAGATTCGGTGAATCCCACTGTGGATGGATGGAATACATGGGATTGCGAGAGTTCCTGCACTTCGAACTCCGATGAAGAAATAAAACACTTGAAGAATCGATTACATGAAGTAACTACACTGAATTGCAACATGATGACCCGGTCGTTGCACTGTGTGTCATCAGAGGTAATAAATCTACCTACTTATGATGGTATGAATGAGGTAGACATCTTTTTGGATGCATTTGAAAGGGAGGTGCTAGAAAATCAATGCTTCTAGGCCTTGGACCGGGCACTGCGTACCACACCCGCAAAATGGTGGGGTATGCACAAGGGAAGCTTTGATGATTGGCGCGAATGTAGGAGGATGATGAGAACACGATTTGGGAAGCCTAAGATGTGACTGATAGACAAGTATGATGGGAAGAATGATCCATGCGTGCATTTGGCCAAATGGACCCAGGCTTATGGAGAAAAGCCCCAACCTAAGTGGGTGCACCTGTTCTGTCATACCCTAGATGTTATCCCAATGAATTAGTATATAGAAACAAAGCTCCACCATGGGACAGGTGAATGTGATATCTTGCGTGAAGGCTTCATGATGACATTTAGTTTTGAGGACATGTTTGATAATATTGATGAAGTGCTACAAGAAGTGAAAGCAATAATCTTTAGGATACCGCAGGATCCTTTAGCCCTGACTGAGCCGCAATGGGCTACTCAACTGAGTCGCACAATGGAATGTTATAATGTAACTATTGAAGAAGAGGACAAGGATCCACAGAAGATTAACATTCCAGAAACAGAAGGTCACCACGAGGTTCAAGGACTGTAGATTGAGAACCCTGATATAATCATGCCGTTGAAAATGAAATAAGTAAACATTGTTACGGAGGCAGAACCCAAATTCATGAAGATTGGAGACTACTGGGACGATGCGATGGCGGATAAGGTCACTGAACTGCTTTGCGAATACCAAGAATTACTCCCTACCAAGTTGACGGATCTGAAAGGAATAATTGGGACCTAGGAATGATGAAGATCATGTTAAAACCTGATGTGAAGCTAGTTAAGCAAAGGCCTTACTACCTCAATCAGAAATATAAGGAGAAGGTCCACTTAGAGCTAAACAAGATGCTTGCGGCAAGCATCATTGAGCCTGTGGAGGAATTTGAATGGGTAAGCCCAATGGTGGTGGAAGAGAAGAAGCAAAAGGATGAGATAATGATATGTGTTGATCTCAGAAAACTGAATGACGCTTGTGTGCATGATCCTTTCCCGAATCTGTTCACAGATGAAGTGCTGGACAATGTAGGCAGCTAGGAAGCATATTCCTTCACTGATGGGTTCTCTGGGTACCACCAAATCAAAATTGCACCTTAGGATAGGATCAAGACAACCTTCGCAACTAAGTGGGGTTGTTTTCAATACATTGTAATGTCGTTTGGATTGAAGAATGTGCCTGCAATATTTTCGCATGTGGTTGTTGCGACACTCAAGGAATTTATTCATAAGTTCCTGGAGGTATATTTTGATGACTGGACTGTGTTTGGGCTGGTTAAGTGTTGCAATGTGGCAACAAGAATATTGCAATTTAATTTGTCCTTGAATTAAATTGTGAATTAAAATCTAATTTAGTCTTAACAACTACTTGGAAATAATTGATTAATTTGAATTGAATTAATTAGTTGGATAAATTAAAGTTAGAAGTCTATCTAAAGCCATGGAAGGGTTGTCCCTTAAATTAAGGAGATAAGCCTTAAATTAAGGAGATAATATTGAGTTATATTTGAGTTGTAATTAGTTAACTTAGTTTACTAAGTTAAGTCCAATTAAATTAGTTCCAAATTGTTTGAGGAACTAATAGAGAGTTAACAGTTGATGCATGCATGCACTCAACTAGTGTACTCCAATTAATTGAAGATTCCCTCATCAGAAACTCATGCATGTCTATTCTGAGAAAGACCCAGTTGAGATTAAAGCGAAGGACAATGTACCATCAGTTGCATGTGTTTTCTTATAAAGAAAAGCATGTGTTTTCTTATAAAGAAAACTCATGCATGTAGAAGGAATCATTCCTTGAGGATTGCATAGTTCTGACAGTGTGTGAGATTATGTGATCATCCACTTGGTAGATGAGTTTTCCACTTGGTTGAAGGAAAATCATCCCAGAGGAACAACAGAAGGAAATAGGAGCTTGGAGGGTGGAGAGGAAGGCTTGAGAGAAGCCAAGATTTCCTATGAGCATCTGTGAGGATTGTACTGAGAGCTGGCTAGCTGTGAAAGCTAAGGCTTTGTATGATTCCTATGTATTTCCACCTTGTATGATAATACAGATAGTGGGGTTTTTAGTTAAGGCTTTCCCAAAAGTATTTTCATGTGTATTGCGCATTGATTTCTTCTTCTTCTAGTTATATTTTTCAAATCGATCTTTAAGCTTCCACAAATTGATAGTAGAAGTAGGTTACAGTATTTTGCTTTGATTTATATTACATTATCTAGTTAACCTCCAGACAAATTTTCTACATTAAGCGCCATGTAGCAAGCTTGCACGTGATGCTAGATACCTGTCGAAGATACTAGATCGCACTCAATCTCAAGAAGTGTCTATTTTCCATTCCTTTAGTAAACCTATTGGGGCATGTGGTTTGTAGACAAGGACTGATGGTAGATCCTGCGAAGATCGCGGTGATACTGAACTTGGAAGCACTGAGGAGTGTGAAACAACTGTGCGCTACTCTAGGACATATAGGATATTACAAAAAGTTTATCAAAATCTATGCCCAGATCACTGCACCTATGGAGAAATTGTTGAAGAAGGATGTCACGTTCTGCTGGAACGATGACTGTAAGAAGAGCTTGGATATATTGAAAGAAAAGATGGTTACCGCGCCGATTGTAGTCTTCACGGACTGGAAGAAAGAGTTTCATGTACATGTCAATGTGTCATGTATAGTGCTAGGACCAATACTGACACAGGCTGGTGGAGAAGGCTTGGACCATCCTATCACATTTGCAAGCCACATATTATCCAAAGTAGAGAAGAACTATTCCATCACTGAGTGCGAGGGGCTAGCTATGGTGTATGTGCTCTAGAAGTATAGGCACTACTTGCTAGGAGGCCATTTTAAGATGTATATAGATCACTCCACACTGAAGTACCTGGTTAATAAGCCTATGTTGGGGGGAGAATCTGTAGATGGCTCTTATTGTTCCAAGAGTATGATTTTGAAGTTGTCGTGGAGCCTGGATGATTGAACAAGGGACCAGATCATTTGTCGCGCATCGGAACAGGGGAGGAACCTACTAACTTGGAAGAAGGATTGCTTGAGGTGTAGCTATTTGTAGTGCGTGTTGTGAATGGTCACATTGAGGATATAATACACTTCCTAACAACAGGAACTGTACTAGAAGGATACATTGTCCAGCAAGAGAAGGAATTAGTGGTGCATGCAACAGATTTCTCTGTCATTGCTAGGAATCTGTACAAAATGGGGACTGATGAGGTATTGCAATAGTATGTACTTGAGTTCGAGAGAAGCAGCATCCTTGCAGATGATCATGGTGGTGCCGCGAGAGGACATTATGCAGGGAGAGCAACCGTGTAGTAGATTCTATGCACAGGGTTGTGGTGGCCAACCCTTCATCAGGATTCAAAAGCATATTGCAAGGCATGAGATGTATGTCAAAGAACAGGCATGCCATCATGGAGGGATGAAATGCCTTTGAATCCAAAAATTACATTGCAACCCTTCGAGAAATGGGCAATATATTGTGTAGGACCCATTCAGCCACAAGAGAAGATAGGAGCAAGATACATTATCATTGCGACGGAGTATTTGACTCGTTGGGTAGAAGGGCAGCTGGTGAGGGATTGCACAGGAGCGACTACCGTGAAGTTCCTATTTGAGCATGTACTGACGCTTTTTGGATGTCCAAGGATCTTGATGAGTGATTGTGGTACACACTTCCTGAATGAGACGATCAACACACTAACGAAGGAATTTCATGTATATCACCAAAAGAGAACACCTTATCAACCACAGGCTAACGGAACAATGGACGCGTTCAACATAGTGCTTAAAAACATGCTGACCAAGGTTTTCAATGCTCAGCGAAGTGATTGGGACCTACACATACCTATAGTACTGTGGGCTTATCGAACGACATGCAAGAAGTTGACTGGACAAACCCCTTTTAGGCTTGGAAGCAGTAATGCCTATGGAATACATCATACCCAGTCTGCGCATAGTAACGCTCACAGGTATGATGGATTGCAGAGACCCGGAGGAGAGGCTCGTGCAACTGGATGAGCTCGAAGAAGAAATATTTTTGGTTGGATTTCACCAGCAGGTCCAAAAGTAGCGTGAAAAAGCATGGCATGATCAACACATCAAGCTGCATACATTTAAGGTAAATGACCTAGTTTTCTTATATGAAACTAAGTTTGAGAAATTTCTAGGGAAATTCAGGATGAACTAGTTAGGGCCTTATGTTATTAAGGAGATTACCGATGGAGGAGCAGTACAACTGGTCAAATTAAATGGAGAACCCTTCCTAGGAAAGGTGAATGACAGTCGCTTGAAGCCATACACTGACGGTCCAAACATGTGACTAAATGAAAGTAGCATAGTCTTAGCACTCCACGTAGCTGAAAGGAGGTGCGGGACTATAAACTACATTGCCCAAGTTGGGGAGTTGCATGATTGGAAGATGGTGCGGAGTGAGGATGTGTCACTAGGTCCGTGATAGCGTGGAGGGAGCTACACTACCCAGGGAGAAATCGCGCAGGTTAGCTAGAAAGTGACCGTTAAAGTCACTATTCATGAAAAGATGGCAGAAGTGAGGCCAAATGGAGCGGGCGACTGGCATTTAAGACAAAATTTATGGCTTAGATCCTTGAAAATCTACTGCTAATCCGGAATTAATGAACCGATTTTGGGGGGAACGGTTGGATTTGAATTCAAAATTTCCTATAAATTACAAGTGGCTACCCAGCGAAAAACACTTGGCATTTTGAGTATTTAGCGGTTGAGCTCTCAAGCACCTATGAATCATGAAAAATACAAGATTTTGATAGTTTCTAGGGTATTTGCGACTTTGCTAGTGGACACATAGGAATTCTTGTGGAAGATCATGTCAGCACCCCCAAAAGTTACCAATACACAGCACATAGTAGAGGAACTGGCACAGGAAATGGAGAGAGAGGCCAAAGTAGCTACCCCAGAAGTGGTTGAAGTATTGGTGGAGGTCCCTAAATCCCCGAGAATGTTGAGACCGAAGCCAACCCCAACCAAGGAGACCATGAAAGACAAGAAGGGAAAGCAACTTCCCATACCGGTGCGCACGTCGTTAAGATGAAACCCACTAAAGCCCATTGCCTAGGAGAAAGGAAAGGCTATAAACACAGAGGCAGAAGAGGAGGTTATTGAAGAATTCCCCATGGACGATGAGGATTTGAGAGTGAAAATATAGGAGGTTGAAACCCAGGGTTAGGACCCTATTACATAGTTGCCAAAGTATGTCCCTCCACACAAGCCTACATCTAAGGTCCCAAAGGACATTGATGAAAGTAAGACTCCCCTGCAAACCCCTCTGCTACCAGATGAAATCACTTTTGACGGCTTGCATTTGGCACGGGTGCCGATTTTGAAGCTTGAAGACGGGACTTGGTGGACCATGAGAAGTTCCCCCACTTGGCGACTGAGCAGCTGATACGCTGTATCATTGACATGAATATGGGGATGACTGCATTGGAGCTGCGGAAGTGGCTCAGAGGAGTAGAGAAGGCATGATTACTCAACCTGCTCTGGGTGCCACACTATAACCGCACCCCCATGATAGTGTTGGTCGTCAAGAAGCTGTTGTGATTGGTGCATGATGGGTGTCTATGGCTGGAGGAGCTAATACCCATCACTGATATGTTGATTCATAGACTAACGCGCCTGTCGTATACAGGAAAAAATCCAGCTATGATCTTTGGTGGCAAGGGTGGCGAGCAGGTGCTCGTAGAATCAATGAAAGAGAAGTTCAAACTAGTGAAGAAGTCACACGGGTACGATATCTCCAGCATCTATGACCCCACTGTGAAGGTGGCAACACAGATCCTTGTAGGGAAGGTGATGTGGAAGTGCCGCACTGATGAGGTATCGGCACCTGTGCATTACTGGCGAACTGCCATGAAGCGCAAGAGCAAAGCAAGACCTTCCACTATGTGTGGCTCTTGCTATCGATTATGCTAGTATCTTAGGAGCTACCAGAAGAAAGCCAATTCCCCTTGGTTGCACTAGTCCTTTTTAAAGTAGTGAAGTATGCTTCGCTGTGGGTGACCAAGGATGCGGAGCACATTCAGGACAGTAAAATATTCTGGATCTTGATGGAAATGAATATCAATATGGGCATCAATTACAAGCCATGATTTTCGCCCACGACATATGCTAACCTACAGAGCTATGCCAAATTTAAATCTGATTTCCATCGGATATCAATTAGGGCACGGAAGGACCATACGAAGATGATGCCATCGATGCGGTGTTGGATAAATGGCTGGCGGAGTGGCGCTCTACCACGAACTTGGAAGTGGGTGGAAGCAAGTTCGCTACACAAAAGAAGAAGGAAGAGGCCAAGCTGAAGATGTCACAGCTGGTCGAAAAAAGGAAAAATGAGGCTGCTGAGAATGCCCAGGTAGAAAAAACAAGAAAGGAGGTAGGAAAAAAGTTAGGTGGCACAGAGCAGGGCTCTCACAAATGCGCACAGTCGCCTTCACCTGAGACTGAAGAGGAGGACACAGAGCAGCACAACGTGGATCCTCAAGAGATTTTTACCAATATTAAGTGCCTGAGAGAGCTGGAGAAGGGAGGGTCTAGAAAGAAATCCAAGGCAACCATGACCTCGCTGGACCCTATCACATTGACGGAGGTTGACTTATATGACATTAGTGACAAAGTCTGAGATGTCACCACAGAGGCCCTGTAGCAATTTGAAGAGCAGCGGTAGATCATCCTAGGAGCCATGTAGACTAGACTGCAGGAGTTGCAAACCCGCGTGTCACAAGTTGATACGGTGTCTACCAGCTTGGCTATCAGCACATCAAAGACTGCTGATATGTTGCACATAAAGGCCTCCAGTGTGCTAGTGCTACGGATGGAGAATTGACAACCAAAAATGAGGCTAATAGGCCCACCGTAAGTGCCCTTGAAGGGAGTTGGATTGAACCTGGCAGTGCTCCCACGCGAAGCACTCCACCTCTTGCAGGATGGAGTAATTATAGAGCTGAGGGCTCGTGAGCACCACACCCTCCAGGTGATCAGTGAATAGAAGATAAACAATGACCAGATGGCCCTGCAAAGGAATGTTGCCATCGCTGCTAAGGCTGAGGCGACCCGCAAGAGCAAGAAGATCATACAAGTTGTGGAGGAGGCATGCAAAATGGTCTCAGAGTTGGCCATTTTGGAGGAGGAGCCAGTCGAGGTCCGCATCTACAAATTGCCCACAGGGGTGTGTGACACTTGGACAGAGATGGCACAGGTTCAATTGGAGTTAAACCTCCAGATTATAGAGCTCCAGTTAAGAGCCTAGCCTTCAACACCGCTAAAGGTAAAGGAACATCGGGCGACCACTGTCACAGAAGCAATCGCGGCGGTGGAGAGTGCAATAGAAGACTGCACACAGTTGTTTGAACAATCATTTGAGGTCTTGACCAGCTTGCAGGAGGACCCAAACATCAAAAGGCTAGAGATGGAAGCGCGCGAACTCCAACAACGCTATGATGAAGTTAAGGGAACATCGTGAACTTTCGCGCTGACAAAAAGGTTAGCCAAGCTGCAGGAAGCCAAGCAGCTGAAGGAACAGGTGGATGCAGTGCTGCACAAGGAAGCAATATTGAAGGTGCGACTAAAGCCCTGGCTCGAGGAGGCTTACATAGTCATAGGAAACATTGAAGGCAAGCTTGTGACTCTGCAAGCGACGCAACAACAACTTTAGGTTGACAGCGCAAGGGCAGTAAACGAGAAAATAGTTGAAGATGCGAAGCAGGCAGCAACTCAATTCATGACCGAAGTTGCGGTCATCAGGGTCGAGCTGGACAGGCTTCGCACAAAGATCTCCATACCTACCAAGTGACTTGAGGGTGAGTCATGATGTTTGTGTTGGGGGCCTATTAGGAGGGGAATCCCCTAAGGGGAGTTTTGGGGCTAAAAGCCCATGTTTAAGTCAATTTTTATAATAATATTATAAAGACTCTGCATTTTTTGGTCACGGAGCACGAAGGTGTTATGTGTTGTAAAGGGTAGTCCACCCTTATTTTTTTAATGTAAAGCTGGCTATAATAGATCTACCCATGGTCCACGGACGATGGGATTGTATAAAAAGAGCTAAGCTCTAAGTAGTTTGAGAGAGACAACATGTAAGAGAGTCAGAGCTTTAGAGAAAGAAGTCTAAGTCTTGGGTTGTAGTGTAGGTAGAGGCTTTTCAGCTGAGTGCGTAGAGGCCTAGGGTAGAAGTCCACAGCTAAGTGTGCAGACCCCTGCAGCTGTGTGCGCAGGTTAGACTGAGTCTGTAAACACTTGGGAGATATTAATAAAAGGAGTTATTCTGCAATTTCTATGTCTTTGTTTTATTGATGGGTTTGAATATATGATGTATGAATTTTATTTATTATGCTTATATTATGCGTGAATGCATGCAATTACATTGAATAATTAAATGCAATTACGAATATCTGATTACGCAGTGATAACTTTAAGTATTCAAAAATATAAGAAAATAACTTAGGGTAATTGAGGAATCTGCACGTCGAGCTGCCATAGCAACGTGAAAGTACCTGAGCCACAGGTTAGGGTTGTTCGAAGGTCAATCGTATACTTTCGTGAAGGTATTGAAATCCTAAATAGAGGGTTTGTCTTACTAGCCCTAGAGCAAGATCACTCATGCAAAGGCAGGGATAGAAGAAATTAAACAACATCACAACCATTTGAGGGTGCGAAAACTTGGTTCCAGCATCCCTCCTGTTGAGAAGGTAAATCCCCTCTACGGATAGAGGCGATCCCTACTAGCCCAACAGGGGTCTAGCAACAATCACACAATGCTGCCACGCATGTTCCTAGTTACAATTAGACAAGAAGTAAAGAGCACCTACTTGGATTCCTGCGCTGTCGTTTGTCGAGGTGATGTTTCCCTTGCTCCTTCGCTTCAGCTGGTCATAGTCTTCCGCGATCCTCGCGAACGGACACCTGCACACACGAAGGGAAAGCAAACGCAAGCGTGAAATCTAGTAAAAGTAACTATATGCCAGTCAGAAAAGACATAATTCACATTTATCCATTGCATAAACAAACGAGAATGGAACAATAATAGCAGTCATCTATTATTAATCAGAATAGAGAAGAGTACAACCAAATGTTCTGACGTCGATAAACTTCTCAGGAGGGATCAGTCAGCATGTATCTCAAGCATTCACCTTTGAGGATGGTTCTCCCAAGACAAACTAGTTTCTCTCTCTCACACAAATGTCACAAACAAACTTCCCAAAGCAATCAATCACTTCCACTCCTAACACACCACACCTATAGCAGCAATCTGAGCACTACAAGCTCTTGTATAATCCAAGCTAAGTCTAGCTATTTTCTAACTAGCTGCTCATGGTAATGGTGGAAGTTTATATAGGAGAAGGAGTCTCCTAAAAAGGTGGAAGGATGAGCTTATCTTCAAGGGGAGTAGTTGCAAAAGGTCGAACAGACATGCCATAGAAGGGAGTCGACTTTCACAAAGCTAACAACCAAGCCTGGAGAGATCTGGAAGGCTGGTTGTTTGAACAAATTCGCCCAAACTGGATCAGCGCGGATTATATGGAGACTTCCGCGCTGTCAGCACATGACAACAACTGAACAAGCCATGTCAGCGCGGAAGGACACGTGAAAGCCGCGCTGTGCGTCATCGCGGAAAAGTGATGTTCTTCCGCGATGGCAGCGCACGAAATAGACTGTGGGGCGCTGATCATCGCGGTTATTTTAGGAACAGACGCGCTGATGCACAAAACTTTGGAAAAATGGGTTTTTAGCCAGTTCAGGGATCAAACACTTAGTGATTGTGACTTCTTGGACACAGCAGGGTGACTGACAGGAAGGCAGTGATAAATTACTGTGTAACAGATGCCCCCTAAAGCATGAAGACCGAGAGAGTGGGAGGGGTGAAATGCTTTACAACACACGCCGAACTGAAACACCACCAGGAAGTACCGAAAAATCTCTGACAATCATGTACACGCAGTCTAGGTATGGGCGCAGCCATCCAAAAGACATGCAAGACTGGTCTATGGTATGGACGCAGCCACCCAGCTAAAGAGACCATAATAAAGACAAGGTACGGTCGCAGCCATCCATGAAGACTCAGGTATGGGCGCAGCCATCCATCGATGAGTCATGTAATGATCATCCACAAAATCGCAGCCTGGACCACAGTGAGCAAGGATCCAGGGTCTTGCGCTCCATCTCGACCCGAACAGAGTACAGGTCCACACATGTGAATACAGGGGTTGGAGTCGAACATGTATGAACATCGCCTGATTACCGGTCAATGATGAGAACCGTTAACAGACGCGAGAGGTACCACCAATAATGACAATGGCCCTCAAGGTACTATAGGTACAATCCGTAGCGTGTGAATCAATGAGTTGGTGTCGAACACCCACGGAATCATTCGATCGTAGGTCAATGATGTAAACCTTGCGTCGAACACGAGGAACCTGCCATTGAGGCATGCAGGCTCCAAGGCACCTGGAAGGAGTCTCTAAGTCACTTTCTCGGATAATGAGTTGAAGTCGACGAGAAGTGGCCTTGATCGAAGGTGGGCCATAATGATTCCCACATCAGCGACACGAGACAGAGGTATAATAATTTGTGATGAGATAGCGAACGAGGTTGCTTTGTGGCAGAGGACAACTTCTCTTGAACACATAACGGCACTATAACGGATTTGGCAGTACTTGACATCAAATGAGCTGCGGGTAGGATGATGATGGCAATAAACAGATGAGAGGTCAAATAGGATGTCCCAAACCCATGGAGGTTAGCGAAAACGAGATGAGATGACCCCACCCAGACACGAAACAGCGGAGTGCCGTGTTCAAGAGCGACGTACTGCCGAGACGACTGTAATCAAAGTTCCATTTTCCCCACCTTTGCAGGCAGGTACCCCGATTATTTTTGGACGACAAGCTTGACGGGGGTAACATATGCTTGATGTGTGTCATGTTGACAATATCCGATGTCATTGAGTTTTTAACGAGCCTGACAAAGGAAAAACTCGGCTTCTTTTCTTGTTTCGAGAGTCTGAAAAGAATGCGGAAAAGGAGGCTCCAGGGGGGTCCTTTTTCGTACAGTTGTGTCTCTCGAGCCCGAAAAAGTATAAAACTGTGCTCGAAAGAACCGCCCGGTCATTACAACCGAGGAGTACTTTTCATAAATAGTGTCGCCGACCGGAAAAAGTAAAAAAGTGGTCGAAGACACGTCGTTTTAGAGCCAATATCGAGCGCGAAACGACAAGCACCCGGCGATCTTTTTGGTTTAACGGTCGGAAAAAGAGCTTAAAAACGACCGCCTTTCGTTCCCTTTAACGAGCTGAAAGGGAGCTCGGCCATCTTCTCTTGTTTTAACGTCGGAGAAGAGCTTAGAGACGACACTTTGGGAATCACATGAATCGTGGACTGTCATGACCAAGCTGCGATACCTGTACCTGCACAAGGGCACTACCCGCATAAATCCATTCGATATACGTAAAAACATTTTGAAACATGCTCGAAAACAGAACCAAGGCTAGTTTTATGGCAAAAAATGGTAAAAACCCAAAAAATATGGTAATTTAGGAGTTTTTACTATAAATAGGGGGAGGTAATAAGTCATTTTTACCATTTTACTATTTGGAGTGCGAAGAACGTGGAGAAGCCAAAAGTTGACGGAGCGATTTCCAGCCCATCCGGAGACCATTTTCAGAACTGCTTCTTCCAGGTAGATTCCCATTCCTTTGCCCTGCATTCTGGTTCATTTTAGGAGTTTTAAACACTCAACCAATAGTCTCGAAATCAAAAGGAAACAAGGCAATGCACGAGCTATGTGATCTAAGCTCTGCAAAACAAGCAAGGATTGCAAGCAAGGAGGAAGCGGAAAAGATCACTTGGAAGCACAAACCAATACACTCTAACAATCACTGAAAAAATGCGAAAAGCGAGTCTAGAACGAGCTGGTCAATCAAGCAAACAGGGATCCTTGCGGGAGGCTTGACACACACACGGCCGCTAGATGTCCTAGGGTTCAGAGCGTGAAATCAAATAGAGAAAAGCAAACATCCGATGGACCAGAGTTGCAACCAGTCAATTAGAGACTCAAACACAATCCAGTAATCGCGAAAGTCAGGACGAAAACGAGAACCAAGCAGCTAGAAGGGAAGTTGTTTGCAAACTTAAAACCAAGCAAAACGAAACCCTATGGAGTTGAGCTTCGTAATCAAACAGTTCAAAGTTCAGAGAGTGAAAAACAAGTCATCAGACAAGTGGGGAGAAGCAGGGAAAGTCACAGCAAGAGGTTCAGGAGGTCAAATTGGACAAAAAAAAGTTTTTCAGGCTCAGCGCGGGTAGCCTTCAGCAACTTTGCGCTGACAGGGGGAGGCCTTCAGCAACTTTGCGACGTTAGCGCGGAAAGTCAGGGAAAAAGCGCGCTGCCCTAGGACAAACGAGGTCAGCGCGGATATAAGACACACAGACGCGATGACCGAAATCGCAAAGAAGAGGGGGCGCGATGTCAGCGCGGAAGAACACGAATAAAGCGCGCTGCCCTTGAAAACGAGGTCAGCGCGACTGTTAGACGTACAGGCGCGATGAAGAGAAAACCAAAAGAACAGGGCCGCGATGTCAGCGCGACTGTTCCGAAATAAAACGCGCTGGGATTAAAAAACAAGGAAAACCAAAACAAAAACTTCCCAAACCAAAGGCAGGAGCTTTTAAATAATAAAGACGCTTTCCAGAAACACCCAGAAAGTTCATAAGCCACAAAAGACAATCCCAAAAACCCACAAAGAGATCAATCAAAGCCAAACACAAAAGTGGACTCAAAAAACAAAAAGGCTGATCCCCAGCGGAGTCGCCAAATTGTTGAGAAGGTAAATCCCCTCTACGGATAGAGGCGATCCCTACTAGCCCAACAGGGGTCTAGCAACAATCACACAATGCTGCCACGCATGTTCCTAGTTACAATTAGACAAGAAGTAAAGAGCACCTACTTGGATTCCTGCGCTGTCGTTTGTCGAGGTGATGTTTCCCTTGCTCCTTCGCTTCAGCTGGTCATAGTCTTCCGCGATCCTCGCGAACGGACACCTGCACACACGAAGGGAAAGCAAACGCAAGCGTGAAATCTAGTAAAAGTAACTATATGCCAGTCAGAAAAGACATAATTCACATTTATCCATTGCATAAACAAACGAGAATGGAACAATAATAGCAGTCATCTATTATTAATCAGAATAGAGAAGAGTACAACCAAATGTTCTGACGTCGATAAACTTCTCAGGAGGGATCAGTCAGCATGTATCTCAAGCATTCACCTTTGAGGATGGTTCTCCCAAGACAAACTAGTTTCTCTCTCTCACACAAATGTCACAAACAAACTTCCCAAAGCAATCAATCACTTCCACTCCTAACACACCACACCTATAGCAGCAATCTGAGCACTACAAGCTCTTGTATAATCCAAGCTAAGTCTAGCTATTTTCTAACTAGCTGCTCATGGTAATGGTGGAAGTTTATATAGGAGAAGGAGTCTCCTAAAAAGGTGGAAGGATGAGCTTATCTTCAAGGGGAGTAGTTGCAAAAGGTCGAACAGACATGCCATAGAAGGGAGTCGACTTTCACAAAGCTAACAACCAAGCCTGGAGAGATCTGGAAGGCTGGTTGTTTGAACAAATTCGCCCAAACTGGATCAGCGCGGATTATATGGAGACTTCCGCGCTGTCAGCACATGACAACAACTGAACAAGCCATGTCAGCGCGGAAGGACACGTGAAAGCCGCGCTGTGCGTCATCGCGGAAAAGTGATGTTCTTCCGCGATGGCAGCGCACGAAATAGACTGTGGGGCGCTGATCATCGCGGTTATTTTAGGAACAGACGCGCTGATGCACAAAACTTTGGAAAAATGGGTTTTTAGCCAGTTCAGGGATCAAACACTTAGTGATTGTGACTTCTTGGACACAGCAGGGTGACTGACAGGAAGGCAGTGATAAATTACTGTGTAACAGATGCCCCCTAAAGCATGAAGACCGAGAGAGTGGGAGGGGTGAAATGCTTTACAACACACGCCGAACTGAAACACCACCAGGAAGTACCGAAAAATCTCTGACAATCATGTACACGCAGTCTAGGTATGGGCGCAGCCATCCAAAAGACATGCAAGACTGGTCTATGGTATGGACGCAGCCACCCAGCTAAAGAGACCATAATAAAGACAAGGTACGGTCGCAGCCATCCATGAAGACTCAGGTATGGGCGCAGCCATCCATCGATGAGTCATGTAATGATCATCCACAAAATCGCAGCCTGGACCACAGTGAGCAAGGATCCAGGGTCTTGCGCTCCATCTCGACCCGAACAGAGTACAGGTCCACACATGTGAATACAGGGGTTGGAGTCGAACATGTATGAACATCGCCTGATTACCGGTCAATGATGAGAACCGTTAACAGACGCGAGAGGTACCACCAATAATGACAATGGCCCTCAAGGTACTATAGGTACAATCCGTAGCGTGTGAATCAATGAGTTGGTGTCGAACACCCACGGAATCATTCGATCGTAGGTCAATGATGTAAACCTTGCGTCGAACACGAGGAACCTGCCATTGAGGCATGCAGGCTCCAAGGCACCTGGAAGGAGTCTCTAAGTCACTTTCTCGGATAATGAGTTGAAGTCGACGAGAAGTGGCCTTGATCGAAGGTGGGCCATAATGATTCCCACATCAGCGACACGAGACAGAGGTATAATAATTTGTGATGAGATAGCGAACGAGGTTGCTTTGTGGCAGAGGACAACTTCTCTTGAACACATAACGGCACTATAACGGATTTGGCAGTACTTGACATCAAATGAGCTGCGGGTAGGATGATGATGGCAATAAACAGATGAGAGGTCAAATAGGATGTCCCAAACCCATGGAGGTTAGCGAAAACGAGATGAGATGACCCCACCCAGACACGAAACAGCGAAGTGCCGTGTTCAAGAGCGACGTACTGCCGAGACGACTGTAATCAAAGTTCCATTTTCCCCACCTTTGCAGGCAGGTACCCCGATTATTTTTGGACGACAAGCTTGACGGGGGTAACATATGCTTGATGTGTGTCATGTTGACAATATCCGATGTCATTGAGTTTTTAACGAGCCTGACAAAGGAAAAACTCGGCTTCTTTTCTTGTTTCGAGAGTCTGAAAAGAATGCGGAAAAGGAGGCTCCAGGGGGGTCCTTTTTCGTACAGTTGTGTCTCTCGAGCCCGAAAAAGTATAAAACTGTGCTCGAAAGAACCGCCCGGTCATTACAACCGAGGAGTACTTTTCATAAATAGTGTCGCCGACCGGAAAAAGTAAAAAAGTGGTCGAAGACACGTCGTTTTAGAGCCAATATCGAGCGCGAAACGACAAGCACCCGGCGATCTTTTTGGTTTAACGGTCGGAAAAAGAGCTTAAAAACGACCGCCTTTCGTTCCCTTTAACGAGCTGAAAGGGAGCTCGGCCATCTTCTCTTGTTTTAACGTCGGAGAAGAGCTTAGAGACGACACTTTGGGAATCACATGAATCGTGGACTGTCATGACCAAGCTGCGATACCTGTACCTGCACAAGGGCACTACCCGCATAAATCCATTCGATATACGTAAAAACATTTTGAAACATGCTCGAAAACAGAACCAAGGCTAGTTTTATGGCAAAAAATGGTAAAAACCCAAAAAATATGGTAATTTAGGAGTTTTTACTATAAATAGGGGGAGGTAATAAGTCATTTTTACCATTTTACTATTTGGAGTGCGAAGAACGTGGAGAAGCCAAAAGTTGACGGAGCGATTTCCAGCCCATCCGGAGACCATTTTCAGAACTGCTTCTTCCAGGTAGATTCCCATTCCTTTGCCCTGCATTCTGGTTCATTTTAGGAGTTTTAAACACTCAACCAATAGTCTCGAAATCAAAAGGAAACAAGGCAATGCACGAGCTATGTGATCTAAGCTCTGCAAAACAAGCAAGGATTGCAAGCAAGGAGGAAGCGAAAAAGATCACTTGGAAGCACAAACCAATACACTCTAACAATCACTGAAAAAATGCGAAAAGCGAGTCTAGAACGAGCTGGTCAATCAAGCAAACAGGGATCCTTGCGGGAGGCTTGACACACACACGGCCGCTAGATGTCCTAGGGTTCAGAGCGTGAAATCAAATAGAGAAAAGCAAACATCCGATGGACCAGAGTTGCAACCAGTCAATTAGAGACTCAAACACAATCCAGTAATCGCGAAAGTCAGGACGAAAACGAGAACCAAGCAGCTAGAAGGGAAGTTGTTTGCAAACTTAAAACCAAGCAAAACGAAACCCTATGGAGTTGAGCTTCGTAATCAAACAGTTCAAAGTTCAGAGAGTGAAAAACAAGTCATCAGACAAGTGGGGAGAAGCAGGGAAAGTCACAGCAAGAGGTTCAGGAGGTCAAATTGGACAAAAAAAAGTTTTTCAGGCTCAGCGCGGGTAGCCTTCAGCAACTTTGCGCTGACAGGGGGAGGCCTTCAGCAACTTTGCGACGTCAGCGCGGAAAGTCAGGGAAAAAGCGCGCTGCCCTAGGACAAACGAGGTCAGCGCGGATATAAGACACACAGACGCGATGACCGAAATCGCAAAGAAGAGGGGGCGCGATGTCAGCGCGGAAGAACACGAATAAAGCGCGCTGCCCTTGAAAACGAGGTCAGCGCGACTGTTAGACGTACAGGCGCGATGAAGAGAAAACCAAAAGAACAGGGCCGCGATGTCAGCGCGACTGTTCCGAAATAAAACGCGCTGGGATTAAAAAACAAGGAAAACCAAAACAAAAACTTCCCAAACCAAAGGCAGGAGCTTTTAAATAATAAAGACGCTTTCCAGAAACACCCAGAAAGTTCATAAGCCACAAAAGACAATCCCAAAAACCCACAAAGAGATCAATCAAAGCCAAACACAAAAGTGGACTCAAAAAACAAAAAGGCTGATCCCCAGCGGAGTCGCCAAATTGTTGAGAAGGTAAATCCCCTCTACGGATAGAGGCGATCCCTACTAGCCCAACAGGGGTCTAGCAACAATCACACAATGCTGCCACGCATGTTCCTAGTTACAATTAGACAAGAAGTAAAGAGCACCTACTTGGATTCCTGCGCTGTCGTTTGTCGAGGTGATGTTTCCCTTGCTCCTTCGCTTCAGCTGGTCATAGTCTTCCGCGATCCTCGCGAACGGACACCTGCACACACGAAGGGAAAGCAAACGCAAGCGTGAAATCTAGTAAAAGTAACTATATGCCAGTCAGAAAAGACATAATTCACATTTATCCATTGCATAAACAAACGAGAATGGAACAATAATAGCAGTCATCTATTATTAATCAGAATAGAGAAGAGTACAACCAAATGTTCTGACGTCGATAAACTTCTCAGGAGGGATCAGTCAGCATGTATCTCAAGCATTCACCTTTGAGGATGGTTCTCCCAAGACAAACTAGTTTCTCTCTCTCACACAAATGTCACAAACAAACTTCCCAAAGCAATCAATCACTTCCACTCCTAACACACCACACCTATAGCAGCAATCTGAGCACTACAAGCTCTTGTATAATCCAAGCTAAGTCTAGCTATTTTCTAACTAGCTGCTCATGGTAATGGTGGAAGTTTATATAGGAGAAGGAGTCTCCTAAAAAGGTGGAAGGATGAGCTTATCTTCAAGGGGAGTAGTTGCAAAAGGTCGAACAGACATGCCATAGAAGGGAGTCGACTTTCACAAAGCTAACAACCAAGCCTGGAGAGATCTGGAAGGCTGGTTGTTTGAACAAATTCGCCCAAACTGGATCAGCGCGGATTATATGGAGACTTCCGCGCTGTCAGCACATGACAACAACTGAACAAGCCATGTCAGCGCGGAAGGACACGTGAAAGCCGCGCTGTGCGTCATCGCGGAAAAGTGATGTTCTTCCGCGATGGCAGCGCACGAAATAGACTGTGGGGCGCTGATCATCGCGGTTATTTTAGGAACAGACGCGCTGATGCACAAAACTTTGGAAAAATGGGTTTTTAGCCAGTTCAGGGATCAAACACTTAGTGATTGTGACTTCTTGGACACAGCAGGGTGACTGACAGGAAGGCAGTGATAAATTACTGTGTAACACCTCCATACTGCTTCAGGTGAGACTTTGGTCTGTGCTCCGTAGGTTGATGCCAAGAGGGCCAGTATTGTAGGGATTTGTTTGGCTAATTAATGCTAAACCTAGGTTAGGTCCCCTCAATCCAACAAGCTGCCTAGGAGATTTGTGCAATTTCTGGGCAGAACAACTGATTGTTGCCCAGATTTGCACAAATCCTAGGTTGAACAACCTGATGCTGGAAAAATTTGCGCAAATCCTACTGGGAGGGTTGGCTGGCAGGATTGCGCAATCCTAGATCTCAACAGGCTATCAAAGAGGATTACGCAATTCCTAGAGGGAAGGCTTGTTTCCCTCTAGAAATGCATAATTTTCAAGGGTAAGCTGCTCAGCCTATAGCTGGACTAAGTCCGGGTGAGTAGCCTGTGAGGAGAATGGATCAAATGTGATCGACATACTGCCTTTGTGTGAGGAAAACGCTGAAGCTTGAGTACTTGATAAAGCAAGACAAAGTGCTGTGTAAGGTTAGTAGGGAGGCTCCAAAACAGGCTAAGGAAAAATTTTGGAGGGTGGTTGTAGCCGCTACAACACTTGGCGACACACTAGTAGAACTCTAGATCTCTAAATGGACCTTGTTCATGAAAAGCAAGTCTAACACCTCCAGAAGTATTGTTCAGTTTTCAACTCATCTTGTTTGCATAGTAACTTGATTATAAGATGTAGCATCTACCAAGCCCTTGGTCAATTGACACACATTCCAAGCTAAGGCAACATAGTTGTTTCAATTGGTGTTGAGGGGTATGTAGGTGCACAAGCAATATAGTCGTCAGAGTCTTAGTTTCATCTCTGGTGTTTCTCCACTACCAGCAGGCCTGGACAGTACCCTGGTGGAGTCATATAGGAACACAAGCATGGCTCCTTTACCGGCGAGCCTAGTCAGTACCTTGGCAGAGTTACCTACATCACCTCCCTGCGCAGGAAGCCTTTCCCTTCTTTCGCCTTATTCATTTTTCATTTTTCACTGTTCATAACACTTATTCATTTCAGAGGCAGAAGAGGGATCCCGACTTATTGAGATAAAAATAGGTTGTTCCAGTAGAGAAGTAGTTAATTGTATCTCTGATGTGCCTGTTAAGGTTTTCCCCCTTACCTTACTATACTTGACTGAGCTGACAAGGGTTAACCCAAAAAAAATTGACTAGAGAAGGTGACACTAGCTAGCGTGCAAGCGTTGTGTTTACACCAAGGTTCACTTCGAACAAACGTATTTCCTTTGACATATCATGGACTAAAAGTAACAAGCTCATCATACAAAGACAAGATGACAGATAACCAAGTAGTGATAGCTATACAAGCCGTCTTGCACTTTACCCAACTCGTTTCATGAGTCACACATGGTTCGTTCAAACTAACTTATGAACGAAACAAGTGAATGAACTAACAATCAACAAAGCAAAGCAAGAGAAGAAGAAAAAATGAAAGTGAAGCAGGTAAACAAAAAAGCAAGCAAACAAACAAGAAAACAAATCATGTAAGAAAATAAGCATGCAAGCAAACAACTGAAAACAAACACTACTCCTACTCCTACACTAACGGTGCATGGGCCTCATCACATGAAGTGATACTTCCAATATAGCCACCGTCACATTGGTAGATCCATGTTGGTGAAGGCTTGTTCCGCGAGCAACCCAGTTGTCTGGACCAGCAACCAAGAAAGATATAACAATGAAGATAACCACACTTCATGTTTCAAAGTGTCCACAGGACCTAAGTGAGTGCATGTTCATGATGGGCAGTCCGCGGACTTATCATGGTGTTGTGTGACACTACATGCAACTTTGAAGCATAAGCACACTCTTGACTGAGACATGCAAGCAAATGAAAGAAACAAAGATAACTTGCATCACGCATGAGTGCTCACAATGTAATACTCCTCCAATGCATGAGAAATGGGATTGTGCAGTTCGAGTGGAGGAAGTGTGATCTATGTGCGAGATGGATCTTCCATGCATACAGATGAGTGATGAGGAGTCTTGGGTGATTGAACAATTTCCTAATCGGGAGTGAGACCAACCTTAGGACAGCGAGGGCCTGACATAACCATCAACTCGGGCTGAAGTCACTCGACGGTCTGTGGGGTTTTGAATTCATTGAAATATGGATCTTCGTAGACCAGTGGCTTAGACAGATTAACAATGAGTGGATCAACATTGTGATCGGATGATGAAGTAAAGAGATCACGACAACCAAGATCAGAAAATTCAGGATGTTGGTCGGCATCCTCATGATTTGGTGAATCACACAGAGGGGTAGATGATAAGGAAGGATGTTCACCCTCTGCGTTTCTGGAAAGAGCAGATGAAGGATCAAGTGGATTTTCAATGAATGATTGGTTCTCTCCCTTGTTGGATGATGGAATAACATACTGTGTGTCCTGCAAAATATCAACAATGGGTGCATCCATAGATGAAGACGCACATGCAAAATCATGGAGGACAAGTTCACCAATGATGTTAGGAAAGAACAGAGAGGGCTCAGATGGAAGGGAGTCATCCTTTGCCGAGTGTTGATGCTCAAGCTCCCACTCATACTCTTCAAGAATGACAATGCATGTTTGTTATGCAACACTAACTCTGTCAGTGGGTTGTTCCTCATTCACAACAAGTGAAGAGTCCGGAATGGACAAACACAAGACAACATCATCTGGAGGAACACCCAGGTGTGAAGACGGAGGTCGAAGAAAAGAATGCACATGAGAACTCGAAGGACTCACAACCAAATATGTGCACAAATTGAGTGGAGTGATGTTGGGAGAGTGTGAAGGATGAACAAGTGTGTGAGCATGATCCTCAACATCACTAAGCAGTGGTGGAGCTGCTGAATGAGAAGGAGGCAGACAGTCAGTTGAGACAGTGCTCCCTCCCACATGAGATTGTGCAGTTCCATCAATGAAGAATGTTGAATGAGGATTGATATCAAGCTTCCTCTTGGGATGCACAGATTTCTTAAGGAAATACTCGAACCAATCCCAAAGATAAGAAAATTTCATCTGGCTCTTCAGAGCTTGAAACTGCAGGTAACGGAAGTGGTGCCAAAAATCAATAATGGATTCATGTGGAGCCCTCTATTGTTGTAACAGTTTCCAGTCAATATAGTCTGGATCAAAATGATAGAATGTGTCTACAATGAGATCACATAAGTGCTCAAATGAGTGCATGGTGTCAGCCAGTAGGCTGAGCACACAACGAAATGGAGATTCACGAAGTGTGTATGCAAGTAGCAAACCAACCTGTTCGTCAGAAAACTCATCTTCCTCATAAATCATGAAAAGAAAGTTATATAAGTGGTCAGGCCAGGCAAATTCACCTTCACCATCATAAGTGTTAGTGGACAAGAGATCAAAAAGCTTCACCAAGATGGACACATACTCACGATTCAAAAAACACCTCAGGGGAAGAAGAGTGCAAGATTCCATGAAAGATATGTAAAGGTTCAAAATTGGATGAGAGGGCACATCTTGTCATCAGGCCCTCCTTCTAGTGCCAGAAATGTTAATGGTGCTGGACCTGCCAACATGTCAAGGGTATCTCCCCGATAAGAAGTCCCAATTAGACCTTAGATTGTTTTGTGTAGGAGTCCCAGCAGTGGGTCATAAGGTAATGCCTTGACCGCGGTGTCGTACAGAGGCAAGTAGAATAACTCTGTCAACAGTAAGGGTGTGATTGATGCAGTGAGTCAAGGAAGGTGTATGAGCAGTTCCAACACATCAAAGGGGGAAGGAGGTGAAGGTGAGTTCCAGGTTGAAATGGATCAGTCCCAACTCGGCTAGAAACACACAACACAAAGGACATGCACATCTTCTAGAGGAGCAGCCCACTCGGATGCAACAGTCACATGATACAAGGTAAGATAACACGTACAACACTCATGGATTAGTCTGAGATGAGTGTGACGATTGTTATAGCAAGGTTCAAGTGAAATGTTTGTCTAATGTTCGGCATAGTAGTCAACACGGACAATGAAAACATCAAAAACATATGCAACACATTAACAACAAGATTCATATAATTGCATGTGAATCAGTTCATACACAAGAACATGAGTTAAACAACACATATCATTAAAGCAACAGGAACAGTCCAACTAAAATAACAACATATGCATGAAAATGTGTTGACTCTTATTATATAAAGAATTTTAAGTCACAATCATACAATACATCCATGTAAACCTGCTAGCCCCAATAGTGGAACGTTACAACCACATCCGTCTTCTCCTCCAAAGAGATGTACTAGTTCCGTGGTGTGGAGAAGCTAAGGCGCATTACAATACTCTCCAAGCCTTCTTCAAAATAGCCTTAGTAGAAGCTTGGCTGACCAATTGCCCTTACAATGAGTTATGAGGGACTATTTATAGCAAAGGGTGGGGTGACCCTTGACATTCCCCTTTATGACAGTTCAACTACCCTCATGACTCTTCACCCAGAGTCTATGACTATTACATCCAACTGTTGACACTTGACTTACACTTGACATGACTCAACATTACAATGCACATGTACTCATGTGAGACAACATGGATTGAGCAAGCCTTGAAAGAAATCACTGACACTTGGTTCGTTGTGGTGAGACCAACTCTTTGACATGCTTGTGATGGTGAAGCTAGTGTGCTGATTCCAAGCTTGGTCGTCCGTGATGGTGTGCATGCACCTCATGGTGACATCTTGTTGAAGCAAAATCTTGCTTCTGTTGCAACCGGTTTATTGGTTCGACCCCTTCATCCAAATTGTCTTCTAACATGTGCATGGTCTTCTTGGTGTGACTGAAACAGTGGCACACTGATGCATAGTGTTTGTGATGATCTTCAAGTGTGTGCTAGTGGTCATGCGCATCAACTTTCCAAAGTACATGTTCAACTCTAGTTGGACTTTCTTCTTGTCTTCCCCTTGGTGCGTGTGCTAAATGGGTTGGATTGCATGCATGCGCTCAATGACATGCATGATGTTGAATCCCTGGCATGTAATCAACAAAACTTCTCACCATGTCTGCTTCGTGTCAGCTTCTAGGATGGATATTTAACTTGTACGAGCACAGTTTCATCCATGAATGCTTGTTTCTCACTGTTGTTCCAATTCCTACTGCAACTCATTTGTCTGTCTGTGCAGCTTCATGTTCTTCCTGAGTTGCTTCTTCAACACATGCAACTCCTTCTTTGTTCCATTCTCTGACTTCGTACAATCTTCATGTCACATCGTCACCTCATAGCCAGTCTCTCCAAAGATGCTTTCATCATCAATGGGTCTACTTGAGCTTGCAACCTTCTTCCACCTCCCTGTTGTCAAAAACCCTCCTCTTGCATTCGTTGCATTTGATATGTTGTCTTTAGCTAATGTTCATGATGCTACTCTATCATACCTCCAGAACATACATATGGTAAACAATAAATAAAAGACAAAAATTTCACCATAGTAAATATTCCATAAAACATGTGTGCAACATATGAATGATTATAACCTTGATTAAATTCCAGAATTCATTGTTTTTCATGTTAAAGTCTCTGGGTAATTGGGCTTCATTGTTCTGTGCGATAAGCGACCTTATCCCACTGGTCACTAATAGTCTCATTTACTTTTGTGATAAGTCTTAACAAGACCACACCCCAATTAATCTTACACCTGGATTTGGCATTTAATATCTGCTCTGCCATGGTAACATGGCATGAGTAGGTGTGTCCTTTCACAGTTGTTCACCTCGAGTCTCTCGTCGCATCAACGGTGGAAGATTTGGGTTCTTGATCCAATGGTTGGGCTTTACTCAGAAGGCTATTCCACCTCATTTGTTGGAGATATTCCTCATTTCGCTCCTTCGCTCCTTGGCACCTATTCCTGCTCTCCTTCCTCTCTCTCTGGCATGTTCGGCTTGCAGACTTGGGGTTTTGATTCTATCAGCTACTTCCTCATATTTAAATTCCTATGGCTAATGTAGTTTGTTATGTACTCTTTCTGCAGATGTAATGGATGCTGGTCTGAGGGCTTCAAGATGTTTTCAAGTGGAACCCATGGTTCCCCTTTCTTCTTCTAACGCTCGATGGTTTTCGGGTAAGCTTTATCATTTTCTTTGGTTCTTGTTCAATAGTATGGGAACACCCGTGTTTGTTATGTGGCTAATTGCATTAGAGAACAAGAGTTTGCTAGTTCCTTTATCCAGATTTGAAACTAGATGCAGTTTTGTCATTAAGTTTCATGTCAGTCCTTTTTCATGCGGTTTCCTCCTGTTTCTCAAGGGTCGAGAAGCATGTTTTTCCCTCGACTAGTTAAGGGATTTCTTAGCTGATTGCAGGGCCTGAGACTAAGGCCACACCAGCCTAGTTTTCTTTATGTTTAGATACTGCGAGAGATTCTCAACTCTCTAGTCTTGACCTGATAACTTGTATTAATGAACTTCTCGGGTCTGAAGCTATTTAAGTTTCGCTATTTGCTAAATCGAAGCTGGTTTCTCATTGAATGTATTTATAGACTCTCTAAATGCTATGTGTATAATTATGCTCGACTTTTTTTATAAAGACAATGCTATCTTTGCTCAGATAGTTTTCCACTATTTTATGTGGGCTAGGATGTTGTGTGAACAATAGGGTTCCATTTATTTTAAATGTTTATTGCTTCGTCTAATATGCAACTATGAGTTAGAATATAGATGGAGTTTCCTTTCCCATATGGTGTAGGCTTGCCTCTACTTATTCTTCCAATGTTGGCTATTCCATACTGCTTACTTTTGGCGGAACAATGTATCTATCTCTTTTCACTTTTTCAATTATATATCTTGAATCTTTTATTTAGTTATTCGTGACTTCTAAAAGAATCCTTGTGGGTGTCTACTAGAAATTTAGATATTTATCTTAAACCGTTTATGTGTCCAGCTAAGTTAAGATTTTTCCTAACTCTGACAGTGCTCTACCCATATGTAGTTACATCTATGTAAAGGGTTACAGGAAAGATCTTACAGAGCTCTTTGACTTTATTTAAATAGTCTTCTCCTTTAATGTGCTAGCTCAGTTCTGCTTTTATGTAAATATACCTATTTTTCTCTATTACAAAGACCCTTAACTTTATTCGTTCTTGCAACTGCTCTCTGGGGTTTAACACTGTGCTACTTAACCTATGAATTTAGTCTTTTTCCTTCATTCTTGGTACTAGCATCTCACAATATTCTTTTTCTTCTTAACTAAAGAACTTGAACAGGTCTTTTCTAAGTCTAAGTTATATTCACAACTTTTAAGATTATACAGATCTGACTACATAAATAAAATAACCAGTTATGTACAGATATTAACCCTACTATTAATGATTTTGCTGTAAATAAAATAACTAGTTCTGTATAGATAATAACCCTACTACTAATGATTTTCCAGTAAATAAAATAACCAGTTTTGTACAGATAATAACCCTACTGTTAATGATTTTCAAGTAAATAAAATAACTAGTTCTGTACAGATAATAACCCTACTATTAATGTTTTTCCAAGTAATATCATTTCGGAGTTAAGTGCTCCAGCTTCATCTTTTCCAAATTACAATTAAAGACACAATATAGTTTATTCAATAGAATAGTTTGTTGAAAATGGAAACAAGAAATGCTAAAACTAAAAGTGTTAAAAATAGCACTGCTAAAAATAACAGTGTGAGTACCAGTGCTGGATTGGACAACAGGGAATGAAAAATGGAAGTGCTAAAAATAAAATTCTATTTTTAGCAGTTCGGGATGGATTCCTATTCTTAGTTAGTCCTTGGACTAAAAATAGGAAGTGAAATTTGAATTTGATATTAACAACAGTTTGTAAATTGATAAATTAATTCATCTTGAGTTAATTAGTTAAGGAAAAACAAACTTGAAGTCTATGTGAAGACATGCAACATATTATCTATTAATTGATGAATTTATCCACCAGTTAAAGAGATAAGGATGAGTTGTAATATTGAGTTGTAATTAGTTGACTTAGTTTAACTTCGTCAACTCTAGTTAGATTAATTTAACAGTTTGTTAAATTAATGAGAGTTCAATTAGTTAATTCTTGCATGCATGTAACTATTGTATTTCAGATAACTGAGTATTCAGTCATGGATAACTCATGCATGTCAGTTCAGACAGAGACCCAATTAAGATCAAAGAAGCGACAGTGTACTATCAGTTGGATGAATATTTTTCCTATAAAGGAAGCTCATCCATGATGAGGATTTATCTCCTTTAGGACTATGTATTTGGATCAGAGGTTAGTGAGTGTGTGAAGAGGCCAACTCACACAAGTGGCTGCACTAGACCCCAATCAAAATTGTGCAAAGAAATAGGAGGCTTGGAGGGCAGACCAGAGTTTTGAGGGAGGCCTTTGACTATCTATGAGTAGCAGAGGTATTGCAGAGAGAGCAGGATAGCTTTTGAGCTAATTCTTTTTGTAATACTGGCTATATTTCCACTTGTATGATAATACAGAGTTGGGGTTTTAGGCCGAGGCTTTCCCGGGGTAAATTCTTCTGTGTTATGTGTGATTGATTTCTCCATATCAAAATATATGTGTTCTTACTGATGTTGCTCATGTTCGATTAAGCTTCTACTAAATTGGTTGTAGAAGTAGATCAAGTATTTTGCTTTAGTCTATTGCATTATCAAGTGATCTACAAGTGAGAATTTCTACATGGTATCAGAGCAAAGGTGATCAAGGAAGAACAATATACTGAGAGGAGATGTCAAAGTTTTGAGTTTTGGGCCGAGATTTTGCGGAGAAGATCTGAAAATTTATGTACAAAATTTTCAGAAACAAATCACATATTTCGATTCCTTGTGGAAAAATACCCAAAAAAAAAAAAAAAAAAAAAACAGTTGAATCGGAGTTCGGAGGAGGGAGATATCGCTGATTTAAAATTAGCTCTTTTTCCAAAAAATTTGTGACAGCGGGAAATATGAAACAAATTGGTGTGCTAGCCAAGAACCTGTATGTGTTGAAAATGCAACAAGATGATGGAGCTTAGTGAAAATAAGTCGCCTTCACTAAGTGGGCCCGCAGGTTATTTTTGGCGCAAAGTCTATTTTTAGACATATGGATCATGGTCTATGAGTTGCAGGATGCTATTTATGGATGATTAGTTATGTTGGTAAAAATAGATGGACCTATATTTTTATACATATGGGCGGAGTCTATTTTTAGACTGTCAGTCAAAAAATAGAACAGTCGAATATTATTAGATCTTAATAATATTTGAACTATAAACATTATCTTATCCTCTTGCAACACTTCAGTTCGAGCTACAGATGTGGCACATGCAACTGCCAGAAGGAAATACGCTTTTCCTATGGGTTAGTTGAGCTATTGCATGATGGGCTTCAGTTAGAACTCAAGTGATTGAGTTTGGTGGAGTTGATTGAGGAGTTGATGGAGTTGTGTTCAGTTTGACTTAGTTGAACTAGTTGTATTTAGTCTAACTGCCAAATACACTAATGATGAGTGATGTCAATTAATTATTAATTAATTCACTAATTATGAACTCATAAATCAACTAAAGAATACATCAGTTAACTCAGTGCATGGACAGTTCAGTGGAGACAAGTGTTAGAGGTGGGTGAAAGGGTGAGACTACTATCAGTTGTGACTGTAGCTGTGCATGAGATTTTGCACAATCATTGATTGAGATTGCCACTGAGGATTGTGCAGTACAAGCCAAGGGAATTCGAACTTGGATCAGATCTATTCTCACATTGGATTGCGCAGTAGAGGCAGACAAATAGTGGAGGAGATTTGAACCCGTGTCTTGTTCAGATCTGAGCTAGTTTGTGTGTAGCATGTGGAGATAGTACTGAGTACTTGTGAGGAGTATTGTACTATGTATTGTTGCATGTTCTCTATCATTATAATATACATATAGTTGGGGGTTTTCAGCTGTATGCTTTCCCCATTACATATTGTGTTGATATGTGTGATTGATGTTTCAATGTGCGCATGCGATAGCTTTTAATTCTGCAAATTGATGATCAATGGTAGAGGAGGTTACGTATTATGCATGCATTCCGCAAATAGTGTATAATCAGGATAATCTCTGTGAATAAGTGTTATATTATTCAAAATTTCGACATGGTATCAAAGCGAGGTTGATCATCAGATCTATTATTCAGAAAGTGATTACATTTTATTTCTTCAGGCAGAGTCTGTAGTCGGGCCAGGTAGCCTCTGGAGTCATCCTTCTTTTGGAAGGTGAGATATCCGGTAAATGCCCATACAGTCAATCTCTGTACGAGAAATACTTTGTTCTCACGAATTTTAGATCAGAAGCGGTTGAGTTTTGAGCTGGTGGAATTCGAATTTGGAGCAGTGTTTTCTTGGTGTCGAAGTTGAAATGTCTTTCAATAGATTGTGATTAGCGTATGCCCTTGAAGGCAACTCGAATTATATTGCATGGAAATATAGGATGGAGGCGGTGTTAGATGACAATGGGTTGAAGGAGTTCATAGATGCTGAGGTCCCAAAGCCTACTGATGCTGCTCAAGTTGAGGCTTGGAAAAGAAGACAACAAAGTGTCAAAGGATTCTGTTGGAGGGCGTGAAGGATCACATTGTATCCAACTTGCATGGAAAGGCTTCTCCATACTTGATGTGGAAAGTGTTGACAAATTTATTCCAAAGCAAGAGCGACCAGAGGAAGTTGGCGCTCAAGGATAAACTCAAAAACATTAAGTGTGAGAAAGGAGACAGTATGCCCAAGTATCTCACGAAGTTCACCCAATGTCGGGATGAGCTGGGAAGTGTGGGGGTGACTGTTGATGACGAGGACTTGGTGAGCTTGTCTCTCCTTGGTCTTCCAAAGAGTTGGCATTCCTATTAGGACTCTGTCAATGGTTGGGAGAAATTGCCAGGATGGGAGAGACTTTGGTCTGATCTTGTGCAAGAGGAGATCAGGCGGAATACCAGGGACAGATCTCCATCAAAGGAATCTGATGAAGAAAATTGTGCTTTGGCTGCCAAAGCAAAGAAGGGGAAGAACAAGAAAGATTCTCATTCCTGTGCGAAAGGCAAGAAGTAGGACATGTCCAAGGTGAAGTTCTTTCACTGTCACCAGCACGGACATTATGCCAAAATTGTCCGTAGAAGAAGAAAAATAAGCAAGCTGCTGGATCTATAGTGGGAGAGGCCTTAGCCTCATAGTTTGAGCTGGATTTTTCACTGATCGCATGCTTGGTATCAAGTGTGATGGGATCGGTATGGTTTTTGGACAGTGGTGTGTCTTTTCACATGACAGGAGATCGAGATTTGTTTTCTGATCTAGATGAGAAAGATCTTGGAGTGCACATTGAGATGGGCGATGATGGTAGATACAGTGCGACCGATATTGGTACCATTTCCTTTGAGACGGAGTCTATTAAACCATTCGTATTGAAGGAAGTGATGCATGTTCCAGGATTGAAGAAGAATCTTATCTCTGTGGCAATGTTAGAAGACAAGGGATATGATGTTGTCTTTAGCGAGGGAAAGGCTTTCCTGCGCAGTAAGACAACTGGAGAAACCCAGAAGATAGGGGTTCGAGTCAAGAACCTTTATCAATTGCATGTAGATGGCTGTGCATCAATGGCATGCAAGGTAGAAGGATTGGTGAGCCGGGATGATGGCGATTTGTGGCACTGGAGATTGGGCTACCTTCACCATGGAGCCTTGAAGATACTGCAACAAATTTCTATTGGGCTTCCTAAAGCCACTCTTGCACAGTCAGATCAATGCAAGGGGTGTACTTTGGGAAAATTTGAGAAAGCCACCTTTCACGAGAAGGATATTCACACCACGATGATCCTTGAGAGAATTCACATAGACGTGTGTGGACCTTTCTCAGTAGCTTCGACAGCAAAGCACAAGTACTATGTGATCTTTGTTGATGATTTCTCTCGAAAGTGTTGGATCTTCTTCATGTAAAAGAAGAGCAAGAAATACTGAAATTTTTGTGAGTTCAAAGCACTGGTCGAGAAGGAATCAGGGAATAAGGTGAAGGCTCTTAGGAGTGACAATGGTGGTGAATTCATCTCTGGTGAGTTCAAGGATTTCTGCAACGCAGAAGGGATTCGAAGAGAGCTCATAGCTCCCCATAACCCACAGCAAAACGAGGTTTCTAAGCGAAAGAACAGAACGATCGTGGGTGTTGCACGGGCGATGTTGCATGATTAGGGCCTAACCCTTCACTTGTGGGTGGAGGCATGCAATACTGCAGTATATGTGTAGAACCGTTGTCCTCACAAGATACTTGGCATGAGTACACCCGAGGAGGCTTATTCTAGTAAGTGGCCTGATATTTCCCATTTGAGGATTTTTGGTTCTCCTGTTTATATGCATGTGACGAAGGATGCCAGGAAGAAGCTGTAGCCGACCGCAGAGGTTGGGATATTTGTGGGGTACACTGATATGTCCCACAATTATCGTGTGTATTTTCCAGACAGTCGCAAGACTGTTGTGCGACGGGATATCAAATTTCAGGAGGAGAAACCCATGAAGTTTTCACTTGAGAGGGAGCCACACTTGCATGCAGATGAGGAGCTATTAGTTCCTAAGGATGAGCTTCAGGATGTGGATCAGCCACAAGATGAAGTTCATGGAGTGGAAGAGACCACTCATGCAACGCCAACCATCAGAGGGCGAAAGAACACTACAGAAGCTGAGTGACTGGCTCAAGATGCAGAGAAGGTTGTAGGACCACCTACAGCACAACGCAGACAGAGACAGTCACCTGATCGGTACATGGATTTTGTGAGCAAATGTGTCATGACTGAGCCATCCTCTTTCGAGGAAGCTATGGAGGATCCTGCATGGGTAGATGCCATGGTGGAAGAGTATGATTCGATTGTCATAAACAGTGCATGGGAGATTGTCCCAAGGCCAGAGGGGAAATCAGTGTTGGGTTTGAGATGGATCTAAAAAGTGAAGCAGGCAGCTGACGGGAGTGTGGAGAAGTACAAGTCAAGATTTGATGCCCAAGGCTTCTCACAGATAGAGGGGATCTATTATGAGGAGACCTTTGCACCTGTCGCAAGGTATTCTTCCATACGGACGATTCTTTCTCTCTCAGCGCAGATGGGGTGGCACATCCATCAGATGGATGTGAAGACTGTGTTCCTCAATGGAGTCATTGAGGAGGAGGTCTACATAGAGTAGCCCGAAAGTTTCGAGATCTTCAGCAGTGAGTCGCATGTGTGCAGGCTCAAGAGAGCATTGTATGGGTTAAAACAAGAACCTCATGCTTGGGACACACGGATAGACAGTTATTTCATTGGACTTGGATTCTCCAAGAGTGAGGCGGATCCTAACCTATACCAGATTGTGGTGGAGGGTAAGTCGCTAATCATTGTACTTTATGTAGATGATTTGACTTTGACAGGAGATGAGCTGTTGATACTTTCATGCAAGGAGGATCTTGCTAGAGAGTTTGAGATGAAGGACTTGGGCCTCCTTCATTATTTCCTGGGATTGGAAATTTGGCAGTGCAGTGATGGAATATTTGTTTCTCAGGGTAAGTATGCCCGGGAGATACTAGAGAAGTTCAACATGCATGGCTGCAAGCCTGTTGATACTCCTCTTCCTGGAGGTTGGGGGAAGGAGGATGCTACTTCAACGGAGGTAGTGGATGCCACTATTTATCGACAGTTGGTAGGGTCGCTTATGTATCTGGTCAATACATGACTTGATATATGTTATGCTGTTAACCAGCTTTTACAAGCTATGGTTAAGTCAACCAAGCTCTTCTGGAAGGAAGGCAAGCATGTATTGTGTTACCTCAGAGGCACATCGGGATATGGATTGTGGTACAGACAGGAGGATGAGGTGAAGCTATGTGGCTTCACGGATGCAGATTAGGTAGGGAGCCCAACGGACAGAAAGAGCACATCTGGAGGGATCTTCAGTATCGGGTCGACAGTAGTTTCTTGGTACAGCAGGAGGCAGAGATCCGTGGCACTTAGTTCAGTAGAGGCCGAATATATGGTAGCAAGTTTGGCTGCATGGCTATATGGATGAGGAAGATCCTAGTCGGGTTGTTCGGGTCACACTTGGAGCCTACTGTGATTTATTGTGATAACTAGAGTTGCATTAAACTCTTGACTAATCTAGTATTTCATGATAGATCCAAGCACATCGACATCAGGTAACATCATATCAGAGATTGTGTGCAGCGGAGAATCATGTTACATTCATACATTCCCACGGAGGATCAGGATGCTGATATCTTAACGAAGGTGCTCACTAGGAGAAAATTCGAATACCACAGAGGAAGGATAGGGGTTGTAGATAATCCATATCTTGTTGAGAGGGAGTGTTGAAAATGCAACAATATGATGGAGCTTAGTGAAAAGTAGTTGCCTTCACTAAGTGGGCCCGCAGGCTATTTTTGGCGTAAAGTCTATTTTTAGACTATGTGTATCTTTAGACATATGGATCATGGTCTATGAGTTGCAGGATGTTATTTATGGATGATTGGTCATGTCGGTAAAAATAGATGGACCTATATTTTTATACATATGGGCAGAGTCTATTTTTAGACTATCAGTCAAAAAATAGAACAGTCGAATATTATTAGCTCTTAATAATATTTGAACTATAAACATTATCTTATCCTCTTGTAACACTTCAGTTCGAGCTAAGGATGTGGCACATGCAACTTGCAGAAGGAAATACACTTTTCCTATGGGTTAGTTGAGCTATTGCATGATGGACTTCAGTTAGAACTCAAGTGATTGAGTTTGGTGGAGTTGATTGAGGAGTTGATGGAGTTGTGTTCAGTTTGACTTAGTTGAACTAGTTGTATTTAGTCTAACTGCCAAATACACTAGTGATGAGTGATGTGAATTAATTATTAATTAATTCACTAATTATTAACTCATAAATCAACTAAAGAATACATCAGTTAACTCAGTGCATGGACAATTCAGTGGAGACAAGTGTTAGAGGTGGGTGAAAGGCTGAGACTACTATCAGTTGTGACTATAGCTGTGCATGAGAATTTGCACAATCATTGATTGAGATTGCCAATGAGGATTTCCCAATACAAGCCAAGGGAATTCGAACTTGGATCATATCTATTCTCACATTGGATTGCGCAGTAGATGCAGGCAAACAGTGGAGGAGATTTGAACCCGTGACTTGTTAAGATCTGAGCTAGTTTGTGTGTAGCATGTGGAGATAGTACTGAGTACTTGTGAGGAGTATTGTACTATGTATTGTTACATGTTCTCTATCATTATAATATACAGATAGTTGGGGGTTTTCAGTTGTATGCTTTCCCCATTACATACTATGCTGATATGTGTGATTGATGTTTCAATGTGCACATGCGATTGTTTTTAATTCCGCAAATTGATGATCAATGGTAGAGGAGGTTATGTATTATGCATGCATTCCACAAATAGTGTATAATCAAGATAATCTCTGTGAATAAGTGTTATATTTTTCAAAATTTCTACAATATGCACTTGAGGTACAAGATGCATGCAAAGCCTTAAGGAGAAATTCAAAGGTTAGATACTTGGTGGTTGAGAGGGAGAGTAAATTACCTCTCGACATGAAGCACTAGAAGAAGTCTCAGGCGATTGTGGAGGAGTCACGATTGGTGAAGTAGCTTTAGGAGGTTGTGGAGCAGCCACAACTGGGGAAGCCAAGAGGAGACATAGTGGAGACATCCACTCATGCAGAGACTTCTAGTAGGGGGAAACTTCGAGCCAGGTGGGCAGAGGGATCACATGCAGCCATACCTCCAGGTAGGAGGTGGAGTGATGTGGAGTGATCGTCCCAAGGAGGATGGGCGGGATCCTTGAGGTACCCAATCTCTTTGATTCAACTTTGTTACGGGAGCCCCAATGAGGAGTAGCAGAACTGACTGATTGGGTAGAGATATATGTGGATGGAGTGGTAGAGAGAGCTACAGTGCAAGGAATCCCAGGACAATGCAGAGCTAGCGGGCTACAACAATGCGAGAGGCACGTGAGTTTCACCAGTGCAGGGTATCACAGAGAGTTGTGCAACTATGCGAGATGCATGGAGGTGTTGTAGTAGCGCAGAGGTCAGAGAGGGAGCACTTATCAGCAGCAGGTAGAGCTTCAGCATGAGAGAATGTTTCTAGCCCAACAGAGAGGTCAGTTGGGAGTTTATTTTGTTTCGAGAGTTGCTGGAGCAACCACACTTGGTAGAAGTGTTGCATGCAGAACATTCCGAGGACAGGATTGGGTTCGAGAAGAAGCCTTTCTTGTTGAGAGGGAGTTTTGAAAATGGCAACAAGAAATGCTAAAAATAGAAGTTCTGAAAATAGCACTGCTAAAAATAGCAGTTTGAGTAACAGTGTTTTATTGGGCAACAGGGAATGAAAAATGGAAGTGCTAAAAATAACATTCTATTTTTAGCAGTTCAGGATGAATTCCTATTTTTAGTCAGTGCCTGGACTAAAAATAGGAATTAAAATTCGAATTTGATATTAACAACAGTTTGTAAATTAATAAATTAATTCATCTTGAGTTAATTAGTTAAGGAAAAACAAACTTGAAGTCTATGTGAGGACATGCAACAATTTATCTATTAATTGATGAATTTATCCAACAGTTAAAGAAATAAGGATGAGTTGTAATATTGAGTTGTAATTAGTTGACTTAGTTTAACTTAGTCAAGTCCAGTTAGATTAATTTAACAGTTTGTTAAATTAATGAGAGTTCAGTTAATTAATGCTTGCATGCATGTAACTACTGTATTTAAGATAATTGAGTATTCACTCATGGATAACTCATGCATGTCAGTTCAGACAGAGACCCAATTGAGATCAAAGAAGGGACAATGTACTATCAATTGGATGAATTTTTTCCCTATAAAGGAAGCTCATCCATGATGAGGATTTATCTCCTTCAGGACTACGTATTTGGATCAGAGGTTAGTGAGTGTGTGAAGAGGCCAACTCACAAAAGTGGCTGCACTGGACCCCAATCAAAATTGTGTAAAGAAATAGGAGGCTTGGAGGGCAGACTAGAGGTTTGAGAGAGGCCTTTGACTATCTATGAGCAGCAGAGGTATTGCAGAGAGAGTATGATAGCTTTTAAGCTGATTCTTTTTGTAATATTGGCTATATTTCCACTTGTATGATAATACAGAGTTGGGGTTTTAGGCCGAGGCTTTCCCGGGGTAAATTCTTCTGTGTTATGTGTGATTGTTTTCTCCATATTAGTTATATGTGTTCTTATTGATGTTGCTCATGTTCGATTAAGCTTCCACTAAATTGGTTGTAGAAGTAGATCAAGTATTTTGCTTTAGTATATTGCATTATCAGGTGATCTATAGGTGGGAATTTCTACATAGTTCTAGGAAGGTACCACCTACCTGAGTTGTCTTAGGAAGGAAAGAACCTCAATGGTAGGAGCCACCTTTGTTATCTGCTTTTTTTCATCCACCTGACCGTGAGATTTGCCTTCAGGATCAAATCTCCCCCCAAGCTTGCTCGTAAGACCTCTGTCTTTTGCAAGTTTTCGTACTCAGTGCTAATGCTATCTGGTCATCACTATACATAGCATTCCCTTACCATCTAACATTTCAGCACGGTTTTTTCCTCCCCTCACTCCCTTTTCTTTGGAGCATTCACAGCTAGGGGAGGTAGTTAGGGTTTCTAGAAATTGCCTTTTCTAACTTCCTTGTTATGAGAAGTTACAAGATCTGCTAATACTCAAATCATTTCCAATCTTCAATAATAAACAACATTATTCACCTCAAACAAATAATAACAATTATTATCCAGTTTGTTTCTTACTGTGGTAAAATAAAAATATTTATAGTTTTCTGGGGACATTACATCTCCCTCTGAAATCAAACATCGCCCCGATGTTTTTCTGTCCATAAACAACCCTGGATATGCTTCTTTCATGAGCTGCTTATCCTCCCAGGTGGCCTCATCCAGCCCAAAGTGCTACCATTGCACTTTAACCTGGGTGATAGCTTGTTTCCACAGCATTACTTCTCTCCGATCGAGTATATTCAGCAGCTCGACCAAGAATTCTCCTTCCGGATCGACTTGAAACAAACAATACTTAAGTCAGTTTTTTCTTTAACATCGAAATTAATTAGCCTACCTAAGATACTTCCTTACCTGTATGTCTTGCCAACTGACTATGTGCTTAGGATCATAAACGTATCTTTTTAATACCGACACATGGAATACATTGTGGACCCGAATATGGCTTGGTAGGGCGAGCTAGTATGCTACTGGCCCAACCCTCGCTAAGATTTGAAATGGTCCACAAAACCAGGGTGCCAGCTTAGTACACCCGCTCCATTGTAACGTACTCCTTTTAGCTCGAATTCTCACATATACATGATCTCCTACTTGGTATTCTCTAAAATTCCTCTTCCGATTGGAGAAATTCTTTTGCCTATCTTGGGCTACATTTAAGTTGGATCGTACCTTCTTGACCATTTCTTCCATCTCTTTTAACATTTCGGGTCCTAGCATTAGCTTGTCCTCTGATCCCCCCCAACTGGATCGTGTGTGATATTTTCGTCTGTACAACACTTCAAACGGGCTCATCTACAAAGAAGTATGATAGCTGTTTTTGTAAGCAAATTGAACCAAGTGTAGTTAGTCTTACCATTTAGATGGTTGCTGCATTACATATGATCTTAGCATATCTTCTACTACCTGATTCACCCGTTCTGTTTGTCCATCTGTTTGAGGATGATAGGTGGTACTAAAATTTAATTGAGTCCCTAACCCTTCAAACAGAGTTCTCCAGAAGGCTGATGTAAACTTTACATCGCAGTTAGAAATTATAGTTTTTGGTAACCCATGCAGCCTAAAAATGTTTTGCATAAAAATATTGGCAATTTGTACCACTCTGAAAGTGGACTGTACTGGTATAAAATGGGCTGATTTGCTTAATTTGTCTATCACCACCATGATGGAGTCATTGTTTCTTTTGGATTTGGGTAATCCTGTGATAAAATCCATAAATATGGTCTCCCACTTCCATTCCGGAATTGGTAGTGGATGTAATAACCCAGTAGGGTGTTGATGTTCTGTTTTGACTTGCTGGAATTCCAAGCAACATGTCAAATATTATGTTACATATTTTTTCATGCTAGGCCAATAGTACTCCTTTCGGAGTGTGGTAATTAACTTTTGGTACCCTGGGTGTCCTTGTTGTAGGGAAAAGTATCCGATTCGGATGACCCTATCCCACTCTAAGGGTGATAGTTCCTCAGCAACAACTGTAAAGAAAACTACTTAAGGTTTACTTCTTTATGAAAGCAAGAGAGAATGAAGAGATGCACTAACCGTTGTCTTGCGCTTAATGTCGAATCCAAACTCTTCTCTTTGCTTGCTTGCTCCCAGCTCCTTGCTCTTTTGCTGGCCCAGCTACAATGAGATCCTGCAAAATAACAAAGAAGGAAACTACAAGAAGCATGCAATCATAACTGATTCAAGGATTAGCATAAATCAAATATACAATTATCACAATACATCATTGAAACAAGTGCATATAGAAGAACCTCAATAGCTTTTATTAATGGAAGAAGTAAAGTTCTGAGAGTGTTACAACCATTGAAGGCCCCAATCCAGCAACACCTCCCAGCAGAAAGAATTTCTCCTCTTCACCTCCTTCAAGCAATCACCCAATAGTTCTATAGTGAAACCAACAACATATCATTACTTTGCACAAAATTCCAGCCTCCTGAGCTCATAGGAGAGAGCTCAATATATAGATGAATTGAGAAAGGATGAGTCAGCTTGCAACTGATGTGTAGTTGCCTTGTGTCCTCTCTCTCTTCAGTTGATCTTCAGTTCTTGAGTCCACTTGGAGAACCTTGCTTCCACTTGGAGAAACAGAGCCTCTGACTCATCACAAGGCGAAGTCCCTGATCCAAGTGTCATTTTTGGAAGATTCCAGAGCAATGACTCAGTGTGCCACTTGTCCCATCTCGCTCAGCGTAGGTGGCCTTTGTTCTACCTGCTTTGCAATGCAGGTACACCATGGAGGAGTTGAGTTTCAGCGCAGAAGCCTAGTGGAGCACCTGCTTTGATTTCGGGATTGCTTGTTTTTGAGTGTTTTCAGGTGGAGAACTGATCTGAGAGATGTTGGTTTGCTGACCTTGTTCCTCTAGGGGTAGGAACATCATGTTTAGGGACTTTGGATCCCTTGGATTATCGACAATTCATGCCTGATGCTGCAAGGCACAAAATTGTCTATAACAGATGCCCCCTAAAGTATGAGGTCGTTTATCGGGTGAAATGCTTTATTAGGAGGATCCGAAGTTCATTCAATCTGCTGAGAAGTGTCCTGTAATAAGATACAATACAATACATTATTTTTCATACTTTTTCATGATCTAGCTGAGGCGGGCATTCCCATGCTCAGCTTTATAAATTCATTTTGGTACATAGCACAGACGATCGTCTGATGATAGACTGATAATTCTCTGCTGAAATTATCATCCTTTGAGAAGGATGATCATCTGCTGCAATGATGTACATATCAAATGTCTTTATATCCTAAATATATATCGCAGCCCGGATGGATGAAACTAGATCTGGGGTCTTCAATCTCTTCCGATCTTCACTCGATGTACAAGTCGATCCATGTGAGAATTTCTTTAAGTCGAACATGGAAAGACATCGCTTGATTACCGGTCAATGATGTAAACCGTTAACAAGCGTGAGAGGAATCACCGATAAGGATGATGACCCTCAAGGTACGGCAGTACAATTCACATGGTGGGAATAAAGGACTTGGCATCGACCACCATGCAAAATCTTCTGGTCGAAGGTCATTGATGTATACCTGTCGCCGGAAGTGAGAAACTTGCCATTGAGGCATGCAAGCTTCAAAGTACTGAAGGGGTTGTTCCTAGATCAACTCCTTGGATAATGAGCTGATGTCGACAAGGAGCGATCCGTCAAAGGAGGGCCTTAATGAATCCCACATCATTGACACGGAACGGAGCTAGTGATTGTGATGAGGTGAAAACAAACTGTGATGTATGATTCAGGGTGGCGGTCATGAAATGGATGAAGGACAATGTATGGCAGTGGATGGGACACGGTTGACTCTTTGCAGAACGACATCTCTTGAACATATAATGACACTGATGTGATGGATTGGTAGCATTACCCCAACTATGGATGGTGTGGCGAGGACCATGGTGATGAGACCGGTGAATGAAACAACCCAACCCGATGTGATACGGAGGACAAAGTGTCATGTTTAAGAGCGACTTGCTACCATTAAAGCTGTGAGGTTCTCCCAATTTTTCCCCAGTCATTGCTGACCAGTACCTCTTTATTTTTATCAAGCTTGAGGAGGATAACATATGCTTGTTCTATAACCTGCCCTTCGGGCAAGCCCATCGCTATGTTTTAACGAGCCTAGCGATAGGGAAACTCGTTCTCGTCTAAAGACAAGTTTGTCGCTATTTAATAATTTTAACGAGTCTAACGACAAGGATAACTCGGTTCTTTTCATTTTTAGAGAGTCTGAAAAGGTACATAAAGTCAACTCCAGAATTCCTTTTTCGCCATCTAATCCCTTAAGTCCGAAAAAGTATAAAACAATACAGAAGGGATGAATTTTCGATTGTTTTAATGAGCCGAACAAAACAAGCGCTCGATCTTTTTGTGCAATAATCCCTCAGGTCCAAAAAGATTAAAATCTAGAGGAGGGATAGCTCTTCCGGTCGTTTAACGAGCTGGAAGGCCAAAACTCGGCAAACTTTTCATATTTTACGAGTCAGGAGAAAAGAGCTCAAAGAAGACTCGTCTTTTGAGGAACGAGTGATAAACAGGGATAGCAGCAGATTCCAGGTACAGGTTGGAATATTCCAATCACGGCAGTGTCACAAGGATGGCTAAGTGAAATCACTCTTCGCAGCTGTTCCTCAAAATGGGTAAACAAACATATGGAGATGAACGATTGGCCAAATGAACGGATGGAGGTGAGACTGCAAGAACACGACCAAGGGCTTTTAATATGGCTGTCAAAGGTTACATTTACCAAGGTTATTTACCGGGCTGGGTTCGTTTTTTAACGAGCTTGAACACTGCTCAACCTTATGTTTATTTTTTAACGAGCATGAACTATGTGCTAAAACTGCTCGGATCTTGCGTTTATTTTTTAACGAGCATGAACTGTGTGCTAAAACTGCTCGAATATACCAGTCATAATACAAGAAACGCCTCAGTTGAGATAGCTATTTTTTAAGGAGCTTTATCTCACGAAGCTATGCTCCTATTTGGCAAGTTTTGAATTTTGCCCCACATCCTTTCTTTATGCAAGCTGGAAACGGCTAATCCTACGAGTTTAATGGGTTAGACCTACAGGTTTAAAGGGAGGACCTAAAAATTTAAAAAATAAATAGTCGTCTCGTGCTTGCACTCCAAAAGGTTTGCATGCCCCCAGGTATAAAGTATAATTTCGAGGCGCTGCCTCTTTCTTATTATCCGAAAAATGGTTTTATTTGCTGCCGCAAAATGAACTCTCTTTTCGGCGATGTCTATCATTAGGTTGCTAAGGATGGTGACTACTTGTTGCAGCAATTTCATCTCTTTCTTTGGAGGCTTCCCCTACTTATCCTTCAAAACCTATGTTTTAATGGGTGAGGCTTGCCTTCAAAGATGGTGGCTACTTGCTGCCACAAATGGATCTCCTTCCTCAGGAGAGCCTACTTACCTAGACAAGGGGAGCGAGAAGCTGATTATCTCACTCACATAACTTTGACAAAAGAATCTTATTCTAGAACAACCCTCTCTTCCTTCCTTCGGACGGGGTACGGACTAGTCATATTCTTCTGCGGAAATTAACTTTATACCCAAGGTTTCCTCTGCCCAAGGCAGGCCAGGGTGCATGCCCCCTGGGTCCCAGTTACATCTTTCCGAATCACTCGCATTCATCGGGAAGTAGAACCGGGGGTGGAGGCATTCCTTGAGTTAATAAACCATTAAGGGATGGTATTTGACTATTTGCGATGCGTGATCCTGGAAATGAAAGTTGGTCTACGAGCTTGACCATTCTTCCTTCGTGCGGAAAACACATAACTCTGAAGAGTGAGGACACTATTGCCTCCATGCAATATATATAGTCTCGTCCAAGGAGTAAGTTATACACCAAGGGTCCTTGGACAACCATGACGTTCATATGAACTGTCTTCCCCTTCAATGTAACGGGAACATTGGGGAGAATCCCTAACGGGCGACTGGTTCCTTTATCAAAACCTGATAGATTTCTCATCTCAGGTAAAAGCGCCGGGGAACCCAGTGCTTTCCAAGCAATAGAGGAAAGGATACTCACAGAAGCCCCTTCATCAATGATAGTTCCAGCCATCACCATTCTGTAGATTTGGACGATGATTCTGAATGGGATACTGGCTGGTAACCGAGGTCTGCCTAGTTGATTCCAATCAAAGGACACAACCAGGTTGCTTGGTGGTGGGACCGAATACACGGCCGGATACGACCCTGACGATATTCCTTCCTGCGATAAAGGAATGGGCGCGTTGCCCTGATGCTCATCAGAGTCTGTGTTGATGAAAAGAATCTGGATGGTGTCATCCTTATTCTCTTCAGTGAGGGTGTCATTCGAAGATGAATCTTCAACGACCGTGTCATTTGAGGATGAAACCTCTGAAGGAAGAACCGAGTCAACTGTCATTTCGACCTTTAGAATTTCGTCTGGTCTGGATTCAGTAGGTTCATTCTCAATGACGGACACTTCATCTGACCACTTGAGCGGGCCAGTTGGATTTTCAACTATCGAGGGATTAGGCACGAGTTTTTGGTATCCAGGAGGAAGTCGTAACGGTGATACCGGACGATCTTCCAAAACTCTCTTCGCCTCATCTAAGAATGGACATCGGTGGATGGCGTGATCGCCTTCACACAACATACAGGGTGATCTTGGTCTCCCTTTTCGTCCTTCACTCTCGCTAGTTGATGGACTGCAATCAACATGACTACCAGAGGTTGATGCTACCGGATTGTGCAACCTGGGGGACCAGTCCCTTAGTATCCGGGGAATACAAGGACAATCACGATGGAAGTGGGTCCCTTTGCAAATGACACATGGCGATTTAGGCCCGGTTGGTGCAGTGTGTGGATTTTTGTCAGATGTCTTTTGCTTGCCCCCAGTTGCCTTCGCCATAGGCCCCTTCTGCTTCTTTTCTCTCTTCTTCTTTTCCTTCTTCTCCATGGGAGGCTGACTTCTGCCGGCTCTACCCTGCGAAGATGAAGGATCAGAGGAAGAATTGTAAGAGGTGGAAGGCTGGTGGGTAGCTCGAGACTGGTCTGACTGTTGATTCGACTGCTCAGGATTAGTGGCGATTTGAACTACATTAGTTGAAAAGAGCCATACAGGTAGGCCAATTGTCAATCCTGGAAGTGATAATGTGGCCATATGAGGCGCACCAACATCTCCCCAAGAGGAGAAGGGATTGGGACTTCCACCAAGGTGACTTCCTTGGTTGGTGGGCTCCATACTTTTCAACTGAAAGATCAACGTGGGAATAACAGGTGATTATGTTCCGATTAAAATAAATTTTATTAACGATGCTTTAGACACAACTTTGCTTTTTCATGTTTTAAGAGTCGAGAAAAAGCTAAAGATGACTCTAGTCTCCTTCGATGTTTTAACGAGCCCGAAGTGACAAAATGCTCGGATGGACTTTTTCAGTTATATAGTTTGAAAAAGGCCAAAAGAAACTACTCTGGAGTTCTAGGCAGAGGGTGTGCCAAACTTTTCGCGAAACCACAGAATACGTTTTACGGTACCGGTGGTCGATCTTCGTGAATGCTGTGTTCACTGCATCGCGATCAGTAGGGCGGCTGACACGGCTTCCTATGGATAAAGGCTTTGTCCCTATAGGGGTCTCCCAATATATACGCGATGGTACGTGGGAGCACAAGTCCGTATTAGTGCCACCGACTCTCAGGAGGAATCACCCACCTTCGTAGAGATCGACAGTCACTACGTTTAACGACGCCGGAACACGTCTCTACCTAGACCTCTATGTGTTTGCATTATGTTTCAAAGCGTTGTTATGTAAATTGGATTTATTTTAATGTTGATCTTGCTTAGCAGTTTGCCTTTAAGGATCACCACGAGATGTATATGACAAATTCCTGATGCAGTCTAAGATGAGAAGCAAACTTTTCAATCTTTCAACTTTGAAAATCTTAACTACTGAGGGAGAAGAAAGGCAAATCTTTTCACACAGATCATAGAGCACACACTAATGCAAAATTTCCTAAATCGTCATGCAAGCAGTCAAATGCAAAATGCACAATGCATGTATTTTCTTTTCCCTTTCTTAATGTTGATGTATTACAAAAAGAAAGTTGTTATATAACTTTGATTTCGATTTAAAGCGAAAACAAACAAGCTTGTCCAAAATCAAAAGAAACCTTTAAGATTTACTTGTTTAATCACTGGAAATACATGAAATCAAACCATAATGACGAAAGTAAAAAGACTAATCAGCTATGGACAGCAAACAAGCTAACTCTTTAGACCAGCAAAATGCCTAACACAGGTTCAGATCTAAGAGGCCAAAGCAAGACTAGTTTACTTTTGTTATGGGAAATTGTAAATGATGTAAGAAATACAAAAGAAAAATTACAATTTCGTTATATAACAGAGGCAGAATGATGGCAAGTAAGGTTGGTTTCAGAACAGGTACAAGACTGGTAACTGGCTGCAAAATCTATAGTGAAAACAGGCAAGAAAAAGGGAGGAAACCCCAAATGCACAAGGCAAATTTGGGCCAACGCAGGTGCTGTACAGCCAGTCTGGCTCTCAGCGCAGGTAGCCCCTTCGGGACCTGCGTTGCAAAGCAGGTAGCCTGTGTACTACCTGCTTTGGAAAACGAAAGTTGCATTTTCTCAGTTTCCGGGTCACAATTTTCTCAAAAATTCACAGTTTTTGCTCAAATCAGAAGCTATCAGTCAAGCACACACTAAGGGATGACAAGGAAGATGAAAAGCTATCACTAAGAGCTTACAAGGATCCTTGTAGATCAGCTCTTCAAATCATGAACATGCTCAGAAATGAGCTAGAGTAGCTGCCCTCTACTTCGCTTTTGATATAGTCAAAAGCTTTTCGATTTGGTACTCTTTTGTTCAGGAAATGAATAGCAAAATACTACAAACAATCAAACAGATACGATTCCCCAGTGGAGTCGCCAGTTTGTTGTAGGGAAAAGTATCCGATTCGGATGACCCTATCCCACTCTAAGGGTGATAGTACCTCAGCAACAACTGTAAAGAAAACTACTTAAGGTTTACTTCTTTATTAAAGCAAGAGAGAATGAAGAGATGCACTAACCGTTGTCTTGCGCTTAATGTCGAATCCAAACTCTTCTCTTTGCTTGCTTGCTCCCAGCTCCTTGCTCTTTTGCTGGCCCAGCTACAATGAGATCCTGCAAAATAACAAAGAAGGAAACTACAAGAAGCATGCAATCATAACTGATTCAAGGATTAGCATAAATCAAATATACAATTATCACAATACATCATTGAAACAAGTGCATATAGAAGAACCTCAATAGCTTTTATTAATGTAAGAAGTAAAGTTCTGAGAGTGTTACAACCATTGAAGGCCCCAATCCAGCAACACCTCCCAGCAGAAAGAATTTCTCCTCTTCACCTCCTTCAAGCAATCACCCAATAGTTCTATAGTGAAACCAACAGCATATCATTACTTTGCACAAAATTCCAGCCTCCTGAGCTCATAGGAGAGAGCTCAATATATAGATGAATTGAGAAAGGATGAGTCAGCTTGCAACTGATGTGTAGCTGCCTTGTGTCCTCTCTCTCTTCAGTTGATCTTCAGTTCTTGAGTCCACTTGGAGAACCTTGCTTCCACTTGGATGAACAGAGCCTCTGACTCATCACAAGGCGAAGTCCCTGATCCAAGTGTCATTTTTGGAAGATTCCAGAGCAATGACTCAGTGTGCCACTTGTGACATCTCGCTCAGCGCAGGTGGCCTTTGTTCTACCTGCTTTGCAACGCAGGTACACCATGGAGGAGTTGAGTTTCAGCGCAGAAGCCTAGTGGAGCACCTGCTTTGATTTCAGGATTGCTTGTTTTTTAGTGTTTTCAGGTGGAGAACTGATCTGAGAGCTGTTGGTTTGCTGACCTTGTTCCTCTAGGGGTAGGAACATCATGTTTAGGGACTTTGGATCCCTTGGATTATCGACAATTCATGCCTGATGCTGCAAGGCACAAAATTGTCTATAACAGTCCTGCATAGGGACTCTTATGAAATTCATCTAAAATCAAACTTTTAATATTATTTGGGTTGGGTACATACAGTCTTTTTTTATAACTCAACATGCCGGTAACATCCATCACATATCCTTGCTAATATTCATAACTAGTTGAATTTTGAACTTGCTGTCCTATTTGCTGATATTTCTGATCTTGCTCTACTGATTTTTTAATCATCTCGTTGAAAGTAGTTTGCCCCTCGCTGTAAGAAATTTTGTAGAGGCAATGTACCTTTCGACTTAAAGTGTCAGCTACCTAGTTCTCTTTCCCCTTCAGATGTTTAATCTTGAAATCAAATCCACTTAGGAAATCTACCCACCGAGCCTACCTAGCATTTAAAGTAGGCTGATTGAAGTAGCTAGTCAAGTTGTGATGGTCCGTCATCAACATAAACTTTTTACCCATCAAATAGTGATGTCACATATTCAAGACGTGAATGACGGCTTCCAACTCCAAATCGTAAATGAAATATTTCTGTTCGTGTTCCTTTAATTTCCTAGACTCATAGGTGATTACCTTTCCTTCCTACATTAGTACTTCTCCTACCCCTTCCTTACTCGCATCTGTGCACACCACATAGTCCTTACTTGGATATGCTATGATTAATATAGGCACAGTGGTGAGTAGATGTTTGAGTTGCTCAAAACTTTTTTGACATTCTGCGGTCCATTTAAAAGTTTTTCCCTTTTTCTGTAGGGAGGTGATAAGATAGGCCACTCTAGAGAATCCTTCCACAAACCATCTATAGTAACCTGCTAATCCCATGAAAGATCTTATATCTGCTACGTCCTTTGGCACTGGCCACTCCATTATGGTCCTTATCTTCTCGGGATCTACCGCGATTCCATATTTAGTAATAATATGTCCTAAGTACTAAATTTGTTCCTTAAAGAAATCACACTTGCTATATTTGGCATACAATTGATGTTACTAGAGAGTTTTCAATACCAGTCTGAGGTGTTCCTTGTGTTCCTCAATATTCTGGGAATATATATATATATATATATATATATATATATATATATATATTATATATATATTATTATTATTATTATTATTATTATTATTATTATTATTTTTTATACAGTGGAATCGGCAACAGGGGCAGCCTCGCGACTCGCGTTACACGGGGTCGATTCTGACCGCTACCTATATAACCACTGGGAGCATGCGCCCGCCCCTCTCCACAGCTCTGTTTTGGTCTGGGGGATTTGAACTCGTGACCTTCAGAGCGGAGTCACCTTTCTAATGACTTCCCGCGATGTGATTACCAACTTGCCTACCCCCGTGGGGCTCAATATTCTGGGAATATATCAGTATATCATCAATTAAAATTAACACAAATTTGTCTAAATATCGATGAAATATGTTGCTCATTAAACACATAAAGGTTGCGGGGGTGTTGGTTAACCCAAAGGGTAATAATACAAACTCATAGTGTCCATAGCGAGTCCTAAAGGTAGTTTTAACTATATCTTCCTCCTTGATCCTGATCTGGTGGTATCCTGATCGTAAATCAATTTTTGAAAATACGGTTACCCCTTTTACTTGGTCAAAAAGTTCATCAATATGGGGTAAAGGGTACTTATTTTTAATTTTCAACTTATTTAGCTGATGGTAGTCCATGCACATAAGAAGGGTTCCATCCTTCTTTTTGACGAAAAGCATGGGGGCTCCCCAGGGTGACACACTGGGGCAGATGTAATTTTTATCCAGTAGCTCCTGCAATTGCATTCTTAGTTCTGTTAGTTCTGGTGTGCTCATGTGATAAGGAGCTCGGGACACCGGGGCTACTCCTGGCACCAGTTCAATAGTGAATTCTATGTCTCTCTTGGGTGGCAGTCCTGGTATTTCCTCAGGGAACACATCTGCAAATTCTTGAACCACTGGAATACTTTCCAAGGTGGCAGTCTTGTCTTTTGAGTTGGCATAACCAACCTGAATAGCATAAACCTGACATCTTTTCCTGATGCACTTTGCCAGTTGAGAGGTGGTTATTGGCCAAATCTGTACTGGCCTCAAGATGCCTTGCATCTCCTGCTTTTCTCCTTGTTCATTCTTATAACAAATAGTTTTTGTTTTACAGTTTATAATGGACCAGTGTTTTTCCAACCAGTCCATGCCTATCAACACATCATATGATCCAAGGGGAAGTATGTTTAGATCTTCCATTCAAGGTTGACCTGCTATTTTCAAAGGACAATTATTGACCTTGGCCAAGATACGTCTCTTTGCCCCTGTTGCCAGCTGTACTAGCCAAATATTTTTAAACTTGACAGTTTATAATTTACATTGTTCCACAATCTTAGGAATAACATAACTTAACATAGCTCTAGGATCATTTAAAACAGGTACAGTATGATCAAAGATCTTACCTTCAAACTCCACCATAGTCGGTTGGTATTTTGCCTGATGATCTTTAAGAGCAACATTAATTTTCGAAATACTCCGGGCTACGTTGCCTACCGTAGATGCTTTGTGGATCTGTGAAATCTGTTCAGTGCCTTTCTAGTGATGACAATTTTTAACGTAATGTGGCCCTCCACATCCCCAACATTGTACTGGAGGTCTCTCTGTCCCTTCGTTTTCAATTTTACCAGATTTCTCACTGGATCTTGGTTCAGGGGGTGGCCTAAATCTAGACTAGTTTTTATGCAGATTTCTGTTGATTTGTCCTTTTGGAAATCCTTTGTTGACACTACCATGATTTCCCTTATTTCCCACAAAAACCTTATTACCTTTCTTGTCAGCCCATTTTCTTCCCATAATTTCTCCCTTCTACTTGCTTTGCTGATAGCATATCCTGGCCTTTCGTTTAACCTCATCCATCATTTTTGGGTTATGAAATTCAATTCTTTCCCTCATTACCATGGGTAAACTATTGAGGAACCACTGTACCTTAGCCTTTTCCTCTCGTATATAAGGTACATATCAGAGTAAAGAGGTAAATCAGGTGATAAACTCATCCATTGTTTGTTGTCCAAGTCGCAGGTCGTGGAATTATTTTTCTTTCTCATCGTAAAATCGTTCAGTCAAATATCTTTCCTTAAAATATTTTTGGAACTTTTCCCAAGTTATATTTTGTTCACTTACCCCTCGTACAATCTTGACCTCCTCCCACCACAGAGTGGCCTTCCCTTGTAGTTGGAAGATGGCCAACCGAGCTTTTAGGTTGTGATCATATTCATATACTTGGAAATATTTATTCATGTTAATAAGCCAAGCTTCAGCTGCCTCCTCCAACTCTCCATCGAAGAGTGGCGGTTTTATTTTTCGAAACTCCCCTTGTAATTCTGTTGGCTTCCTTTTTGATGTTGGGTGCTTAGAGGCATTATCCGACTTATCCTCTTGATTTTTTTCCCCTCCCTTTGTTCCCACATATTCCGTGTGGTAGTCCTGTTCTCCTGAAATTCATTCCTGTTCAGGACTGGGAATCGGCTGGCGCTGATTTTGCTTATTAGATAGGATTTTCATAATTTTTTCCTATTCCATCGTTAATCTTGCATTGTCCTCCTATAGGCGAGCCATCTCGTTCTTCAATTCTTGAATTGTTTCCAATATTGTAATATTGGTGTTGCGAGCTTCCTCTCCTAACTGCACCCATACTTTAGGATTCTTTTCAGGAAATGTTGTAGGTCCTAGGCTAGCCACATTTTTGTGTGGAACACTGTCCGTTCTTCTCATAATATGTTGTTGTCCTATTTCCTGTACTTAACGAGTTAGTGGGTTAACAACAAGTAGGAAACAAAAAAATAATAATAACTGATTGTTCTCACTAGTATATTTGCTAGAGGCCATAATTTGGTAACTTTGGCTCTGATACCACTTGTCATACCTCTAGAACATACATATGGTAAAAAATAAATAAAAAATAAAAATTTCACCATATTAAATATTCCATAAAATATGTGTGCAACATATGAATGATTGTAACCTTGATTAAATTCCGGAATTCATTGTCTTTCATGTTAAAGTCTCCGGGTAATTGGGCTTCATTGTTCTGTGCGATAAGGGACCTTATCCCATTGGTCACTGACAGTCTCATTTACTTTTGCGTTAAGTCTTAACAAGACCACACCCCAGTTAATCTCACACCTGGATTTGGCATTTAATATATGCTCTGCCATGGTAACGTGGCATGAGTAGGCTTGTCCTTTCGCAGTTGTTCACCTCGAGTCTCTCGTCGCATCGACGGTGGAATATTTGTGTTCTCGATCCAATGGCTGGGCTTTACTCAGAAGGCTATTCCACCTTGTTTGTTGGAGATATTCCTCATTTCGCTCCTTGGCACCTGTTCCTGCTCTCCTTCCTCTCTCTCTAGAATGTTTGGCTTACAGACTTAGGGTTTTGATTTTGTCAAATGATTTCAGGAGTAGAGCTATGGATTTCCCTCCGCCGAGCGTTTCATTTCACAGTAAGTTGCTCATCTATATATATATATATTTGTTAAATTTCTGCAGATGTTTAGCTGCTTCCTGATATTTAAAGCCCTATCGCTAATGCAGTTTGCTATGTACTCTTTTTGCAGATGTAATGGATGCTTGTCTGAGGGCTTCAAGTTGTTTTCAAGTGGAACCCATGGTTCCCCTTTCTGCTTCCGACGCTCGAGGGTTTCCGGGTAAGCTTTATCAGCTGCTCTAGTGCTTGTTCGACAGTATGGGAACACCCATGTTTGTTTTGTGGCTAATTGCATCAGAGCACAAGAGTTTTGCTAGTTCTTTTGTCCAGATCTAAAACTAGACGGGGTTCTGTTGTTAAGTTTCATGTCAGTCCTTTTTCATGCGGTTGCCTCCTATTGCTCAAGGGTCGAGAAGCATGTTTTTCCCTCGACTAGTTAAGGGCTTTCTTAGCTAGTTATGGGGCCAGAGACTAAGGCCACACCATCATAGTTTTCTTTATGTTTAGATACTGCAAGATATTCTCAACTCTCTGTTCTTGACCTGATAACTTGTATTAACGGACTTCTCGGTCTGAAGCTATTTAAGTTTCGTTATTTGCTAAATCGAAGCTGGTTTCTCATTGAATGTATTTACAGACTCTCTAAATGCTATGTGTATAATTATGCTTGAATTTTTTTATAAAGACAATGCTACCTTTGCTCAGATAGTTTTGCACTATTTTATGCGGGCTAGAATGTTGTGTGAACAATAGGGTTCCATTTATTTTAAATGTTTATTGCTTCTTCTAATATGCAACTCTGAGTTAGAATATAGATGGAGTTTCCTTGCCCACACGGTGTAGGCTTTCCTCTACTTATTCTTCCAATGTCGGCTATTCCATACTGCTTACTTTTGGTGGAACAGGGTATCTGTGTCTTTTCTCTTTTTCGATTATATATCTTGAATCTTTTATTTAGCTATTCGTGACTTCTAGAAGAATCCTTGTCGCTGTCTTCTAGAAGTTTAGATATTTATCTTAAACCATTTTTGTGTCCAGCTAAGTTCAGATTTTTCCTAACTCTGACGGTGCTGTACCCATATATAGTTACATCTTTGTAAAGGGTTACAGGAAAGATATTACATAGCTCTTTGACTTCATTTAGTCTTCTCCTTTAATGTGTTAGCTTGGTTCTGTTTTTATTTAAATATACCTATTTTTCTCTGTTACAAAGACCCTTAGCTTTATTCGTTCTTGCAACTGCTCTCTGGGGTTTAACACTATGCTACTTAACCTATGAATTTAGTTTGTTTCCTTCATTCTTGGTACTAGCATCTATTATAGACATTTTTGTGCCTTGCAGCATTGAGCATGAAATGTCCATAATCTAAGGGATCCAAAGTCCCTAAACATGTTGTTCCTACCCCTAGAGGAACAAGGCTAACAAACCACAGCAATTCACAAAAGTTCTCCACCTGAAACTGCTCAAAAACAAGTCAATTCAGGATCATGTCAACTGCTCCACTGACCATCTGTGCTGAATTTCAATGGCTCCACTGGCTACCTGCGCTGAATGTCAACTCCAACACTGGCTACCTGCGCTGAGCGAGATTGGACAAGTGGCAGACTCATTCCTCAAGGTGTCAGAACCCAGGAAGCTTCCAAAATGACACTTGCCTCAGGGAATTCGACTGGTGATGAGTAAGAGGTTCCGAACCTCCAAGTGGACTCAAGAACTGACAGAGGGAGAGGACACTAGTCAGATCTCAAGCTAACTCATCCTCTCTCCAAACATCTATATATGGATCTCTCCTCCAAGAGATCTGAAAGGCTGGAATTTTGTGAATGCAAAGAATTGATGTTGGTTTGAGACTGGAACCATTGAGTGCTTAATGCTTTGAAGGGGCTGAAGATAGGAATTCCATTTGCTGGGAAGGAGATGCTGGATTGGAGCCCTATGGGTTGTATCTCTTCCTGAACCTTGTTATTCATCAATAAAGCTATCTTGGTTTCTCCTATATGCTGATGTATTTTGATGTATGAATGTATTAGTGTATTTGGTTTATTTCTAATCCTAAACTAGTTATGAATGTGAACATCTGTCTTTGTGTAGTGTTCTTCTCTTGTCTCAAGTAGCTGTTCTCTTGTCGCAAGTAGCTGTTCTCTTGTGATCTTGCAGGAAGTTGTAGCTGGATAAGCAAGAAGGCAAGTAGCTGTGAACACCCAAAGAGAAGGGAGATTGGATCGAGGGACAAACGGAAGACACCGATAAGTCTATTGATCTCTCTTCTTTCACATTTCATAAAGGAAGAAACCAGTATAGCTGTACTCGTTTGTTGCTAAGGCACTGTCACACCTTAGGTGGATAGGATTGTCTTGCATAGGCATTTTTCCCCACAAAAAATTGGCGACTCCACTGGGGACATTTGTTTAGTCATTTTATTTGTGTTTCTATCATTTGTTTGCATCATAGACTTGACAGCAACAGTCGAACTACATCTTTCCCGGATGCAAAGTAGAAAGTTGCTGCTTTGATCCAGTTACTGGACTTGTCTATGATCTTAACAATGGATCCACAAATGATTTGATGATCCTTGTGATAGATATTAGTAGCTTTCAAAGCATCCCTTTGATTATACCTTGCTTGTGTTTCTGATTTGGCCTGAAACTGTTGATTTTTGAGCAATTTGTGACCCAGAACTCAGGAGAAACGAGAGTTTCTCCTTCAGCGCAACTGCTGTGAAGGCAGTCTGCATTTCAACACAGGTCCCGTGAAGGCTACCTGTGCTGAATGTCAAACCCACAGTGTTGAGGTTGCGCTGAACCAGTTTGGCCTTGTGCAGCTGGGGTTCTCTGCTCTCTGTTGCCCTGTTTTGATCTCTGTTTTTTGTAGCCTTTAACCAGCATAGGTACCAGTCAGATAACTCCTTTTCTTTGCTTGAATTCTGCCTCCTTTTGTAGAAAAAGACTGTGAGTGTTTTTATGTGTTTGTGGCGTCATTTACAGTTTTCCTTTGCATGAGTAAAATAGTCATCTTGTAGCCTTTGATTCAGATCTGATTGATTGTGATCTTAGAAGAGAGTTCATTGGCTGTTTGCAGATTGATTATAGATTTACTTTTGCTTATTGGTTTGAATTTGTCTCTTTTAAGTGTCAAAACAAGTCTTTATTTCGAAAATCATTAAGTAGTGTAATCTCTTCTACCCTCTCTGATTTCGAAAAAGTGAACTTGTTTGTATTGATCATTTAAAAGCAAATTCAAAGTTGTACAAAAAAACTTTCTTTATAGGCATCAATACTAAGAAAGTGGAAAACAAACACCTGCATTGTGCATTTGCATTGGATAAGTTTGCATGTTGGATTTAGGAAAAGTGCATTAGAGTGTGCTGATTGCTCTTTGAGAAAAGATGGTGTCTTTCTTTTCCCTTAGTAGCTAGGATTTTCAAAGTTGAAAAGATATAAAGCTTGCTTATCATCTTTAGACTGCATTTAGGAATTTGTATCATACATCTCGTGGTGAACCTTGAAAGGCAAACTTTAAAAATATCAACCTAAAATAAATTGAATGAACTTAACAACGCTTTGTAACATAACGCACAACATAGAGGTCTAGGCTAGAGACGTGTTCCGGCGTCGTTAAGCCTAGTGACTGTCGATCTCGTGGAAGGTGGGTGATTCCTCCTAAAGGACGATAGCGCTAGTACGGATTGTGTTCCCACATACCGTCGTGTATATATTGGGAGACCCCTATAGGCATATATCCTTTATCCTTAGGAAGCCGTGTCGGCTGCCCTACTGATCGCAATGCAGTGAACACAGCATTCACGAAGATCGACCGCCCGTACCCTAAAAAGTATTCTGCGGTTTTGCGAAAAGTTTGGCACACCCTCTACCTAGAACTCCAGAGCAGTTCCTTTTGGCCTTTTCAGACTCTATAACAGAAAAAGTCCATCCGAGCATTTGTCACTTCGGGCTCGTTAAAACATCGAAGGAGACTAGAGTCATCTTTAGCTTTTTCTCGACTCTTTAAAATTGAAAAAGCAAGTTGTGTCAAAGCCTCTAAAATTTATTTTAAACGGAATAATCATCACCATTCCCTCGTTGGCCTTCGAAGTTAGTCCCTTTTCATCGCAAGTTCTTGTAGAATCGCTAGAAAATCTTTTGGATAGAATAAATATGTCTGAACAACCGTCGACATCTAGGACTGTGTCATCCAACACAGCAGCAGCAAAACCTCCTGCTGCTACTCCAACGATGTTCAATGGTATACCATCTGTCCCGGCAAGTTATCAACAACAAGCCGGAGTCCCATCAGGGACTGCTTCAACAACATGGTTAGTTCCTATTTCTTCATCCGGATTATCATCTGGTATTTCTTACGTTGAAACTCAACAAATTGATCCAATGTGTCTTCAAAGGCCAATCTACCCTTTAAGTACTGGATTTCCGCCATATGGAGGGCAGTATGCCTTTTCATTGTTCCCTCCCGGAGAACAACCATATGGGAGTTTACAACAAAGTTTAGGTCAAACTGGAATTACATCCAGCGGTTGGGTACCAATACTGCCTCAGCAACCAAGGGTTATATATTCAATGCAACCAGTCCACCCTGTGTCGAATATTCCCACTATACCTGCTATGGTGAATGCGTCGCAAGTACAAGCGCTACCTATTGCATGTCAACCCCAACAGCCTCAGGTTGCAATACAACAGCCTCTTGTCTCAACGACTCAATCACAACCTCAGGTTAGTACCACCTTATCTGGAGCGACTCAGGCTCAAACAAGTACTATGACTCCTCATCTTGGTCAATCATCCAGTATTGGACAACAGCAAATGGTCCAACAACCAGGGTTGGTTCAATCAGAACAACCGCCATTCCAGCAATCATATCAAAGACCTGAGCAACAAGTCTTTGTAAGTAATGGGCAACCATATTATAGTGGTTATGCCCATCAACCTTCTCAAAGTTGCCAGCATTATGCTGGTATGCAAAGACCCACTGCTCAGGCAATTCCATCGTATCCTGGGTATGCTTCGCCTAACCTGAATCAACAGTTGCCCTTTGTAGCAACTCTAGAATTACCAGATCTAAACCGGCTGACGAATGATCCAATTGCTTATGCCCCTTGGTGGCCAGTGATTCCGCATAAACTTCCGTCAGATATTCCTAAATTTAATGGAAATCCAGGTGAAGATCCATCGAATCACATGATGACATTTCATCTATGGTGTTCATCAAACACCCTAAACGATGACTCGATAAGGCTTCGCCTTTTTCAGAGGACGTTAACAGGTCCAGCGGCAAAATGGTATATTGAGTTGCCTAGAGCTTCGTTCGACAACTTCAGTACCTTAGCCACGACTTTCTTAACCCATTTTCAATTACCGATAAGGTATGAAACGAGAACGGAACTCCTAACCAACTTCAAACAGACAACGGCCACTCACATATCTGATCATATACATGAGTGGCGATGTCATCGTAGGATGGTGAAAACGTACGTTCCCGATCAGCTATTAGCTGAATGGTTTATCAAATCCTTACTTCCTACAATCACGGAAGATGTGGCAAAAGGGGGAGTCGTAATAGAAGAGCAAGTCATCGCTCGTGCGCAATATCTGGACTTGGTCTATACTCAGTCTGGCATGCTCTACGACAAAATACCTGACGCCCCTAGACCAGAATTCTCAATTCCTCCTTCTCCTAAATCAAACAATGACTCTCACGACGGCGATGGCGTGATTGGAAAAATAGATACGAAATCGACAAAGGCTACATCTAAAAAGGCCTGTAAGATTTCTAGTCGAAATGCAAATGAGGAACTTCTTGCCTTGGAAGTAAATGTCATCTCGACCGATAAGGGCAAACAACTGAAGCAACCAGGGGGCAAGAAGAAAAAGAAAGGGAGAAAAAGGAAACCCCCTGCGGGGTGTCATATATGCGATGAGGATCATTGGACGAGAGATTGTCCACATATAGCTGAAGTTAAGAAACTCTTTAAGAGTTCGAAAACCCCAGCGGTATTGACTGATCCGTTTCCCAGCTCGGGAACCAAACTGGTTGCTAATCAAAATGCTTCCCGATCCCAAGTTCTTATGTTTTCTGTCTCAAGTCAGCAAAATGATGCTTTGACAAGGAATAAAGATTACAGGAATCCACGGCTGTCAAATAACAAGGCTAATAAACAACCTAGTAATTCGACGACAGCTTTAACCAAATTTGTGCCACCCATCATTCCTGAACCAATGATAAAGTCGCCAAAGGGAGTAGTACACAAATCGACATTTAATCCTCGTGCCAAAGTAGCACAGAATTATAATATAGTAGAGGACCTGGCCCAATCGCCGTCCGTTATGTCGACACTTGAGGTACCGCAAAATTGCCCCTCCCAACAGCAAGCTTTATTATCAGCAATAGGTGGGATTGGCCCAATGGATTCCAATCTTGTGGCCTTTGATCATAAAGAATATGACCCTCAGTTACCAGCTCAACTAGCTTTCATTATTCAAGTGAAAGCCCTCAACAAAACTGTTCATCGAACAATTATTGATGAGGGGGCATCTACATGTCTTATGTCGATGAGTTGCTGGAAAAATTTAGGCTCACCACCCTTGTCGAAATCGTCAACGACGTTAAAAGCATTTGATGGACGATCATACACTCCATACGGGATTTTAAGTAACTTGCAAGTTGAACTGGGGGGCAAAACAGTAGAAGTTGATGTTGAAGTAATCGATGGAAACCTCGATTACAACATCCTACTGGGAAGGCCCTGGATATATGCCATGGCCGCAGTTGTGTCAACCTACTTTAGGAAGATTGCATTTCCCTTTCAAGGAGTAATTACAGTCGTCGACCAACATACTTTCCTCCCCGACAGTTCACAAGTTACGGGAAGCACTCCAACGATCCATGGAAGCAATCATTCACTTCAAAACATTGGAGTAGGTCTCCTAAAAGACCCTGCCTTAATGGGTACTTTTGCTCTACCACCTGCGAGTAATCTGGCGGAAGTAGCCACAGTGGAAACCTACAATATGAAATCTTCTATATCTAATGGATTCAGAAGATTCTTAAACATTTTGTCAGCATGGATCATCGCCCTAATAGAAATACTGTAAATACAATGGGCTCCGAGGACGGTTCTTATCTCATGTCAACCTCGTTAAAAAATGAAAGAAGGAGTCATGAGGATAGTTCTTTTACTGTGTCAACCTCATTAAAAAATGAAACAAATCCCCTTTCCAAGTCTCAAAGGTAAACCTTCATTCCAACCACCGAGTTGAATGCAATGAAGCTTGGGGGGCATGCACCTCAATTTGAGTTATTATGCTGGGGGCATGCAAAATCATCGAGCAGTTTTAGCACAAAGTTCATGCTCGTTAAAAAATAAACGCAAGATACGAGCAATTTTAGCACACAATTCATGCTCGTTAAAAAATAAACGCAAGATCCGAGCAGTTTTAGCGCATAGTTCATGCTCGTTAAAAAATAAACATAAGTTTGAGCAGTGTTTTTCCGCGTTCAAGCTTGTTAAAAAATGAACCTATTCCGGTAAATAACCATTGTGTATGTAACTTTATCAGCCATTAAAGCCTTGGTCGTGTTCGCACCGTCACCTCCACTTTTCATTTGGCCGATCGTTCACCTCCATATGATTGTTTACCCATTTTGAGGAACAGTTGCGAAGAGTGATTTCACCTAGCCATCCTTGTGACACTGTCGTGATTGGAAAATTCCAACCTGTACCTGGAATCAGCTGCTAACCCTGTTTATCTCTCGTTCCTCAAAAGACGAGTCTTCTTTAAGCTCTTTTCATCTGACTCGTAAAATATGAAAAGATTGCCGAGTTTTGGCCTTCCAGCTCGTTAAAGCAACCGGAAGAGCTATCCCTCCTCTAGATTTTAATCTTTTTGGACCTGAGGGATTATTGCACAAAAAGATCGAGCGCTTGTTTTGTTCGGCTCGTTAAAACTATCAAAAACTCATCCCTTCTGTATTGTTTTATACTTTTTCGGACTTGAGGGATTAGATGACGAAAAAGGACTTTCGGAGTTGACTTTACGTACCTTTTCAGACTCTCTAAAAATGAAAAGGACCGAGTTATCTTTGTCGTTAGACTCATTAAAAGCATTAAATAGCGACAAACTTGTCTTTAGACGAGAACGAGTTTCACTATCGCTAGGCTCGTTAAAACATAGCGATGGGCTTGCCCGAAGGGCAAGTTATAGAACAAGCATATGTTATCCTCCTCAAGCTTGACAAAAATAAAGAGGTACTGGTCAGCAATGACTGGGGAAAAATTGGGAGAAATTCAAGAAGACTTTGATGATAGCAAGTCGCTCTTGAACATGACACTTTTCCTCCGTACCACAGTCGGGTTGGGTTGTTTCATTCACCGGCCACATCACCATGGTCTCGCCATACCATCCATATTTGGGGTAATGCTACCGATCCATCACATAAGTGTCGCCATATGTTCAAGAGAAGTCGTTCAGAAGAGTCAACCGTGTCCCATCCACTGCCATACATCATCTTTCATCCTTTCATGACCGCCACCCTGAATCATATGTCACATATCATTTTCACCTCCATTAAATTCATTAGCTCTGTTCCCTGTCACTGATGTGGGATTCATTAAGGCCCTCCTGTGATGGATCGCTTCTTGTCGACATCAGCTCATTATCCAAGAAGTTGATCTAGGAACAACCCCTTCAGTACTTTGAAGCTTGCATGCCACAATGGCAAGTTTCTCACTTCCGGCAACAAGTATATATCAATGACCTTCGATCGAAAGATTTTGCGTGGTGTTCGACGCCAAGTCCTTTATTCACACCACGCGAATTGTACTACAGTACCTTGAGGGTCATTATCATTATCGGTGATTCCTCTCGCGCTTGTTAACGGTTTACATCATTGACCGGTAATCAAGCGATGTCTTTCCATGTTCGACTTCAGAACAATTCTCACATGGATCGACTTGTACTTAGAGTGAAGATCGAACGAGTTTGAAGACCCCGGATCTAGTTTCATCCATCCGGGCTGCGATATATATTCAGGAAAGATAAATAAATTGACATGTACATCATTACAGCAGATAATCATCCTACTCAAAGGATGATAATTTCATCAAAATTATCAGTCTGTCATCAGACGATTGTCTGTTCTATGTACAGAAAAATGAATTTATAAAGCTGAGAATGGGAATGCCCGCCTCAGCTAGATCATGAAAGTAGTATGAAAAATAATGTATTGCATTGTATTGTATTACAGGTCTCCTCCCAGCATTGGATGAACTTCAGATCCCCCTAATAAAGCATTTCGCCCGATAAACAGCCTCATACTTTAGGGGGCAACTGTTATAGACATTTTTGTGCCTTGCAGCATTGAGCATGAAATGTCCATAATCTAAGGGATCCAAAGTCCCTAAACATGTTGTTCCTACCCCTAGAGGAACAAGGCTAACAAACCACAGCAATTCACAAAAGTTCTCCACCTGAAACTGCTAAAAAACAAGTCAATTCAGGATCATGTCAACTGCTCCACTGACCATCTGCGCTGAATGTCAATGGCTCCACTGGCTACCTGCGCTGAATGTCAACTCCAACCCTGGCTACCTGCGCTGAGCGAGATTGGACAAGTGGCAGACTCATTCCTCAAGGTGTCAGAACCTAGGAAGCTTCCAAAATGACACTTGCCTCAGGGAATTCGACTGGTGATGAGTAAGAGGTTCCGAACCTCCAAGTGGACTCAAGAACTGACAGAGGGAGAGGACACTAGTCAGATCTCAAGCTGACTCATCCTCTCTCCAAACATCTATATATGGATCTCTCCTCCATGAGATCTGAAAGGCTGGAATTTTGTGAATGCAAAGAATTGTTGTTGGTTTGAGACTGGAATCATTGGGTGCTTAATGCTTTGAAGGGGCTGAAGATAGGAATTCCATTTGCTGGGAAGGCGATGCTGGATTGGAGCCCTCTGGGTTGTATCTCTTCCTGAACCTTGTTATTCATCAATAAAGCTATCTTGGTTTCTCCTATATGCTGATGTATTTTGATGTATGAATGTATTAGTGTATTTGGTTTATTTCTAATCCTAAACTAGTTATGAATGTGAACATCTGTCTTTGTGTAGTGTTCTTCTCTTGTCTCAAGTAGCTGTTCTCTTGTCGCAAGTAGCTGTTCTCTTGTGATCTTGCAGGAAGTTGTAGCTGGATAAGCAAGAAGGCAAGTAGCTGTGAACACCCAAAGAGAAGGGAGATTGGATCGAGGGACAAACGGAAGACACCGGTAAGTCTATTGATCTCTCTTCTTTCACATTTCATAAAGGAAGAAACCAGTATAGCTGTACTCGTTTGTTGCTAAGGCACTATCACACCTTAGGTGGATAGGATCATCCTGCATAGGCATTTTTCCCCACAACAAATTGGCGACTCCACTGGGGATATTTGTTTAGTCATTTTATTTGTGTTTCTATCATTTGTTTGCATCATAGACTTGACAGCAACAGTCGAACTGCATCTTTCCTGGATGCAAAGTAGAAAGTTGCTGCTTTGATCCAGTTACTGGACTTGTCTATGATCTTAACAATGGATCCACAAATGATTTGATGATCATTGTGATAGATCTTAGTAGCTTTCAAAGCATCCCTTTGATTATACCTTGCTTGTGTTTCTGATTTGGCCTGAAACTATTGATTTTTGAGCAATTTGTGACCCAGAACTCAGGAGAAACGAGAGTTTCTCCTTCAGCACAACTGCTGTGAAGGCAGTCTGCATTTCAACGCAGGTCCTGTGAAGGCTACCTGCGCTGAATGTCAAACCCACAGTGTTGAGGTTGCGCTGAACCAGTTTGGCCTTGTGCAGCTGGGGTTCTCTGCTCTCTGTTGCCCTGTTTTGATCTCTGTTTTTTGTAGCCTTTAACCATCATAGGTACCAGTCAGATAACTCCTTTTCTTTGCTTGAATTCCGCCTCCTTTTGTACAAAAAGACTGTGAGTGTTTTTATGTGTTTGTGGCGTCATTTACAGTTTTCCTTTGCATGAGTAAAATAGTCATCCTGTAGCCTTTGATTCAAATCTGATTGATTGTGATCTTAGAAGAGAGTTCATTGGCTGTTTGCAGATTGATTATAGATTTACTTTTGATTATTGGTTTGAATTTGTCTCTTTTAAGTGTCAAAACAAGTCTTTATTTCGAAAATCATTAAGTAGTGTAATCTCTTCTACCCTCTCTGATTTCGAAAAAGTGAACTTGTTTGTATTGATCATTTAAAAGCAAATTCGAAGTTGTACAAAAAAAAATTCTTTGTAGGCATCAATACTAAGAAAGTGGAAAACAAACACCTGCATTGTGCATTTACATTGGATAAGTTTGCATGTTGGATTTAGGAAAAGTGCATTAGAGTGTGCTGATTGCTCTTTGAGAAAAGATGGTGTCTTTCTTTTCCCTTAGTAGCTAGGATTTTCAAAGTTGAAAAGATATAAAGCTTGCTTATCATCTTTAGACTGCATTTAGGAATTTGTATCATACATCTCGTGGTGAACCTTGAAAGGCAAACTTTAAAAAGATCAACCTAAAATAAATTAAATGAACTTAACAACGCTTTGTAACATAACGCACAACATAGAGGTCTAGGCTAGAGACGTGTTCCGACGTCGTTAAGCCTAGTGACTGTCGATCTCGTGGAAGGTGGGTGATTCCTCCTAAGGGACGATAGCGCTAGTACGGATTGTGTTCCCACGTACCGTCGTGTATATATTGGGAGACCCCTATAGGCATATATCCTTTATCCTTAGGAAGCCGTGTCGGCCGCCCTACTGATCGCAATGCAGTGAACACAACATTCACGAAGATCGACCGCCCGTACCCTAAAAAGTATTCTACGGTTTTGCGAAAAGTTTGGCACACCCTCTACCTAGAACTCCAGAGCAGTTCCTTTTGGCCTTTTCAGACTCTATAATGGAAAAAGTCCATCCGAGCATTTGTCACTTCGGGCTCGTTAAAACATCGAAGGAGACTAGAGTCATCTTTAGCTTTTTCTCGACTCTTTAAAATTGAAAAAGCAAGTTGTGTCAAAGCGTCTAAAATTTATTTTAAACGGAATAATCATCACCATTCCCTCGTTGGTCTTCGAAGTTAGTCTCTTTTCATCGCAAGTTCTTGTAGAATCGCTAGAAAATCTTTTGGATAGAATAAATATGTCTGAACAACCGTCGACATCTAGGACTGTGTCATCTGACACAGCAGCAGCAGAACCTCCTGCTGCTACTCCAACGATGTTCAATGGTATACCATCTGTCCCGGCAAGTTATCAACAACAAGCCGGAGTCCCATCAGGGACTGCTTCAACAACATGGTTAGTTCCTATTTCTTCATCCGGATTATCATCTAGTATTTCTTACGTTGAAACTCAACAAATTGATCCAATGTGTCTTCAAAGGCCAATCTACCCTTTAAGTACTGGATTTCTGCCATATGGAGGGCAGTATGCCTTTTCATTGTTCCCTCCCGGAGAACAACCATATGGGAGTTTACAACAAAGTTTAGGTCAAACTGGAATTACATCCAGTGGTTGGGTACCAATACTGCCTCAGCAACCAAGGGTTTTATATTCAATGCAACCAGTCCACCCTGTGTCGAATATTCCCACTATACCTGCTATGGTGAATGCGTCGCAAGTACAAGCGCTACCTGTTGTATGTCAACCCCAACAGCCTCAGGTTGCAATACAACAGCCTCTTGTCTCAACGACTCAATCACAACCTCAGGTTAGTACCTCCTTATCTGGAGTGACTCAGGCTCAAACAAGTACTATGACTCCTCATCTTGGTCAATCATCTAGTATTGGACAACAGCAAATGGTCCAACAACCAGGGCTGGTTCAATCAGAACAACCGCCATTCCAGCAATCATATCAAAGACCTGAGCAACAAGTCTTTGTAAGTAATGGGCAACCATATTATAGTGGTTATGCCCATCAACCTTCTCAAAGTTGCCAGCATTATGCTGGTATCCAAGACCCACTGCTCAGGAAATTCCATCGTATCCTGCGTATGCTTCGCCTAACCTGAATCAACAGTTGCCCTTTGTAGCAACTCTAGAATTACCAGATCTAAACCAGCTGACAAATGATCCAATTGCTTATGCCCCTTGGTGGCCAGCGATTCCGCATAAACTTCCGTCAGATATTCCTAAATTTAATGGAAATCCAGGTGAAGATCCATCGAATCACGTGATGACATTTCATCTATGGTGTTCATCAAACACCCTAAACGATGATTCGATAAGGCTTCGCCTTTTTCAGAGGACGTTAACGGGTCCAGCGGCAAAATGGTATATTGAGTTGCCTAGAGCTTCGTTCGACAACTTCAGTACCTTAGCCACGACTTTCTTAACCCATTTTCAATTACCGATAAGGTATGAAACGAGAACGAAACTCCTAACCAACTTCAAACAGACAACGGCCACTCACATATCTGATCATATACATGAGTGGCGATGTCGTCGTAGGATGGTGAAAACGTACGTTCCCGATCAGCTATTAGCTGAATGGTTTATCAAATCCTTACTTCCTACAATCACGGAAGATGTGGAAAAAGGGGGAGTCGTAACAGAAGAGCAAGTCATCACTCGTGCGCAATATCTGGACTTGGTCTATACTCAGTCTGGCACGCTCTACGACAAAATACCTGACGCCCCTAGACCAGAATTCTCAATTCCTCCTTCTCCTAAATCAAACAATGACTCTCACGACGGCGATGGCGTGATTGGCAAAATAGATACGAAATCGACAAAGGCTACATCTAAAAAGGCCTGTAAGATTTCTAGTCGAAATGCAAATGAGGAACTTCTTGCCTCGGAAGTAAATGTCATGTCGACCGATAAGGGCAAAAAACTGAAGCAACCAGGGGGCAAGAAGAAAAAGAAAGGGAGAAAAAGGAAACCCCCTGCGAGGTGTCATATATGCGATGAGGATCATTGGACGAGAGATTGTCCACATATAGCTGAAGTTAAGAAACTCTTTAAGAGTTCAAAAACCCCAGCGGTATTGACTGATCTGTTTCCCAGCTCGGGAGCCAAACTGGTTGCTAATCAAAACGCTTCCCGATCCCAAGTTCTTATGTTGTCTGTCTCAAGGCAGCAAAATGATGCTTTGACAAGGAATAAAGATTACAGGAATCCACGGCTGTCGAATAACAAGGCTAATGAACAACCTAGTAATTCGACGACAACTTTAACCAAATTTGTGCCACCCATCATTCCTGAACCAATGATAAAGTCGCCAAAGGGAGTATTACACAAATCGAAATTTAATCCTCGTGCCAAAGTAGCACAGAATTATAATATAGTAGAGGACCTGGCCCAATCGCCGTCCGTTATGTCGACACTTGAGGTACCGCAAAATTGCCCCTCCCAAGAGCAAGCTTTATTATCAGCAATAGGTAAGATTGGCCCAATGGATTCCAATCTTGTGGCCTTTGATCATAAAGAATATGACCCTCAGTTACCAGCTCAACTAGCTTTCCTTATTCAAGTGAAAGCCCTCAACAAAACTGTTCATCGAACAATTATTGATGAGGGGGCATCTACATGTCTTATGTCGATGAGTTGCTGGAAAAATTTAGGCTCACCACCCTTGTCGAAATCGTCAACGACGTTAAAAGCATTTGATGGACGATCATACACTCCATACGGGATTTTAAGTAACTTGCAAGTTGAACTGGGGGGCAAAACAGTAGAAGTTGATGTTGAAGTAATCGATGGAAACCTCGATTACAACATCCTACTGGGAAGGCCCTGGATATATGCCATGGCCGCAGTTGTGTCGACCTACTTCAGGAAGATTGCATTTCCCTTTCATGGAGGAATTACAGTCGTCGACCAACAAACTTTCCTCCCCGACAGTTCACAAGTTACGGGAAGCACTCCAACGATCCATGGAAGCAATCATTCACTTCAAAACATTGGAGTAGGTCTCCTAAAAGACCCTGCCTTAATGGGTACTTTTGCTCTACCGCCTGCGAGTAATCTGGCGGAAGTAGCCACAGTGGAAACCTACAATATGAAATCTTCTATATCTAATGGATTCGGAAGATTCCTAAACATTTTGTCAGCATGGATCATCGCCCTAATAGAAATACTGTAAATACAATGGGCTCCGAGGACAGTTCTTATCTCGTGTCAACCTCATTAAAAAATGAAACAAGGAGTCATGAGGATAGTTCTTTTACTGTGTCAACCTCATTAAAAAATGAAACAAATCCCCTTTCCAAGTCTCAAAGGTAAACCTTCATTCCAACCACCGAGTTGAATGCAATGAAGCTTGGGGGGCATGCACCTCGATTTGAGTTATTATGTTGGGGGCATGCAAATTCATCGAGCAGTTTTAGCACAAAGTTCATGCTCGTTAAAAAATAAACGCAAGATACTAGCAGTTTTAGCACACAGTTCATGCTCGTTAAAAAATAAACGCAAGATCCGAGCAGTTTTAGCGCATAGTTCATGCTCGTTAAAAAATAAACATAAGTTTGAGCAGTGTTTTTCCGCGTTCAAGCTCGTTAAAAAATGAACCTATTCCGGTAAATAACCATTGTGTATGTAACTTTATCAGCCATTAAAGCCTTGGTCGTGTTCGCACCGTCACCTCCACTTTTCATTTGGCCGATCGTTCACCTCCATATGATTGTTTACCCATTTTGAGGAACAACTGCGAAGAGTGATTTCACCTAGCCATCCTTGTGACACTGTCGTGATTGGAAAATTCCAACCTGTACCTGGAATCAGCTGCTAACCCTGTTTATCTCTCGTTCCTCAAAAGACGAGTCTTCTTTAAGCTCTTTTCATCTAACTCGTAAAATATGAAAAGATTGCCGAGTTTTGGCCTTCCAGCTCATTAAAGCAACCGGAAGAGCTATCCCTCCTCTAGATTTTAATCTTTTTGGACCTGAGCGATTATTGCACAAAAAGATCGAGCGCTTGTTTTGTTCGGCTCGTTAAAACTATCAAAAACTCATCCCTTCTGTATTGTTTTATAGTTTTTCAGACTTAAGGGATTAGATGACGAAAAAGGACTTTCGAAGTTGACTTTACGTACCTTTTCAGACTCTCTAAAAATGAAAAGGACCGAGTTATCTTTGTCGTTAGACTCGTTAAAAGCATTAAATAGCGACAAACTTGTCTTTAGACGAGAATGAGTTTCACTATCGCTAGGCTCGTTAAAACATAGCGATGGGCTTGCCCGAAGGGAAAGTTATAGAACAAGCATATGTTATCCTCCTCAAGCTTGACAAAAATAAAGAGGTACTGGTCAACAATGACTAGGGAAAAATTGGGAGAAACTCAAGAAAACTTTGATGATAGCAAGTCGCTCTTGAACATGACACTTTTCCTCCGTACCACAGTCGGGTTGGGTTGTTTCATTCACCGGTCACATCACCATGGTCTCGCCATACCATACATATTTGGGGTAATGCTACCGATCCATCGCATAAGTGTCACCATATGTTCAAGAGAAGTCGTTCAGAAGAGTCAACCGTGTCCCATCCACTGCCATACATCATCTTTCATCCTTTCATGACCGCCACCCTGAATCATATGTCACAGATCGTTTTCACCTCCATTAAAGTCATTAGCTCCATTCCGTGTCACTGATGTGGGATTCATTAAGGCCCTCCTGTGACGGATCGCTTCTTGTCGACATCAGCTTATTATCCAAGAAGTTGATCTAGGAACAACCCCTTTAGTACTTTGAAGCTTTCATGCCACAATGGCAAGTTTCTCACTTCCGGCGACAGGTATATATCAATGACCTTCGACCGAAAGATTTTGCGTGGTGTTCGACGCCAAGTCCTTTATTCACACCACGCGAATTGTACTACAGTACCTTGAGGGTCATTATCATTATCGATGATTCCTCTCTCGCTTGTTAACGGTTTACATCATTGACCGGTAATCAAGCGATGTCTTTCCATGTTCGACTTCAGAACAATTCTCACATGGATCGACTTGTACTTAGAGTGAAGATCGAACGAGTTTGAAGACCCCAGATCTAGTTTCATCCATCCGGGCTGCGATATATATTCAGGAAAGATAAAGAAATTGACATGTACATCATTACAGCAGATAATCATCCTACTCAAAGGATGATAATTTCATCAAAATTATCAGTCTATCATCAGACGATTGTCTGTTCTATGTACAGAAAAATGAATTTATAAAGCTGAGCATGGGAATGCCCGCCTCAGCTAGATCATGAAAGCAGTATGAAAAATAATGTATTGCATTGTATTGTATTACAGGTCTCCTCCCAGCATTGGATGAACTTCGGATCCCCCTGATAAAGCATTTCGCCCGATAAACAGCCTCATACTTTAGGGGGCAACTGTTATAGACATTTTTGTGCCTTGCAACATTGAGCATGAAATGTCCATAATCTAAGGGATCCAAAGTCCCTAAACATGTTGTTCCTACCCCTAGAGGAACAAGGCTAACAAACCACAGCAATTCACAAAAGTTCTCCACCTGAAACTGCTAAAAAACAAGTCAATTCAGGATCATGTCAACTGCTCCACTGACCATCTGCGCTGAATGTCAATGGCTCCACTGGCTACCTGCGCTGAATGTCAACTCCAACACTGGCTACCTACGCTTAGCGAGATTGGACAAGTGGCAGACTCATTCCTCAAGGTGTCAGAACCCAGGAAGCTTCCAAAAGGACACTTGCCTCAGGGAATTCGACTGGTGATGAGTAAGAGGTTCCGAACCTCCAAGTGGACTCAAGAACTGACAGAGGGAGAGGACACTAGTCAGATCTCAAGCTGACTCATCCTCTCTCCAAACATCTATATATGGATCTCTCCTCCATGAGATCTGAAAGGCTGGAATTTTGTGAATGCAAAGAATTGTTGTTGGTTTGAGACTGGAATCATTGGGTGCTTAAGTCTTTGAAGGGGCTGAAGATAGGAATTCCATTTGCTGGGAAGGAGATGCTGGATTGGAGCCCTCTGGGTTGTATCTCTTCCTGAAACTTGTTATTCATCAATAAAGCTATCTTGGTTTCTCCTATATGCTGATGTATTTTGATGTATGAATGTATTAGTGTATTTGGTTTATTTCTAATCCTAAACTAGTTATGAATGTGAACATCTGTCTTTGTGTAGTGTTCTTCTCTTGTCTCAAGTAGCTGTTCTCTTGTCGCAAGTAGCTGTTCTCTTGTGATCTTGCAGGAAGTTGTAGCTGGATAAGCAAGAAGGTAAGTAGCTGTGAACACCCAAAGAGAAGGGAGATTGGATCGAGGGACAAACGGAAGACACCGGTAAGTCTATTGATCTCTCTTCTTTCACATTTCATAAAGGAAGAAACCAGTATAGCTATACTCGTTTGTTGCTAAGGCACTGTCACACCTTAGGTGGATAGGATCGTCCTGCATAGGCATTTTTCCCCACAACAGCATCTCACAATATTCTTTTTCTTCTTAACTTAAGAACTTGAACAGGACTTTTCTAAGTCTAAGTTATATTCACAGCTTTTAAGATTATACAGATCTAACTACGTAAATAAAGTAACCAGTTATGTACAGATATTAACCCTAATATTAATGATTTTGCAGTAAATAAAATAACTAGTTATGTACAGATAATAACCCTACTGCTAATGATTTTCCAGTAAATAAAATAACCAATTTTGTACAGATAATAACCCTACTGTTAATGATTTTCCAGTAAATAAAATAACCAGTTCTGTACAGATAATAACCCTACTATTAATGATTTTCCAAGTAATATCATTTTAGAGTTAAGTGCTCCAGCTCTGTCTTTTCCAAATTACAATTAAAGACACATAATATAGTTTATTCAACAGAATAGTTCCAGGAAGGTACCACCTACCTGAGTTGTCTTAAGAAGGAAAGAACCTCAATGGTAGGAGTCACCTTTGTTATCTGTTGTTTTTCATCCACCCGACCGTGAGATTTGCCTTCAGGACCAAATCTCCCCCCAAGCTTGCTCGCAAGACCTCTGTCTTCTGCAAGTTTTCACTCAGTGCTAATGCTATCTGGTCATCACCATACTTAGCATTCCCTTATCGTCTGACATTTCAGCACGATTTTTTTCCTCCCCTTACTCCCTTTTCTTTGGAGTATTCATAGCTATGGGAGGTAGTTAAGGTTTCTGGAAACTGCCTTTTCTAACTTCCTTGTTATGAGAAGTTACAAGATCTGCTAATACTCAAATCATTTCCAATCTTCAATAATTAACAATATTATTCACCTCAAATAAATAATAACAATAATTATCTAGTTTGTTTCTTATTGTGGTAAAATAAAAATATTTACAGTTTTCTGGGGACATTACATGCTCGCTATGATGCTGGTGATGTCATATCTTAATGTCCTTATCTACGAACAACTTGATGTATTCATGGGTAGGCAAGTCCATAGACACTTGATTGATTGCATCCCCAAGTGTGCTCTGAACGCTGTCTTCATCTCTACTCTCCCAGAAACCATTGTACCTATACTGCTGAGAGGCAGATGAACACTTGTGATAATTGGATACATTGCAACACTCATGGTAAGAAATCTGTCAGTCGAAAACCAAAATGAACATGAGAAATGACTTGCAACATACCTAGGTGAATGATCATGAGGGTTGCGCAATTTAGGCAGGGAGGTTAGGAGACCGACTGCCAAGACTGCACAAGGCACAGTCTAGGCTGCTGGGAGACTGACTACATGTTGGATCTACATAATGCATAATCCAATCTGGCTACTATCCACTGGGATTGTGCAATGCATAATTCCAGCTGGGAAGGATTGCTGACCCAGGGACAAATTTGCGCAATTTCTTGGGCCAAGCAACCACTATCCTCCAGAAATGCGCAAAACAGTTCTGGAGGCCAGTGCTGGGCAGGAATGCGCATTTCTGGAGAGGAAGGTGAGCCTTCCTTCCCCAGATTGCGCAATGCAGCCTTGGTGGAGGCACAGTCTGGGCCAAGGTTGGATAAACCCATTGATGGGCAACTGAAAGCAAATAAGGCAATGAATGCATGGTGACACTGTTATAGCTCTGATACCACCATAAATATTATAGATCTGATATGAAAATATAATACAATGCAAATAAACCCAGAAATAATATGAAAATATAAATAAACCCAAGAATAACAACAAAAACAACAAAAACCTATTTTATTGAAAGGTTTAGAGGGTGTAAATTATTAGGATGAGAAAATATCCTAGTATTCAAACCTAGGAAAGACCCTATTCTTCATTCACAAAACTATGAGTTAGAATGGTGAAGAATTATATAAATGGATGAAAGGGAATGGTCTCATATGTTTCGAAATGATTTGGATTATTTTCCTAATAAATGATACAAATTGGAAGAAGATTATTGCCAATGATTACACTAAAAAGAATATGTTATGGATCTAACCTAGAAATATATGAGAATACAAATAAACCCAATAAATAACAAGATATGAATATAGATATAAATGATTCACTTTATTGATCAAACCCTTAAGGTAGGGAAACACCATACATTCACTCCTTAAGGAAGGAGAACACTCCACAAGCCATATGCTTGTTCATACAATAATCCTTGACACCTCTCAATGTGGAGTCTCCAGCCTCTATATAGGCCTCACACATACAATACCATGGGTCATTACTATGGTTACCTCAATGCCATCTATCTAATACCATGGGCTTATTACATTATTTTTAACTACTTTTGGTCCCTTACATGATATGGGTTAACCACCTTATTTATTACTATGGCCCATCCCATTATTACATTATTCCCCTAGGTACATCCCTTTGTACCCCATTTACCCCCCCTAGGTATACTACATTCCACCCCCCTTAACATGTTTTGTCCCCGAAACATGGAAAGAACACAAATAATAAGATCTACTCAAAAGAGTAGTCCACTGGTACCATGCACGTGCATCTAGCCATCTAAGAGAAAGGTGAACCCTCAATCTCGTTGGTGCCTCACTCGCTTGAGATAGAAGTTTGTTACACTAAAAAATGTCACCTTGACTACTTACAGTTAGTATGGCTCCAATCAACAAGTCATGCTACCCTCTTAGGCAAGTCTCATGCCTCTGTTATCCATCTCAAACTCAAAGAAGAGAGAAAGTCTTGTAAAAATCATGTTTATCTCTGGGGTCGCAGGTTCTCTCTAGCCTTACCTGCGGGGACGCTGACCATGTTCACAAAATCTGCGTCCATGGACGCTCTGTATGTTAAGGGACAGGTGCGTCCCTCTGTAAAAGGCAAAATGCGCGAGTTTTATCTTGAAAAAGTTACTTGTGGTTACTTCTAGAACATTCTAGAGGTCGGTTTGATGAAATGGATGCGCCTCCAGTTGGTTCATGTATCTCTATTAAGGGGGAACTTATCCCATCAATAAGGGAGCTATCCCACCCATAGAGGGGGATGATCCCATTGATAGTGGACCTGAATAACCTCTTTACAGCACTATAAATGAAGGCATTGAGCCAGAAGGAGAGGAGGTTGGAGCTATACATTTTCTTTGGGTAAATGCTGCAGGATTTAGGTCTTCCATTAGAGCCTTTGTGAGGAGAGATTGTCTTCACTTGATTCTACTTGGGAGAGGGTGAGCTTTGTCAAAGTAGAGGAAAACCCTTGATGGACCCTGGGAGGAACTTGCACAACACCAAGGCCAGGTTGTAAGAGTTTCTTTGTTTCGTTATTAATACAAACTGGTTTATTTTTCTCAATAGCTTGTGTTAATGAGTTATTTCATGTGTTCCTTGGTCTGCATGTTGAATATATGTTTTATTATATGAAATGCAAGTGCTTGGTAATTGTTTGATTGTTTGTGGTTGCAGGAATTGACTTGAAGGAGGAGCTCATCCGGATCGTCAAGAACGGACTTCAACAACAGCGTTTTGGAATAAGGTAAGCCTAAACACTTGTAGTTTTCATGTTGTAAAAGGTGTATTTAGAGAAAGATCACTCCATTTTGTCTTGTTTGTCATTAGAATGTCTTAGACTTCTAGGAAGGTCAGTCGTGTCCGCACCCTTGACAGATTCCGTGTGACAAATTGGCGACTCCGCTGGGGAATCCATTAATGAGAGAGTCTTTTCCTTTATATGAACTTTGCTTTGAGAAAATCATTTTTATTTTCTGGTTTTTGACTGTGAGAATTAGTATTTGGGTGGCTTAGCTGTAGCTTTAGTTGGCTTTAGTTTTTCTTCTTTTTTCCAGAAAGACGCAGTCTCTGTGTGCTGCACAGTGCGTCCTTGGACGCGCTGTTGTCGACTGCACAGTGCGGGGCCGCACCTGTGACAACGGCTGGCCTGCGTCTTCCTGTAAAAGTTAAGAAAATTCCATTTTTGCATTAAATTACTTTTAGATTTTGTTTTTTCTTAGTGTTTTCTGCCCAGATCCTTTAGTACCCTGTCAAGAATTCTCACCTGAACTCGTTTTGTGAGCTTTGAGTGTTTTAGTGGTTTTCAACGAAGTTTAGACCTAGGGTTTGATTTTTGGTAAGGCTTTGTAGTGACTTTGAGCTTAGAAAGTTGTCCAGCCTTAGATATCTCTGGTTAGTCAACCTTCTTAGAAGTTGAGCCTGCCGTAAAGTCTCCTTGTTTGAGCAACTTGTCATTTGAGTTGTTTTGGGTCAAATTTCGAATTGCTTGTTTTTAAAGTATTGATTTCCATTTTCAAAAAAGACAAAAAGATTAGAATTTTGTTTTGACTAGTTTTTGGTTCTGCAATAAGCTAGTCCTTGATTTGATTGTGATCAAGTAAAACACCTTAGAAATAATCATTGTTAGTTTTGGCCTCGTTAAGATTGCTTAGAGTAAATTTGCCTTTAGTTTGCTTATGAGTGCATTTTCATAGATTTTAAGAGTTTTTAAGATTGATTTTTGGTTATATTAGATTTATTTGCTTTATTAAAAGAAAAATACAAAAACATCTTCTTAAAAGTCTTGTTTCAAGTAGCTTTTTGTTTTCAAAAGAAGAAAAGAGTTTTTCGTGCATGTAAAGAGAAGTTATGTTTTTATGCTTGGAAAAGAAAAACGAATTGTTTCTTTGATTGTCTTCAATTAAGAAGTTGCTTTTATAAGGATTGCATTCTCTCAACTTTTTAGTTAAGCAATTCATCGAAAAAGTAAAGTAGTGGATAAATCATTTTAGGTGCATTTTGTAGTGGTTTCGAGTCGAGTCAACATACCACTAGTTTCACTTCCATCACCTTTTGACTTAAGAAACAACCTTAAAAGTAACGCTTAAATTAAAATCAATCTAGTAATCTTTATTTTTCTAGGGCTCTGAAGCACCAACATAGCTTAGGCTAGGGTCTTGGAGTAGGTGAGTACTTAACTCTCCAAGACTACAAAACCAAACAGATAGTCTATCTTGAGTAGAACAAATCCAATTGTTTCAGTTACATTCTGGGAAAGCTCCTCTTAAAGGAGAAACACGAGCTCGTGTCCGAACCAGTGAGGGGATCATTCCTCCCTCGTTGGGAACGACGCCAGGCAGTACGTATTACAAACGGTAAACCTCGGATTAACCATTGTCGAGGAGCCAGGGGTCACTTATCGGTAAACCTTGGATTGTTGTCAAGGAGCCGGTAAGGGGATTGGAGCTTGCTACTCTGCCCTTGCGTGCTGTCGGAGTTTAGACTGTTCCCCCAGGTGTAATTGTTGTGATTGGTAACCTTAGTGGCCATAATATCTAGGATTCTACCCAAGGTGACGGTGGAGGGAAGGTCCCACTGTACCTGGAGCAGACGTCGGTTATACTCACTTGGATTTTCTGGGGGGTTCGCTTCACTTCGAGACGGTTAAAGTGGAGGAACTTGGTCCAGTCTATTCATTAAGCAGGTTGCCGGGGTAACTGTTCCACCCACTATTTCTGTACTGAATCCTGCGAGGTTGGGCCTAATCACCAACTAGCGCTTTTGGTCCGGAAGACTACTGTTTGTGTGTGGTTTGACGCTCTAGATTATTTAGGCGTGTGCTTCAAATTTGATTGGTTCTTTAGAAGACTTTAGGTGGTTTGATTTGAAATTTTTTACTTTGATTTCGTGTGTTGTAGTTAAAATCTTTAATTGTGGCGGAATTACCGAGACAGTCCCGTAGACTTCGGGGCAAGTCTCCTGAGATTGTTACCGGGATAGATTTGTTAAGAAAACTCCGTAAATCGCGGGGTGAATCTCCTGAAAACATTCCGGGTCATTTAGAAGGGTTAAAGGTCCTTGTAACTCCTCCTAGTGGCAGTAGAGTAGGTTCACCTGAAGAAGGAGAATCTTCTTTGGTAGTCCATCCAGATTACCAAAGATTAGAAACAGGTTACAATCCCGAAGCTGTTACAGTTTCCGAGCTTGCTGGTAGTTTTTCATCTGCCAGTGAAACAGGCGAAGAACCTGAAATTTCAGAACCTGTTACTCCAACTCCTAGTGTTCCTGATTCACCAAGAATAGAAAGAATTATCACCGAAAATCTTCCTGTTGGATTAATTGCTATAGAAGAACTTGTTCCAGAGGAAGAAATAGGCGTTTCTGATTCTGAAGATCTAATTACCCTTGATCTAAGGGAGCGTGAATCCATCTTTTACAGTCCTCCTAGAAGTGAGTCTTGGTACCTTGCATTAACCAATTTTTTAGACAACTCAGTAGGTTTTTCTACACCTCGTACTCCGGTTCCACCTAGAGGAATTCATTCTCCTGTAAATATGTCTGGTCAGTCGTCTGTGTTTTCGCAAAGTCCTGAATCATTTTTACATGGCGGTCCTTCTGTTCCTACTGGGTATCAGTCACTTTCTGGTACCTTTGCGGGAGCATCTCCTCAACCTGTTGATCATGGGTTATTAGTTGGAAACAGTGGTAATGTACCATTGAGTATAGGTGAAGTTTATATGATGTCAGGTTCAACTCCCATTAACCAACCTCAAGGTGGCCAATTACCGCCTGGGGGGCAACCTTCGTTAATGCCTGGGGGGCAACCTCAAGGTACTTCATTTGTGACTGGGGGGCAACCTCAAGGGTATCAACCCCAAGGGTATCAACCCCAGCCTCAATACGTACCCCAAAGTCAACCTCAGTATCAGTATCAACCTCAAGGATGGCAACCTCAAGGATGGCAACCCCAAGGGTATCAACCCCAAGGGTATCAACCTCAAGGATACCAACCTCAAGGTCAAGGTCAACCCCAGTATTCGTATTTACCTCAAGGTTATCAACCTACGGGTCAATACCCTGGTCAAGGTTATCAACCACCTCAAGGGCAATCATATGGGACTACACCTTACAGTTATCAACCCTATCCTCAATACGGCTATGGATCTCAGTATCCTCAACCTGTTACGAGTCAATACCCTGGAATGTTAACATGGGATCCGTCACAGGGTCAACAGATGTCGCAACCAAGTATACAGTCGGTACCTCAAGCAGGACAACCTGCAGTTCCTGGTCCACCCCAGCAACCGCAACTTGTCCAGTCAAGTGTTCAGACCCCTGTAACTTCTGTAGTTACTCAGCCGCCAATTGCACCGAGTACTCCACCTCACACGGCTGCAGCAGCTACCGCTTCATCTACCATGCTTACATCTGGAGTATCGGCAGCTCCGGTTTCTACTGTCCCTGTAACCGTTCCTCAGACATCTGTACCGTTGTCTGGACCCACGGTTCAAACCACAGTCCAGATGCCTGCAGGTCAACCTGGTACAAGTACGGTTGTTACTACTCAACCTCAATTTGTTCAACCTCCGTACCAGGGACAGTATCAACCTGGTCAAGCTGCCCAACAACCGGTTTACCAGTATCAACCGTATCCTGGGTACAATTATCAACCACCTCAACAACCCCAGTACGGTCCGGTTAATCCTGGTTTTCCAGGAGGATATAATATCCCCAATGCGAATCCTGTTCCTAGTTATCCTGGATATCCTCCTCCTGGGGCTGGTATTGTGACTCAGAGTTTCCGAGATCCTAACCGGCAGTTACCATTTATTGCGACTTTAGATTTACCCGACTTGACGCGCCTAACGAACGATCCAATTCAATATCTTCCGTTCTGGCCGCCAATGCCAAATAAGTTGCCCAGCGATATACCCAAGTTCGAAGGTAAGTCTGGAGAGGATCCGTCTAATCACGTGATGACTTACCACCTCTGGTGTGCATCAAATTCCATCTCAGATGATTCTATCCGCTTACGTCTTTTCCAGCGTACACTCATTGGTCTCGCAGCCAAGTGGTACATTGAGTTGCCACGGGCTTCTTTTTACAACTTTAGCCAGTTAGCTACTTCATTCTTAACTCATTTTCAGTTACCAGTCAGATACGATAATGGTACAGAATTATTAACTTCGCTAAAACAATCGACATCCACGTACATTTCTGATCACATCCATGAGTGGAGACGTCGAAGGAGATTAGTGAAAGTTTTTATCCCGGACCAAATTTTAGCTGAATGGTTTGTAAAATCATTATTACCAAGAATTACTGAAGATGTAGCTAAGGCCGGCGTAGTTACTGAGGAGCAAGTCATTGCTCAGGCACAATACCTTGACTTAGTTTACACTCAGTCGGGTACGTTACACGAGAAAATTCCGGATCTTCCAAAGTCAAACCAAATCGCTGCTGCTCCTTCGGGATCTCATGCCGCTGATGGTATGATCGGTATCGTGACTACGAAGAGTAAGAAGAAGTCTTCCAAGACCTCCAATACTCCAATTATCACTTTGCCTGATTCTCCGACAGGAGAGTCTTCTCCTCCTGAACTTACCGCCGACATTCACGCTGTAGAGTCATCTACGGCCAAATCCAAAAACGGTGGAAAGAAGAAAGGAAAGAAGAAGGCTAAAGCAGACAAGGCTCCAAAGGAGAAAACGGAAAAGTCGGAAACTAATGACGAAAAGCGCAAACCTCGTTATCCTTGTCTCATTTGTGAAGAAGATCATTTTACGAGAGACTGCCCTCATCGGGCCGAGGTAGTGAAAATAGTTAAAGGTTCTCCGACTCCTGCTGTGTTAAAGAATCCATTCCCCGAGCAGGAAAATAAGATGATAGGTTCTTCTTCGAATGCCAGTGAAGAACCCATTTTGATGATGTCTCATGTCAGGATTGCGACTCGATCGCAAGATTATGGTAGTAAGGCTCCTATTGATGGTAAAGAAGCAGAATCTTCTAACTCTAACCCATCAACCTCAGCTCCCGGTTCCGATCCACTACAGATCGAAAAACCTAACCCAGACTTAGTGATTAAGCCGCCCGCCAAGGGTGTACTTCGAAGGTCTGCTTTCAATCCACATGCGAGAGCAGCCCAGAATTACAACATTGTTGAAGATTTAGCTGTTTCACCTTCAGCAATGTCGGCACTCGAAGTGCTGCAATCATGTCCAGCGCAACGAAAATTGCTTTTGTCGGCTATTGGAGCTGTCGATGTTCAGGACCCGAACCTAATGATCTTTGATCTAGAAAGTAGTACACCGCGTCTCCCCCATCAAATGGCTTTCCAAATTCCAGTGATAGTCAAAAACAGGCCTATTCATCGGACTGTGATTGATGAGGGAGCTTCTACGTGTATTATGTCGATTCAATGTTGGAGATCGCTTGGTTCTCCTTCGTTGAACCAATCCCCCACCATCCTTAAGGCCTTTGATGGCCGTGGGTTCCGTCCGTTTGGTATTCTACAAGAATTGCCTATAGGGGTCGAAGGTAAAACCGTTAGTCTGGATGTGGAAGTGGTTGATGCCCCTCTAGACTACAACCTTCTTTTGGGTCGAAGTTGGTCATATGCTATGACAGCGGTCGTTTCATCGGTCTTCAGAGTCATTAAGTTTCCACATAATGGTAAGATCGTGACTATTGATCAGCTGACATACTTTTCATCCGACCCAACCTCTTTAGAAACTATCCAGCATGTTGGTAAAACGACGATCCCTTATAGGGACATTGGTGTAGGTTTAGTTAAGGATTCCGGTTTACTGGGAACTTTTCCTCTCCCTCCACTCAATGCAGACCCTTCGTTCGCAACAATTCATATGATCACGTCAGAAAACATTATTTATGATGATCCTTGGTATGTTCCCTCTGACTCTGAGCTAGACTCACTCGGTAATGTTATGCCGTTGAGTCTGTATGAGATTGCTTATGAAGCTCTTATGTCTTTTACCGACTTTCATTCAACCGACCAAATGAGGAGTGTCAAGGGTGCGGACACGACTGACCTTCCTAGAAGTCTAAGACATTCTAATGACAAACAAGACAAAATGGAGTGATCTTTCTCTAAATACACCTTTTACAACATGAAAACTACAAGTGTTTAGGCTTACCTTATTCCAATGATAGTCAAAAACAGGCCTATTCATCGGACTGTGATTGATGAGGGAGCTTCTACGTGTATTATGTCGATTCAATGTTGGAGATCGCTTGGTTCTCCTTCGTTGAACCAATCCCCCACCATCCTTAAGGCCTTTGATGGCCGTGGGTTCCATCCGTTTGGTATTCTACAAGAATTGCCTATAGGGGTCGAAGGTAAAACCGTTAGTCTGGATGTGGAAGTGGTTGATGCCCCTCTAGACTACAACCTTCTTTTGGGTCGAAGTTGGTCATATGCTATGACAGCGGTCGTTTCATCGGTCTTCAGAGTCATTAAGTTTCCACATAACGGTAAGATCGTGACTATTGATCAGCTGACATACTTTTCATCCGACCCAACCTCTTTAGAAACTATCCAGCATGTTGGTAAAACGACGATCCCTTATAGGGACATTGGTGTAGGTTTAGTTAAGGATTCCGGTTTACTGGGAACTTTTCCTCTCCCTCCACTCAATGCAGACCCTTCGTTCGCAACAATTCATATGATCACGTCAGAAAACATTATTTATGATGATCCTTGGTATGTTCCCTCTGACTCTGAGCTAGACTCACTCGGTAATGTTATGCCGTTGAGTCCGTATGAGATTGCTTATGAAGCTCTTATGTCTTTTACCGACTTTCATTCAACCGACCAAATGAATGTGGTCAGTGAAGAGTCACTTTTCACCTCACCCTTAGAACGGATAACGTTTCCCGAAGAAGTGTCATCTGACGAACAACTTCGCGAAATCCTAAGTGTAGATGATCTACCATGGGACGATCTCCATCACAGATCTTCGTTTTTACCTAAGGATGATGTCTTTGAAAATGATTTTTCATCTATCTTTACCGCTGAATATGTCAAAGACGCTCAGGATCCAACGAAACATTCTGATTCAGAGCTGAATTTAGGGAATATTTCTCGTACTATTCCCATTGACATTTCAGTGAAGCCCGGAATCAAGGAGAACATTCATATAGGTGCCGCATGTACTAACGAAGAAATTGAAACTTACAAGGCCCTATTCCAAGAATTCCGCGACGTGTTTGCCTGGTCCTACGAAGAAATGCCAGGAATCGATCCTGCCATTGTTGTTCATGAAATCAAAACCTACCCGGATGCTAAACCCATTCGGCAACGGTTGCGTCAGATTCACCCTCGAAAAGCAGCTGCAATCAAAGCCGAAGTCGAAAAGCTGTTGAAAGCAGGTTTCATTTATCCGATCCCGTTAACGGATTGGGTATCGAATATTGTTCCCGTCAATAAAAAACAAGGAACAATAAGAATCTGTATCGATTATAGGGATATCAATCGAGCTTGTCCAAAAGACAACTATCCTACGCCTTATATCGATCAAATTATTGATGATTGTGCCGGAAGTGAGATGTTTTCCTTCATGGATGGTTTCTCAGGGTATAATCAAATCAATATTCTACCTGCCGATCAACCAAAAACGGCATTCATTTGTCCATGGGGGACATTTGCTTATTGCAAATTACCTTTTGGCCTTAAGAATGCCGGTGCTACTTTTCAACGGGCCATGTCTTATGCATTTCATGACATCAAGCACATTGTGCAACCCTATCTCGATGATTTGCCTGCTCATTCTTTACACCGAGCTGATCACCTTGTCCATTTACGAGCAATCTTTATGAGGTGTAGGCATTATCGAATTCGGTTGAATCCCCACAAGTGTGTTTTCTGTATAGAAACAGGTCGATTGCTGGGATTTGTTGTTTCCAAAACCGGCATTCGCGTCGATCCCTCGAAAGTCGAGGCTATCATCCAATTGCCTCCTCCTTCGAGTTTGCGCCAACTCCAAAGTTTGCAAGGGAAAGCAAACTTTTTACGCCGATTCATCCCTAACTACGCCGAGGTCACTAAAGGTTTTACACGGTTGTTGAAACAGAACGTACAATTCTTTTGGGACGAGATTGCTCAACAATCTTTTGATGCACTGAAACACGCGTTGACCCATGCACCGTTATTGCATCCTCCCAACTACAACCAGGACTACTTCTTATACCTCGCAGCTTCGCATTCCACCATTGGAATGGTGTTAGTTCAAGAAGATGAATTCAAGGCAGAGCATGTGATATATTACCTTAGCAGAACCTTAAATCCAACTGAGTTAAAATATTCGCATGTGGAGAAATTGGCCCTGGCAGCCGTTCAAGCTGTCCAGCGTTTTCGTCACTACATTCTTCTCCGCAAAACTACTGTTATTTCGGATTGCAACCCTATGATTTATATCTTGACAAAACAACTGCTAGGGGGCAAGTACTCTAAATGGATCGTCATCCTGCAAGAGTTCGACTTGGAGTTTGAGAAGTCCAAGTCTAAGAAATCTTTAGTCTTCGCGGAATTGATGTGTGATTTCCCGAGTGCTGACACAGAGACTGTGGCAGAGGAGTCCATTGCGGACGAATCTTTGTTTCTTATTAGCACTGTAGATCCGTGGTATGGGGATATAATCATCTATCTCCAAACCCAAACCTTTCGGCCTGAAACTTCCAAGGAAAACCGTCGAAAAATTCGGTTTCAATCCCAGCAATACAGAATTATTGGAGATACACTTTATCGCCTGGGGGCAGACTTAGTTTTTCGACGTTGTTTAACTCACGATGAGGCTGAGAGAGTTTTGAATGATTGTCACTCTGGAGCATGTGGCGGTCATATGTCTGGGTATGCCACAGCTCAGAAGGTGTTGCGCGCTGGCTATTTCTGGCCGTCTATGTTTAAAGATTGTATCCTTGCCGTCAGAAAATGCCACAACTGTCAAGTGTTTGATCGCAAGATGCGCGCTCCACCTGCTCCTCTCCACCCTATAATTGCCGCTGGTCCATTCGCCAAATGGGGCATTGACTTTATTACTTGTAACCCTCACTCGGCCGGGGGGCATGCGTATATCATCCTTGCGGTTGATTATTTTACTAAGTGGGCCGAGGCGATGCCTACATTCGACGCAAGCGGCAAGACAGCTGCACTTTTCGTATTCAATCATATCATAACTAGGTTTGGTGTCCCACAAGCAATCATTACGGACCATGGAAGCCATTTTCGAAATGTCATGATGACTGAACTTACAAGCCAGCTTGGTTTGCGCCACGATAGCTCTACACCTTATTATCCGCAAGCCAACGGTTTGGTTGAGTCAATCAACAAAGTTCTAGTCGTCATGATTCGACGGATCATTGGTATCCATCGAACGAATTGGCATAACATGTTATTTTCGGCACTATGGGCATATCGAACTTCAGTGAAAAATTCAACAGGTTTCACCCCTTTTCAGCTAGTTTATGGCTTAGAAGCTGTGTTACCTATTGAGTGCGAAATCCCATCACTTCAAATGGCTGTCGAATTACTTCCAGCTACTTCCGAAGAGGAGAAACGGTTGTTATACTTAGCTAAATTAGATGAGACTCGACGTGACGCTACTTTAGCTATCGAGACTCACGCGAAACGAATGAAAGCTCAGTACGATAAAAATGTAACCCCTCGAAGTTTTTCGGAAGGAGACCTAGTACTATTATATGATCAAGCAAACGATAAGCTAGGTGCTGGAAAATTCGTTCCCATGTGGCATGGGCCCTACATTGTAAAGCGAAAGCTAGCAAAAGGGGCTTATGAGTTAGTTGATTTTGATGGGGACTCTTTGGGCAAACCCAGAAATGGACTTTACCTAAAGAGGTATTATGCTTAAAATGGTGGATGGAGAAATTTTTAGATAGGTTAGATTTCCTTTCTAGCTAGCAAGTGTGTTAGTTTAGTCAGTGTGCTTAGCTTAGCAAGTGTGGTTTTTCGTCATTATTTTGGCTCATCTTGGTTTTACTCTTGATATTGTAGATGTCGACGCCTCTCCAAACATACATTGGATTTGCTGATGGTGCTTGTCGTAGTACACGGAATATCTCTTCCGCAGCTTGGGTTATCTATTCGCCCTCTGACGAGTTAGTTTCTATGCATGGGGTAAGCCTCGGTCAAACAACGAATAACATTGCAGAATACAGTGCAGTGGTTGAATTATTATCCGAATCTATTTCATTTGGAATTCGACGTTTGATAGTGAGGTTAGATTCTGAACTTGTTGTATTACAGCTTAATAGAGTTTATGCCATTAGAAATCCTGTGTTATTAAGGTTGTTTTTGAGAGTGCGTCTCTTGGAACGTGAATTTGATTACATTGAATATCAACATATTCCAAGGTCTTTGAATACATTAGCAGATGCAATTGCTTCTCAAGTGTTGGACAGACATTTATAATAATCATGCAAGTAAATTTAAAGACATTTCATCATACATGTTAAACAAGATAAGCCGATAATAGTGATATATATAGATATAGATAGAAGTGTGTCCAAAAATATATACATCGTCTTCGATCATAGGTTTAACACACCTTATGATCGGCAAAATGATAGTGCAAAAAGTCAAAAATGTCACATGTGACTACAAAAGTGACTAGTCAATCACTGGTGGTGCTCTCTGTACGACACCACTGCGCGGGCTATCTTGCGCAGAAATCTCCTAAACGGTCCAGGGACTGCAACCACGAAGCGCTGAAGCCTCATTGGAATGTCATCCATAGTAGTCTCAGGTATATCTGCCGTGAGACGCTCTAGATCATGCTCCAAATCGGCTAGTACTTCTGCTGTCGCATCCTGTAAGGCCGGTGCCGGTGCAGCTGGATGTCGTCTGTCGTAAGGCCGGAGATTGGCTGGACGCTGTGGTCCAACATCTGCATTTTTAAAATTTTACTGTTACTTTGAGACGATATATATGAAAAATAAAAAATACATAATTAGAAAACTTGTGAAAATGAAAGTACCTCTGTCATCCCATTGTTCTCCCTGTGGAAGAACCATGTCCGGATCACCTCTGAAATCCATTCCGGCATATGGAAAGTCTTGTATCACAAAAAGCTGGCCCTCTAGCCAGTCGAAGTAACTGTCAGAGAATCGAACCACTGCAGCACCCTCGTCAGGATGCCGGGCCATCACCGCAACCCATCGAACAAGCTTTGGCTCCCGAGGACCCAAGTCATCAACAGTGAGTTGCTGAGGGATCAGCATAGGAACTCTCTCCAAGGCAAAGCTCACGACTAGAGGCCCATATCCAAAAGTCTTTAGTCGTCCGTTCTTTGCCTTGGTTAGTTGGCTCTTCATATGAGCCGACACAGCTTCGCACCAGTTGAAGATGGTGCCTTGGTAACAGTCAACTGCCATCCGCATTTGGGATCCGGAAGCAATGTGCAAGGCGGCCGCGCCACAAATCCTAGTGACCGTAAATGCAATAACTCTAAGTTCCGCCAGAGCGATGTGCTTTATCTCCACGCCCTTTTTATGGCGAGTCCCTGGTCTGCACCACTCCTCGCGGAGATCATCAAGGGATTGGCCACCCGGCCTGGTCCCCGCAAGGTTGAGTTGCTCACCTCTGTTTGGCAAGCCAGTGAGAAAGTATACATCCGAGGGCTCTATCTCGAGCTGGTGCCCTCCAATGTAAAAGCATTGATCTTGAACGTTCCATCGCTCAACTAGCCATTCCAAAAATCTTACCTGGCCCCTCATGCCCGGTATGGTCCAATATTTGTACAATCCACATGTTCTTAAGGCATCCAGAGAGGGTTGGTGGTTAATCGCAGCTTCATCGTCTTCTACGTGCTCTCTCTCTCTCCAGTCTAACATGTTTTGGGCCCTGCACATCAAAAGAGTCAATTAGAAATTAATTTGAGAAAATTTGGTGGTTTTTTGAGAGAGTTAGGGTTTTGAAATGCGCCCTTTGCGGAAGACGCACCCCGGCTTTTTAGCACAGGGCGTCCGGACGCAGCTCGCCTGAAGGCGGACTGCGTCCCCAGACCTTTTTCCCGTGTGAGAAAAAGTCGGGGGACGCGGCTCACCCGAAGGGCACCTGCGTCCGCCGAGGGGCGCATTTTGAACCCAAAACCCCCCCAAAAAATGAAACAGAGACCAAAAACAAAAAACTAAACGGATAAAAATGAAGAGTGGGATGTGTAAAATACCTCGGTGAAGCGGCGTTCGATTCCGACGGTCAGATTTTCCGCAGCAACCACGGGAAGTTTCTTGTCAAAAGCTCCTTTTTCAACCTCAACAGTGAAACGGTAAAAATGACATGGTAAAAGGTCTTTTTATAGGTTTTTTGGATGAATTAGTTCATTTTTTACCATGAAAAGATGTTTTCAAATGTATTTTTGCCTATTTTAAACAGGTATGAGTAATGTGTCGCTTTTGTGCAGGACGAAGGGATTTCAAGGGAAATTGTAATTTTTCACAAACAAAATTTCAGAGTCATCTTTTAAGCCCTTTTCTGACTCCTAAAACATGAAAAGATCGCCGAGTGTTTCTTTTTCACTCGTTAAAACGGAATTAAAAGACGGTCCCCTTTTAGCTCTTTTCTGACCGTAAAATCAGGAAAAGATTGCCGGGTTTTTGTCGTTTCAAACTCGATAAGGAAATAAAACGACGTGTCTTTGATCGCTTTTTACTTTTCAGGTCAACGATACTATTATGAAAGTACTCCTTGGTCGCAAGATCAAGCGGTTCCCCCAGGTATTATTTTATACTTTTTCGGGCTTGAGGGACACAAATATACGAAAAAGTTCAACGTGGAGTTTCCTTAAGTTTTTCAGACTCTCTAAAATTGAAAAACGCCGAGTTTCTCCTATACTGGGCTCGTTAAACTTTTACAGTAAAGGACCTGTTCAATTACAAACAGGAACGAACCACTCCTTCCTAGGGTTCGCATTTAAACTAGGTTGGACTCGTCCGAAGGATGAGCTTATAATCAAGCATATGTTATCCTCCTCAAGCTTGTTAAAAATAAAGAGGTACTTGCCAGAAATGGTGGGGGAAAAAAGAGAAGAATGAACCTATTTGTCACCTTTTGCCTCAGAAGAAACTTTATTACCGCTCTTGAACACGACACTTTTCATTCACCTGGGTTGGGAAATCTTTTACCTCACAGTTGACTAAATCACTTTGAAAATCTTTAACCGGGTTCAGGGATCAACTTTGAGTTATTCGTCACCAAACCATCTGTTGTGTCGTTATGTGTTCAAGAGGTCTGCAAGCAAAACTTTCATCTGCAAAATACTTGTCATCCATTGACCATCCCTGAGTCAGTCCTTACAGCAACATTTCTTCAACTTGAACAATGATTTCGTGTTGCAGGCTTGCCTGCAACGGGTCGCTTTCTATCGACATCGACACATTATCTAGAAAGATGACTTAGGAATCGACAGTACCTTGAAGTCTGCATGCATCAATGGCAGGTTTCTCGCCTTTGACGTCAGTTTACATCATTGACTTTCGATCAGAGGATTCCGTGAAGTGTTCGACATCAAAACATCTATTCACATTTCACGGGTTGTGCTTGGTACTTTGAGAACCATTGACATTACTGGTGGTTTCTCTCACGCTTGTTAACAGTTTACATCATTGACTGGTAATCAAGTGGTTTCTACCATGTTCGACATCGAATCATTTAATCACATGGCTAGAATCGTACCAATTCGGGAAGTAGAAGTGAAGACCCTGGATCTAGTTTCTACCATCCAGGCTGCGAGGAGTTTTGTATTCATTATCTATGTAGACTAATCATAAACAGATGGCTGCGTCCATACTGTGTCTACAAAAGTCTATAAAAATGATGTACTGCAAGATCATTCCTGTATCAGAATAGTTAGTCCATTAGTTAAAGTTTTGAATCTGAGTATGGGAATGCCTACCTCAGTGATGATATAATCTTATCCATGTATTTTGTGTTGAAAATTGCAGGTTCCAACCAGGCCATCCACAAGGCAATCCTTGAAATGATAAAGCGCTTCACCCTTCCTAGAATTACAAAACCCTATTCTATTCCAGGCTTCGCACTTTAGGGGGCAATCTGTTACACTAAAAAATGTCACCTTGACTACTTACAGTTAGTATGGCTCCAATCAACAAGTCATGCTACCCTCTTAGGCAAGTCTCATGCCTCTGTTATCCATCTCAAACTCAAAGAAGAGAGAAAGTCTTGTAAAAATCATGTTTATCTCTGGGGTCGCAGGTTCTCTCTAGCCTTACCTGCGGGGACGCTGACCATGTTCACAAAATCTGCGTCCATGGACGCTCTGTATGTTAAGGGACAGGTGCGTCCCTCTGTAAAAGGCAAAATGCGCGAGTTTTATCTTGAAAAAGTTACTTGTGGTTACTTCTAGAACATTCTAGAGGTCGGTTTGATGAAATGGATGCGCCTCCAGTTGGTTCATGTATCTCTATTAAGGGGGAACTTATCCCATCAATAAGGGAGCTATCCCACCCATAGAGGGGGATGATCCCATTGATAGTGGACCTGAATAACCTCTTTACAGCACTATAAATGAAGGCATTGAGCCAGAAGGAGAGGAGGTTGGAGCTATACATTTTCTTTGGGTAAATGCTGCAGGATTTAGGTCTTCCATTAGAGCCTTTGTGAGGAGAGATTGTCTTCACTTGATTCTACTTGGGAGAGGGTGAGCTTTGTCAAAGTAGAGGAAAACCCTTGATGGACCCTGGGAGGAATTTGCACAACACCAAGGCCAGGTTGTAAGAGTTTCTTTGTTTCGTTATTAATACAAACTGGTTTATTTTTCTCAATAGCTTGTGTTAATGAGTTATTTCATGTGTTCCTTGGTCTGCATGTTGAATATATGTTTTATTATATGAAATGCAAGTGCTTGGTAATTGTTTGATTGTTTGTGGTTGCAGGAATTGACTTGAAGGAGGAGCTCATCCGGATCGTCAAGAACGGACTTCAACAACAGCGTTTTGGAATAAGGTAAGCCTAAACACTTGTAGTTTTCATGTTGTAAAAGGTGTATTTAGAGAAAGATCACTCCATTTTGTCTTGTTTGTCATTAGAATGTCTTAGACTTCTAGGAAGGTCAGTCGTGTCCGCACCCTTGACAGATTCCGTGTGACAAAGTTGACTGTGGCAGCTCTTCTGTGTTGATGTGTAGAAGGTGGATCTTCACTACTCTCTATCCATCATGTGGGGGTTGTTGTCCTTGTGGCTAATTCATTGCCATCTTATTAGTTGTTTTCTTGCAGGTGATGTGGGTGGTGATATGCTAAAGTGTTAACCAACGATGTATCTTTCTTTAATTCACCACCTAATGGAGCCTGATGGGTATCTGGTACCTGTTTTTGTTTCTTATTTTTCAATATTACTTCAACCATTGAGTCCCCCTATGATGTAACATTTTCTACTTCCGCCTCTACCTGTTTTTCTGGTACCTGGTTTGATGTTTGTTTATGGTTGTCGACCATCAATGGTTCATCATCTGATATGTCAGTCCCTGGAACATCTTCTGCTTCCACCTCCATGGACACTACCTATTTATTGATGGAAATATCTTGTAATGTAATTTTGTTCTTTTTATACTAGAGCTTCAAGAATTTCTTCTACACATTAATATTGATAGTACACATGGATTCCATCCAAGGATATCCCAAAACAAAATCCATGTTATCCATATCTGAAGTATAAAAATCACCATGCAACACACACTTATCCATAGAAAGCTTCAAATCCTTATAAATTTGAACATCCTCATCATCAACCTGCGTGTTTTCAATGTGTTTGGCTAGAACTTGCAATTTTTTTGCCAAATTAACATTGATAAAATTATGCTTGCAGCTAAGATTTATAGACACAATCATCTTCTCCTTCCGAATCAATCCATGAACCTGCAATAAGGAGACACCAGTAGAAAATAACCCCTTACGTGTCTCATTCTCGTTTTTTCTAGCACGAGACCATTTGTTTAAATGGACTCTTTTAAATTATGCATTTGAAAGTTTGGTCAACTGCTTGTTGACAAGTGAGAACCACCATTTGGTAGCCTCATCTTTGAAACTAAGTTCCACTAAATTCTTTCAAAGTGTCCCATATGTGAACTTTTGTCTTTTTATGAATTCTTCAATAGTAGGGCTATCATCTTTCCCTGTAAAGTTAAGATCCGCCATGAATAGTGTTTTGAAAAAAATTCACTTGGTGAAAATTTGAAATGGCCACAATTCCATCAATATTGCTCAAAATCCCTATTATGACCTTCTTTCAGAAATGGAACAACCATTCAGCCTCTTCTCATGTGGTAGAAATCCCGATGTCGGCACTAGAATTTCACATCCACGCTGCAACTCTCCTGCCGTCACCAAATTTTTTGAAAAAAGAGCTGATTTTAAATCAGCGATATCTCCCTCATCCGGACTTCGATTCGACTAATTTTTTTTTTGAATTGGGGTATTTTTCACAAGAAATCCAGATCTACAATTAGATTTTGCAAATTTTTCACTAGAATGTACAGATCTACTCCACAAACTCGTTGCCCCAAAAAATATTTGCAACACCACTGATTTTTAGATCAATGATATCTCCTTCATCTGGACTTTGATTTGGCTGATTTTTTTTTGAACTTGGGTATTTTTTCACAAAGAATCCAGATTTGCAATTATATTTTGCAGATTTTCCCCCAAAAAGTACAAATATGATCTGCAAATTCGCTGCCCCGAAAAATGTCTGCAACACCACTGATTTTTAGATCTGACTCCGATTTGGCCGATTTTTTTTTTTTTGAACTTGTGTAGTTTTTCACAAAGAATCTAGACCTGCAATTAGATTTTGTAGATTTTGTCCCAAAACATACAGATCTGATCTACAAACTTGTCGCCCCATAAAGTTCCTGCAAAAAATAAAAAATAAAAAATAAAAAAATTCTCTACTTTTTCCCAAGAAAGTGCTCTGATACCACTTGTTATAGATCTAACCTAGAAATATATGATAATAGAAATAAACCAAAGAATAACAAGATATGAATATAGATAGAAATGCTTCACTTTATTGATATCAAACCCTTAAGGTAGGGCAACACCATACATTCACTCCTTGAGAAAGGAGAACACTCCACAAGCCATATCCCTGTTCACACAATAATCCTTGACACCTTTCAATGTGGAGTCTCTAGCCCCTATATAGGCCTCATACATACAATACCATGGGGCATTACCATAGTTCCCTCAATACCATCTATCTAATACCATGGGCTTATTACATTATTGTTAACTACTTGTGGTCCTTTACATGATATGGGTTAACCACCTTATTTATTACTATGGCCCATCCCATTATTACATTATTCCCTTGGGTACCTCCCTTTGTACCCCATTTATCCCCCCTAGGTATACTACAGAATAAAAAAGAAACTTTATCTAGGATTTTAAATTTTGATCAAAAGAGGAGGAACTAGTTGAGCCAACTCAACATATCAATTTTTTTAAGGAAACTTATTCCAAAAGTTGTAAATGGGAAGCAACATTCGACTACTTTTCGAATTCCATGCGTCCGTGCATTGAAGGAAAAGGAGGGTGAATTGTCACATGTTGAAGAGTTGAATGATAGGGCTTGGTGCATTCGTGATGCACTCATGCACTCTAAGCCAAAGAGGTCGCACTGTAGCACTTTGAAGGGTTAAAGGGAAATTATTTGTCCCTTCATGATGCACTGATGTGCTTAAGAATAAAACTTGGTCAAACATGGCGTAATTTTTGAGGTTGATGGTGTTTTTAGTTCAAGGAGTGTGCCTTGTCTATTTGAATAATATAAACAAGTTCAATCAATAGGATTTGATGAATGAGGAAGAGAAAGATCTGCAAATTTTTATAGTTGTTATCACATGCATGGTGGAATATGAAGGGTTTCAAGAATGTGAAGACTCGCATGCGACAGTGGATTAACACACACAACATGAAGATTTAGCACAAACACCAGAAAACAAACTAAAAAAAAGGGATCAATAGCAAGAAAAGAAAGATTGGACAATGAAATAATGAACTACAATAGAAGGATTTGACATGCAAAGAATGATTAACTGAGTTCATTTAAAGAAATTAAAATGAAAATCTAAGCCATGCATTAGTGCCACTTTTCATCACATGAAAGGGTTAATTAAAACGAGTTAAGAAGTCTCCTATTTTGTAGGAGTATTCCCTCATGGAACAAGTTGGCTCATGCATGCAACTAGAAAGGGTACATGTCTTCGACATAAAAGAGTGTGCCCAGGTAGGGCACACTTTCTTAGCGTGAAGGAGTGCGCTCAAGTAGGGTGCACTCCTTCAGCCCAAAGGAGTGTGCTCAGCTCAAGTGCATGACTTCATCAACTAAAAGTTCACTTTTTATTTTATGAGAGATTTTCTTGCTTTAGTTTTCTTTTTCTGGGCTTTTGAGTATTTTTTGAGTGTGTATGGCGATAAGGTAAGCTTGTAAGTCTAGAAAGATGATGAGCTCACCTAACCATGGAATATTTAACTCAAGTACTTTCTAATGGTTCAGTGATAATGCTTAGGAAACATTGACTTAGGAGGATACGGCGCTGGGAGAACAGACATATATGGAAAATCAAACAACATGTAGACTCAAGGGGGCTTGAAAAGACAGTCATTGTAGGCTTCAAAATTAACATAGGAAAAAAAAATTGGAGGGTCATTGTCGCAATGACAACAATTTATCATTCTTATTCATGGTCTTGTTTATTAATAATATGTTCTTTCCTATCTGTCTGAGTAGATTAAGATAAGGGGAAAACTTGTAGCGAATAAAGCATTAGATGTCTTAAACCTGTCTCTGAAGGAGAAACCTCTTCTACTCTATATATGCCAGGATCCATTTTCCACCTCATTCAAAATAATAAGTGCCTATACATAGTTATATGAATAGAAAGACAAATAATAAAGGGTGACAAAAAGGAAAGGCTTCCTGTGTAGGGAGGTGAAGCAAGTGACTTTGTTGGGGTACTGTCCAGGCTTGCTGGCACCAAAGCAACGCTTGTGCTCCTAAAGTGACTCCACCGGGGTATTTTTCAAGCCTGATGAAAGTGAAGCAACATCAAATATGTAAAACTCGTACTCTAATTGTTTTAACTCACCATGCTATATTACCCTTACTTTCGTCAAAAGGATAATGATATGCCTTGCCTTATGATGTGTAATGCCAAGTGATGAATGTAGAAAACTACATCTTTAACAAGGTAAAGTGGGAAGCTAAAGTAACTCACTGATTGAATCAATACTTTCTAGAGAATTGAGACTTTGTGCATAAATGAAACCATATCAGAGTAGTTGGGGTTCTCCCAGTGTGTCACCAAGTGTTGTCGTTGTGACAACGACCCTCTAAATTTTTTTCCTAACTCAATTTTGGAGTCTACAGGAACTGTCATTTCAATCCACTCAGTTTCATCACGTTGTTTGATTTTTTACATGCGAAGAAGCCATTAAATGGCTAAATGCATAAAAAAAGATAATGAAAGGTAGTTTAATACTTCAACGACTGAAAATAAAAAAGAAGAAAAAATGAGCAATTGCAGAGCTCTTTATCAGCATTATTCCTCTACAAAAATGATCTATGGTGTATTAATTATAGAAGTGAAGGCCATACCAGAGACAATTGTAAATTTGCTAATTATTTTGTTCAATATGTTCGACGAGTTTAGTTGGATATGTATTATGATATATGTCAAATTGCGTTGAACCACCATGTTAAAGAATGTCAATATAAATTACATAATACTAAGATGAAATGGTGTGTCATATGTGATGATAATAACCCTTCAATACAAGAATTTCATTTAAATTCAAAGAACAAGCCCAACTATAATGTTGTTTACCATGCTTATGCTTCAGATCAATATAATGAGCCACCTACACAAGTAGGAAATTTGAAATCCACAAACCCCCATGTTGTCACTAGGTCCAATGTGAGTCAAGAGAATAATTCTAGCAATCAACAAATCCTTCGACATGTTAAAAAACCGCTAAATATCTAGATATGTAATTTCAGAGTGACATTATGGAAAAAGCAATCAATTTTTTCACAAAGGAAGATGACATGCAAAGTATGAAAAAATATATTATACTCAAACATTTTTGGAATTATTAAAGGATGATCAATCAGTTGGTCACCTTGTCAAACTCCTAAATATATTAAAATACTGCAATGAAGGAAGAAACCACTATAAAGACTTGCTCCAACTCTTACAAGGAAATCATATGGATGATCATGACCCTCAAATGGATTTGGAAATAAATGGATATATGGTAAAAAAAGTCATGGTTGATTTTGGATCGCAAGTAAATATACTTCCTTGATAAACATGAATTAATTTAGGACTACCATCACTCCACAGGATTACTAAATACATTAAACTAGCACACTAGAGGCTCATTGATCCAATCAGAACAATGTGACAAGTTAAAAAATCAATTAATGGAATTGTGAAATTTTTTTATTTTGAGGTGATCAACTCAGCTGATGGAATAATGACTTATCCAGCTTTAGTCAGAATATAGTGGGGTTGAAGGATGAAAGATACTATATCTTTAGAAAAAGACAAAATTAAATTAAAGGGTAACAATAAGAATATAATTATACCTCTTGACCCTCGTGAAGGAAAAGCTTGTGTTGAAACATGGGAAGAAGATTCAAAGACAAGGAGGATGTATCAAGTCGTACATGAAGATAAAGATAATCTGAAGTCCAATGCATTTGGAGAGATTATATAGGTTCCCTACTTTATATTGGAAAAAATTATGACACCAATCTATATGAATGGAAAATAAATAACTATGAATCTAAGGAAAAATTTTGTTGGACAATCGAATAACTATTGACAAATTAATTTTTTCCATGTTTTTCCATAAGAGTTGTGCCTATAATCCAAGAAGGGGAAAAGAGTTCCATCATTGCTACCCATTGATTTAAATGGAGACTCCAGTAATCTAGTGAGATTCAAGGAAGGAGCCTCTCTTGTGAACCATGTTGAGCAAGTGACTAGATCTATTGGAGACCAAGGGATAATGTAGAGTCTAGTGCATACATTCACTAGTTAAGTATCTCAATTGTCAGATGCTCACTCGACCCAAATCTAGACCCGGAGAACAACAAAAACCTATTTTATTTAAAGGTTTAGAGGGTGTTATTTATCAAGACAAGAAAATATCCTAGTATTCAAAATTGGGAAAGGCCCTATTCTTCATTCACAAAATTGTGATTCATAATGGTGAAGAATTGGATAAAGGGATGAAAGGGAATGGACTCATATGTTTCACAATGCTTCAGATGATTTTCCTAATAAATGGTACAAATTGGAAGAAGCTCATCGCCAATCATTACAATGGAAAGAATTAAAATATATATATATATATATATATATATATATATATATATATATATATATATATATATATATATATCAAGGATTTTTAATTTTGACCAAAAGAGTAGAAGCTGGTTGAGGCAACTCAACATATTGAAGATATTTTGTAGGAAAAGTATTCCAACATTTGTAAAGAGGAGGAAACATTCAACTACTTTTAAAATTCTATATGCAATCATGTGTCATTCTTATCAAATGTCAAGTTTTCCAGTCGATTATAGGTGGAAGGTACCCATACTCTTGGACAAAGTTTTTGTTGGAAAAAATAACATCCCAAAAATATTAGAAAAAATAAATCAACATTTAAAGTGAAAAAGAAATAAAATGAGAAGATTGATCAATTAGACCTTCCAACCAAATATCAGAAGGTAAAATTCAAAGACTGGAAACTCGATGAGACAAAATCCTCTGAGTAGATAAATCCAAAGATTAAAATAAAAGAATTTGATATATCAAATGATGAATGATCAAATATGGCTTTACTAGGTGACTATTGGTGAGATAAACAAAAACCATAATTTATAGACATACTGAAAGAGTATCAAAATGTCTTTTCCCATGATTACAAATATTTGAAGGGACTTATTAAGGAAATGGGGAAAGTGAAAATCGTCCTCATTCTAGGATCTAAACCTATAAAGAAATAACCATACAATCTCACTCATAAACATAAAACAACTATGTAGAAGGAGATAGAAGGGATTCTAGTTGTTTGCATCATATACCTTGTCAACAAGTCCGAATGGGAAAGTCTAATGGAATCTAAAAAACATGACCCTACTAGATTGACAATATGTGTCAACTTTTGTGGAATAAATAAGATCATAGTAATAGATCCATTTCCTACTTCGTTCGCACACGAAATTATAAATGAAATAGTGTGTCATGAGTGTTATTGTTTGACAAATGACTTCTCATAGTAAAATTGGGTACATATTGTAGAGGAAGACTAGGAAAAAACCACAGTTGTTACTGAATTTGGGTCTTTCACATACAGATTAATTCCCTTTGGATTAAGGAATGTACCTACAGTATTTTCAAGGATCATATTCAAACCATTCAAGAATACATATATAATACAATGACAGTATGCTTCGATGACTAGATAGTCTACATAAAATATTTTTAGCACACTAGTTGCAAGCGAGGTATTAAAGAGAGAGGTTTTAGGTGAATATATACCACCAAGCATGGTGATCACAACGCTAGTTCAAAATTTTCATGAGGACATTGCACATTACCCACTATTGAGTATTGATTTTTAGTGGCAATCTTGCGTTGGTCAGGCTTGCATTAAATACAACATCTAGAAGGAATTGACCATACATGTGTTGATATGTGGCATGTAGATCTTTGTAAAAGCACATGATTTTAATCCTATGTAGAAGATCATGTCATCATAAGAAGCAACAATAGAAGATGATTGAGGACACAAATTTTATGACTGATAAGTGAAATGATTGAAGGAGCCCTGAAAATGTATGGAATAGTATAAGGGATGAGTGTCTCAAGATGAGCCACGAGTGTTAGGGGCCTATAAGGGCTAGTTTTAGGGTTAAAGAATTGAACAAAATTTTGAGGCAGTTTTGGTGGAGTTGCACAAATAGTATAGAGAAAAAAATAACAAAGAGAATTAACTTATAGAATCGATGTAGAAAGGAGCAATGTACGAGGTGTGGAAATGGAAGTCAACAACTTTATTCCTACATTTCCACATTCCTTGGTTACATCAACATCAAGTATCAATATTAGAGAATTTCAGTAACAATGAATACAATTCAATTCAAAATCATCCATAGCTTGGTCTAGAAGAGATGAACAAGTAATTTAAGTGATCAACTAGAAATTGAAATCCCTATTGTAAACCAAACTTAGATTGATATTCAAGAAACTAGAGACATACTTCTCCACTTTCAATATCTCATAAATGGACCCATCCTACTGCAATTATTCTCTACTAAAGATGAAGAAGATACAAGCTTGGACGTCAAAGAGTCACGACCTAGAACAAGTCATTTCGTCGATGAAACATTAATATTTTTTGTAGAATTCAAAGTCAACAATAAAGAAATAACCCATGTTTGATGCACTAGACAATAGTTGAATTTGATATATTAATGAGTTGACCAGTCATAAGGTAACAATGAAAACTACACCTCTGCAAGTAAAACTGGGATTAACTCATTTCCCCCTATATGAAGGAGATAAAGATTCAAAGAAACACATGTTTGTCTATGAAAAATTGACTTTCAATCAAATTACTAATCAAGACAAACAAATGTCCGAGTTACAACTTACCTTTGGAAGTGAGTACTTACCTGGTTCTTGAATTTTATTGAAAACAAAATGAGAAGTAAAAAATTATACTAAAGCAAGTTTCTACTCTTTTTTTTGAAGCACAAGATGCCAAGCATCTTTCATGTCAAAAATTGAAATAGATTTAATAGCATCCAAACGAGACAATAAGAGAATATGAAAAACTATTTAAAGATTTGCTAAGTCAAATCCCATATATTATAGATGAAAAATTACAATTCCAATGGTACGTTTTGGCATCTTAGATAAAATTTGAGGACTACTGAGGATGCATGAAGTACTTACATGTGAAGAATCCCTTAAATGGCTCAATGCATCAAAATAGATAATGAAGGGTATTCGAATACCTCAATGATAGAAAATAAACTAGAAGTAAAAAATGAAAAATTATAGAGCTCTTTATTGTCATTATCCCTCTAGAAAAATTACCTTTTGTGTATTAATTATAGAAGTGAAGGTCATACCAGAGACAATCATAAATTCGCTAATTATATTAATGTATATGTTCGATGAGTTTAGTTGGATATGTATTGTGATATATGTCAAATTACATCAAACCACAATGCTAAAGAATGTCAGTATAACTTCCATAATACTAAGCCGAAATGGCGTGTCATATGTGATGATACTAACCATTCAATACAGTAATGTAATTTAAATGCAAATAACAAGTCCAACTATCATGTAGTTTACCATGCTTATGCTTCAAATTAGTATAATGAGCTACCTACATAAGAAGGAAGATGAAACTATATAGGAGGATATGGTGGTCGACATGGAGGATACAATGGTTGAGGTCATGGATGAGGTCGAGGATGAGGAATATTATATTGTTTCACATGTTGGAAAGAAGTCCATGTGACACATATCTACCAATTGAAAGATAATACCAACTTACATTTTTGCAATATGTTTGGTCGGGGTGATCACTATTTGAAGGATTTCCCTAAAATTCTTGATAAAATATTGAATAAAGGAGTTTTCAACCTTTTAAAATCTATTCCATAGAAGAATATATTAAATCCAAAAACCTCCATGTTATTACTAGGTCTAATGTGGGTCAGGAGAATAATACTAGGAATCAACAAATCTTTCAACCTATTTAAAAACTGATAAATATATGGATATACAAATTCAAAGTTACATTATGGAGAAAGTAGCCAATTTTTTTATGAAGGAAGTTGACATGCAGAAGCTGACAAAGGATACTCTAGTCAAAGAATTTTGGAATTACTAAAGGAATAACAATTAGTTGGTCACCTTGTTGAACTCCTAAATATATTAAAATATTACAACAAAGGAAGAAATCAATATAAAAACTTTCTCCAACTCTTGCAAGGAAAGCATATAGATGATCATGACTCTCAGGTGGATTTGGAAAGAAATGGACATATGGTAAAAAAGGTTGTGGTTGATTTGGATTGCAAGTAAATGCACTTCCTTGAGAATCATGAGTTAATTTAGGAATGCCATCACTCCATGGGATGATTAACTATATTAAACTAGCACACGAGAGTTTCATTGAGCCAATCAGAACAATGCGACAAGTTAAAACATCAATTAATGGAATTATGACCTTTGGTTATTTTCAAGTCATCAACTTATTTGATGGAATATTGACTTATCTAGATTTAGTTGGAAAACAATGGGGTTAAAGGATGAGAAATACTATATCTTCAGAAAAATACATAATTAAATTAAAGGGTAATAATAAGAATATAATTATACCTCTTGACCATTGCGAAGGAAAACCTTGGGTTGAAACATGGGAAGAAGATTCAAAGATAAGGAGGATGTATCAAGTCCTATCTGGAGATAAAGACAATGTCAATCCCAATGCATTTGGAGAGACTCTATAGGCTCCCTACTTTATATTGGAAAAAAATATGACACTTAGCTATATGAATGGAAAATCAAGGACTATGCATCTAAGGAAAAAGTGTGATGGAAAATCAAAGAACTACTGATAAATAAAGTTTTTCCATTCTTTTCCATAAGAGTTGTGTCTATAATCCAAGAAGGGAAAAAAAGAAGGAAGCTAGATTATTGCTACCAATTGATTTAAATGAAGACTCCAATAATCTAGTTAGATTCAAGGAATAGGCCTCTCGTGTGAATCGTGTTGAGCAAGTGACCAAATCTATTGTAGATCAAGGGAGAATACCGAGTCTAGTACATACATACACTATTCAATTATCTCAATAGATGGATACTCATTCGATCCCAATCTAGATATATAAAACAACAAAAACCTATTTTATTGAAAGGTTTAGAGGGTGTAAATTATCAGGACAAGAAAATATCCTAGTATTCAAACCTCGGAAAGGCCCTATTCTTCATTCACAAAATTGTGAGTCGGAATGGTGAAGAATTAGATAAACAGATGAAAGGGAATGGTCTCATATGTTTCATAATGATTTGGATGATTTTCCTAATAAATGATACAAATTGGAAGAATATCCTTGCTGATCATTAGACTAGAAGGAATTAAAAAAAAAACTTTATCGAGGATTTTAAATTTTTATCAAAAGAGAAGGAACTAGTAAAGACAACTTGACATATCAATTTTTTTTTAAGTAAAAGTATTCCAAAAGTTGTAAATAAGAAGCAACATTCGAATACTTTTTGAATTCCATGCATCCATTCACTAAAGGAAAAGGAGGGCACATTGTCACATGTTGAAGAGTTGAATGATAGGGCTTCGTGCATTCGTGATGCACTCTAAGGTAAAGAGGTCGCACTGTAGCACTCTGAAGGGTTAAAGGGAAATTCTATGTGCCTTTGTGATGCGTTGATGCACTTAAGAAGAAAACTTGGTCAAACAGGGTGCAATTTTTGAGTTTTATGGTGTTTTGAGATCAAGGAGTGTGTTGTGCCTATTAGAATATTAGAAAGAAGTTTAGTCAATAGGATTTAATGAATGAGGAAGAGAAATATCTGCAAATTTTTATAGTTTCTATTGCATGCATGGTGGAAGATGAAGGGTTTCAAGAATGTGAAGAGTTTCTTGCATGTGACAGTGGATTAACACACACAAGATGAAGATTTAGCATAAACATGAGAAAAAAAACTGAAAAAGAAAAAAAAAAGAGATCAATAGCAAGAAAAGAAAGACTGGACAATGAAATAATCAACTGCAATAGAAGGATTTGACATCTAAACTTACTTGTTGCACTGGTTGATGAAGAGCTTCTAGTTTATTCCCAAGTTGTGTGCTCAAATCAAATGTAATGATTATGCAAAGAATGATTAACTGAGTTCATTTAAAGAAATTAGCATGCAAATCTAATCCATGCATGAGTGCCACTTGTCGTCGCATGAAAGGGTTAATTAAAAGGAGTTAAGAAGGCTCCTATTTTGTAGGAGTATTCCCTCATGGAACAAGTTGGCTTATGCATGCAACTGGAAAGGGCACATGTCTTCGACATAAAGGAGTGTGCCCAGGTAGGGCACACTTTCTTAGCCTGAAGGAGTGTGCTCAAGTAGGGTGCACTCCTTTAGCCCAAAGGAATGTGCTCAGCTCAAGTGCATGTCTTCATAAATTAAAAGTGCACTTTTTATTTCTATGAGAGATTTTCTTGCTTTAGTTTTCTTTTTCTAGGCTTTTGAGTATTTTTTGAGTGTGTGTATGGTGATAAGGCAAGTTTGTAAGTATAGAAAGATGATGAGCTCACCTAACCATGGACTACTTAACTCAAGTGCTTTCTAATGGTTAAGTGACAGTGGTTAGGAAACATTGACTTAGGAGGATATGACGCTAGGAGAAAATACATATATGGAAAATCAAACAACATGTCGACTCAAAGGGGCTTGAAAAGACAGTTATTATAGGCTCCAAAATTGACATAGGAATAAACATTTTGGAGGGTCGTTGTCACAAAAACAACTTCTCATTCTTATTCATGGTCTTGTTTATTAATAATGTATTCTTTTCTATCTATGTAAGTATATTAAGATAAAGGGAAAACTTTTAGCGAATAAAGCATCAGAGGTATTAAACTTGTCTCTGAAGGAGCATCCTCTACTTCTCTATATAAGTCGGGATACCTCTTCCACCTCATTCAAAATAATAAGTGCCTAAGCATAGCTATATCAATAGAAAGAAAAATAATAAAGGTTGATAGAAGGGAAAGCCTTCCTACATAGGGAGCTGAAGCAAGAGACTTCGTTGGGGTATTGTCCAGGCTCGCTAGCAGTAAAGAAACGCTTGTGTTCCTAAAGTGACTCCACATGGGTATTTTTCAAGCCGGATGAAATTGGAGCAACATCAAATATGTAAAATTCATACTCTAATTCTTTTAACTCACCATGCTATATTACCCAAACTTTCGTCAAAAGGATAATGATATAGCTTGCGTTATGATGTGTTATTCCAATTGATGAATGTAGAAGACTACATCTTTAACAAGGTAAAGTGGGAAGCTAAAGTAACTCACTGATTGAATCAATAATTTCTAGATAATTTAGAGTTTGTGCATAAATGAAACCATATTAGTGAAGTTGGGGTTCTCCCATTGTGTCACCAAGTGTTGTCATTGCGACAATGACCCTCTAAATTTTTTTCCTAAGTCAATCTTGGAGCCTACAGGAACTGTCATTTCAAGCCACTCAGTGACATCCTCCTAAGTCACGTTTCCTAAGTTTCATCACCTTACCTTTAGAAGTGCCTGTATTATATTTTGAATGGTTAGGTGAACTCATAACTCTTCTTGACTTGGAAACTAGACTTTTTCACCATGCACACACATAAAAAGCACACAAAAGCTCACAAAACCAAACAAATGTAAGAAAAGAAATCATTAAGGAAAAAGCACACTTGAAGTTGACGAAGAATTTCTCTTGTGTTGAGTGCGCTCCTTCGAGATGAAGAAGTGTGCCCTCCATGAGCACACTCCTTCATGCTTAACAAGTGCACCCCCCTTGAGTGTATTCCTTCGGCATGAAGACATGCATCCTTCTAGAATGCATGCATGAGATTCCTTATTGCATCAGTCAGTTCCTGCTACTACACATCGGGGCTCCCGTAGCAAGGTCTCATCCAAGAGGTTGGGTACCTCAAGGATCTTGCCCCTCCTCCTTGGGACAATCAATCCACATTACCCCACCTCCTACCTGGAGGTATGGCTGCATGCGATCCCTCAGCCCACCTGGCTTGAAGTTTCCCCCTACTGGAGGTCTCTGGATGAGTAGATGTCTCTACTCGATCTCCTTTCAGCTTCCCCTGTTGTGGCTCCTCCACAATCTCCTGAAGCTGCTACACCAATCGTGGCTCCTCCACAATCGTCTGAGACTTCTTTTGGCTCTGCATGTTAAGAGGTAATATACGCTCCCTCTCAACCACCAAGTCTCCATCAGTTGCCTTGCTGCTCAAGGCTTTGCATGCATCTTGAACCTCAAGAGCATACAGGTTCCTGACCCATGAACCAATCTCATGACAATGAAAGCATCTCACCTTCGACTTGTCAACTTTCTTCCCATCACTGGAAGAACAAGATTCGAAAAGAGAAACCTTCTCCTTTCCCTTCTTCACCTTACTCGATAAGGCACAGTTGTCCTCATCCTGCATGGATGAAGAACTGTCTCTGGTGCGCCGTCTAATCTCCTCCTGCATCAAATCCGACCATAGTCATTCCCAATTTGGCAGTTTCTCCCTTCCATTCATCGAGTCCTGGTAGCTATGCCAACTCTTAGGACGGTCAAGGAGTGCTAGACTCACCATCCTCATCCGACAGTCACCCCCACACTTCCCAGCTCATCCCGGCATTGGGTGAACTTCGTGAGATACTAGGGCATACTGTCTCCATTCTCATACTGAATGTTTCTGAGTTTTATCTCTTGCTTTGGAATTAAATTCGAAGTCCACCAGCACAAAAACTCAACCACTTCCGATCTAGAATTCGTGAGAACAAAGTATTTCTTGTACAGAGATCGACTGTATGGGCATTCACCGGATATTTCACCTTCCAAAAGAAGGATGAATCCAGAGGCTACCTAGCCCAATTACAGACTCTGCCTGAAGAAATAGAATGTAAACACTTCCTGAATAGTAGATCCGATGATCAATCCTCGCTTGATATCCTGTAAAAATCTCTTCTACAAATCAAGCAGCTCCGATACCATGTAGAAATTTCCTGCAAATTCTCTACAAATCTAGCTCTGATACCATGTAGAAATTTTGAATAATTTAACACATATTCACAGAGATTATCCTGATCATACAATTATAAGTAGAACATGTATAATACATAATCTCCTCTATGTTGATCATCAATTTACATAAGCAGAAACATTCACAGGCACACATAGAAGCATCAATCAAACTCATTAACATAGTATGTATCCCGGGGAAAGCATCTCGCTAAAAACCCCACACTATCTGTATATTATATTGATTGAATCATGTAACAATACAAAGCATAATACTCCTCACAAGTATCTCCACCTGTTACACACAATACAGCTCAGATTTGATCTCCAAATCTCTTCCACTGCTTGCCTGCCTCCACTGCTCAATACCTGCTCAAGAACTGATGAGAATGGCTTCCCAAACTCGTTTTTCACCTGCAAAATAGTCACTCACTCTTTGTGGACGTGAGCAAAGGCTAAAATGTGGGCCAAATACGTGAGCAAACTCATTGGCATACTCAATCCTTTGATTGTGAAAGATCTGATGCACAACTATAGTCACAACTAATAGCAATCTGATTCTCTACCACTTGTCCCTGTTGAACTGAACATGCACTGACATGCAACTGAGTTAACTGATGTATTCTTTAGTTGTATTATGAGTTAATAACTTGTGAATTAATTAATAACTAATTCACCCAACTCATCTCTAGTCTATTGATCAGTTAGACTAAATACAACCAGTTTAACAAAGCTAAACTGAACACAACTCCATCAACTGCACCTCCAGTCCACTAAACTCAACTCACTTGAGTTCTAACTGAAGTCCTGCATGCAAATATTAGTCATTCCATAGGTAACCACGTATTTCCTTGTGGGATCTGCATGTACCACATCCGTAGCTCATTCTGAAGTGCTCCACGAGAATAAGATCGAGTTTATAGTCCAAATATTATTATGAGACAATAATATTTGACTTTTCTATTTTTGACAGCCAGTCGAAAAATAGACTTTGATCACTCACACTGTGATCATTCACATTTTGATCAAAAATAGAAGTCCATCTATTTTTCCGAACTTGATCAATCATCCATAAACATAGACATGATCCATATGTCTAAAAATAGACATAGTCTAAAAATAGACTTGCGCCAAAAATAGCCTGCGGGCCCATTTAGTGAAGGCGACTCTTTTCACTAAGCTCCATGATCTTGTTGTATTCTCAACAAGCATTTCTTGTTGCACACTTTTCAACACTCCCTCTCAACAAGAAAGGCTTCCTCTCAAACCCGATCCTGTAACTCTGGAATGTTCTCCATGCAACACATCTGGCTGGTCCACTTGCTCTGTCATCAAAGTCTCTGACTGCTATTGCCTCTGTCGACTGAGACTCTGCATCTCTGTGCTCTTCAGTATCTGACTACTCTAGCCTCTGTCACTTTGATCTCTGACTGCATCCGTGCTGCTGTTGGTTCTATCTCCCAGCATTGCATCCGCACTGCACCTCCCAACTGACCTCCCTGTTGGGATAGAAACACCCTCTGATGCTGAAGCTCTACCTGCTGCTGACAATTGCTCCCTCTCTGACATCTGCGCTACTGCAACATCTCCATGCATCTCGCACCATTGCACACCTCTCTGTGCCACCTAGCACTGTGCAAAACACTTGTGCCTCTCGCATTGCTACAGCCTGCTAGCTATGCGCTGTCCTGGGATTCCCTGCACTGTCGCTCTCTCTGCCGCTCCATCCGCATCTGTCTCTACCCAATCAGTTAGTTCCTGCTACTACACATCGGGGCTCCCATAGCAAGGTCTCATCCAAGAGGTTGGGTACCTCAAGGATCCTACCCCTCCTCCTTGGGACAATCAATCCACATCACCCCACCTCCTACCTGGAGGTATGGCTGCATGCGATCCCTCAGCCCACCTGGCTTGAAGTTTCCCCCTACTGGAGGTCTCTGGATGAGTAGATGTCTCTACTCGATCTCCTTTCAGCTTCCCCTGTTGTGGCTCCTCCACAATCTCCTGAAGCTGCTGCACCAATCGTGGCTCCTCCACAATCGTCTGAGACTTCTTTTGGCTCTGCATGTTAAGAGGTAATATACGCTCCCTCTCAACCACCAAGTCTCCATCAGTTGCCTTGCTGCTCAAGGCTTTGCATGCATCTTGAACCTCAAGAGCATACTGGTTCCTGACCCATGAACCAATCTCATGACAATGAAAGCATCTCACCTTCAACTTGTCAACTTTCTTCCCATCACTGGAAGAACAAGATTCGAAAAGAGAAACCTTCTCCTTTCCCTTCTTCACCTTACTCGCTAAGGCACAGTTGTCCTCATCCTGCATGGATGAAGAACTGTCTCTGGTGCGCCGTCTAATCTCCTCCTGCATCAAATCCGACCATAGTCGTTCCCAATTTGGTAGTTTCTCCCTTCCATTCATCGAGTCCTGGTAGCTATGCCAACTCTTAGGAAGGTCAAGGAGTGCTAGACTCACCATCCTCATCCGACAGTCACCCCCACACTTCCCAGCTCATCTCGGCATTGGGTGAACTTTGTGAGATACTAGGGCATACTGTCTCCATTCTCATACTGAATGTTTCTGAGTTTTATCTTTGGCTTTGGAATTAAATTCGAATTCCACCAGCACAAAAACTCAACCGCTTCCGATCTAGAATTTGTGAGAACAAAGTATTTCTTGTACAGAGATCGACTGTATGGCCATTCACCGAATATTTCACCTTCCAAAAGAAGGATGAATCCAGAGGCTACCTGGCCCGATTACAGACTCTGCCTAAAGAAATAGAATGTAAACACTTCCTGAATAGTAGATCCGATGATCAATCCTCGCTTGATATCCTGTAAAAATCTCTTCTACAAATCAAGCAGCTCCGATACCATGTAGAAATTTCCTGCAAATTCTCTACAAATCTAGCTCTGATACCATGTAGAAATTTTGAATAATTTAACACATATTCACAGAGATTATCCTGATCATACAATTATAAGCGGAACATGTATAATACATAATCTCCTCTACGTTGATCATCAATTTACAGAAGCAGAAACATTCACAGGCACACATAGAAGCATCAATCAAACTCATTAACACAGTATGTATCCCGGGGAAAGCATCTCGCTAAAAACCCCACACTATCTGTATATTATATTGATTGAATCATGTAACAATACAAAGCATAATACTTCTCACAAGTATCTCCACCTGTTACACACAATACAGCTCAGATTTGATCTCCAAATCTCTTCCACTGCTTGCCTGCCTCCACTGCTCAATACCTGCTCAAGAACTGATGAGAATGGCTTCCCAAACTCGTTTTTCACCTGCAAAATAGTCACTCACTCTTTGTGGACGTGAGCAAAGGCTAAAATGTGGGCCAAATACGTGAGCAAACTCATTGTCATACTCAATCCTTTGATTGTGCAAGATCTGATGCACAACTATAGTCACAATTGATAGCAATCTGATTCTCTACCACTTGTCCCTGTTGAACTGAACATGCACTGACATGCAACTGAGTTAACTGATGTATTCTTTAGTTGTATTATGAGTTAATAACTTGTGAATTAATTAATAACTAATTCACCCAACTCATCTCTAGTCTATTGATCAGCTAGACTAAATACAACCAGTTTAACAAAGCTAAACTGAACACAACTCCATCAACTGCACCTCCAGTCCACTAAACTCAACTCACTTGAGTTCTAACTGAAGTCCTGCATGAAAATATTAGTCATCCCATAGGTAAACACGTATTTCCTTGTGGGATCTGCATGTACCACATCCGTAGCTCATTCTGAAGTGCTCCAAGAGAATAAGATCAAGTTTATAGTCCAAATATTATTATGAGACAATAATATTTGACTTTTCTATTTTTGACAGCCAGTCTAAAAATAGACTTTGATCACTCACACTGTGATCATTCACATTTTGATCAAAAATAGAAGTCCATCTATTTTTCCCAACTTGATCAATCATCCATAAACATAGACATGATCCATATGTCTAAAAATAGACATAGTCTAAAAATAGACTTGCGCCAAAAATAGCCTGCAGGCCCACTTAGTGAAGGCGACTCTTTTCACTAAGCTCCATCATCTTGTTGTATTCTCAACAAGCATTTCTTGTTGCACACTTTTCAACGCTCCCTCTCAACAAGAAAGGCTTCCTCTCAAACCCGATCCTGTAACTCTGGAATGTTCTCCATGCAACACATCTGGCTGGTCCACTTGCTCTGTCATCAAAGTCTCTGACTGCTATTGCCTCTGTCGACTGAAACTCTGCATCTCTGTGCTCTTCAGTATCTGACTACTCTAGCCTCTGTGACTTTGATCTCTGACTACATCCGTGCTGCTGCTGGTTCTATCTCCTAGCATTGCATCCGCACTGCACCTCCCAACTGACCTCCCTGTTGGGATAGAAACACCCTCTGATGCTGAAGCTCTACCTGCTGCTGACAATTGCTCCCTCTCTGACATCTGATCTACTGCAACATCTCCATGCATCTCGCACCATTGCACACCTCTCTGTGCCACCTAGCACTGTGCAAAACACTTGTGCCTCTCGCATTGCTACAGCCTGCTAGCTATGCGCTGTCCTGGGATTCCCTGCACTGTCGCTCTCTCTGCCGCTCCATCCGCATCTGTCTCTACCCAATCAGTCAGTTCCTGCTACTACACATCGGGGCTCCCGTAGCAAGGTCTCATCCAAGAAGTTGGGTACATCAAGGATCCTGCCCCTCCTCCTTGGGACAATCAATCCACATCACCCCACCTCCTACCTGGAGGTATGGCTGCATGCGATCCCTCAGCCCACCTGGCTTGAATTTTCCCCCTACTGGAGGTCTCTGGATGAGTAGATGTTTCTACTCGATCTCCTTTCGGCTTCCCTTGTTGTGGCTCCTCCACAATCTCCTGAAGCTGCTGCACCAATCGTGGCTCCTCCACAATCGTCTGAGACTTCTTTTGGCTCTGCATGTTAAGAGGTAATATACGCTCCCTCTCAACCACCAAGTCTCCATCAGTTGCCTTGCTGCTCAAGGCTTTGCATGCATCTTGAACCTCAAGAGCATACAGGTTCCTGACCCATGAACCAATCTCATGACAATGAAAGCATCTCACCTTCGACTTGTCAACTTTCTTCCCATCACTGGAAGAACAAGATTCGAAAAGAGAAACCTTCTCCTTTCCCTTCTTCACCTTACTCGCTAAGGCACAATTCTCCTCATCCTGCATGGATGAAGAACTGTCTCTGGTGCGTCGTCTAATCTCCTCCTGCATCAAATCCGACCATAGTCGTTCCCAATTTGGCAGTTTCTCCCTTCCATTCACCGAGTCCTGGTAGCTATGCCAACTCTTAGGAAGGTCAAGGAGTGCTAGACTCACCATCCTCATCCGACAGTCACCCCCACACTTCCCAGCTCATCCCGGCATTGGGTGAACTTCGTGAGATACTAGGGCATACTGTCTCCATTCTCATACTGAATGTTTCTGATTTTATCTCTTGCTTTGGAATTAAATTCGAATTCCACCAGCACAAAAACTCAACCGCTTCCGATCTAGAATTCGTGAGAACAAAGTATTTCTTGTACAGAGATCGACTGTATGGGCATTCACCGGATATTTCACCTTCCAAAAGAAGGATGAATCCAGAGGCTACCTGGCCCGATTACAGACTCTGCCTGAAGAAATAGAATGTAAACACTTCCTGAATAGTAGATCTGATGATCAATCCTCGCTTGATATCCTGTAAAAATCTCTTCTACAAATCAAGCAGCTCCGATACCATGTAGAAATTTCCTGCAAATTCTCTACAAATCTAGCTCTGATACCATGTAGAAATTTTGAATAATTTAACACATATTCACAGAGATTATCCTGATCATACAATTATAAGCGGAACATGTATAATACATAATCTCCTCTACGTTGATCATCAATTTACAGAAGCAGAAACATTCACAGGCACACATAGAAGCATCAATCAAACTCATTAACACAATATGTATCCCGGGGAAAGCATCTCGCTAAAAACCCCACACTATCTGTATATTATATTGATTGAATCATGTAACAATACAAAGCATAATACTTCTCACAAGTATCTCCACCTGTTACACACAATACAGCTCAGATTTGATCTCCAAATCTCTTCCACTGCTTGCCTGCCTCCACTGCTCAATACCTGCTCAAGAACTGATGAGAATGGCTTCCCAAACTCGTTTTTCACCTGCAAAATAGTCACTCACTCTTTGTGGACGTGAGCAAAGGCTAAAATGTGGGCCAAATACGTGAGCAAACTCATTGGCATACTCAATCCTTTGATTGTGCAAGATCTGATGCACAACTATAGTCACAACTGATAGCAATTTGATTCTCTACCACTTGTCCCTGTTGAACTGAACATGCACTGACATGCAACTGAGTTAACTGATGTATTCTTTAGTTGTATTATGAGTTAATAACTTGTGAATTAATTAATAACTAATTCACCCAACTCATCTCTAGTCTATTGATCAGTTAGACTAAATACAACCAGTTTAACAAAGCTAAACTGAACACAACTCCATCAACTGCACCTCCAATCCACTAAACTCAACTCACTTGAGTTCTAACTGAAGTCCTGCATGCAAATATTAGTCATCCCATAGGTAACCACGTATTTCCTTGTGAGATCTGCATGTACCACATCCGTAGCTCATTCTGAAGTGCTCCAAGAGAATAAGATCAAGTTTATAGTCCAAATATTATTATGAGACAATAATATTTGACTTTTCTATTTTTGACAGCCAGTCTAAAAATAGACTTTGATCACTCACACTGTGATCATTCACATTTTGATCAAAAATAGAAGTCCATCTATTTTTCCCAACTTGATCAATCATCCATAAACATAGACATGATCCATATGTCTAAAAATAGACATAGTCTAAAAATAGACTTGCGCCAAAAATAGCCTACGGGCCCACTTAGTGAAGGCGACTCTTTTCACTAAGCTCCATCATCTTGTTGTATTCTCAACAAGCATTTCTTGTTGCACACTTTTCAACATCCTCTTCATATTTCTATCATGAAATCTTGTTGCTAGACTTGTGATTGAGCCATTATCTAATAGAGAACACTTCTGGAACCTGAAGGCCTAAATGACTCAGAAAATTGTGCCCAGAAAAAGACAAGTTTTCCTCTTGAGCACACTCCTTCGTCACGAAGAACTATTCCCTCCTTGAGCACATGAGTGCACCTCCAAGGATTGAATGTTTTTTCCTTCATCTCTTCATCATGTGCCAATGTGCTCTCCTTTTCCTTGAGTGCATGAGTGAACCTAGAAGGCCTAAAGGCCCAAAGCTTCATTCCTTCATCTCTTTAGAGTGTGCCCTTCTTCTCTCTCTATCTCTTTGGTTGCATGAGCACACCTTGAATTCCTAAAGGCCTAAAACCTCACATCTTCGTCTCTTTCGAGTGCACCCTTGAGGTTTTTTTTTTATCTTTCCCAAGTGCATGAGCACACTACAAAGCCCTGAATGAACCTTGAAATTCCTTCATGCTTTAAAAGTGCATCCTCCCTGTTTACATGTAGAGTTTTTGCGCATGAAAGTAGCTGTGTGTCTTCATTGATAGGATCTCATGTTAAGTAACATTTGATGTTTTTTGGAATATGATTTGTTAAATTATTTCTTGCTTTATTTAGGGTATTTCATAAAGCTAATCATTGTTGCCATGAGTGTTCTTCCACAAATAGGTGTTCAATCTACCAATATTTTTACTCTTTGATGATCTATAGGAATTGTTGTCACTTTTTCTAGCACCTATACAAAAAGTGATTCAGGAGAATAGAAAGCTTCCTAGAGACAACCTTCAGGTTGATTGTAGACCAGTGCCTATGACATCTTAAAGAGAGGAGTGATTTAGAAGAGTATAAATGGGGCTTTATGATGCACTCCAATTGTCATGTAGTTTGAAAAGATAATAAATGGGGGATTGGTTCAGTAGGCCTTCATTAAGGTAAACTCAAGACAATACATGGATCCAAAATATCAGGGGGTAAATCGGGCCAACCTCAAAGAGAAATGTCTAGTTCTGCTCGTTGACACATAGCAACAAGTAGTTTTAATATTGGTGTTGTATTAATATGAAGAGGAAGAAAGAAAGGAGGGAATGTAGTGCATAGGGCTAGTTACAATATAGAATCGTAGGCAATGATATTCCAAAAAAATATGGAAGAGGGAGGAGATGAAAGAGCAGAAAGAGTGGAGAAAAAATTAAGGTTTCATGCTCTATGCCTCATGGATACATTTATCAACAAACAACATAAGTAAATTTGTGCTCATATGGGTATTGTAGGCTATAAACTAACACAAGTAAATACTTCTTATACATAGGTTTCTCATTGTTTAGCAACCTAGATACATCTATGAATCAAAGAGAAAATGATAGCTTCATTACACTATTTTGGAGAAAGAAAAAAATACATGAAGTGAGATATACATAGAAGGAAACATATTATGCATTACCATGAATGGAATCACCAAAGAGTTTCCTTAATCCTCAAAATGAGTCCCATTCACCAATCCATTACATTTAGTGATATAAAACTCAAGTCCCTTGTGAACAGGCAAATAGAACCAAAAAGTGGAATCATAGAATTTGGACCCCTCGGGTGCAGAATTCTGGAAGCTCTATTAAGTGTTTATTCCCCCTATTTATAAGGAGAGGGGGAGCTTTGAATCAGTTATAAAATATCTCAACCAAGAGCCAGTTTTCCAATAGTCTAGCTATCTCAGCTTGCGATAGCTTTGCTGCCTAAAATGAAATACCAAGGATTTGATTCCTTTCTTGAAAATACATTGAAATTACAAAATAAATAGAAATAAGAAAAACTAAAATATGATTGAGAAAAATAGCTCCCTGTCATTCCTGTGATCACCCTTGATCATGCCACATCTCTGCCATAATGTGCCTCTCTTGTTGCTTGGCCAATTCACCTGTCACTTTCACCTTAATTGCCTGACTTCACAACTCTTTGGAGTTGGTAATGATCAACTGTGGTGGCTCGTCACATAGCAAAAGCGAAGATTGTCATGACAATCCTTCATTGTATGACTAAGTGGAGCTCCATGCTGAGCCATTAAGTCCTCCTAAGTCCCCATACCTCCATTTACTCCGTGAAGACATGTGTGTGAAGCAATCTAATTCCTTTCTGATGCCCATGTAGTCCTTGGTTTCTTGTCCCAGGGGCTTCCATGAGATTAGCCCATATCAATTTCCAACTACTCCATTTCTTCACTCAATACCGCAGCTACCAACCCATATGCCTTTAAATCTCTATAATTCCTTATCGAAGGGATTCCATATCGCAGACTTCACGGTGGTGGAGTATTCTAATTTTTCGATTACCAACCTATGATATGAAAAGCCCCTTTTGTTTATCCCTTCCCACATTTCTAACCATAGGACCAAGTATGACCTAGTGCTTAGCCTTAAGGTGTTAAGGCCTTTTGTTCATGTTGGGGGCTATCCTTCCTTTGTAAACTAGTTTTTGACCCTGGTTCTTTAAGTTTCTCTTGAGCGTGGGCTAGCCCTTATATTAGAGCCCCATTACCGACGGTTTCCAATCAGGGTTTTAATAGAGAGGTTATGACATTTACATTTTGCCGATCTGCGATTGCCGATAGCCCTCTTCTGTTTAACCCTTGGTCCTTTCACACTCCTTGCGACTGTAGGCTAGCCCCCATATCAGAGCCCCTTAATTGGAGGTTTTCAATCAACGATTTCATTTTGATGCACACACGCTACAACCTCCGATCACCGATATGCCGAGACCCTAGATTTTACCTTTAGGCATTTTCTCTTTGTCGTCTAGTTTTTCAAGGGTAACTTCACTCTACTGTAACTTTTGATTCCATAGTCCATTTGAGGAGTTCCATATACCATTATGCTATAGCGGCTACAACCACCCTCCAAAATTTTTCCTTAACTTCGTTTTGGAGTCTCCCTACCAATCTTTCACAACACCTTGTCTTGCTTTGTCAAGCACACAAGCTTCAGGTTTTTTCCTGGACAAAGGCATCCTATCGATCACAGCTTGATGCATTCCCCTCACAGGTTGTTCATCTAGACTTGGTCTAGCTGCAGGCTGAGCAACTCCCTCAAGAAATTGTGCAATTCTGGAGGGAAACCAGCCTTCCTTCTAGAAATTGTGCAATCTTATTTGGCAGCCTACTAGGCTCCAGAATTGTGCAATTATGCCAGTCAACCCTTACAGTGAAAATTACGTAATTTTCCCTAGTAGGGCTGCTCAACCAGAATTTGTGCAAATCTAGACAGCAGTCAACTACTCTGCGTAGAAATTGTGCAAATCTCCTGGGCAGCCAACCCATATCCTAGCCAGAAATGTGCATTTCCTTCCAGTAGTTGGGTAGCTTCATGCATGAGTAGTTGGGTTGACCAGTTCCACTCGGGATGAAGGAAACTAGACTTGCATGCATGGCTTTCTTTTTCCCAAAATAGCAAAAGGAAACATGCAAAAGGAATTCCATGATTTAGGGAACTATTTTTAGCAGCTGGAGGTTACATGCAAAGTTGTTTTAGAAACTTTCCTCCAAGTGTCGCCTTTTCCTAGATTTGTGGCATGCACGTCATGAGCTCAAAACTTATTTATTCGACACATCAAAGCTCATTCTTTCACATCGATCTTGGAGCTTTGACATCTCACATCACATCCAAGAATCTTCAACACATCTGACTCAACTATTCACGAGTAAGTGGCCTCAACTTGTCATTTTTACCATTTTTGTCACTTTTTGTGTTTTCTCTTGTGTGAGTGTTGTTTGCTTGATTTCTCTGAATGCTTGTTTTCATTTACATGTATACTAGCTTGTACTAGTATCATTTCATTCTTTGTTGCTATCTCACTACTGTTGCATGCATGAAACTATTTTGCACGAACGATCGCCAATTCAATGACTCGCTTCACCCACATGCATGTTGATCTATTTACTGAATCTTTCATTCATGTTTGCATGCACTGTCAATCACTTCTGATTTCACTTAGTGTCACCATGCATTTACCTTCATATTTCCTTTCAGTTTCTCATCAATCAATCTAGCCAACCTTGGCCCAAACTCTGCCTTCACTAAGAAAGAATTGCACAATATAAGGAAGGCCCTATCTTCCTCTCCATAAATGCACATTTCTTCCCAGGCACTATCCTTCGGGATAGTTTTGTGCTTTTATGAGGGACAGTGACTGTTGTCCCAGAAAATTGCACAATACAGTCCCCGAGCCTGGAGTCACTCCAAGCTGGAATTGTTCATTGTGCAATCCCAGCAGCCAACAACCAATTTGGATTATGCATTGCACAAACCCAGCAGCCAGTCTTGCCTCCTAGACATCCCAGACTCCCTTTTGTGCAGTTCTGGCAACTAGTCACCTAGCCTCACAGAAGAAATTGTGCAATCTTACCTATCAGTTCCCCAGATATGTGCTATGTCATTCCCGAATTTGCTTTGGTTTTCACTGACAGATTTCTTGCCATGCATGTTTCTTGTCTCCATATCTTTCATGTGTTCATCTGCCTCTTAGCAGTACAGAATCAATGGCCTCCAAGAGGGTGGGATCAAAAGACATTGACGGAAGTGCAACTGGAGCAACAGTTGAACGGGTGTCTGCATGTATACCAATCTATAAAGATACAAAGATGTTTCTAGACAAGGACATTAATCTAAAATGGAAAGAGGTCAATGAAGCATTTGCAAACAATTTTGAGGAAGACCTCGAAGACCATGTGATCCGAATTGGATCCATGAAGATTATCACAGTACTATGACTGTTTCAAATCAAGACAAAAACTTTGAATTTAAGAGCATAAAGTGATCAGGAAGACCTCTGGACAGTGGCAGTTTACAGCTAGTGAGGAACGACGAGGACCTCGGTCAAAGTGCGCTGATCGAGGCCCATGGAGATCACGCAGGAGGCAAAATTAGCACTTGGGAAGCCCAGATTGGGAAATAGGGGGCATTTCTGATGCAGTAATCATGCATCGCTGGGAAAAGCCCCTCGGGAAGGAAAAGGCCCCAAAGCGCTCAGTCGCATGGAAGCCAGGAAAACTGTGGGGAAAGCACTAAGGTGAAAGGCAGGTCCTGTGCTCCAAAAATGGTAGTATATCGGGGGTACCCTTGGGTGGTAAACGGATTTGGAGAAAACGAGTGATTCCATTCAGCGCACGACGCATGGTAGGTGGATGAGAGAGAAAACCACTGCACATCGAACTCTAATGGTTAAGCAAGTCAACCATGTGAAATGAGAAAATGTCGTAGGATTTGGGGTCTCCAAATCTGATGGCGGAGATCGTGCCTGATGGAGAAATCGGATTTGACAAGGGATTAAGTTGCGACCCATAAGAGTTTTAGGTTTGATTTGATGTTGAGATGGGGGATGAGTCATACCACAGCATAACTGGAAAACTGAACCGACGAGGAAGAGCTGGCACAGTTCATGACAGGACAAGTGGCTACTGCCTGTGAGTTGTTGATGATGACGTAGAGATAGGGAACTCCAAACTAGCAGCAGCAGGTGATCCGACAGGGGGGCAGAAGAGGAAGTGAACAGTTAAGGAAAAATTGGCTTTAAGCCATGAAAAGACAGAACAGAGGACACAGAGAGGAGAAGAAGGTGAAGACAAAGAAAAGAAGAAACAGTGAAGCAAGAAGCAGAAAGACAGAGGGTCGAGATGACCTACAGCATAAGGCAGCATCGAGCAGATAGAAAGCTTGAGAGGTTCAAGAAATCCCTGAGAGGATCTGTCGAGAATCGAGCACCACATTGGGCTCCTTCCATTAAAGACCAGAGAGGTCAAGTTTTGGTAAGGAAAAGAGTATGTGTACTCTAGTGGCTTGGGGAATCCAAGAACCACCCTACCAGGCATTGTTCTATTTCAGGAGACTCAATTTGAGCTCCCCATTGTAAATCTCTGCTTTAAACACACAATAAAAGAAGGCAAACACTGAAAACTGGACCAGAGACGTAGCCCTGGAGGATAGGGTGAACTCCTTATTAATTGTTGTGTTCTTGCATTTGCTTATTGTGTTTCTTTTACCGTTTTCCATTTTCCAAGTGTCTGTGTATTTTGCAATCTGATCGATCTGTTTCCTAAAATTACATAGACACACACCAACACATGAGTCTGTAATACCTTCATTCATTAATATCTTAACTGAGGTCACTCAAGAGTGATTTTTAGATCAAGTGGTATCAATGGTCTAGGTTGTAAGGTTAGACAAGCTTGTGTTGGTTTAGTTGTTGAATGCTCACTAGATCAAAGCTCAAATTAGGAGAAGGAGAGTTGGTCAAAACTAATCCTAAAATTGGGAGAGTCTATCCTCGGAAGACAATGTTAGAGGAAGGTTCTATGGGACCAGACCCTCAATTCATAGAAAGTTTCCTAGCCATAAAGTCCATGGTGGAAAAAATGTATAGGGACTTTAGAAAACATAAGGATGAAGATCCATCAGGCTCTAAACAAGACAAGGGAGAAGATGAGTCTCACTTCCATGACCACTCAAAAGGAAAAGGGAAAGAGGAAAGCTTTCTCACACCTTCTAATAGCCCTGAACACAAAAAGAAAGAATCTTTGATCAAACTAGATGTTAAATTTGATTTACCTAGATATGATGGAGAGTTAAATGTAGAAAAGTTGGACAACTGGATTAGACAACTTGATGTGTATTGCAGAGTGCGGAATATCGACTTAGATAGGAGCAAGATTCAGCTGGCAAGCCTACACCTTGGAGGGACTACCTTGGTTTGGTGGGAAGGTAGAACCCAATCTGACATGAAAAGACATGGTAATACCATCTCTGTCTAGAGTGAATTTGTTTCTGCATTCAAAAAGCAGTTCTATCCATTGGCCTATATGCAACAAGCCATGATGAGTTGGCAGACTCTTCGATAGTTGAAAGGGAAAAGTGTGCAAGGGTACACTCAAGAATTTAGAAAGAGAGCATTGATTCTAGGAATCTCATTAGACTCACCAGAGACTTCGTTGAAGTACATTGGTGGTATACATAGCTACATGAGGCATACCATCCTCATGTTTAATCCCACTAGTATAGATGAGATATCTATACAAGCTACTCATCTAGAAGCTAGAGGAAAGAATGGAAGTCCAGAAGTTGGGGGACCCTCCCAACCCACTACAAGCAAGAGCAAGGAGAAAAGAAAGTAGAAATGGAAAGCAAGGAAGGCTAACACTGCACAGAAAAGCAAGGCTTCATGCACTCACTGTAAAAAGGATGGGCATGATGATGAGCACTGTTGGATTTTGCATCCAGAGTTGAGACCTAAGAAGTTCGAGGGCAAGAAGAAGAAGACTATTGTAGCTATTTAGAAAGATTTGGGGTCAGACTCAGGAGATGAAACAACCATTGTAGCCACAGGTATAAAAGGTAAGAATTCTGAAGCATCTACTAGTAATACTGCACAATCTACCATTGATGAAGAAAATGAGAGAAAAAGACATGAGATTTTCCATATTTGAGTTATTTCCAAACATCAAAAGGTTGATACTTTGTTTGATAGTGGCTCACAAGTAAATTTAATTTTTGAAGCAATTGTAAAGAAGTTGGGATTAGTAACTACACCTCACAAGAAACCATACCCATTAGGATGGTTGAATGATAAAGCACAACTACAAGTGACTAGACAGTGCAAAATCAAGTTTTCTTTTGGGTTAGCATTTGTAGATGAGGTTGAGTTAGACATAATTCCTTTTGATATATGTGGAATTGTTTTAGGAAGTCCTTACTTGTATGATAGAAAAGATATTTTCTGTAGAGCTGAGAACAAGTATCTACTTGTTGTAGATGGAATCGAATACTTTGTAAGAGCTCATAAGCTCAAGAATAATTGTACTCTCATAAACTCATGGCAGATGAAAAGAGTGATAAATTCATGCAAACAATTCTTACTGATGGTTGTAAATGAAAAGAAACCTAATAAAACCAATGTATTTGAGGGCTGTAATGCTAAACAACAAACTGATTTAGAAAAGGTTGTTTTAGAGTATGATATATTGTTTCAAGAACCTAAAGGTCTGCCACCCAAAAAGGAAATAGTACATGATATTATTTTGCAGCAAGATGCTCCATTGCCTAACATTGGAATGTACAAGTTGTCTACTTTAGAGAATGTCGAAATCAAGAAGCAAGTGCAGGGGTTGCTTGAGAAGGGGTTCATCGGGCCTAGCACATCACCATGTGGGTCACCAATCGTTTTGGTGAGAAAGAGGGATGGCTCGTGGAGAATGTGAATTGATTACTGAGCACTCAATAAGATAACAATCAAAAATCATTATCCCTTTCTTCGCATAGATGATATTTTAGATCAATTGAAGGAAGCTGTTTATTTCTCCAAGATAGACTTGCACAGTGGATACCATTAGGTCAGAGTTTTAGAACAAGATGCATGGAAGACTGCTTTCAAAACAAGGTAGGGATTGTATGAGTGGCTGGTTATGCCTTTTGGCTTAACTAATGCTCCTAATACTTTCATGAGATTAATGAATGATGTACTCAGACCTTTTCTTGATGATTTTGTTATTGTGTATTTGGATGACATTCTAATTTTTAGCAAAACGTGGGAAGAACACTTAAAGCATGTTAAGTGGACATTATATGTTTTGAAAAGAGAAAAACTTCATGTTAAACTCTCAAAATGTGAATTTTTCAAAACATCTCTAAATTATTTGGGTCATATAGTAAGGGGTGTTGAATTGAAGATAGATCCCTCTAAGGTGGCAGTCATTGTAAACTGGCCTAAACCCAAATCTGCTATAGAAGTTAGAAGCTTCTTAGGAGCAGCACAATATTGGAGAAAGTTCATTTCTAACTTTTCCTTAGTTGCAGCTCCCTTACATGCTTTAACAGGATTGAACAAGGTGTTTCAGTGGGGAGGCAAATAGCAGAAAGCCTTCACCACCTTGAAAGAAAAGATTAGTATAGCACCTGTACTAGCACTCTCTGATCTTCACAGACCATTTGAGATCCAAACAGATGCCAGTGACTATGCCATGGGAGCAGTGTTGACACAGCATGGTAAACCCATATGTTATCATTCTGATACTTTTAATCATGCAGTAGTTAACTATCCTACATATGATAAAGAATTGTATGCATTAGTACAGAGTGTGAAAAAGTGGAAACATTACTTAATGGGCAAAGAGAAAGTAATACATATTGATCATCAACCACTTCAATATCTACACTCCCAAACTAAGTTGCAGCAATCAAGGCACTATAAATGGATGTGTTTTCTACAACAGTTTCATTTAGTCATCAGATATAAAAAGGGCATACATAATAAAGTTGCAGATATGTTATCTAGACCCATTATAAATGCATCTACTATACTTAAGCATAATTTTGTGCTACATGAAAGCCACATTGAACAATATACTCAAGATATAGACTTTAAATATGTAGATGCAACTTTAAGTCAAGGCAAACGAGTAGAAGAATTGGATTATCATATAAAGGACCGAATCTTATACCATTGTGGGAAATTATGCATTCCACAAACTAAGAGAGTGAAGATAATTAGAGAAGCACACACTTCTTTGATATCAGGTCACTTTGGGGTAAGTAAAACAATTGCATAGCTGCAAAGATTTCGTTATTGGCCAAAAATGAATGAGACAGTTTCTAGATATGTAAGAGGGTGTACTATGTGTGCTAAAAGCAAGCCCGGCAATAGAAAAGTAGGCTTGTACACTCCACTACCGGTTCCTTCTCACCCTTGGGAAAGTGTTTCCATGGATTTTTTTGGGGGACTACCTAAATCTAGGAAAGGTCATGATTATCTATATGTTGTGGTGGATAGGTTCGACAAAATGTGTATTTTGATACCTTGTAATAAATAGATTACAGCTGAACAAACTGCAAAACTATTCTTTGAACATGTATGGGTTCATTTTGGACTACCCACTTCCATTGTATCTGATTGAGACACTCGATTTGTGGGGAAGTTTTGGTCAAGTCTGTGGGAACTGAAGAAAAGCACAACTTTTCATCCACAAACTAATGGCTAGACAGAAGTAGTTAACAGGACAGTGATCCAGTTACTCAGAGGATATTGCACCAAACATCCTAAGCTCTGGGATGAACATTTTTGTTATGTGCAGCATGCTTACAACAAAGCAAAACATTCTTCTACACAGAGATCTCCTTTTGAGACCTGTTTTGGTTTCACCTCAAGGTCTCCTTTGGACTTTCTCTTTGGTAAAGATACCACAGTTTAGGGACACAATGATGTGGATAGGGCAACTAGGTTCATTGAACAAATCCAAGAGATCCACCAGGTAGTATAGGAACAACTGGAAAAGAGCCAAGCCAAATACAAGGCAAGGCATGACAAGCATTGGATGGAGCATAGTTTCCAAGTTGGTGACCAAATCTGGTTGTATATCAGCAAGGACAAGATGCAAGGTGAAGGTGAAAAGCTAAAGCCCATCAGGTATGGACCCTTCAAAATAATTGAGAAGATTGGTGAAAATGCTTTTCGCCTTGATTTACCAGCTTATATGCACATCTACTCAGTCGTGAATGCAAATTGCTTGAGATTGTTTGAACCCTCACTAATTGAGGATCCCGAAGAGCAGAGTCAATTGCCTTCTATTGATGACCTGCTACCTGAATATCTTAATGAATTACAGGAGGACATAGTTCTGGATAGGAAGGTGAGGACGACGCACAAAGGACATGTTGAGTACCTCAGAATTGGGCTCAAGGGTTCAAAGTCGAGCAGTGTAAAGTGGATAGAGATTGGACAAGTGAGACAGTTGTACCCTGACTTAGTCGATGCTTGAAAACCAACCTTTGGTGGTCCAAAAGATTTTTTAGTGGGAAGGCCATGATCTGAATTGGATCCATGAAGATTATCACAATACCATGACTATATCAAATCAGGACAAAAACTTTGAATTTAAGATCACAGAGCGATCAGGAAGACCTATGAATAGTAGTAGGTTGCAGCCAATGAGGAACGACAAGGACCTCGGTCAAAGCGTGCTGATTGAGGCCCATGGAGACCGTGCAGGAGGCAAAACTAGCACTTGGGAAGCCTGGATCGGGAAAGAGAGGGCATTTCCCCTCGAGAAGGAAAAATCCCCAAAGCACTCGATCGCATGGAAGCCAGGAAAACCGTGGGGAAAGTGCTAAGGCGAAAGGTGGGTCCTGCGCTCCAAAATCAGTAGTATATCGGGGGCACCCTTGGGCGGTAGGCAGATTTGGAGAAAAATGAGCAATTCCATTCAGTGCACGATGTGTGGCAAGTCGATGAGAGAGAAAACCATCGCTCATTGGGCACTAACGGTCAAGCAAGTCAACCGCACGAAATGAGTGAATGTCGTAGGATCTGGGGGCTCCAGGTATGATGGCGGAGATCGCGCCCGATGGAGAAACCAGATTTGACAGGGGATTAAGCCACGACCCACAAGAGCTTCAGGTCCGATTTGACGCTGAGATGGTTAATGAGTCATACCACAACATAACTAGAAAACTAAACCGATGAGGAAGAGATGGCACAATTCGCGAGAGGATAAGTGGCCACTCCCTATGAGTCGTTGACAATGACACAGAGACAGGGAACTCCAAGTGAGCAACAGCAGGCGATCTGACGGTGTTGTTGGGAAAAGTGTGCAATACGGAATGACCCTATCCCACTCTAAGGGTGATAGTTCCTTATCAACAATCAAAGCAAAGCTATCTGAGATTACTTCTTTATGAGATGTAAAAGAGAGGAGAAAAAGATCCACTAACCGATGTCTTTCACTAGGTTGATCCAATCTTCTCTCCTTGTTGCTTGCCCTCAGCTCCTTGCTCTTTCACGGGCCCAGCTACACCAAGATCCTGCAAAATGGCAAGAGAGGGAAACTGCAAGAAGCATACATTCATAATTGATTCAAGGATTAGAATAAATCAAATACACAAGTATAACAATACACCATTGAGACACATGCATATAGAAGAACCTCAAATGCTTTATTAATGGAAGAAGTAAGGTTCAGGAAGTGATACAACCATAAGAGGCCCAATCCAGCATCACCTTCCCAGCAGAAAGAAATCTCCTCTTCACCTCCTTCAAAGCAAATCACCCAATAGTTCTAAACTCAAACCAACAGCAATTCTTTACATTCACAAGATTCCAGCCTCCCTAGACCTCATGAGAGAGATCTATATATAGGAGTTTTGGAGAAAGGATGAGTCAGCTTGAGGCTGGCATGAAGCTGACTAGTGTCCTCTCTCACTTCATATATTCTTCAGTTCTTGAGTCCACTTGGAGGTTCTTGCTTCCACTTGGAGATCTAGAACCTCTTACTCATCACCAGTCGAATTCCTTGATCCAAGTGTCATTTTGGAAGCTTCCTGGGCATTGACACCTTGAGGAATGATTGTGCCACATGTCCAAACTCGCCCAACGCAGGTAGCCTTCTTTGCAGTTGACATTCAACGTGGGTAGACAGTGGAGCAGTTGACATTCAGCGCATATGCTCAGTGGAGCAGTTGACATGATCCAGAATTGCCTTGTTTTTTACTGTTTTTAGGTGGAGAACTTTTATTCAGTGCTGTGGTTTGCTGGCCTTGTTCCTCTAGGGGTAGGAACAACATGCTTAGGGACTTTGGATCCCTTAGATTATGGACATTTCATGCTTCATGCTGTAAGGCAAAAAAATGTCTATAACAGTTGCCCCCTAAAGTATGAGGTCGTTTATCGGGTGAAATGCTTTATCAGGAGGATCCGAAGTTCATTCAATCGTTGAGAGGTGACCTGTAATAAGATACAATACAATACATTAATTTTCATACTGCTTTCATGATCTAGCTGAGGCGGGCATTCCCATGCTCAGCTTTATAAATTCATTTTGGTACATAGAACAGACGATCGTCTGATGGTAGACTGATAATTTTGGTGAAAATTATCATCCTTTGAGTAGGATGATCATCTGCTGCAATGATGTACATGTCAAATGTCTTTATATTTCCTGAATATATATCGCAGCCCGGATGGATGAAACTAGATCCGGGGTCTTCAAACTCGTTCGATCTTCACTCTAAGTACAAGTCGATCCATGTGAGAATTGCACTGAAGTCGAACATGGAAAGACATCGCTTGATTACCGGTCAATGATGTAAACTGTTAACAAGCGCGAGAGGAATCACCGGTAATGATAATGACCCTCAAGGTACTGCAGTACAATTCACGTGGTGTGAATACAGGACTTGGCATCGAACACCACGCAAAATCTTCTGGTCAAAGGTCATTGATGTATACCTGTCGCCGGAAGTGAGAAACTTGCCATTGAGGCATGCAAGCTTCAAAGTACTGAGGGGGTTGTTCCTAGATCAACTTCTTGGATAATGAGCTGAAGTCGACAAGAAGCGATCCGTCAAAGGAGGGCCTTAATGAATCCCACATCAGTGACACGGAACGGAGCTAATGATTTTAATGGAGGTGAAAACAATCTGTGACATATGATTCAGGGTGGCGGTCATGAATGGATGAAGGATAATGTATGGCAGTGGATGGGACACGGTTGACTCTTTCTGAACAACATCTCTTGAACATATAACGACACTGATGCGATGGATCGGTAGCATTACCCCAAATGTGGATGGTTTGGCGAGACCATGGTGATGAGACCGGTGAATGAAACAACCCAACCCGATGTGGTACGGAGGAAAAGTGTCATGTTCAAGAGTGACTTGCTACCATTAAAGCTTTGAGGTTCTCCCAATTTTTCCCCAGTCATTTCTGACCAGTACCTCTTTATTTTTGTCAAGCTTGAGGAGGATAACATATGCTTGTTCTATAACCTGCCCTTCGGGCAAGCCCATCGCTATGTTTTAACGAGCCTAGCGATAGGGAAACTCGTTCTCGTCTAAAGACAAGTTTGTCGCTATTTAATCATTTTAACAAGTCTAACAACAAGGAAAACTCGGTCCTTTTCATTTTTAGAGAGTCTGAAAAGGTACATAAAGTTAACTCCAAAATTCCTTTTTCGTCATCTAATCCCTTAAGTCCGAAAAAGTATAAAACAATACAGAAGGGATGAGTTTTCGATAACTTTAACGAGCCGAATAAAACAAGCGCTCGACCTTTTTGTGCAATAATCCCTCAGGTCCAAAAAGATTAAAATCTAGAGGAGGGATAGCTCTTCCGGTCCTTTTAACGAGCTGGAAGGCCAAAACTCGGCAATCTTTTCATTTTTTACGAGTCAGATGAAAAGAGCTTAAAGAAGACTCTTCTTTTGAGGAACGAGTGATAAACAGGGATAGCAACTGATTCCAGGTACAGGTTGGAATTTTCCAATCACGGCAGTGTCACAAGGATGGCTAGGTGAAATCACTCTTCGCAGTTGTTCCTCAAAATGGGTAAACAATCATATGGAGGTGAACGATCGGCCAAATGAAAAGTGGAGGTGGCAGGTGCAAACACGACCATGGGATTTTTATGGCTGATAAATTTACGATCACAATGGTTATTTACCGGGATAGGTTCATTTTTTAGATAAAAATGAGCTTAAACTCTGGAGGAAACATTGCTCACTGCTTTTATTTATTTTTTAACGAGCATGAAGATGGCGTTAAAACTGCTCGGATCTTGCGTTTATTTTTTAACGAGCATGAACTTTATGCTAAAACTGCTCGATTATATGGTCAAATTTCGATTTTTTACCATTACTAGCTTTTCTCTTTTCAAGGATAGTACTGTATTTTCAATTGCTGCAACAAACTTTGTTAGAAATGAATAATATCTGCATGAAAATGAGATTATAACCCTAATATTTTGCTTTGAACTACGTAAAAAGCCATTAAAAGGTGTTTTTACCTCTCATTTTACCATTTCATTTGCATTTGGTTTGTTGGAGCTCTGGAGGTGCCTCTTCCCCCTTGATTTTCACCAGCTGATTCCGGGAGATTCTGCGGACGATTTTCAGCGCCGTCTGGACCAGGTAGGAGCTAAACCCTAGCTCTTTCTTTTCATGGTTTCCTTTTTCAGTTTTGTGCCTGTTTTTCAGTCCTTCTGAGCCTCAGGGGTTTTGCCAGAGCGCCCTAACTTCAGCGCAGGTTTCCCATTCGAAACCTGCGTTGAATGTCAAGCTGCCTTAAGGCAGCCTGACCTTCAACGCAGGTAGGACACTGCCTGCCTGCGTTGGGCTCAAAAAACTGAGTTTCCAGCACCTTTTTTGATGAATTTTCGCCAGTTTTTCATCAAATTCAGGAACTTACTCCTTCTCTTGTTTGTTTTGCAGGGATCTTTGAACAAAATTTCCCTTACATGGCGAGAACGAGAACATGAAGAGGAGGACATGATTGCCCTCCATGACCCTGTCACGGTGAACGCGCTGCGGAACTGTGGCCTGCTGAAGTTTTTCCGTATCTCTAGCATGAGAGCACAGATCACTTTGCTGCAGTATATGCTTGATGCTTGGGATCCCATTAACCAAGTATTCCAGATTAGGGGAAAATCCATCCCCTTGACCATAGAGGACATTTACTTCTTGACTGGATTGTCAAGGCGAGGTGCCCCCATTTCTTTGTCAGGTACGGCCCGGGGGACCGACTCCGTGAGAGATTATGTCCGCCAGTATTGCAGGGAAGGTTCCCAGCCGAGCAGAGACGGCAAGGTTGTTATCCGTGAGATTACTGACAGGTCTCTCAGGTCCATTCTGTATACCATTGGTAGGATGGACGGTAGCGCAGCTCTACATGTTGCCAACAGATCTTATGTGCAGCATGCCTTGGAGTGTTTCCAACCGAAAGTATTCAACTGGTGTGATGCAGTACTTGTTCAGATGAAAAGTCAATTGACCAAGGTAAAGGATGGGAAGCTGAAGAACTTTGGATTTGGTTCTATTCTGACTGCCTTTGCCTTGGAGAAAATCGCACTGATGCAGCCTCAGTATATTATACTCGACTTGCCTTCTCCGATCGAGCCACGTATGCAGAGGTGGGTCGATCACATGTCTAGGCATGCTGGTCAACCTCTGATGCCTTCTTTAGGTGGTTCGAGCGCTAGGAGATGGTCTTTTCTGAGTATCCATATGTGGGTATGGATTTCCGAGGTGATCCGGATTTGGTGTTACCGGATGGCAAACAGTGGGGCGTTATTGGTAAACTCTTTGACCATATCACTGTTTACTGTTCTTATTCATAATGTTATTGTGCTTTATTCTATCAAGACTTTTAATCATACTCTTGGGTGCATGCAGATGTTGGTCCTGTCCGTCCAGCAGTTCGTCCGAGACCGCCAGTTGCTGCCCCGGCAGTGGAGCCTGCTAGGAGAGTTATTCTCCGCGACCTTAACGATACTGAGACCCTTACAGCTGTGCAGGAGCAGGTTGAGAGCCTTACTCTCGGCATTCCCGATGTGAGGATTGATGAGTTACCTTTACAGCTGCAGCGACACACTACCGGTGTGCCTAGACGATGGACTCGTCTCTTGCACATGATTGCACAGGCCGTGACGTGCTATCATGAGCACCACTAGGCTAGGGTGCCCCCTAGCATCTTTTTGAGTTTTAGGTCATATGACCAATTTTTGTCTTGGTTACAGAACATTATGTATGAACTATAAACAGCTTATATATATTTTGATTTTCGAGTTTTATTCTGGTTGAGGTATATGATCCATATGTACAATCATTGATGATGTGTCTCTTTTATAAATGCCGCAAATGTCTATCTAACACATAATTTGCTAATGAGTCGGTTAATGTCTTTAAGTTTCTGGAAATATGTTGATATTGAATTGAATCAAATTGTCTTTCCAAAATCTTAACCCTTAGGAACATGCGATAAATAGCTGGATTGCGAACGGAATATATACCATTGAGTTGTAGTATTACGAGCTGTGAGTCTAGCCTGACAATTAGTCGGTGTATGCCACGTGTGATGGCATCAGAGAGTAGTTCTATCAACGCGCTATACTCAGCGATGTTATTCGTTGATTGCCCAATACACACACCTCTGAAACTTACTAACTCGCCGCTTGGATCAAAAATGGCCCAGGCTGCGGAGGATAGGTTCCGCGAACTACGACTCGCTCCGTCGGCATATCCAACACATGTCTCCAGAAGGTTCGACATCTGCAACAAATGAAAAAGGTGGATCACTCGACCAGAACAAATACTTTAGCGAAAACAAAATACAACAAAAGCATGCAGGTTACTATTTAAGCATAGTAACGCTTGAGGTACAACCCATTACGGGGCTGCGCCAGTGGAATTCCGTCATAATCCATTAACTCGTAGGCTCCTTTTGCTAACACCCTTTTAACAATATAGGGGCCCATCCATAAGGATTTGAATTTTCCTGCTCCCAATTTATCGGATTGTTGGTCATAAAGCAAGACCAAATCACCTTCTTAGAAGACACGGGGTTTGACACTTTTGTCGAACTGAGCCTTGACTCGTTTCTTATGGGCTTCGTTAGCCAAAGCGGCATCACAACGGGTTTCATCCAACTGGATTAATTCCAAGAAACGAGCCTCTTCTTCTGAAGTTCCGGGGAGGAGATCAATTGCGAGTTTAAGCGACGAAATTTCACACTAGATTGGCAAGACTGCTTCCAGGCCATACACCAGTTGAAAAGGTGTGAACCCGGTTGCGTTCTTTACCGACGTTCGGTAAGCCCACAAGGCTGAGTACAGGATTAGGTGCCACCTTCTTTTATGAACCCCGATCATCCTTTGCAACATACGCTTCAGGACCTTGTTGATTTCTTCAACTTGTCCGTTGGCTTGCGGATAATATGGGGTAGAGCTGTCGTGAGATAGCCCTAGCTTGGCAGTTAATTCGACCATCATGTGATTGTGAAAATGTGACCCATGATCTGTCATTATAGCCTGTGGTACGCCGAACCTGGCGACTACATGATTGAAAAAGAAAAGGGCAGTTGTTTCACCAGTGTTATCCAATGTAGGCATTGCCTCGGCCCATTTGGTAAAATAGTCAACAGCGACTATAATATACCCATGCCCCCCGGTCGAGGTGGGGTTACATTGCATGAAATCGATGCCCCACTTGGCGAAGGGCCCAACAACAACTATCGGCTACAAAGGTGCAGGTGGTCGTCTGGTTTTTCTATCAAAAATTTGACAAGCATGGCAACTTCTGACTGCGGTTATGCAATCTTTGAACATGGTTGGCCAGAAGTATCCTGCTCGTAAGATTTTTTGTGCTGTTGCATATCCAGATTGATGCCCCCCACATGCGCCTGAATGACATTCATTCAGGGCTTTTTCGGCCTCCTCATGGGTAAGGCACCTCCTCAGAACTGTATCGATACCACGACGGTAAAGTGTATCACCGACGATCATGTAGTCTTTTGCTTGGTATCGTATACGTTTTTGTTCGGAGTGACAGGTGTTTGGCCTAAATTTTTGCGTTTGGAGATAAACTATGATATCTCCATACCACTCATCGTTTGTAGATATCAGAAAAAAACTTTCGTCCACGATTGACTCTTCTGATGTTTCATCGTTAGACGACGATGGGAGATCGCACAATAATTCTGCGAAAACTAGAGCTTTCTTTGATTTGGATTTTACAAATTCCAGATCAAACTCTTGAAGGATCGCTATCCATTTTGAATATTTTCCCCCCAGCAACTGTCGTGACAGTATATAAGTCATGGGGTTGCAATCTGACAAGATGGTAGTTTTCCGAAAGAGGACATAATGTCGAAACCTTTGAATCGCTTGAACAGCTGCAAGCGCTAGTTTTTCAACATAAGAATATTTACTTTCTGTATCATTTAAGTTTTTACTTAAATAATAGATAGGATGTTCAATTCCATCGACTTCTTGAACTAAAACCATCGCAATGGTCGTATCTGCTGCAGCGAGATACAGGTTAAAATCTCTTTGATAGTCTGGGGCGTACATTAATGATGCTTTTACTAGACAATCTTTCAGAGCATCAAAGGAAGCTTGCGCCACCTGGTCCCAAACGAAAGGTACATCCTTTTTCAAAAGACGAGTATAACCTTTAGCAAGTTCTTCGTAATTTGGAATGAACCTCCTCAGAAAGTTTGCTTTCCCTTAGAGTTTCTGAATTTGAAGCAAATTTGAAGGTGGAGGCAAATTAATGATTGCCTAAACCTTGCAGGGGTCGAGACGAATCCCATCCTTAGAAACTACAAAGCCAAGTAAACGACCAGAACCGACGCAAAACACACATTTGTGTGGATTGAGTCTTATCTTGTAGTGTCGGCAACGTAGAAATATCGCTCTTAAATGCTGCGGATGATCAGTCCGCTTTCGCGAATGAGCCGGAAGGTCGTCGAGGTAAGGTTGAACAATGTTCTTGATGTCATGGAAGGCATAATTCATTGCCCTCTGAAACATCGCCCCTGCGTTCTTTAAACCAAAGGGTAATTTTCGATAAGCGAATGTGCCCCACGGACAAATAAATGCAGTCTTTGACTCGTCCTGCGGGCGGATATTTATTTGATTATACCCGGAAAATCCATCCATAAATGAAAAGATTTCACATCTGGCGCATTCATCAATTATCTGGTCGATGAAGGGTGTAGGGTAGTTGTCCTTCGGACAAGCTTGGTTTACATCCCTATAATCGACACACACTCTAATTGTCCCTTGTTTCTTCATAACAGGGACAATATTCGATACCCAATCGGTTAGAGGAACCGGGTAGATGAATCCAGCATGGAGAAGTTTTTCAACTTCTGCCTTAATGGCAGCGGCTTTCTTGGGGTGCACCTGCCGAAGCCATTGTCTTACTGGTTTGACATCAGGATACATTTTAATTTCATGTTCAACGATACTCGAGTCAATGTGTGGCATTTCATCATATGACCAAGCAAAGACATCTCTAAATTCGCGAAAAAGAGCGTTATACATTTCTAGTTCTGAAGGGGAACAACCTTTGCCGACATAAATATTCTCTACAACATTTGTTTTAGTCGAGATATTTATGGCTATAGTCTCTTCAATATTGGATAAGTTTCGCTCGGAATCCACCGTATTTACAGTATTTGTTAGGAATTCAAAAACTGAAGGGTGATAAAGGTCACTTTGAGTATCTTCTTCATATTCTGGAAGAAGGGAACGATGGTGGTGATCATTCCATGGTGTCCCTTCAATCAACATTGATTGTAAGATTCCTTCGTCAGTCCCATGTACTTTCGACCAAGGATCTAATGAGGTACCATATTCTCTAGACCTATCTACCCAAACGCTTGACGAGCGTTGATTTGGGTTCGCCTCCCATGCTTGAAACATTGATTGCTACAATATTTCTAAAGGGCTTGGGGGCAAAACAATTGCATGATCCATGTCGACTTTGTCTTTTGTGACCTTTGTGGAAGATATCATGTTGCAGGTTGCTACAAATGGTACATTTCCTATATAAATAGGAGGTGGTAGCGCGAAAGTTCCCATCAATGTGGGGTCTTTCAATAATCCTACTCCGATATCTTGAAGCGAATGGTTGCTCTCATGGATCATGGGAATGCTTCCTGTAACTTGTGAACCATTAGGGAGGAAGTTCTGTTGGTCGACGACCGTAATCCCTCCTTCAAACGGGAATGCGATCTTCCTAAAATAAGTCGACACAACAGCAGCCATGGCATAAATCCATGGTCTACCCAGTAGGATGTTGTAGTCAAGATTTCCATCGATGACCTCAAAATCAATTTCTACTGTTTTTCCTCCTAGTTCAACTTTAAAGTTATTAAGGATACCATACGGGGTATAGGTCCTTCCGTCGAAAGCTTTTAATGTCGTCGAAGATCGCGACAAGGTTGGAGATTCTAAAGTTTTCCAGCAACTCATCGACATAATACATGTAGATGCTCCCTCATCAATAATTGTTCTGTGAACAGTTTTGTTGAGGGCTTTCACTTGAATAAGGAAAGCTAGTTGAGCTGGTAACTGAGGATCATATCCTTTGTGATCAAAGGATACAAGATTGGAATCCTTAGGATCAACCCCACCAATAGCTGATAACAACGCCTGCCTTTGGGATGGACAATTTTGTAGTACCTCAAGAGTCGACATAGCGGATGGCGATTGTGCCAAATCTTCCACTATGTTATAATGCTGCGCCGCTCTGGCGCGAGGATTAAATGTCGACTTGTGTACTACACCCTTTGGCGGTTTGATTGTTAATTCAGGAATGATGGGTGGTACAACTTCTGTCGAAGTTGTTGTCGAACTACTTGGTTGATCTTTACCTTTTTCGTTCGACAGCTGAGGATTCCCGTAATCTTTGTTCCTTGTCGAAATCAAAGCATCATTTTGCTGTTTTGAAACCGACAACATAAGTACTTGTGACGGGGAAGCATTTCCACTATCAACCAGATTTTGACCTGGGTTGGGAAATGGATCAGTTAACACAGCTGAGGTTTGGGAACTTTTAAAGAACCTCTTTAGTTCAGCTTTGAATCGGCAATTCTTTGTGTAATGATCCTCATCATCACATATTTGACATGGATAATTTAGTTTCCCTTTCCCAGGAGGGTTTGAAGAATTTTTTCCAGGAGATGACTCACCCTGTTTCTTCTTTTTCCCTTTGTTTTGTTTCTTCTTTCTTCCTGGTTAATTGGTTGCTTTGCCTTTATCTGCTGATACGGCATTTACTTCCGAAGCAAGAATTTCTTCTTTTTCATTTTGATCCGAATTCTTACGGGCTTTCTTTGACGAAGCCTTTATCAATTTCGTGTTTGCCGTGCCAATCATGCCATCACCGGCATGAGAGTCACTATTGGATTTAGGAGGAGGAGGAATTGAAAATTCCGGTCTAGGAGCGTCAGGTATTTTGTCGTAGAGCGTGCCGGACTAAGTATAAACTAAGTCCAAATACTGTGCACGAGCGATAACTTGCTCCTCTGTTACGACTCCCCCCTTTGCCACATCTTCTGTTATAGCAGGAAGTAACGACTTTATAAACCATTCAACTAACAGCTGATCGGGAATGTATGTTTTCACCATCCTACGACGACGACGCCACTCATGTATATGATCAGATATATGGGTGGCAGTTGTCTGCTTGAAGTTGGTTAATATTTCTGTTCTTGTTTCATACCTTATCGGTAATTGAAAATGGGTTAAGAAAGTCGTGGCTAGGGAACTAAAATTTTCGAAAGAGGCTCTAGGTAATTCAATATACCATTTAGCCGCTGGACCTGTCAATGTCCTCTGAAAAAGGCGAAGTCTTATCGAATCGTTGTTTAGGGTGTTCGACGAACACCACAGATGAAAAGTCATCACGTGATTCGATGGGTCTTCACCTGGATTTCCATTGAATTTAGGAATGTCAGACGGAAGTTTGTGAGGAATCGCTGGCCACCAAGGGGCATAAGCAATCGGATCATTGGTTAACCGGTGTAAATCAGGTAACTCTAAAGTTGCCACAAATGGTAACTGTTGATTCACGTTAGGCGAAGCGTAACCAGGGTACGATGGAATCGCTTGAGCAGTGGGCCTTTGCATACCAGCATAATGTAATTGATGTTGGTATGACTGATACGGTTGGTGGACTTGACCACTGTAAAGTGGTTGGTTTTGACCGTTTTGGATATACGGTTGTCCACTATTCGCAAAGATCTGCTGCTCAAAACCTTGGTACACCTGCTGGAATTGTGGTTGTTGGTATTGCACTAGCCATGGTTGTGAAGCCATGTTCTGTTGTGCTATGCTAATCGTTGGACCGAGGTGTGGGGTAATTGTACCCGTTTGGACCTGTGTCGCCCCACCAGTTGGCGATTGTGGTTGTGACCCATGTTCAAGGGGCTGTTGCATTACAACCTGAGATATCTGAGGTTGACATGCAACAGGCATTGCTTGAACTTGTGACATTGTTACAATAGCCGGTGTGATTGGGATGTTCGTCATAGGTACACACTGTTGCATAGAATATACAATCCTTGGTTGTTGAGGTAGCATAGGTACCCAACTACTTGACGCAATTCCAGTATAACCTGAATACTGTTGTGAACTCCCGTATGTGTACCCTCCCGGAGGGGGTAATGAAAGGGCATACTGCCCCCCATACGGTGGTGATCCGGTACTGAAAGGAATTGTTAAACCTTGAGGACCAGATTGCCCAAACTGACCTCCAAACAGATCGATTTGTTGAGTTCCAACATAAGAGTTGCCGGATATCACCCCGGATGAACAAACTGGAACAGACCACACTGTCGAAATAGTCCCTTGGTGGACTCCTTCTAGCTGTTGTGAGCTAGTTGGGACAGATGGTATGCCGGCAAACATCGTTGGAGTGACAGCAGGGGCTTCTGTTGTCGCTGTGTCGTTCGACACAGTCCTAGATGATGACGGTTGTTCAGACATTTTAAGTCTATCCAGTAGATTGCCTAGCGATTCTACAGGAACCTCCACTTGTGGTGGATTAACTTCTGATGAAGGAAATAGAGTGACCCCGACTCCAAAATGGGTTGGAGTACTTGCTTGCGGATCCTCTGCAATTTCCTCTATCGCAATCAAACCCGGTGGAAGAGGAAAACCGTCAGGTCCGTAAAATATTTCTGGTGCCGAAGAAGTGGTTGTTTCGACAGCGACATTTGTTTGAGGAACAAAACTCTCTGGACCGGTTACAGATGGAACTGGTTCAGTTATACAAGTATTTGCCCCCAGACTAGGATCAGTATTACTGTCCTTCTGTGGCTGTTGAACTTCTTCTATAGAGGCAGGGTTTCCAGAAATGTTTGGAGTAACCGGAACCTCAGATGTAGTTGGAACACTTGTTCTAACTTTTATAGGAGATTTTGAACTGGTTAAACGAGTTATCTTTGTCCGTACTGTTTTCGATTCCGGAGATAAAGACGGTTGACTCGTAAGCCTCCGCGAACGACGGGGTTTCAATTGACTTTCTTCCACGATTGCGGATTACTCGATCAACCAAAATATTAAAAGGGGAAATTTGTGTTTCCGAATTGAATGAATTTTATTAGACGCTTTTAGACACAACTTGCTTTTTCAGTTTTAAAGAGTCGAGAAAAAGCTAAAGATGACTCTAGTCTCCTTCGATGTTTTAACGAGCCCGAAGTGACAAATGATTGGATGGACTTTTTCAGTTATAGAGTTTGAAAAAGGCCAAAAGAAACTACTCTGGAGTTCTAGGCAGAGGGTGTGCCAAACTTTTCGCAAAACCATAGAATACGTTTTACGGTACGAGTGGTCGATCTTCGTGAATGCTGTGTTCACTGCATTGCGATCAGTAGGGCGGCCGACATGGCTTCCTATGGATAAAGGCTTTGTTCCTATAGGGGTCTCCCAATATATACGCGACGGTACGTGGGAGCACAATCCGTATTAGTGCCACCGACTCTCAGGAGGAATCACCCACCTTCTTCGAGATCGACAGTCACTATGTTTAACGACGCCGGAACACGTCTCTACCTAGACCTCTATGTGTTTGCGTTATGTTTCAAAGCGTTGTTAGGTTCATTCAATATATTTTAAGTTGATCTTTTTAAAGTTTGCCTTTCAAGGTTCACCACGAGATGTATGATACAAATTCCTAAATGCAGTCTAAAGATGAGAAGCAAGCTTTTTCAATCTTTTCAACTTATGAAAATCTTAACTACTGAGGGAAAAGAAAGACATCATCTTTTCACACAGATCATAGAGCACACACTGATGCACGTTTTCCTAAATCCAACATGCAAACTTATCAAATGCAAAATGCACAATGCAGGTATTTCTTTTCTCTTTCTTAATGTTGATGTACTACAAAAAGAAAGTTGTTGTATAACTTTGAATTCAATTTCAAGCAAACAAGCTTTTATCCAAAATCAAAAGACACCTTAAGATTTACTTGTTTCAACACTAGAAATACATAAATTCAAACCATATGACGAAAGTAAAAGCTCAATCAGCTATGAACAGCAAACAAACTAACTCTTAAGATCAGAACGACACTTATCACAGGTCTAGATCTAAGAGGCCACAGCAAGACTAGTTCACTTTCGTTATGGGAAACTGCAAATGATGGAAGAAATACACAAAGAACAAATACAGTTTCTTTATACAACCGAGGCGAAATAGTGGCAAAGAAAGGTGGTTTCAGATAGGTACATTGACTGATAACAGGCTGCAAAAACAAGGATGAAAACAGGGCAACAGAAAGCAGAGAACCCCAGTTGCACAAGGCCACACTGGTTCAGCGCAGGTAGTACACTGTCAGTTTGACATTCAGCGCAGGTAGCCCCTTCGGGACCTGCGATGAAATGCAGACTGCCTTCACAGTGCCTGCAATGAAGAGAGAAACTCTCGTTTCTCTTGGTTTCCGGGTTACAGATTGCTCAAAAATCCACAGTTTTTGGCCAAATCAAAGCTATCAATCAAGTACACACTAAAGGATGAAAAGCTATCACTAAGAGCTGTTCAGAGTCCTTGTGGATCAGCTCTTCAAATCATAAACATGCCCAGAAACTGAGCTAGAGTAGCTGCCTTCTACTTTTCATTTGAAAGATTCAAATGCAGTTCGATTCGGTACTCCCTGCGTTTAGGAAATGAATAGCAAAAACACAAACAACCAACAAGATACGATCCCTAGCGGAGTCGCCAATTTGTTGTTGGGAAAAGTATCCAATACCTAATGACCCTATCCCACTCTAAGGGTGATAGTTCCTTAGCAACAATCAAAGCAAAGCTATCTGAGATTACTTCTTTATGAGATGTAAAAGAGAGGAGAAAAAGATCCACTAACCGATGTCTTTCGCTAATGGTTGATCCAATATTCTCTCCTTGCTGCTTTCCCTCAGCTCCTTGCTCTTTCACTGGCCCAGCTACACCAAGATCCTGCAAAATGGTAAGAGAGGGAAACTACAAGAAGCATACATTCATAATTGATTCAAGGATTAGAATAAATCAAATACACAAGTATAACAATACACCATTGAGACACATGCATATAGAAGAACCTCAAATGCTTTATTAATGGAAGAAGTAAGGTTCAGGAAGTGATACCACCATAAGAGACCCAATCCAGCATCACCTTCCCAGCAGAAAGAAATCTCCTCTTCACCTCCTTCAAAGCAAATCACCCAATAGTTCTAAACTCAAACCAACAGCAATTCTTTACATTCACAAGATTCCAGCCTCCCTAGACCTCATGAGAGAGATCTATATATAGGAGTTTTGGAGAAAGGATGAGTCAGCTTGAGGCTGGCATGAAGCTGACTAGTGTCCTCTCTCACTTCAGTTATTCTTCAGTTCTTGAGTCCACTTGGAGGTTCTTTCTTCCACTTGGAGATCTAGAACCTCTTACTCATCACCAGTCGAATTGCCTAATCCAATTGTCATTTTGGAAGCTTCCTGGGCATTGACACCTTGAGGAATGACTGTGCCACATGTCCAAACTCGCCCAGCGCAGGTAGCATTCTTTGCAGTTGACATTCAACGCAGGTAGACAGTGGAGCAGTTGACATTCAGCGCAGATGCTCAGTGGAGCAGTTGACATGATCCAGAATTGCCTTGTTTTTGAGTGTTTTTAGGTGGAGAACTTTTATTCAGTGCTGTGGTTTGCTGGCCTTGTTCCTCTAGGGACTTTGGATCCCTTAGATTATGGACATTTCATGCTTCATGCTGTAAGGCACAAAAATGTCTATAACAGACGGGGGGCAAAAGAGGAAGTGAACAGTCAGGGAAAAATTGGCTTTAAGCCATGAACAGATAGAACAGAGGACACAGAGAAGGGAAGAAGGTGAAGACAGAGAAAAGAAGAGACAGTGAAGCAAGAAGCATAAAGACGGAGGGCTGAGCTGACCTGTAGCATAAGGCATCATTGAGCAGACAGAAAGCTTGAGAGGTTCAAGGAATCCCTAAGAGGATCTGTTAGGAATCGAGCACCACATTGGGCTCCTTCCATTGAAGACCAGAGAGGTCAAGTTCTGGTAAGGAAAAGAGTCTGTGTACTCTAGTGGCTTGGGGAATCCAAGAACCACCCTACTAAGCACTGTTCTGTTTCAGGAGACTCAATTTGAGCTCCTCATTGTAAATCTCTGCTTTAAAGACACAATAAAACAAGGCCACCACTGAAAGCTGAACCGGGGACATAGACCTGGAGGATAGGGTGAACTTCTTATTAATTTTTGTGTTCTTGCATTTTCTTACTGTGTTTTTCTTACTTTTTTCAATTTTCCAAGTGTCTGGGTTTTTTGCAGTCTGATTGATCCGTTACCTAAAATGACATAGACACACACGAACACATGAGTCTGAAATACTTTCATTCATTAATAACTTAACTGAGGTCACTCAAGAGTGATTTTTAGATCACCGTGAGGTGTATGTGAAAATTCACAAGTCAAGCTTGTACCGGATTGCATGCAGATACCCCGCATTCCCATACACAAACATGATACACTGGATCGTCTCTCACACTAATCACGAGACGATGACCTTGAGTAGTTTTAGTGGGATGAAGCTTACAGCCTTCTGGGCATGATATTATGATGATATGTATAATATTTCAGAGCCCATGACTATCATGAAGACTCCCTTTAGATTGCCCAATAGCAGTGCTAACTCCTGAGACATTTTGAAGAATTGGGTAAAGGAGCCAGCTCAATTCAGGTTGACACCCAACCAGATCTACAGGACAAAGATAATATGGGAAAATACTATTTGGGTGATCACGCTGGACCAACTGGCCAGAGAAGGAAAATGATGTAACTGGTCTGGCTTGTTTGCTCATTAGCTGAAGGAAAAAGTAACGAAGGTTCGACAATAACCCAAAGGTATGCATGTAGAGATTTACATGTCTGCCTACATCTTAGATGAAATCTGTGCCCAATAGGAGTTCCCGAGCTTGGAGTGGGCATGGTCACTGATGGAGACTGTTGTGAACACATATTTCAAGTTGTTGTTTGAATGCAGCTTCAGAGGAGTAATCACACAGCTGTCTGATCATTTTTTCACCCCAGTTTACAAGATGATATTCAAACAGGATCCACCCTGCATGTCAAAGGAAGCAATGGAGGCACTAATAGACATTATTGATTGGTATGCCTCACCGTCCGGCAACTTCATCTAAATGTTCAATGTGGAGAAGCATTCGCATGTTCTACTGAAGTTTTCCTTGGACATACTTGTCATGAAGGAAGTAGCATATCACAACTCGGTAGGATTGACAACTAGATTGCATGGAAGAAGAAGGCACCTTGACCCGATCTTTCATTGCGGATTGGGTTATATGAGATCCGGAGTATCAAGCAAGTGGATGTCAAAGCAGAACATATGAATAAGTATCCATTCGACCTCTAAAGTTACAATCCATATGACCTACATTAGATTGTGAAGGATCACTACATGAGAGTATAGTTCAACTGGATACATGGGACATTTCATTGGGCTGAGGAGGACCCATGGAGATATTGCTACAATTTCCTTAGACCTAATGAATAGGATGAATTCACTGTGGATTGGTTAGTGAAGCAACATGAAGCAAAATCATCAAGAGAACTAGTAGCAGCAGAGGAAAGCATACTAGTGTGTGACAAGGGCAAGAGGAAGATTGTCGATCGCATGGAGGAGGAGTAATGCTACAAGTTCTGAGAAGATCCATTAGCAAAGAAAGCAACTATGGCTATAGAGGAAAAGAGGCACCAACGTGACATGTGAATCACAAAAAGGCAGAGGGATAAGAGAAGAATGGAAGAAGCAGAGAAGGATTTTCATGAGCTGAGGGAGCAACTCCAAAAGGAACAAGAGCTGCTCAAAAAGGAGAGGGAAGCACAACAATAGTAGGTACAACAGGGGGTGAAACATGTGCAAACAGATGAAACAACGCCCGTACATGTAGTGGATTCATCAGAACAGTTGGCATCAAGTAGACAGGGTGAACCATTGCAGGAGCAAGACTTCGCTCATGAGATAGAACAAGCACTCCAACAGTTGGATGCAGACATGGAGCAACAAGAGTTGGAACAGGACACTGACCTCATGCCTCACCACCAAGAGGTCGACTTACCCACTTCACCACATCCAGATGATGAGCAAGTCTCAAGTGACCAAGGAGGCACTGAGATCCTTGGTGATCAGCCAGAAGGAGAGATGCACAACATCTCATTCGACGAATCTCAACATAGAGTTGTGCAGTCTCATAGAGTGTCAACTCCGAAGGATCATACATCTCTTGCGTAAGTTGAGGAAAATGAGATCGTGACTGAAGTGCGCAAACATCTAACATCCTTGGCTGATGCAACCAAAGTGTATGTCAAAGCCACTAGCTCAAGTGTTCACTTTCTGATAGCCAAGAATGAGCAAATGGTGAAGGATCTACAGACGGTCAAGCAAGGAGGAGAGTTCGTGACAGCTTCCACCCGAGCTGAACTGAAGAATGAAATACTAGATGAAGTATTGTCCCTTGACACAGTTATGCAAGTGTTGTACTCAAAGTTTGGTACCATGCATAAGGAAGTCATCCATCTCAACGGATGGCAGTAGTGATGTGCTACAAGAGCACTTATCTTGACGAACTTGCATGTTGCTTTTGATGACATGTAAACATGGAGGATGAAATACAAGGGAACCCTGCTTCACTTGCCTAAGATGATGAGGGCCAATGCGATTGAGCTAAAGTCACAGATCTAGAGTCAGATCCAGAACTATGAAGAGCTCCCATAGCTCATCACTAGTATACATGCTTCCCATGCATGAGTATTCAAGAGTATGGATGTTGTGTTGCGCGAACATGTCATCCCATCTATTGGGACTCTCACCTAGGTTAAGACAAAGGAACAGGTATGGCTAGAACTTAACTCGTACTTCGATGAGCTGATGCACATTTCCACCAACCTAGACTTGCCCATCAGTGTAGACATCATGCATAAGTATGTTGTTGGTATGGCCACATTGAAGATAATGATGCGCATGCTTTCAAATGAGTTGGACAGAGGAGACCGAGCAATTTACCCAACTGCTATGGAGGCAAAAGTTAGGCTCCAGACAAATGTTACCATGGAGCACACAGACACCATCAAGGACTACTGATCCTGGAATTAATATGTTACTGTTGATCAGCACGAGGATGTTGAGGAGTTGGACTTCCATGGTTGTCTAAGTCATAGTGATGTCTAGCAAAACTTGCTGAAGCTATTTCTCTCACATGGGTACATGTGCATTGTAATGTAATGTCTTTTCAAGTGTAAGTCAAGTGTCAATAGTTGGATGTAACAGTCATAGAGTAGATGAAGAGTCATGAGGCTAGTTGAACTGTCACAAAGGGGAATGTCAAGGGTCACCCTTTTGCTATAAATAGTCCCTCATAACTCATTGTAGAGGCTTTTGGTCAGCCAAGCTTTCGATAAGACTATCTTGGAGAGAGTTTGGATAGTATTGTAATGAGCCTTGGCTTCTCCACTACATAGAGCTAGTACATCTCTTTAGACGAGTAGGCAGTTGTGGCTGTAATGTTCGGCTATTGAGACTAGTGGTTGGACATGGATATATTGTATGACTGGAACTTACACTTATTAATATAACAAGAGCCGACATGTTTCATCCATATGTTGTATTGTATTCTATGTTATTTGGTTTACTCTAAATGATATATGTATTGTTTTCTTACACATGCATGTATAGACTATTATGTATAAGTATGTATGAATCTTTTTGAAATGTGTTATTGGTTTAACTATCACTTTGGATTTATTGCTAACTTTCCTTCCATGTTGTGATGTATCTTTTCTTGTGTGTTCCCTTCCAAACCGAGTGCTATCATAGGTTTCCAAGGGGTGCACTCATCTTAACCCCCATGTGTTAGAACCTCTCATGCACCTTGACTCACTGCCGCTGTCACACACTTGCTACCAACAGAGTTATCTTACTTGCCTCTGTGCGAAATTGTGGTCAAGGCATTACCATATGACCCATTGCTAGTGTTAGTGTCAGTATTTGCATCCTACCATCAGTGATCAAAAATCCTCTTTTCATATCATTTTAAGGGTTCGATTCAGAAATTTTTATCATTCCACTAGGTCATGCAAAATAAATTTAGTCACTGATGGTAGTCCTAGTCCAAAAACATCGCTCTTCCCTAAATGTGATTACTTGCTAGCATAGTTTCATATCTTGTTGACTGTACATCATCCATAAAGTTATTTTTATCATGCCATTTGTATTAGTCATGAGGTCATTATGTCATTTGGAAATTCATTCCTTTAAGGTCTCATTAGGTCTTTACGGTTTTTCAAGGTTTCATAACAAAGACACCATGGCTGATGAAGAATATAGGCCACACAGTGAAGAAGAGGGATCAGATAGAGAAGGAGAGAACATAGTATTTGAGGTCTATTGTCGTGCTGCTAATCCTCATCTCAACATATGGCAAGCTCGTTCTGCTTTGATTTAAAGGGATATCCATGAATCTGTGCAGAGGACATTGTACATTGCTAACAGTGATATTGCTGGTTAAAGGTTTACAGCTGCTAGTCTCATGGTTCTAGAGAGGAATTACTTGGAGATTTATAAGTATGCATCTTTGGGTAGATGTTGATGATAAAATATGCAAAGGAAAAATTTATATATTTCTTCTGGGCTCACTAAAATTCCACATGGAGGTTGGCTTCCTTTTTTACAATATCTGTTGTATTTGCAGTTATAATACTTATGGAAAATGGAGAAATCTGTTGAGAGTAAAATGGGGAAACTTGAAAAGATTGCAGAGGGTATGGTGTTGGAACCTGATTTTGCTGACGATTCCCAAATGGATTTACCATGGCAGAGAAATGTGTAGAGTGAAAGTGATGAAGATGAGAACGATGATCTTGCATCCATGTGGACAAAAATGTCATTATCTTTCCAATGTTCCAATATCAAATCCACTCAAGAAAATGTTGTAGCTAGTCAGGAGGAAAAATATCTGATAGAAGCTATGAAAGTCAAACTTGCAGTAGAATTAATGTTATTGGAACAGCAAGTCCACAAGTGGTTTTATCATAGAAGGCAGAAGGAGAAGGAAAAGCTTGAACTATTGGTGGAGGCTTCACTCCATGCTTAATCACCTTTAACGTCAACTATTTCAACCATGTTTGAAGACCCTAAACTCAGTTTTTTGCTTTTTGCATTTCCTATTTTCTTCAGGTAATTTTTGTATCAGTGCCTTGGTCAAATGCGCAGCGCCTAGGGTACTACACACTTTTCTGGGGCATCTTTTGGAGGAATGGCCATCACCAATGGATTCAGAAGACCATTTACACTCAAGAAAACCATGTTTCCAGATTTTAAAGTCAAAACTAGTAGGCAGAAAAGGCAAAAAACCACGTAAAAATCATGTTTCTACCTATTTTCTGAGCTAGGTGCTGCGCGTTTGAGCAGTCTTGGGAGATTGCAGATTTGGAGGGGCAAACCAAGCTCAATTTGGAAACTAGGGGGATTTTTGGAAACTAAATAGGATAAGATTTCCAATGAGCTATACTGAGCTAGATTTGGACACCAGGAAGGAAGTCAAAACTCACCCTGAAGATGGTGTTGCGCACTTCATTCAGGTGTTGCGCGTTTGACACTAGCGCTACGCATTTGATAGGTAGCCAAATTTTTCACTGTTTCTCTCAAAAAACACTTTTCACGTGTGGGATTTTGATTTTTCATTGATGTAATTCATAATGATGATGTAATTAAAGTGTTTTTTGTTACCTAGGGTAGATACATTAGATGAATGGCTTAAGTGGCATGTAATTTATTAGTTTGGTTCATATTAGGGATGAGTCTATTTGACCACCCTAGTTTTTAGCTATCAGTTCAGTATTTTATACAACTAATCCTCCTCTCATGGATTCGACCCTTGAGGCTAGGATTAGTTGTTTACAGGCCTATATCATGTATTTTCTCAGTCATTTAATAGGTTGGACTCAGTGTGGATTCTCAGAGCCTGATTGTACACCTTTGTAAGCAGTTTGGCAAGAGATTAATAAGAACTGAAGTTATTTTTATGGGATCCTTGTGGTATGGAGTTCCAGTACAGTTTCTTCTTTTGTGATTATATGTTTATATGTTTTATGTATACCATCAATCATTTCATTGCTTCTAGTTGAACGTTTTCAAGTTTGATAGGTAGAATCCATTGCATTAGTGCTCTACCTTGGGAAACCATTCACCATTTCATGTTTTCTGCAGTACAAGAAGGATCCATGATTGTCACATGCCCTTATTAACTTCTCACCAGTCTAAAAAATCTCACCCCATCAAGCCCAAGAGTGCTAAATCCTATGCCTACCTTTCCCCAAAAACACCCTTCATTTCTGTCCTAATTTCCCAGACCTAAACTGCCCAAATCCTCCTGATTCGGCAAAACCCCTACAAAATCCAATCAAAAATTTTATGCTACTATACCTAGCCTAAAATCCTTTACGTGATCCAGTCATCTTGACTGAGATCCTTACAGAGAGAGCCCTCTCCTAGCCTAGTAGGGCTAGCTACTTGGCTAAGCTTGGTTTGTGGTTACCCTGACATTGCCTTCCTTCAGCCTGAGGTTCAATCCGGGTGATAACAACTGGGACTCCTACACAAAATGATTTGAGGTACAATTGGGACTTCTTACCATGGAGATCCCTTAACATGTTGGCAGGTCCAGCACTGTCAACACATTGGAAAGATAATTCTGATAATTATCCATTGGAGGGGGTCATATTTAGTTTTGAGAGCATTTGTGGCTTGGAAGATGGCTATAAACCTCTCTGCCCTTCTGACCTCTTTTAATAGTTGAAAACACATTTTGCAGAGGGAGACAACATTGGCTCCACCTGGGGACAATGCCTTGCTAGCAAGGCGATGAGAACCTGCAAACTAGTAGCCTTCTCCATTGGGCATGGAGTCAAAATTTATAATGCAGTTATACAACCAGAAAATCTCCATGAAACTTTATTTGCAGGGATTCATTTCCTCATTGAACTAAAATGCAGAAAAGTAAATTATAACAACTCAAAAATAAATGCACAACTAATGAGCTTATTTATATACAACTCCTACTTATGTACTAGACATCAATTCACCTAAGTGAGTTCACCCCTCCAATGGTACCAAGTCAACATTTGGGTGTTGGACCTAATTCCTTCATGCTACTAAAATTTAAAAATCAAAACAAGCATGCACCGTGAAAAGTATTCAAATAGAAAACCTGATACATGCTCCAAAAAAAACTTTTGTTGTTGACATAAGAATGTTCTCATGTAATCAACTACAGGTCATAGAACTGACAAGAAAAGTTTGTAGCTACCTTATTTTCATGAAAATTCTATTAACCAATATCTTCTTGGTTAGGGAAGCCAAAAATACTATACAACTCCTCAGCCTTATATTTTTCAAGATTTTTTTTTGATGATCATTTGCTACCCATTTGTCAACAGGTGAAAACCTTCTTGGAAATCTACAATACAATCTTCATTTTCTGAATTGTAAGAATCATAGGTTAGAGAGTCTACTAAGAATTCCTGGCAGGAACCTTTCTACATTAGGTAGTCACAGATACTATTTGGTCCTTCAACTTTGGGATCTTCTTGAAAATTTTGTTCCTAGCAACTTTCTCCCCACTGTTTGGTAAGCAGTGTTGGGTTGTGTTATATTATTTCCACGACTAGCCCACTTAGTTAACCAGGGGGTTAGAAGGGGGTGGAGCCCCCCTTCGTTGTGATGATTGTGTATCAGGGGGGTCACAGGGGGTTTGAGGCGTACAAGTAACCCCACTTTATGTGGTTCGGGGTAGTGCCCTACATAATTTTGGTTTTGGACCCTATGTTAGGTTGGGCGGAACCACCTATGGTTTTCTGCATGATTTTTGCACATGTTTTTGGACGCGATGGTTTTTTGGTCCATGGTATTAGATGCGATGGTTTTCGGTCCATGGTATTGGATGCTTTAGCATGTATAAATATGTATTATAACATTGAAAGGAACATAATGAAAAATCAAGCTCGTAGTCCTGGTTTTGGGATCCAGGGGAAAATCTCTGTGTATATGTGTTTTATGTGTTATGCTCTCGCATTGTTTATTTTCTGTGTTTTTAGAATTCGTATGTAGGTAATTTATGTATGGGGTTAAAACCTACATTTGGTATCATAGTAGTTTTGGCTTCAAGGGTACGCCTTTGTTGCTGAGGGGTTTCGTTCGGGCCTGTGGTAGAGCCTGTTCAGTGGGAGATTTGCGAGATCGATTTTTGCGGTAAAAGAAGATGGCGAGCAGTGGAAAGATAGAGATCGAGAAATTTAATGGTCAGAGTTTTGGGTTGTGGAAACTCAAGATGGAGGATTTGTTGGTGGATAAAGATCAATGGATCGTGGTAGATCCAGGTACTAAAACAACGAGAGTGTCCGATGAAGAATGGAAGAAGTTCGATTGGAAGGTAAAGAGCATAATATGATTGTGTGTCTGAGATTCAGTATTGTTGAATGTATCAGGGGAAGCTATGGCAAAGGATTTGTGGGATAAGTTAAGGACATTGTACCAATCTAAGTCTCTAGAGAATAAAATGTTCCTGCGGAAAAAGTTGTATAACCTGAGGATTAAAGATGGAGACTCAATTACAGAGCATATGAATGCATTTAATACTGTGGTAAGTCAGTTAGCATCTATTGATATTAAAATTTCAGATGAAGATAAGTGCATCAGTTTGTTGTGTTCACTACCAGATTCGTGGGACAATCTGGTTATTGCAATTGATAGCAATGCAACTGCCTTGTAGTTTGATGAAATAGTTTCATCCTTACTGACGGAGGAGATGAGACGAAAAAATATGAAGAGCTAGAATGGTGATGCCTTGTCTGTATGAGGATGGTCCTAGAATAGAAACAAAAATAAGTCATCCAGTGGGAGATCTAAATCTAGAGGGAGATCTAAATCTCCAAGAAAACTTGTAAAGGTGGTGTGATGGAAATGCAGAAAGAAAGGGCACTACAAAAGGGACTGTAAATCTGAATCTCCTAATAAAGGAAAGGGATCTGATGATTCTCCTTCTGCAGAGGCGAAAACCAACTCAGATGAAGGTGGGGATGTGTACTTGGCTTCTTCAAGTACACATTTAGATCATGAGGCATGGTTGATTGACTTAGGTGCATCCTTTCACTTCACTCCCCATAGAGAGTGGTTCTGCAAGTATGAGAAATACGATGGTGGTGATGTCTTTTTAAGGGATGATAGGAAGGCTAGAATAATTGGTCGTGGAAAAGTAAAGTTGAAGTTGCAAGGTGGAAGGGTTAGAACACTTTCGGGTGTTCTGCATATTCCTACATTGGCCAGAAATCTAATTTATGTAAGCAAGCTAGATGATGCACGTGTAAAAACAGTGTTCGAGAAGGATACCTACAAAATGGTTTAGGGAGCACTGGTATTGATGCGGGGTGTTCGAATTGGAACTCTGTACAAGCTGGAAGGTAGCACTGTTATTGATGGGTGCAACGGTTCCTGAAAGTGGAGCAAAAAATCTAGTGGTCTCTAGAGAGAAGACCATGTTGTGGCATCAAAGGCTTGGACATATTGGAGAGAAGTGCCTTCGAATACTTCATGGTAAAGATATGGTAGAAGGTATGAGTAATAACTCTTTGGATTTTGATTTCTGTGAAAATTGTCTATATGGGAAGCAAAATCAGGTGAGTTTCCCCTCTGGTAATAAGAGGGCGAAACAGATATTAGAACTGGTGGACAGTGATGTGTTTGGACCTGTGAAGGTTTCATCACTGGGTAAGTCTGTGTACTATGTATCAGTTATAGATGACTTCTCAAGAAATACATGGATATATTTCCTTAAGAAGAAATATGAAGCATTTGACAAGTTTAAATAATTTAAGGCTCTCGTGGAAAATCAGATAGAGAAAAAAGATAAATGTGCTGAGGACAAATAATGGTGGAGGGTTTTGTAGCAAGGAATTTGAAGAATTCTGTAAGAAGTGTGGTATAGCATGACAGAAGACTACTCCATATACACCTCAGCAAAATGGAGTTGCAGAAAGAATGAATAAGACGTTGATGGAAAGGGCAACAAGCATGCTCAGTGGTGCCAGGTTAGGATAGGAATTCTAGGAAGAGGCAGTGGATATTGCATGTTACCTGGTCAACAGGTCACCTTCATCAACGTTGGAGGATAAGACTCCACAAGAGGTATGGACTGGTAAGAAACCTTCTCTTTCACATCTGAGGGTATTCGGATGTGATGCATATGTACATGTTCCAAAGGACAAACGAACCAAGTTGGATAGTAAATTTGAAAAGTGCATCTTTATTGGGTATAAGGATGCTTTAAAGGGTTATAAGCTTTGGAACCCAGTCACATGAAAGGTTGTGTATAGCTGAGATGTGGTGTTCAGAGAGGTAAAAGATGTTATTAAACATGAAGTCCAACCAAAGGAACCTGAGAGGATAGAGTTTGAGCTTAAGGAGGAAGAATCAGACTCTACAGCAGAGGAGGAATCAAAAGATGAAGAGCCACAAACTCTGGGTGTGAGAAGATTAGTTCGAGAAATAAGGCAGCCAGAAAGGTATAGTCCATCTGGTTTCTGTTCAAATTTTTCGTTATCTATTACTGACGATGATCCCAAAACTATGAAGGAAGCAGTAGATTCAGAGAATGGAAAACTCTGGAAAGAGGCCATTGTTGATGAAATGGCATCTTTTCACAAAAATGAGGCTTGGGATCTGGTGGAGTTTCTTGCTAGAAGGAAACCCATTGGCAGCAAATGGGTGTTCAAGGAGAAGACAAATGCAGAAGGTGGAGAAATACAAAGCTCGGTTGGTAACAAAAGGTTATTCCCAGTTGTCGAGAATTGATTTTGGTGATATTTTTTCTCCTGTTGCCAAGGTAACTTCTATTAGATTTCTTTTATTTGTTGCTGCTGCTTTTGATTTGGAGGTAGAATAGATGGATGTGAAGACAACATTTTTTCACGGGGATTTGGAAGAGGAAATATATGGGTTAAAACTTGAAGGCTTTGCAGTGAAGGGTAAGAAAGAACTGGTATGCAAGTTAAAGAAGTCTCTATATGGGTTAAAATAGTCACCAAGGATGTGGTATCAGAAATTTGATACATTTATATGGGGACTTGGCTTCACTAGAAGCGAAGCAGATCACTGCGTGTATTTTAAATTAATTGGTGACCGTGTTATTTATCTGGTCTTGTATGTGGATGATATGTTGTTGGTTGGAAACGACAAAGAAATTATCCAGGATTTGAAGGCCCAATTATCCTCCAAATTCGACATGAAAGATCTTGGTGCTGCAAACTATATTTTGGGCATGGAAATTAAAAGAGATCGGGAAAAGAGGAAGCTCTAGTTAAACCAGAGGACGTATTTTGAGACAATACTACAGAGGCTTAATATGCAGGATAGTAAACTGGTGAAGGTTCCTATTCCTGTAGGTGTGAGGTTATCTGCTGAACAGTGTCCCAAGACACAGGAAGAGGAAGAGGACATGTCTTGTGTTCCATATGCAAGCGCAGTCGGTAGCCTGATGTATGCAATGGTCTGTACTAGACCAGACATTGCACATGCAGTGGGAGTATTGAGAAGGTTTATGTCAAAACCAAGGAAGGAGCACTAGACAACAGTGAAGCGGGTTTTCAGGTATTTGCGTGGCACTTGTGATTATGGTTTGTGTTACCAAGGAAGATCAGGATTGGATAGAATTTTGGATATTCGCGTCTTTTTTGACGTAGACTAGACTAGAGATCTAGATTAGAGAGGATCTACAAGTGCGTATGTGTTTAAACTATTTGGAGGTGCAGTCAGTTGGATGATTAAGAAACAATCTGTAGTCGCATTATCAAGTACAGAGGCGGAATACATAGCAGCCACTCATGCAAATAAGGAACCAGTTTGGTTGCAGAGATTGTGCTCAAGTATGGGGTTAGTATAGGGATCTATAAGGATAGACTGTGATAGCTAAAGTGTAATTTTCTTGGCAAAGAACCCCGCATATCATTCAAAGAAAAAACACATTGATGTTTAGTATCACTTTGTGAGGGATATGATAGAAGACAGAAAGGTGTTGCTGGTAAAGGTGGACACTTTGAAGAATATTGCAGATGCACTGACAAAATCTGTCAGCTCTGAGAAGTTCTCTTGGTGTAGAGAGACAATGGGCATTTCAGGGTTGGAAAAATGACTAAGCTTTCTTGTGGCCCCCTATGGAAAGACAAAAACAAGTGGGAGAATGTTGGGTTGTGTTATATTCTTTCCACGACTAGCCCACATAGTAACCAGAAGGTTAGAGGCGAGTCAGAGCCCCCCTTTGTTGCACCAATTGTGTAGTGCCGAGGGGGGTCGCAAAGGGTTTGAGGCATACTCGTAACCCCACTTTATGGGGTTCAGGGCAGCGCCCTAGAAAATTTTGGTTTTGGACCCTATGTTAGGTTGGGTGGACCCACCTATGGTTTTATGCATGATTTTTGCACATGTTTTTGGAAGTGATGGTTTTATGGTCCATGGTATTGGACGCGATGGTTTTCAGTCCATGGTATTGGATGCTTCAGCATGTATAAATATGTATTATAACATTGAAAGGAACATAATGAAAAATCAAGTTGGTAGTCTCGGTTTTGGGATCCAGGGGAAAATCTTTATGTATATGTGTTTTACGTGTTATGCTCTCACATTGTTTACTTTCTGTGTTTTTAGAATTCATATGCAAGTAATTCTGTACAGGGTTAAAACCTACAATCAACTCCTTTTGAACCTTCATGACCATCACATCCTCCTCTGAATAATATGAATCAGAAATTGGCGAGGGTTCTTGAACTTGTTCTCCAGGTGAAGGATGTGCATCATTAACTATAACCTCATTATTAAACTCCTTGTGGACCTCCTCTTCTTGTGCAGCTTCCCATGACTGGGATTTTCGTGGCTTTGCATCATTTGACTCTCCATCAGAGTCATATACATCATAAGAATGAGAATCATCAACTTCGACTGAATGAAATATCTGAGGGTTTATTTGCAGCTCTATGATGTCTCCTTGTTCTCTTTCTTGATCATTGGGTGATGCTTCTTGAAACAAGTATATGTTTTCTTGGAGTGAAGCCCCACAAACATCTTCAGCAGGGTCATTAACCTTAGGAATATCTTCATCATTGAAGTATGCACATCAATTTTCAAATAGAGCATACGATGGATATAATCTTTTGCAATAACTATTGAATGCCATATGAAAACTCTTTACGAAATATATGCTACCACGAGGTATTGTTCTATACCAAATTATAAATTCATATTATAAAGAGTACATGAACAATTTCATTCACGCATCTTCAAAAATAATACCCTGTCATTCCATGCATTCATGAATATCCTTAAGGTGTTGGTTTGACCTTCTGTCTGTGTTTCCACTAAATCTAGGAAAATAGGTATTCCATTCATGAAATGAAGGGACATGGTTGGGATAACCAGAAATATAAAAAAAATATAGTGGGGTAAATATGTTTGCCAAGAATGTAGGAAGGGCCATTTTGAAAACCTCCCTAGGTGAGTGATTTTGAGTTCAAAGGTAGGGAAATTTTTATTTGCTTTAGCATCAAAGCGAATATGAGGCTTCTTGAAATATAGGATGATCAAATAGAGGTATAGATAGTGGAGTCACCAGGATGTTTACCATAATATTGAAATGGTGGAGTCACTAAGGTGAGAGATATTCAACCCACACTTCCCTTGCTCACCTGATAGAGGGAATGTAAAAATTTGTCATACCCAAAGAAAAATAATCTGAATTGTTCCATGGCAATGACACTAGAAAGATGTTGTCACTTTTTCTAGCACCTATAGCACAAGTGCTTCTGGAGATATATAAAGCTTCCTAGAGGCAACCTCTAAGTTGATTGTAGATGAGTTCCTAAGACATCTTAAAGATAGGAGTGCTTTGGAAGATTAGCAATGGGGCTTTCTGCCACACTCCAATTGTCATGTAGTTTGAAAAGATAATAAAAACGAGCTTGGTTCAATAGGCCTTCATTAAGGTAAACTCAAACCAATACATGCATCTAAATGCTTAGGGGGTAAATCAAGCCAACCTCAAATATAAATGTCGGGTTCTAGTGGCCGACACACAACGACAATAAATTTTAATATTGGCATTGTAGAAAAATGAAGAGGAAGAAAGAAAGGAGGGAATTCGGTGCATAGGGCTAGTTACAATACAAAATCCTAAGAAACAATGTTCTGACAGAAATATGGAAGAGGGAGCACATGAAAGATCAGAAAGAGTGGAGCATAAATTACGGTTTCATGATCTATACCTCATGGATACATTTATCAAAAAACAACGTATGTAAATTTGTGCTCATACAGGTACTGCAGGTTATAACTAACACAAGTAAATCCACCTTATACATAGGTATTGATCATTGTTTAGCAGCCTAGGTACATCTATGAATCAGAGAGAAAATGACAGCTTCATTACATTATTTCGGAGAAAGAAAAACATACATGAAGTGAGATATATAGAGAAGGAAACATACTACACATTTCCATGATTGGAATCACCAAAGAGTTTCATTAATCGTCAAAATGAGTCTTGTTATCACCCCAAGAAACTCACCTAGGTTGTAAATCAGTGATGCTCAGGAACATTAAAAATTCAACAGTTATGTTGGATAAAATGATGGATAAATGGAAGATGTGCAACGCCTTTAAGCCAGATAACCACTCCTACTATGATTTACCTCAGACATGGGTGAAGACCCCTAAACTACAAGGCTTTCAACTACCAACTACTCACAGTTTAGGGTAAAGGTGATGATGGAGAGGACTAATTGCACCAACAGATGCACAGGACCCTGTGATGGCCAGCTGCAACCAATTAGAAGATCTGTGAAACCATTGTCTAACACACAGGCAGGATGACAACTCCCTGATATTAAAACAACAGCATTCTGCAAGCAATTCTAATGAACCATTAAATTATAACACAGAGGTGGGATGACAGCCCCTCTGGTATTAAAAATCCACAACACATCAAATAAATGCAAGCAGGCAAATCCTAGAACAAGAAAGAGAAGTGGAAAGTGAGCAGGTGACAGCAAAAGAAGCTTGTATTAGATGAAAATCCCGACCAGAAGCTGCAGGTCTCATAGTATTAACAGTCTCCAGAAGTTAAAGGCTACAATAAGCTCTCATTCATCAAACACTCATCATCCGATTACATCTCTGTTCTGGGTATATATAGAGTTTGTTTACAAAATTGCTCTGCTGGTTATGCGTGCAGGAATCAATAAATGAGGGCCAACAACATTTACATTCAGGAATGGGCCCTTGATACGAATCTGGCTGTGCTGTAAATGGATTTGCCTCCCTCTGGCTCTCTGTGGTCCTTCTTTGGGTAGGTGGAATGAAATATCCGTAAAACCCATAACCATTGAATGCTTTGATTTGATCGGCGGTGTCATGCTCCTCCTCGGCCATACTGTTGATTAAATGTTGCTGCTGAATCATTGAATGGCTTTAATATGACTGCTGCTTATTAAACAGTGGAATACTGTCAAACTACTCATTCCCGCCCATTAATGCTTCACCTGAACTTCAAAAGGTTCATTCATGGCTTAATCATTTATCGGGTCCGTCATTTGGGCTGCAATGCATACCTTAGGCTGGCCGATCCTTTGTTTCTTTATACTTGGGAATACACGAAGAAATGCTACAAAATCATAAAACAATGGCTCTGGCGGACCTGAAATATTATACCATTTTGCTTTGGGAACCCATCGGGTCCGGGCTTATCGCATCGCAAACATAACCATTGAAAAGGCCTCCTTTGTATTTTCTTTATACAAAGAAAATACATAAAAACAATGAAAAAGTGACGGGCGCGGATTTGAAACATTATGCAATGGAGCTCTGAATGGCCATCGGGTCCAGCCCATCGGGCGAAGTCTTGTCACTACCACTGCCTCGTACCGATGCGATATGCCTCGGACCTGAAATAATATAAAACGGATTGTTGAAGGGCCATCGGGTCCGGCCCATCGGCGATTGCACCCGCCCCTTTGACAATGCCGATAGCGATATGCCGATGCGATATTGGCGATCGCTCATCGGCGAATAATAAAGCCCAACTCCTTTGTAAGTCCTCCATTGTGATACGCCGTTGCGATATCGATGATCGCTCATCGGTGAAGTCTCATGTTGCTGCCACTGCCCACCTCCTCCGATTGCAATATGCAGACGCGATCTAGACCGTTGATCGGCCAGATCCAACGGCTGAGATTGAAGCGGATCCTTAAGCCTGTAATCTTGGTTTTTACATAGTTTTTGGGGTATTTCCGCCTCCCGATAGTGTATTTCTACCCACCAAAGGGCTTTTCTCTTGCAACTTTTTCAATCGGTGGAAAGCTTTTAGCCATAATTTGAGGATTTTGACAGCATCAATGAATCCTTTGGCATGATTATAAGCATTTTTGCAGCCTCTGAGAGCATTTTGAATCCATTTTTGATTTCTTGTTCAGTAAAGCTAACACTGGCTCCTTCTGGGGATGAGATCCTCCCTGTGAGGTATCAAGAACCTGCAGATCGATGCCTTTCCAGTAGCAAACAAATTAGCCAAAATTCCTAGTGTTCCATTGGGCATGGATTCTATTACAGCTACACAAAAAAAAACTGATAAAAGCAGAATATTTACAGCTTTTAAGGCCAAAAGACCTTAAATCACATAATTCTTCAGAAACCGCCCATTAACTGGGCCATCAAAGACTGGTTCTCCTCTCATACTTTTCAGTATGAAGGTATTGTTCCCTTGAATCTGTGAAATGATGAAAGGGCCTGTCCAGAGAGCATCAAACTTCCCATGATTGCCTTTCTTTTCTTTAAAAGCATCCCATTTCATGACCAAATCCCCAACCTGAAAATTGTTTCTTTTTGTCTTCTTGTCAAAGGCTTCCTTGACCTTTTGTTGATGTGCTGTAGCTTTTTTAATCAGCTGCTCTCTGATCTGATATAATTCTGTTAAATCAATGATTCTATTGGCCATATCATCTTCTTCATTATGCGTTGTTTGGAGCAACTTTGCCACAGGGAGGGTAAGTTGAATTAGAAAAATAGCATCAGTACCATATACCAGCTTGAAAGGACAGCAGGCTGTAGATCTTTTGATGGTCACTCTATCTGCCCAAAGTGCATATTTGAGCTTGGCATCCCAATTCTTCTTATTTTCCTCTAACAGCTTCTTTATAATCCTGATCAGACTTTTATTAGAGGACTCTGCTAGACCATTCCCTTGGGGGTAATAGGAGGTGGAATGAACAAGCTTAATGCCCATTGAATCACAAATTTCCACCAACTCCTTAGCCTTGAAGGCTGCTGCATTATCTGTTATAAGCTTATGTGGGCAACCAAATCTGCTGAAAATGTTTTCTGATAAAAATTTCATTACCACATTATGATCAGCCTTCCTTGTTGGGATTGCTTCAATCCATTTTGTAAAATAATCAGTGGCGACTAATATCCACCTGTGCTGGCCACTGGAATGTGGGTTGATTTCACCAATGAAATCCAAGCCCCACTGCTGAAAAGGTCCTTTCGCAATGATTGGCTTTAGGGGCAGGGATTTCAACTGCTGCTTCCCTTCAAATCTCTGGCACCTGTCACAAGATTTAACAAAATCAAATACATTAGAAAATAAAGAGGGCCAATAATACCCGGCTCTGAGAATCTTTTGGGCTGTATTTCTCCAATAATGATGTCCTCCATACATGTTGTCATGGAATTGCTGCATAACTTCTATTGACTGCTGTTTATCCAGGCATCTTAAAAGCACTCCAGATGGATCCCTCCAATAAAGCAAGCTACCATTGATGCAATATTTTGCTGCCTTGAGCTTTAGCGTTCTTGCTTGACATTGAGAAAATTCTGAGGGAACTTCTAGCTTTAGCATGAAATTAATTATTGCAGCATACCAGCTACATGAAGCTAGGTTTTTGGCCACTGATTGTCCTCTTTGCATTTCAACTATTTCATGCTCTTCCATTAGACCATTTTCTGCTACATTGAACAAGAAATCAATGTCCAAAGACCTGCAATTTTCTTCAGCCAACAGTTTAGCAAGCCCCTGACCTCTTACCAGCCTGGTGGGCTTCAGTTCTATGTTGAATTCTATCATTTTTGCAATCCATTTCGCTCTTTTTCCATCAGCATCAGGCTGTATTAAAACATCCTTTATCGCAGCAGAAGGCACGTATGCAACTATTTTGGAGTGAAAGATGTAAACTCTAAAAGCCTTCAAAGATTTGATAAGGGCATAAGCCTGCTTTTCAATGATTTCATACCTTAGTTCAGCATCCCTCAGATTTTTGCTGAAGAAGGCAACTGGATGCTCTTGGCCTACTTCATCTTGCTGCAACAGGACAACTGCAATGGTATCGTTAGAGGTAAATGAGAACAGATGAAACTCCTTGCTATAGTCAGGACTTATTAAAGTAGGAGCTTGCACAATATCCATTTTAATGGACTCAAAAGATCTTCTAGCCACATCAGTCCACTTCACCTCTGCTCCCTTTTTCAACATGGAGGTTATGTGCTTGACTAGCTCTGCAAAATTAGGAATGAACCTCCTTACAAAGTTGATTTTGCAAAGAAAAGACTGTATATCTTTCTTTGATCTTGGAAGAGTCAAGGACTGAATTGCTTTGACTCTTTCTGGGTCAATCTGAACACCTGCAGCAGACACTACATGTCCCAACCATTTGCCTTCTTCTAAAGCGAATTGGGATTTTTTGGGATTGAGTGAAATCCCAAACCTTCTGCATTTCAAAAACACCTTTCTTAAATGCTGTAAATGTTCATGGTGGCTACCAGAATAAACAGTTATGTCATCGAGATATATCAACACGAATTTATCTTTTTCACCCACAAAAGCAATATCCATAGCGCGCTGAAAGGTGGCTCCAGCATTCATTAGCCCAAATGGCATTTTTGCATACATGAACATGCCCCAAGGCGTGGTAAATGTTATTTTCTCTTGATCGTTTGGATGCACAGCGATTTGATTAAATCCTGAAAACCCATCTATGAAAGACATCACTTTGGCACCTGAGACTTGCTGCAACAAATGCTCCATTTTTGGCAGGGGATAATTATCCTTTTTGGAGCATTTATTTAGATTCCTGAAATCAACGCACAGTCTGATTTCTCCATTCTTCTTCCTCACAACAACCAGATTGGCCACCCATTTAGAATATCTGAGAGGTACTATTATTTTAGCAGCCAGCAACTTTTTAATTTCTTTCTCAACCAGAGGAAGAAGCATAGGATTCATTGGTCTCAGCTTCTGTTTGAAAGGAATAGTGTCTTTCTCAAGCAGAATTTTGTGCTGAATTATATTCCTGTCATATGTTTTCAGATCACTGTACTCCCAAGCGAACACATCAGCAAATTGCCTCATTAATTTGCAATATTCAGCACTCTGATCAGCAGATAGATTAGTGGACAGATTTATGAATTTGGGCTGACCTGGACCTCCTATATCATGCTTGCAAACTTGAGACTGATCTTCTTTTTGGGCAGCTTTGTAAGGCACATCATTGTGGTCAAACAATCTCTCAAGAGGAATTAGACCCTTAGGAATATGGTTACTAGGAAGCTGGACTATGCTATTCTTGCCAATTTTATTTCTAAGCTGGGACTTGGGATCTTCTAACAAAGCATCATTGTTTTGGTCAATTTGCATTTCAGAGAACTCATCAATGAATTGAATGAACCTATTCAACTCATCATCATCATCATCAAAAACCTTCCAATGGTGGACATTATCAGGCACAGAGGGTCTATACTTCATTTGTACCTCATAAACTAGTTTGGGAGGCGATGGAGGGATGAACAAACTAGCAGAGATAGCAAGGGAATCAGCAAGCTGATTTTGGGCTCTAGGAATATATGAAATGCAGAAAAAATCAAAGAACTCTTTGACTCTCCATACCTCATCTCTATAAGCTTTCAGCCTTGGATGCTTTGCTTGGAACGTTCTGTTTACTTGCTGAATTATCAGATCAGCATCTCCAAATACCTTCAGATTTTTTATTCCTCTATTTTTGACTTCATGAAGGCCCAACAACAGTGCTTCATATTCTGCTATGTTGTTTGTCACCTGAAAAACCAGCTTTAGAGATAACTGAACTGTTTCTTGTTGTGGAGACACTAGCACCACCCCTGCTCCTGCAGTCTCCTTGGTACATGCTCCATCAAAAAACATTTCCCAAATCTGACCACCTGTATCATGTTCAGCCTGAGCTGTTGGTTTCCGGATATGCAACGCAGCCTTCTGAGATTCTTCTATTTGGAGGATGCAAGCTCCAAAATCAGTGTCCACTGCATATATGGGATGGTTTGTAGGATTCTTCTCATCACTAATAACATATGCCAGCTGTGCTTCTCTATATAACCTCCTGCTTTCTCCTCCAAACACTGGAACAGTTGCATAAGATAGATCATTCTGCAATGTCCCTCCTAGTCTCTTTATCCATCCTCTAGACAACAGCATACCAAACTTAGGAGGAACATCGGCCACCACTATATCCATCATCATACTTTTCATGGGCAGCTGGGTTAGGGTAATGGCCAGATCCTTAATTAATCCAAGGCATTTTACCTTCCTTGAATCAAACGAGAATAAATCATGATAGGGTCTGGTGATATCAAGGCCTAGCTCTTCCATGACAGTTTTAGGCATTAAATTGTGACTCGCCCCTGTGTCTAGCAGGCAATTGTGGAGAATTTTATCATGGATAGTTAATGAAACATAAAAAGATGGAGAACTATTATCAGCAGGTTCAACCATGGGGCTAAGCACGATAGCAGGCTTGTCATCTTGCAAATTGACAGAATCAATGGAGGTTTGTTTAGGCTTTAGTTCAAGGGCCTCAAGGATGGGCTTCCTAAATAATTCACTCTTCACCAACTCTGCCAGAGGCATGGATATTTTCAATTTCTGAATTTCTGACTCAAAACTAAAAGAAGAGAATACTTTATCAGCAGTTTTTACCTCTTGAACTGGAGCTTTAAGGGTGACCGGATCAGCTGCTGGTCTTCTTTGCCTGCTATTGTGTGGCATTGTTTGAGCAGCTGTTTCTTGTGCCACATTTTCTTTGACATTCTTTGCATTAGATCTTAGAGTATATCTTTGCTGCTGCTCACCAGATTGCAGAACGGCACCACTGTCCCACCTCTGGCTGTTTTGCTCTTGCAGCAATGACTCTTCATATTCGGCCAATGTTAAAAATGCAGCACTACCTTTATCCTCCAAGCAGTGAATTTCATCCTCATCTTCTTCAGATTGTTCCCCCTCCATGACTGCATTCTGAAAGGGAGCTTTTACTTTATGATCTTCGATTGCTTCTCCAACCCTTTGCATAATCTGTAGCTGCTCATTTGCTTTTCTGAATGGGTTTGGATTTCTTGGGACAAATGTGTTTTGCTGCCTTGTTTTGCCTGAAGTCTGATCAACCTTTAACTTAGAAATTTCAGCAGCCAATGACTCTATCATTTTGGTCATTTTGTCTAACTTAGGCTCGGAAGTTGATGCAGTGGAAGAAGAAGCCTCACCTCTCGGCCTTCTTCTATCAACTTGACTCTTCAACTTCTCTGCTGCCATAATATTGGATTCCACCTCCAGGGCTGCTTCTTGCATATCACCCAGAGTAGCACATCGTCTTTATTTGAGCAATAAGCAGAAATCAGAGTCAAAAGCATTGGCATATGTGAGTTTGGCAGCAGTGGGGGTAGGCTTTACCTCAGCTGGAATTTTACTATACATTATATTAAATCTTTTATTGAAGTCAGGCAAAGACTCACCCTTTTCTCTTTTCAAGTTTCCAAACTCTGTATGATAATACAACAAGTCCTTCTTATCTCCCCATTGTTTCAAAAATGCCTCATCTAATGCTTCTATATCTGTTATAGATCTCTGGGGTAATTCTCTAAACCACTTCCTAGCCTCTCCATCAAGACTCTGGACAAAAACTCTCATCCATACATCATTCTAACTTATGTCTAAATTATCAACATAACTGTAAAAAGCTTCAAGATGTTCTTCTGTTGTCACTCCCTCTGTTCCAGTAAATTTGGGCATATATTTTTGATATTCTCCTGTAGGCATGGCATTTAAAGGTGTAGGCAATATCAAAGGTCCATATCTAGCAGCAACAATCCTTTCAATCCTAGTAGGTGCTTGCTGCCCTGCCATGTTTGGAATATGTGGAAGAATACTAACAGATGGAGCAGTAGGAGATAATGCAATGGGTGGGAAAGATATTGGGATGTTCTGGACAGTATGGGAAACTTTCTTCAGACTCAGATTCAAAGGGGAACTAAATGGAGAAGGAGCTTTATGAATCTCTGCAGGTATTTCTTCCTTAACGGTACTAGGCTCTAAGTCTTCAAATTGTGTATCTTCAACTAAAAACTCCTCATGCAGAGACAAATAAGATTTCTTGGGCTTACCTGATCCTGATGCTCCTTTCTGCGATGTTTTCTTTGGGTTAACAATCTTTTCAGGGTCAGGCACTCAAACAGCTGGAGACTTCTGCGGATTTCTTTTAGTATGTCTCACAAACTACGCCAGAACTTCAATGTGGAGTCGCCAAAGGATGGCCTTCCCCCAGTGGAGTCGCCAGACAGATGATTACAACCAAAATCTGTGTTCAAATCTTGTCTGTCATCAAAGTTTGAAGCTGTGTCGTTCTCCCAAGGAAGTTGAGCTTCGATTCTCCTCTCCCCGGCAACGGCGCCAATTAATGTTATCACCCCAAGAAACTCACCTAGGTTGTAAATCAGTGATGCTCAGGAACATTAAAAATTCAACAATTATGTTGGATAAAATGATGGATAAATGGAAGATGTGCAACGCCTTTAATCCAGATAACCACTCCTACTATGATTATCCCCAGACATGGGTGAAGACTCCCAAACTACAAGGCTTTCAACTACCAACTACTCACAGTTTAGGGTAAAGGTGATGATGGAGAGGACTAATTGCACCAGCAGATGCACAGGACCCTGTGATGGCCAGCTGCAACCAATTAGAAGATCTGTGAAACCATTGTCTAACACATAGGCAGGATGACAGCTCCCTGATATTAAAACAACAACATTCTGCAAGCAATTCTAATGAACCATTAAATTATAACACAGAGGTGGGATGACAGCCCCTCTGGTATTAAAAATCCACAGCACATCAAATAAATGCAAGCAGGCAAATCCTAGAACAAGAAAGAGAAGTGGAAAGTGAGAAGGTGACAGCAAAAGAAGCTTGTATTAGATGAAAATCCTGACCAGAAGTTGCAGGTCTCATAGTATTAACAGTCTCCAGAAGTTAAAGGCTACAATAAGCTCTCATTCATCAAACACTCATCATCCGATTACATCTCCGTTCTGGGTATATATAGAGTTTGTTTACAAAATTGCTCTGCTGGTTATGCGTGTAGGAATCAATAAATGAGGGCCAACAACATTTACATTTAGGAATGGGCCCTTGATACGAATCTGGCTGTGCTGTAAATGGATTTGCCTCCCTTTGGCTCTCTGCGGTCCTTCTTTGGGTAGGTGGAATGAAATATGGGTAAAACCCATAACCACTGAATGCTTTGATTCGATCGGCGGTGTCCTGCTCCTCCTCGGCCATACTGTTGATTAAATGCTGCTGCTGAATCATTGAATGGCTTTAATATCACTACTGCTTATTAAACAGTGGAATACTGTCAAACTACTCATTCCCGCCCATTAATGCTTCACCTGAACTTCAAAAGGTTCATTCATGGCTTAATCATTTATCGGGTCCGTCATTTGGGCTGCAATGCATACCTTAGGCTGGTCGATCCTTTGTTTCTTTATACTTGGGAATACACGAAGAAATGCTACAAAATCATAAAACAATGGCTCTGGCGGACCTGAAATATAATACCATTTTGCTTTGGGAACCCATCGGGTCCGGGCTTATCGCATCGCAAACATAACCATTGAAAAGGCCTCATATTTATTTTCTTTATACAAAGAAAATACATAAAAACAATGAAATAGTGATGGGTGTGGATTTGAAACATTATTCAATGGAGCTCTGAATGGCCATCAGGTCCAGCCCATCGAGCGAAGTCTTGTCGCTGCGACTGCCTCCTGCCGATGCGATATGCCTTGGACCCGAAATAATATAAAACGGACTGTTGAAGGGCCATCGGGTCCGGCCCATCGGCGATTGCACCCGCCCCTTTGACAATGCCGATAGCGATACGCCGATGCGATATCGGCGATCGCTCATCGGCGAATAATAAAGCCCAACTCCTTTGTAAGTCCTCCATTGCGATACGCCGATGCGATATCGGCGATCGCTCATCGGCGAAGTCTCATGTCGCTGCCACTGCCCGCCTCCTCCGATTGCGATATGCCGACGCGATCTGGACCGTTGATCGGCCAGATCCAACGGCTGAGATTGAAGCGGATCCTTAAGCCTGTAATCTTGGTTTTTACATAGTTTTTGGGGTATTTCCGCCTCCCGATAGTGTATTTCTACCCACCAAAGGGCTTTTCTCTTGCAACTTTTTCAATCGGTGGAAAGCTTTTAGCCATAATTTGAGGATTTCGACAGCATCAATGAATCCTTTGGCATGATTATAAGCATTTTTGCAGCCTCTGAGAGCATTTTGAATCCATTTTTGATTTCTTGTTCAGTAAAGCTAACAAGTCCCATTCACTAGCCCATTACATTTAATGATATACAACTCAAGTCCCTCCTGAACAAGAAAATAGAACCAAAAAGTGGAATCATTGAATTTGGATCCCTCGATTGCAGAATTATGGAACCTCTATTAAGTGTTTTGTCCCCCTATTTATAAGGAAAGTGGGAGCTTTGAATCAGTTACAAAATATCTCATCCAAGGGCCAATTGTCTGATAGACTAGCTATCTCAGCGTGTGATAGCTCTGCTGGCTAAAATGATTACCAAGTATTTGATTCCTTCCTTGAAAACACACTGAAATTATAAAATAAACAGAAATAAGAAAAAAATAAAGATGACTAAGGAGAATATCTCCCTGCCATTATTTTGATATCCCTTGTTCAGGGCACATCTCTGCCATGATGTGCCTCTCCTGTTGCTTAGCTAGTTCACCTATCACATTTTCCTTAAGTTCCTAACTTCACCACTCTTTGGAGCTGGTAGCAATCAACTGTGGTGGATTTTCACAAAGCAGAAGCAGAGATTGTCCTAACAGTCCTTCATTGTATGACTGAGTGAAGCTCCATGTTGAGCCATTAAGTCTTCATGAGTCCCCATAACTCCATTTACTCCATGAAGATGTGTGCTCGAAGCAGTCTAATTCATTTCTTCTTCCCATGGAGTCCTTGGTTTCTTTTCCCAGGGGCTTCCAGAGGATTAGCCCATATTGATTTCCAACTTGTCCATTGCTTCATTCAATACCGCAATTGCCAGTGAGGAATGACGAGGACCTCGGTCAAAGCGTGTTGAATGAGGCTCATGGAGACCACGCAGGAGGCAAAACTAGCACTTGGGAAGCTCGAATTGGGAAATAGAGTGCATTTCTGATGCGTGATTAGTGCATCGTTGGGCAAAACCCCTCGAGAAGGAAAAAGCCCCAAAGTGCTCAGTTGCATGGAAGCTAGGAAAATCATGGGGAAAGCGTTAAGGCAAAAGGCGGGTCCCGCGCTCCAAAACCGACAATATATCGGGGGTGCCCTTGGGTGGTAAGCAGATTTGGACAAAAACAAGCGATTCCATTCAGCGCATGACGCGTGGCAGGTAGATGAGAGAGGAAACCACCGCTCATCGTGTGCTAATGGTCGAGCAAGTCAACTACGTGAAATGAGCGAATGTCAAAGGATCTAGGGGCTCCAGATCTGATGGCAGAGAGCATGCTTGATGGAGAAACGAGATTTGACAGGGGATTAAGCTGCGACCCATAAGAGTTTGAGGTCCAATTTGATGCTGAGATGGTGGATGAGTCATACCACAATGTAACTAGAAATCCAAACCGATCAAGAAGAGCTGGTGCAGTTCGGGAGAGGACAAGTGGCCACTCCTTATGAGCTGTTGATGATGACACAGAGACAGGGAACTCCAAGAGAGTAGCAGTAGGTGATCCAAAGGGGGGCGGAAGAGGAAGTGAACAGTCAAGGACAACTTGGCTTTAAGCCATGAATAGATAGAACATAGGACACAAAGAGGAGAAGAAGGTGAAGACAAAGAAAAGAAGAGACAATGAAGCAAGAAGCAGAAAGACAGAAGGTCGAGCTGCCTGTAGCATAAGGCATCATCGAGTAGACAGAAAGCTTAAGAGGTTTAAGAAATCCCTAAGAGGATCTGTCAAGAATCAAGAACCACATTGGGCTCCTTCCCTTAAAGACCAGAGAGGTCAAGTTCTGGTAAGGAAAAGAGTCTGTGTACTCTAGTGGCTTAGGGAATCCAAGAACCACCCTACCAAGCACTGTTTTGTTTCAAGAGACTCAATTTGAGCTCCTCATTGTAAATCTCTACTTTAAAGACACAATAAAAGAAGGCCACCACTGAAAGCTGGACCAGAGATGTAGCCCTGGAGGATAGCGTGAACTCCTTATTAATTGTTGTGTTTTTTCATTTGCTTACTGTGTTTCTCTTATTGTTTTCCATTTTCCAAGTGTCTGTGTATTTTGCAATCTGATTGATCCGTTTCCTCAAATGACTTAGACACACACAAACACATGAGTTTGTAATACATTCACTCATTAATAACTTAACTGAGGTCACTCAAGAGTGAGTTTCAGATCACCGTGAGGTGTATGTGAACATTCACAAGTCGAGCTTGTACCGGATTGCATGCAGATACACCGTGTTCCCATATGCAGACATGATACACTGGATCATCTCTCACACTAATCTCGAGACGATGACCTTGAGCAGTGTCAGTGGGATGAAGCTTGCAACCTTCTGGGCATGATATTATGATGATATGTATAAAATTTCAGATGACTATCATGAAGACTCCCTTCAGCTTACCCAACAACAATGCTAACTCCTGAGACATTCTGAAGAATTGGGTAAAGGAGCCAGCTCGATTCAGGTTGACACCCAACTAGATCTATAGGACGAAAATGTTGTAGAAGGTGTATCAATACTTGGTCATATTAGCATGTCAACTGTATGGCTAAGAAAGCACAAAAACCTTCCCATAGAGTTGGGTAATCACATTGGACCAACTAGCCAGAGAAGAAAAATGATGTAACAGGTCTGGATTGTTGGCTCATTAGCTGAAGGAAAAAGTAACGAAAGCTCGACAGTAACCTAGAGGTATGCATGCAAAGATTTACATGTCTACCTACATCTTATATGCAATCTCTGCCCAACATGAGTTCCTGAGCTTGGAGTGGGCATGGTCACCGACGGAGACTGCTATGAACACATATTTCAAGTTGTTGTCTGATGTAGCTTCAGAGGAGTAATCACAGAGCTGCCCGATCATTTTGTCACCCTAGTTTACAAGATGATATTCAAACAGGATCCACCCTACATGTCCAAGGAAGCAATGGAGGCACTAATAGACATTGTTGATTGTTATGCCTCACCGTCCGACACCTTCATTTGAATGTTCAGCATGGAGAAGCCTTCGCATATTCTACCGAAGTTTTCCTTGGACATACTTGTCATGAAAGAAGTAGCATATCACATCTTGGTAGGATTGACAGCTAGATTGCACCGGAAGAAGAAGGCACCTTGACCTGATCTTCCATTGCGGATTGAGTTATACGAGATCCAGAGTATCAGGCAAGCGGATGTCAAAGCAAAACATATGAATAAGTATCCATTCAACCTCTAAAGTTACAATCCATATGACCCACATTGCATTATGAAGGATCACTACATGAGAGTACAGTTCAACTGGATCCATGGGGCATTTCATTGGGTTGAGGAGGGTCCATGGAGATATTGCTACAATTTCCTTAGACCCAATGGATAGGATGACTTCACTGTGGATTGGTTAGTGAAGCAACATGAAGCAAAATCACGGAGAGAACTAGTAGCAGCAGAGGAAAGCATACTAGTGCATGATAAGGGCAAGACAAATATTGTCGATCTTATGGAGGAGGAGTAAATCTACAAGTTCCGAGAAGATCCATTAGTAGAGAAAGCAACAATGGCTATAGAGGCAAAGAGGCACCAACATGACATGTGAATTGCACAAAGGCAGAGGGATAAGATAAGAATGGAAGAAGTAGAGAAGAGTTGCATGAGTTGAGGGAGCAACTCCAGAAGGGACAAGAGCTACGCAAAAAGGAGAGGGAAGTGCAACAATAGTAGGTACAACATGGGGCGCAACATGTGCAAATAGATGAAACAACGCCCTTACAGGTAGTGGATTCATCAGAACAGCTGGCATCAGGTAGATAGGGTGAACCATCGTAGGAGCAAGACTTCACTCATGAGATAAAACAAGCACTCCAACAATTGGATGCAGACATGCAACAACACGAGTTGGAATAGGACACCATCCTCATGCCTAACCACCAAGAGGTCGACTTAACCACTTTAGTGCATCCAGATGATGAGCAAGTCTCAAGTTACCAAGAAGGCACTGAGATCCTTGGTGATTAGCCAGAAGGAGAGATGCATAACATCTCATTCGACGAATCTCAACATAGAGTTGCACAATCTCACAGAGTGTCAACTTCGAAGGATCATACATCTCTTGCGTAAGTTGAGGAATAGGAGATCATGACTGATGTGCATAAACATCTAACATTATTGCCTGATGCAACTAGAGTGTATGCTGAAGCCACTAGCTCAAGTGTTCGCTTTCTGATAGCCAAGAATGAGTGAATGGTGAAGGAACTACAGATGGTCAAGCAAGGAGGAGAGTTGGTGACAGCGTCCACCCGAGCTGAATTGAAGAAGGCAATACTAGATGAAGTATTGTCCCTTGACACAATTATGCAAGCATTGTACTCAAAGTTTGGTACCATGCATAAGGAAGTCGTCCATCTCAATGGATGGCAGCAATGATGTGCTAGAAGAGCACTTATCTTAACGAACTTGCATGCTGCTTTTGATGACATGCAAACATGGATGATGAAATACAAGGGATCCCCGCTTCACTTGCCTAAGATGATGAGGGCCAATGTAGTTGAGCTAAAGTCACATATCCGGAGTTAGATCCAGAACTATGAAGAGCTCCCGCAGCTCATCACTAGTATACATGCTTCCCATGCATGAGTATTCAAGAGTATGGATGTTGTGTTGCACGCACATGTGATCCCATCTATTGGGACTGTCACCTAGGCAAAGACAAAGGAACAGGTCTGGCTAGAGATTAACTCATACTTTGATGAGTTGATGTGCATTTCCACCAGCCCAGACTTGACCATCAGTGTAAACACCATCCATAAGTATGTTACTGGTCCGGCCACATTGAAGACAATGATGCACATGCTTTCAAATGAGTTGGACAGAGGAGACCGAGCAGTGTACCTGACTGCTATGGAGGCAAAAGTTAGGCTCCAGACAGATGTCACCGTGGAGCACACAGACACCATCAAGGACTATCGATCTTGGCATCAATATGTTACTGTTGATCAACACGAGGATTTTGAGGAGTTGGACTTCCATGGTTGTCTAAGTCATAGTGATGTCTAGCAAGGCTTGCTGAAGCCATTTCTCTCACATGGGTACATGTGCATTGTAATGTAATGTAATGGCTTGTCAAGTGTAAGTCAAGTGTCGATAGTTGGATGTAACAGTCATAGACTAGATGAAGAGTCATGAGGCTAGTTGAACTGTCACGAAGGGGAATGTCAAGGGTCACCCTTTTGCTATAAATAGTCACTCATAACTCATTGTAGAGGCTTTTGGTCAGCCAAGCTTTCGATAAGACTATCTTGGAGAGAGTTTGGATAGTATTGTAACAAGCCTTGGCTTCTCCACTACACAGAGCTAGTACATCTCTTTGGTGGAGTAGGAGATTGTGGTTGTAACATTCTACTATCGGGACTAGTGGTTGGACATGGATGTATTGTATGACTGGAACTTACAATTATTAATATAACAACAACCAACACATTTCATGCATATGTTGTATTGTATTCTATGCTATTTGGTTTACTCTAAATGATATATATATTGTTTTCTTACAGATGCATGTATAGACTATTATGTATAAGTATGTATGAATCTTTTTGAAATGTGTTATTGGTTTAACCATCACTTTGGATTTCTCACTAACTTTCCTTCCATGTTGTGATGTATCTTTTCTCGTATGTTCCCTTCCAAACCGAGTGCTATCACAATTTTCCAAGGGGTGCACTCATCTTAACCCCCATGTGTTAAAACCTCTCATGCACCTTGACTTACTGCCACTGTCACACACTTGCTACCAATAGAGTTATCTTAGTTGCCTCTGTGCGAAATTGCGGTCAAGGCATTACTATACAACCCACTACTGGTGTTAGTGTCAGTATTTTCATCTTGCCATCAGTGATCAAAAACCCTCTTTTCATATCATTTTAAGGGTTTGATTCAGAAATTTTTATCATTCTACTAGGTCATGCAAAAAAAATTTAGTCACTGATGGTAGTCCTAGTCCAAAAACATCACTCTTCCCTAAATGTGATTACTTGCTGGCATAGTTTCATATCTTGTTGACTGTACATCATCCATAAAGTTATTTTTATCATGCCATTTGTATTAGTCATGAGGTCATTATGTCATCTGGAAATTCAATCCTTCAAGGTCTCATTAAGTCTTTATGGCTTTTCAAGGTTTCATAACAAAGACAGCATGGCTGATGAAGAATATAAGCCACACAGTGAATAAGAGGGATCAGATAGAGAAGGAGAGAACATAGCATTTAAGGTCTATTGTCATGCTGCTAATCCTCATCTCAACATATGGCGAGCTTGTTTTGCTCTGATTGAAAGGGATATCCATGAATCTGTGCAGGGGACACTGTACATTGCTGACAGTGATATTGTTGGTTAAAGGTTTACAATTGTTGGTCTCATGGTTCTAGAGAGGAATTACTTGGAGATTTATAAGTATGCATCTTTGGGTAGATGTTGATGATAAAAGATGCAAAGGAAAAATTTATATATTTCTTCTGGGCTCACTAAAATTCCACATGGAGGTTGGCTTCCTTTTTTACAATATCTATTGTATTTGCAGTTATAATACTGATGGAATATGGAGAAATCTGTTGAGAGTAAAATGGGGAAACTTGAAAAGATAGCAGAGGGTATGGTGTTGGAACCTGATTTTGCTGATGATTCCCAAATGGATTTACCATGGTAGAGAAATGTGTAGAGTGAAAGTGATGAAGATGAGAACGATGATCTTGCATCCATGTGGACAAAAATGTCATTATCTTTCCAGTGTTCCAAGATCAAATCCACTCAAGAAAATGTTGTAGCTACTCAAAGGGAAAAATATTTGACAGAAGCTATGAAAGTCAAACTTGCAGTAGAATTAATGTTATCGGAACATCAAGTCCACAAGTGGTTTTGTCATAGATGGCAGAAGGAGAAGGACAAGCTTGAACTATTGGTGGAGGCTTCACTCCATGCTTAGTCACCTTTAACATCATCTATGTCAACCATGTTTGAAGACCCTAAACTAAGTTTTTTGCTTTCTAGCATTTCCTGTTTTCTTCAGGTAATTTTTGTATTAGTCCCTTGGTCAAATGTGCAACACCTATTGTGTTGCGCACCATTTTGGGGGCATATTTTGGAGGAATTTCCACCACCATTGGATTCATAAGACCATTTACACTCAAGAAAAACATGTTTCTAGATGTGAAATTCAAAACTAGTAGGTAGAAAAGGCAAAAAACCACCTAAAAATCATGTTTCTGATTATTTTCTGAGCCGGGTGCTGCGTGTTTGAGTAGTCTTGGGAGATTCCAGTTTTGGAGGGGCAAATCAAGGTCAATTTGGAAACTGGGGGAATTTTTGGAAACTAGACAGGATAAGATTTCCAGTGAGCTATCCTGAGCTAGATTTGGACACCAGGAAGGCAGCCAAAACTCACCTTGAAGATGGTGTTGCGCACTTCCTTTAGGTGTTGCATGTTTGACACTGTTGTTGTGCATTTGATAGGCAGCCAAATTTTTTCACTATTTCCCTCAAAAAATACTTTTCACCTGTGGGATTTTGATTTTTCACTGATGTAATTCATAATGATTATGTAATTAAAGTGTGTTTTGTTACCTAGGGTAAATACATTAGATGAATGGCCTAAGTGGCATGTAATGAATTAGTTTGCTTCATATTAGGGATGAGTCTGTTTGACCACCCTAGTCTTTAGCTATCAGTTCAATCTTTTGTGCAACTGCTCCTCCTCTCATGGATTCGACCCCTGAGGCTAGGATTAATTATTCTTGAGCCTATATCATGTAGTTTCTCAGTCATTTTACAGGTTGGACTCTGTGTGGATGCTCAGAGCTTGATTATACACCTTTGTAAGCAGTTTGGCAGGAGATTAATAAGAATTGAAGCTATTTTTATGGGATCCCTGTGGTATGGAGTTCTAGTACAATTTCTTCTTCTGTGATTATATGCTTATATGTTTTAAGTATGCCATCAATCATTTCATTGCCTCTAGTTGAATGTTTTCAAGTTTGATAGGTAGAATCCATTGCATCAGTGCTCTAGCTTGGGAAACCATTCACCATTTCATGTTTTCTGTAGTACAAGAAGGATCCCTGATTGTCACATGCCCTTCTTAAATTCTCACCAATCTAAAACATCTCACCACATCAAGCCCAAAAGTGTTAAATCCTATGCCTATCTTGCCCCAAAAACACCCTGCATTTCTGACCTAATTTCCCAGAGCTAAACTGCCCAACTCCTCCTGATCGGGCAAAACCCATACAAAATCCAATCAAAAATTTCATGCTACTATACCTAGCCTAAAACCCTTTACCTGATCCATTCATCTTGGCTGAGATCCTTATGGAGAGAGCCCTCTCCCAGCCTAGTAGGGCTAGCTACTTGGCTAAGCTTGGTTTGTGGTTACCCTGACATTTCCTTTCTTCAGCCTGAGGTTCAATCCAAGTGATAACAACTGGGACTCCTACACAAAATGATCTGAGGTATAATTGGGACTTCTTACCACGGAGATCCCCTTACATGTTGGTAGGTCCGACACCGTCAACACATTGGAAAGATAATTTCGAGAATTATCCATAGGAGGGGGTCGTACTTAGCTTTGAGAGCATTTGTGGCTTGGAAGATGGTTATAAACCTCTCTACTCTTTTGCCCTATTTTAACAGTTGAAACCACATTTTGCAGAGGGAGACAACATTGGCTCCACCTGGGGATAGTGCCTTGCTAGCAAGGTGTTGAGAACCTGCAAACCAGTAGCCTTCACCATTAGGCATGGAGTCAAAATATATAATGCAGTTATACAACTAGAAAATCTCCATGAAACTTTATTGGATTCATTTCCTCATCGAATTAAAATGCAGAAAAGTAAATTACAACAACTTGAAAATAAATGCGCAACTAGTGAGCTTATTTATATACAGCTCCTACTTATGTACTAGACATCAATTCACCTAAGTGAGTTCACCCCTTCAATGGTACCAAGTCAGCATTTGGGTGCTACACCTAATTCGTTCATGCTGCTGGAATTTAAAAATCAAAACAAGCATGCACCATGAAAAGTATTCAAACAAAAAACCTGATACATGCTCCAGAAAAAAACCTTGGTTGTTGACATAAGAATGTTCTCATGTAATCAACTACAGGGTCATAGAACTGATAAGAAAAGTTTGCAGCTATCTTATTTTCATGAAAATTCTATTGACCAATATCTTCTTGGTCAGGGAAGCCAAAAATACCATTCAACTCCTCAGCCTTATATTTTGGAATATTTTTTTTTTTGATGATCATTTTCTACCCATTTGTCAACAGGTGAAAACCTTCTTGGAAATCTGCAATAGAATCTTCTTTTTCTGAGCTGTAAGAATCATAGATTGAAGAGTCTACTGAGAATTCCTTGCAGGAACCTTTCTGCATCAGGCAGTCATAGATACTACTTGGTCCTTCAACTTTGGGATCTTCTTGAAAGTTTTGTTGCTAGTAGCTTTCTCCCCACTATTTGGTACGCAATTTTGGGTTGTGTTATATTCTTTCCACGACTAGCCCACGTAGTTAACAAGGGGGTTAGAGGGGGGGCAAAGCCCGCCTTTGTTGCACTGATTGTGTAGCTGAGGGGGGTCACAGGGGGTTTGAGGCATACCCATAACCGCACTTTATGGGGTTTGGGGCAACACCCTAGAAAATTTTGGTTTTGGACCCTATGTTAGGTTGGGCGGACACACCTATGGTTTTGTGCATGATTTTTGCACATGTTTTTGGACACGATGGTTTTTTGTTCCATGGTATTGGATGCGATGGTTTTTGGTCCATGGTATTGGATTCTTCGGCATGTATAAATATGTATTATAACACTGAAAGGAACATAATGAAAAATAAAGCTCGTAATCTCGGTTTTGGGATCCAGGGGAAATCTCTGTGTATATGTGTTTTATGTGTTATGCTCTCGCATTGTTTATTTTCTGTGTTTTTAGAATTTGTATGCAAGTAGTTTCTGTATAGGGTTAGAACCTACATTTGGTATTAGAGTAGTTTTGGCTTCAAGGGGACACCTTTGTTGTTGAGGGGTTTTGCTTGGGCCTGTGGTAGACCCTGTTCAGTGGGAGATCTGTGAGATCGATTCTGGTGGTAAAAGAAGATGGCGAGCAGTGGAAAGATAGAGATCGAGAAATTTAATGGTTAGAGTTTTGAGTTGTGGAAACTCAAGATGGAGGATCTGTTGGTGGATAAACATCAGTGGATTGTGGTTGATCCGGGTACTAAACCAACGTGAGTGTCCAATGAAGAATGGAAGAAGTTGGATCAGAAGGCAAAGAGCACAATACGATTATGTGTCTCAGATTTAATATTGCTGAATGTATCAGGGGAAGCTATGGCGAAGGCTTTGTGGGACAAGTTAGGGACTTTGTACCAATCTAAGTCTCTAGTGAATAAACTGTTCCTGTGGAAAAAGCTGTATAACCTGAGGATGAAAGATGGAGACTCGGTGATAGAGCATCTGGCTGCATTTAATATTGTGGTAAGTCAGTTAGCATCTATTGATAGTAAAATTTCAGATGAAGATAAGTGCGTCAGTTTGTTGTGTTTTCTACTAGATTCGTGGGATAGTTTGGTTATTTCAATACGTAGCAATGCAACTGCCTTGCAGTTTGATGAAATAGTCTCATCCTTACTGACAGAGGAGATGAGACAGAAAAATATGGAGAGCTAGAATGGTAATGCATTGTTTGTATGAGGATGGTCCTAGAACAGAAACAAAAATAAGTCATCGAGTGGGAGATCTAAATCTAGAGGGAGATCTAAATCTGCAGGAAAACATGTAAAGGTGGTGTGCTGGAAATGCAGAAATAAAGGGCACTACAAAAGGGACTGTAAATCTAAATCTCCTGATAAAGGAAAGGGATCTGATGATGCTCCTTTTGCAGAGGCAAAAACCACCTCAGATGAAGGTGGGGATGTGTATTTGGCTTCTTCAAGTACACATGTAGATGATGAGGCATGGTTGATTGACTCAGGTGGTGATGAGAAATATGATGGTGGTGATGCGTTCTTAGGGGATGATAGGAAGGCTAGAATCATTGGTCATGGAAAAGTAAAGTTGAAGTTGCAAGGTGGAAGGGTTAGAACACTTCCGGGTGTTCTGTATATTCCTGCATTGGCCAAAAATCTGATTTCTGTAAGCAAGCTGGATGATGCAGGTGTAAAAATAGTGTCCGAGAAGGATACCTACAAAATGGTTTGGGGAGCACTGGTATTGATGCGGGGTGTTCGAATCAGAACTTTGTACATGCTGCAAGGTAGCATTGTTATTGATGGGTGCAATGGTTCCTGAAAGTGGAGCAGAAAATCTAGTGGTCTCTAGAGAGAAGACAATGTTGTGGCATCAAAGGCTTGGACATATTAGAGAGAAGGGCCTTCGAATACTTCATGGTAAAGATATGGTAGAAGGTATGAGTAATAAATCTTTGGATTTTGATTTCTGTGAAAATTGTGTATATGGGAAGCAAAATTGGGTGAGTTTCCCCTCTGGTAGTCAGAGGGCGAAACAGATATTAGAACTTGTGCACAGTGATGTGTTTGGACTTGTGAAGGTTCCATCACTAGGTAAGTCTATGTACTATATATCATTTATAGATGACTTCTCAAGGAATACATGGATACATTTCCTTAAGAAGAAATATGAAGCCTTGGATAGGTTTAAAGAATTTAAGGCTCTCGGGGAAAATCAGACAGAGAAGAAGATAAATGTGCTGAGGACAAATAATGGTGGAAAGTTTTGCAGCAAGGAATTTGAAGAATTCTGTAAGAAGTGTGGTATAGCAAAACAGAAGACTACTCCATATACACCTCAAAAAAATGGAGTTGCAGAAAGAATGAATAAGACATTGATGGAAAGGGAAAGAAGCATGCTCAGTGGTGCCAGGTTAGGACAGGAATTCTGGGCAGAGGAGGTGGATACTGTATGTTACCTGGTCAACAGGTCACCTTCATCAGCGTTGGAGAATAAAACTCCATAAGAGGTATGCACTAGTAAGAAACTCTCTCTTTCACATCTGAAGGTATTCTGATGTGATGCATATGTACATGTTCCAAAGGAGAAATGAACCAAGTTGGATAGTAAATCTAAAAAGTGCATCTTTATTGGGTATAAGGATGGTTTAAAGGGTTATAAGCTTTGGAACCCAGTCACAAGAAAGGTTGTGTATAGCCGAGATGTGGTGTTTAGAGAGGTAAAAGATGTTATTAAACATGAAGTCCAACCAAAGGAACCTGAGAAGATCGAGTTTGAGCTTAAGGAGGAAGAATTAGACTCTACAGCAGAGGAGGAATCAAAAGATGAAGAACCACAAACTCCGGGTGTGAGAAGATCAGTTCGAGAAAGAAGGTAGCCAGAAAGGTATAGTCCATATGCTTTCTGTTCAAATTTTGCTTTATATATTACTAATGATGATCCAAAAACTATGAAGGAAGCAGTAGATTCAGAGGATGGAAAACTCTGGAAAGAGGCCATTGTTGATGAAATGTCATCTTTGCACAAAAATGAGGCTTGGGATCTGGTGGAGTTGTCGGATGGAAGGAAACCAATTGGTAGCAAATGGGTGTTGAAGAAGAAGACAAATGCAGAAGGTGGAGAAATACGAAGCTCGGTTGGTAGCAAAAGGTTATTCCTAGGTGCTGAGAATTGATTTTGGTGATATTTTTTCTCCTATTGCCAAGGTAACTTCTATTAGATTACTTTTATCTGTTGCTTCCACTTTTGATTTTTAGGTAGACCAGATGGATGTGAAGACAACATTTCTTCATGGGGATCTGGAAGAGGAAATATACATGAAGCAACCTAAAGACTTTGCGGTGAAGGGTAAGAAAGAACTAGTATGCAAGTTAAAGAAGTCTTTGTATGGGTTAAAATAGTCACCAAGGATGTGGTATCAGAAATTTGATACATTTATATGGGGACTTGGCTTGACTAGAAGCAAAGCAGATCACTGTGTGTATTTTAAATTAATTGGTGACCGTGTTATTTATTTGGTCTTGTATGTGGATGATATGTTGTTGGTTGGGAATGACAAAGAAATTATCCAGGATTTGAAGACCCAATTGTCCTCCAAATTTGACATGAAAGATCTTGGTGCTGCAAACTATATTTTGGGCATGGAAATTAAAAGAGATTGGGAAAAGAGGAAGCTCTAGTTAAACCAGAGGAAGTATGTCGAGACAATACTACAAAGGTTTAATATGCAAGATAGTAAACTGGTGAAGGTTCCTATTCCTGTAGGTGTGAGGTTATCTGCTGAACAGTGTCCCAAGACACAGGAAGAGGAAGAGGACATGTCTCGTGTTCCATATGCAAGTGCAGTTGCTAGCCTGATGTATGGAATGGTCTATATTAGACCAGACATTGCACATGCAGTGACAGTATTGAGCAGGTTTATTTCAGAACCAGGGAAGGAGCACTAGAAAACAGTGAAGTGGGTTTTCAGGTATTTGCGTGGCACTCGTGATTATGGTTTGTGTTACCAAGGAAGATCAGGATTGGACAGAATGTTGGATATTCGTGGCTTTGTTGATGCAGACTGGGCTGGAGATCTGGATTAGAGAATATCTACAAGTGGGTATGTGTTTAACCTATTTGGAGGTGCAGTCAGTTGGATGAGTAAGAAACAATCTGTAGTGGCACTATCAACTATAGAGGCAGAATACATGGTAGCCACTCATGCAAGCAAGGAAGCAGTTTGGTTGCAGAGATTGTGCTCAAGTATTGGGTTAGTACAGGAAGCTATAAGGATAGACTGTGACAGCCAAAGTGCATTTTCTTGGCAAAGAACCCCGCATATCATTCAAAGACAAAACCCCATTTCCATTTTCCAGCCATGGAATTTCCCTATGCACCTTACATTTTGTGTCTCACAAATCTTACATACTTGCTACCCCAAATAATTCTTGTGATCTCTTGTGTGTGTTTCATAACCAAGGAACATAATTGAAACCTTTCCAATGGTGGTTGAAACTGATCCGGATTTAAACAAGAACGCAATAAAATACAGAGATAACCATAAAGACAGATATGAAGCAGAAATAATACCTCAATTCATTACTGTAAAATACTGAAATATGCTTACAAACAGAAATTGAAATACACCAGCTAGGGCAATGGTAGCTGATCTCTGAGAAGAGATGTGGTGGCTACATGCCTCTGAACTGTTCCCAAAAAAACTGTGTTACAATGAGGCTCGAGGGCCTATTTATTGTTGAGAAACAATGGAAAACCCTTCACATTCCAAAACCTAACCCTAGAAGATGAAACGCCAAATTGTGGGCCCCGTTTTTGGGTAAGTTGGTACATCAACTTCCCGAGGTCGCGAATTGGTTGTACTATCTCCGTTTGACGCGCATGATAGCCCGTTGGAAAGATCTCTCCGAGGAATACGACAAAAAAGATGATTTTTAGTTACACAAATCGCCGGCAGTGGATTTCCCAAAAAAACGTCGTTTAGGGCCTCAAAACGGCTCCGGAAGTTTAGGACCCGAAATACTGCTAAAAATAGTAAATTGTGCTATAATTAAGGAAACAGAAAAACTGAAAGAGACAGTTGTGGGGGTCCAAATGAGATAGGTGGGTGGCCACCAACATCCACCTGGATCATTCCTCCCCCCTTAGGAAGCAATGGTCCCCATTGCGTTGAGTTCCTCCCTAAGATGAGGAATCTTCTGCTGAGCTGGGTCTCTGGTGAGCTGTTCTGCAATCTCGGATGTGTCTAGAAATGGTGGGGAGCATGGTCGGCGACGATCCACATTGAACACTCGGTGCAAGCGAAGGAATGGAGGAATGCTATGCTTCAAAGCATTGTTTCCCGTAGCCTTGTTACTGGTGTAAGGACCATGTCGAAGTCGTCCGAGTTTCTCATGGGTTCTGATAAGGCGCTCCCTCTGCAAATGTAACCAAACTTTGTCGCCAACCTGAAACTTGTGTGGTACTGCTCTGGGTAAGGAGAAGTTGTTCCTGTGTTCTGTCACGACTGTATCCCTCTGTTGCTGCTGCTGTGTGGAGGAACCCTTCGCAGGGGTCATGGATGTAGCAATGATCTTCCCCTTACTTTGGGAGTGAACCAGACAGAAAATAAATTTCCTAGTCTATGAGATGAGCTTGTTGCCTTTATTAGCAGTGGTCAAAGAGGTGGCAGTAGGTGGGGCTACCTCCGGTATCCTGTATAATGAATTATCCAAAGAAATGATGACAGCACGAGGCCTTGACTCGTACACATCATGTCGCCTCCACAAGTATGACTGGCCTAATAGTACATCACAAACATCCAGAGGTGTAACATCACATAATACCTCGTCTGTGAAGGGCTTGATGCTGTAGGGAAGGCAGCATTGCAGGCGAACTTTGAGATCTCATCCTTTGTGAAGCCAACCGATACTGTATGGCTGTGGGTGTGTTGTAGTTGGTAGGCCCAACCGCTTCACAACCTTTGCTGAAATGAGGTTCTTTTGGCTGCCACTGTCGACAATGAATTGCAGCGGCGAACCCTTCACCCACATTTGTGAGCGGAAAAGACGTTCCCCCTCCTCCGGATCTTCGGGCTCATTTTTCTGGATCTTGGCAGTAGCAACAGTGGCGCTGGGATCCACATCAATGATCTGCTTCCCTTTGTCATTCCCCTTGTTGGGTTCTGACTCGGAGTCGAAACATGCATCTGATTCGGAAGCCTTCAACTCGGCCACCAGCGACTGCTTGGTCCGACACTCACTTGTGTTATGAGTGGGACTCTTGTGGAAATCACACCACTTTCCTGTGTCCTTCTTCGGCTTCGTGGTGTTGTTCTTTTCTTGCGGCTTCGACGGGTTGTCTTGGGTCACCCCGCCTTGGCTTTGTCCTTTGGGCTTTGGATTTGCAGATCCAAAGTCTCGCTTCTTCTGTTTGAACTTTTGCTCGATTTTGACAGCGTATCGGTATGTTGTGCCGAGTGAGGAGATGTTCAAGAACTCCATCTCTTCCTGGATGTATCTGTGTAGGCAGCCATGGTATTTGAGTACCAGATGCAGCTCAGAATCTTTGATACCCAATTTTGTGCAAAGGGTATGAAAAATGTTTGTGAACTTTGGCACATCTTGGTCTCGTCCCTGCCGCAGTGTGGTCCATTTGATGTATTTGTCCTCATAGCTTTTGACAGGGTAGTACTGCTCCTTGATGGCATCTTGGAAGTCATTCCAAGTGGGTGCGGCTGAAAACAGTGAGCTTGTACTTTCATCCTTCTATTCGCAGTAGGTTTCCCACCAGTCCTTGACGTGGGGGGCTGCTTTGAAAAGAGCGAAAACAATTTTTTCCCGACTTGAAAATTCATGAATAGAAAAATACCCATCGAGCATATTTAACCATTTATCTACGACATCTGCGTCTATTTGACCCTCGAAGATGGGGATTTCAAAATTAACTTGTACCTTAAACGGTGTGGCATTTCCAGAGTAGCTGTTGGAAGCCGATGCGTCGCCTCTAGGTAGCCGCTGAAGGATTTGGGCAAAGCTGTCCATCATCGCATTCCTTTGTCGCTCGAGGGCTTCTTTGAGCAAGATTTTGATAGGATCTCCTGCCCCCTCGTTTTTATTCTCATCCACCATGGGAGGTCATCAAGATTTGCGAGCCTGGTCTTGCAAAGGTTCGACCAGTTCCAGACCTAACTCCTTATATCCCGACCTCATTGGGGACATGCAAAGAAAAACAGAGAAAAAGCAGACTGCTCTGATACCACTGATCTGGATTTAAACAAGAACGCAATAAAATACAGAGATAACCATAAAGAAAGATATGCAGCGGAAATAATACCTCAATTCATTACTGTAAAATACTGAAATATGCTTACAAACAGAAATGGAAATACACCAGCTAGGGCGATGGTAGTTGATCTCTGAGAAGAGATGTGGTGGCTACATGCCTCTGAACTGTTCCCAAAAAAACTGTGTTATAATGAGGCTCGAGGGCCTATTTATTGTTGAGAAACAATGGAAAACCCTTCACATTCCAAAACCTAACCCTAGAAGATGAAACGCCAAATTGTGGGCCCCGTTTTTGGGTAAGTTGGTACATCAACTTCCTGGGGTCGCGAATTGGTCGTACTATCTCCGTTTGACGCGCATGATAGCCCGTTGGAAAGATCTCTCCGAGGACTACGACAGAAAAGACGATTTTTAGTCAGAAAAATCGCTGGCGGTGGATTTCCCAAAAAACGTCGTTTAGGGCCTCAAAACGGCTCCGGAAGTTTAGGACCCGAAAAACTGCTAAAAATAGTAAATTGTGCTATAATTAAGGAAACAGAAAAACTGAAAGAGACAGTTGTGGGGGTCCAAATGGGATAGGTGGGTGGCCACCAACATCCACCTGGATCAGAAACATACAACGATATGGGACTTCTACACCAAATGATGTGAGGTTTGATTGAGACTTCACATTGGGGAGATCCCCTTACATGTTGGTGACATCTAACACCATAAACAAACCCTTTCAATTACTACTAAGTATTGTGACAACAAGAATTTCATCAATCACCTACATCCTTCAAGAATTTCTTAGTCGAAAGTGCTAGTAATGAAATGCAAGTAAAAAAGGTAGACATTGAGCCAAGGTAAAAGGGTAAAGGCAAGGAATTGAGTAAGAATTCCTTCAGCTAAATTTTAGAACTGTTGTTTGAAATTAACACATGCTTGCATGGTTACCAAGAAGTCGTATGGTGAAGGTAGAGTGCCTTCGATATAAAATATTGCAACAAATTTTGCAATGCTTGTTGAGTTAAATGGAGAATTAAAATACTAAGGAAATTAGAGATATCATTTCTCGATCCTAACTTATTAGTTTGTTGAAGTGAATGATTAATTGCATTATGAAATGCTTGGGATAAATATGATCCACATGTATAATGCAGTAGTATTGTCACTTTAATGTATTTTAATTTAGTTGGAGTGGAAAAATTATCAGAAGTCATAACTTAGAAGCTAGTTCAAGCTGCTCTAAAATTTATGCAAAATGAGATTTTTTCTACTTATATAGAAACACTAACAAGTTTTGGTTGATTGAAATATCTGGCTGTAGGGAAAGCATTGACATGGTGTGAGATCAAAGACATGAAGATAGATAAGAAACACTTGCAAGGGAGCTAATGTCATGACTATATATCTCATGCTTATGAGACCGTACTTCAAGGTGAAGTAAGGATGAGAAATTAAATTTTTTTGTTTGAAATTTTTTAGTATATCTCATGGAAAGTTAAATGTTGGGAAATAGGTGAAATAATGGTCCTGGGAGCTTAGGAAGAAGACTACCAAGATGGAAGGGGGGGTGTGATGATATCAATCGGGATGGAAGGGGACGTGTGACAATATCTTTCGAGATGGCAGTGAAGGTGTGATGATATCTATCGGTATGGCAGGGGTTGTGTTAAGATATTCATGTTGAAACACACCTATCTTGATGGTCGATGATATGTTGATTCTAATTGGGTTGTGATCATGAGAGATATTGTTTGGACTTGGATGGAAAAATAACATGGAGTAGTATTATTATTTGTAGGTGGAAACATAGTGTAGTCTAGATCCCTATTGGTTTAGTGGGTGGAACCACTATATGCTCTGGATACTTGTAAGTTGGATTTGAAGATGGAGCTATTTGGAAACTGCATGGAGAATTTTATTCATAAATGGTTAACATAGGTGGATACAAGTTGTGGATTCTTGTAGTGTTTAATAGGTGGAGATGTGCTCTAGATTACAATAATTCTTAGCAATGGATTGTGTGGTGGAAAGTGAAGACAAAAGAGGAGTAGGTGAAGACATTGGGTGTTTTGGAGTCCTGTAGGATTTTGTAGGTGGAAATATGGTGTGCTTTGGATCCATTTGGTGTTTAATAGATGGGAGCATAGTACATTTTGGATTCCTGTAAGGTTTCACAAGTGGAACATTATGTGATCTAGATTCTTGGAGTATTTTGCAAGGTCAAGGAGGAAAAGAGTAACCAAAGATAAGTATTAATTACTACTTTGAACAATTTCTCTAAAATGTTTGATTTGAATTGATTTAAAATTTTTATGGTTAACTTCATAAATAAATATGTTGATGATTGTATGTTTGAATTGATTTATAATTCTTATGACGAAATTCATTAGACTTGTATGCTTGTGATGTAGAAGAAATAATGAACCGTCCAACACAAATACATGAGGCTAACTGCAAGGAAAAAGAACGCCAACTTAATGACATAAGATTGTGCAATATAAGGATGGATTTCTAGAATTCAGGAACTAGGCCATTGTGGTGACACTAGAACACTATGATATGCATTGGTCACCATGTGATATGCCATGATTGATATGTTTTGTTATTAAAGAAAGGTAGGGATATGCCTCAAGTGAGAAAATTATTCCTATGCGAGGAAGTATTGCCAAGGGATGGATCACCCAAGGGACTAAGGCGAAAGAGAAGGTATTGCTAGAACTTGGAAAGTAGATTGGTTTTTAAGGAATCATGAGTATATTGATCAGGACCTGAGATACATGTGTGTTCCACGAAGCAATGAGCTGGATTTGTTCCTTGAAATGGAACTGAGCACAATAGATGGCATGGCTAGAAATTGCAAGCCAATAACACTCAAAAAAGAAGCAATCAAGTAAGACATGGTGCAAGGGAAACATTGTGAACCAAATGAGGCCACTTGGTAAATGCTTTATTGAATGAGGGTATAATACCTATTTATGTTTGTTATGCAAATGAATGTAAAATAAATGCATATATAAAGTTCACTTTTGAATTTTACACTCAAGTAAAAAACACATTTGAATTTTGTATTTACGAATAAAACATTGTTGAACCTCATGTTTGGGTATAGAACACTAAGGATGATGGTCCTTAAAGGGGGTGGGGCCTGTGACAACCTGTTTTCTAATCCCTATTGTAATTGTTACTATGAATTCTAATTTAGGTAAATATTGTGGAAATGTGAACTCAATGATTGGGCTCAAAGGAGTGGAGAAAAATTCAGAGGTCAAAGGAGGAGTTTCTTGGGAATTGGTTAAGTCAGGGATGTTCGTTTAGTATCCAATAGCTTCTGACTAGGTTTTAATGGCCTACATGGCATCCAGGGAGGTGGAGTATGGGCTTCTTAAATAGAGGACCAGCCCATAGCCCCTTTGACTTTCCTAGTGGACTACAATATATGGTCAATATGCAAGAGGCTATGAGGAGGTTAGTGGAGAAAAACAATTGATGGGAAAATAAAATGGGGGTGATTTTTCTTCATTTGGACATCTCGGAAGTTAGAGGATACAAGAAGAGGATAGTCATAGGAACATTGATAGGGTTTTGAGAAATAGAGAAGTTCACATATAGGGAGTATGTCAGGTAGGCATATGTGATCCGTGAGGTGAACTCATGGAAGGAAACACAAGGAGTAGGATTTGCACAAGAGAAAGAGCATGTAGGTGGAGGCACAATGTAGTCTGGATACCTGTTGGTTTATTGGGATGGAACTGTTATGTGCTCTGGATTCCTACATAGCAGAGTGGTAACTCTGTGAGTTTGGATCACAAGAGTGAAAAAATGATTAGAGGAGAGAAAGTGGGGGCACAATGTAGTCTAGATACGCACTAGTTTAGTGGTTTGGAACCACTGTGTGTTTTGGATCCATGCATAACGAAGAAGAGAAGAGAAGAAGCATGATACATTGTGCATTTTGGAGTCCTGTGAGGTGGAGCCAATGGAACACAATATACTCTGGGCTCCTAGTTAGCAAATAATAAATCTTTGTGTGTTTCAGATGTATGGTTAGCAGATGGATATTTAGTGTAATCTAGATCCCTAGTTGAATAGGTGGAGACATTGTGGGATACAATTATGTGTTGAGCGGGTGGGGACAATGTGACATTTGGATTCTTATGCAAACGAGTTTATTGGCATCGGGCTAAATTCCCTTCGACACTTACTCCTCAGACTTTGAATCTGGCTCGGGTGTGGTTACTGCAAGAAATACTACAATGTAGTTGTCCTATGGTTAGGTGGAAAGTTGAATTCCCTTCCTCAATTGTCAATCATTAAGCTATACAAGTAAGCATATTTAATTATGCATATTGAACTATGAATAATGAATTATATTGTTATGGTTTATATCAATGAATGTACCAACATTTCTCATGGAGGAATGTGTTATGCGTGGTCATCCATAATGAGATAGGTTATGTGAATGTTGTCAAGGTTGAGAGGGAATTGCAAATCCTTGTGTTTGTTGATACTTTTGTGAGTGTAGGGTTAATTTCATAATATGTATGATTATTTGTTGAGCTTGGCTAACTATCACTATGTGTGATTTCTATTGTTTGATATGTCATAAATATCATGGATATCTATTAATTGTGGTAAGGTGAAAGTCTTTGGTTGTTATTGTGTGTGTGGTATGTTATATTAGTGAATTTAATGATGCCTATTTGTATCCATTATGTGATTAACAAGATTATGTTGTACCTAAGTTTATAGTTAAGTCTTAGTTATGGTTTAGCCAGGTCTTGTGCATGTCAATAGGCATGTTGATAGCTTATATTCTTTATTATGGCCATGTGAAATGCCTAGAATGCCACTGCATTTGAAAAATTATAAACAATGTTAGTCATGGTTTGGTTTATTTCAGAGCCTAGTAAAAGACATTTATATAGCATTTTTGGATTGTATGGATGATTCCTAGGATGAGTGTGCAAGAGTGGAGGTTTCATTACTGTAATGTTAATGGTGCTGAGCATGGCTCAATATCAAGGAAGGCTTCCTAAAATCCATTGAAGTCCTTAAGGCTTGCAATCCCGATCTTCGTAGACTAAAAGGCTTACATTTGAGCCGAATGATCTGGGTTGAATTGGGAAAGGAAATCAAAATTTTTACCAAGGGCAGAGAGCTAGATTAACCCACGGGATTACAAGTAATCACTTGTTAAAAAACCGCTTAATCACTTGGTTAGTGCTAAATAGCAAAAATACTGTTACTTAAAAAAACATATGCAAATACATGGCTCTAATATTCAACGAAACAATAAGAGAAATGCTGTTAAACATGCACCAGCAGAATTATGATGAGTAATATTGTTGCCATAGAGTAGCTGGTTTTTATATAGCAGCTTAATATGGTTGAAACGCGGTTCACTGTGTATGCAGCTTATTATTCAACCGTGTTTATATAGCAACATTTCTGCAACTTCATTGCCTTGTAGTCAGTTAACTGCTTCACAACTCCCCCTTTCCAGGCATGAATTCCGTACCCACATAGGCAGCAAATTTGTGTGACGACCTACCTGCAATTTTTCCTTTAAAAGTTACTTGACGCTGAACACACAAAATTTGCCTTGAATTCCGTTAAACCTCCGAGCTGCGCACTTAGCCTGTAGGAGTATCTACAATTTCTCTTTTAAACGTGAAATGAAATTATAATTTAAGGTTTACCGTTTATAAGATTATTAGTTTCATGTTTTTTATCTTTTACCATTTATTTGTTTTTATGTTTTTTATTTTTTATTAAATTGATGACGAGCTGGTCCAACTTTCCAATAATCTCTTAACAATGTCAAAAAATTAATGTTAGCATATTCTCATAACTTTATTTGATATATCTTGGAAAGAAGATATTTTTGAAAAATTATTTTTTAAAGATTTAATATTATATATATATATATAATTGTAATAAAATATTTTAATTTGAAAATTCACAAATATAAAAATATATGATAAAAAATATATAATTTATCGTTAAAATTGATCCCTTTTTTTGACCAAGTTATCCCTTAAAAATATATTAACATGGTAACATATTCTATATTCTCATCATGACCGTGCAAAGATGGGCTCTCTTTTTGCCCTCTTTTTTTCCACATGGTAAACTTTCTATCATCCCATGCTAACGAATTAAAATTTCTTCCCTTCCCTCATAGAACTTGTACGATATTTTTATTTACTGTATTAGGTACTGACACTTCCGGTCCAGATGATCCTCAACCATTAAATCAGGCACTTAAGAGCTCCAGTTTATAGATCAGTTGTGTGGACTCAAAGAACCAGATTATTTTATGAAGATGGAACTGCAGCTAGAATCTTTCAACAAATCATTGGCTTCTTTAGTCATAAGAATGAATATTATTTAATGTGTTTTATGTTTTTAACCCATACAAAACACATGTATCTAAAATATTTATTTTGGTGAATTGTAGTTCATGGTTAATGTAAAATTGTTTAATCAAAAGAACAAACGTAATACAAAAGCTTCATTAAAAAGATAAAATACAAAATTTAGGTTAGTATTATTTTATAAATTAAATTTTAAATGAGTAATTTAATTAGCAGATAAAAAGATTGTTTTCGCAGAAATTTAGTAATACCATGTTTGTCGAGATGGATATTTTTTGTTATTTAAATTTATTTTTGAATGATAAATAGATTTAATACTTGGAAAAAGCATAAGACAGTGAAACTTTATAGATAAATAACTTAAACTTATTATGTTTAAATGTGTTGGGTCATATAGCGTATTAGTTAGGTTATAGACATCAAAACACTTACTTCATAATACATAGAATCATAAAATATAACTAAATTATAATAAAATATTTTAAATTATTATATACATGTGTGTATCTTTTTTTGGGTAAATTAATATTTTGTATTGCCAAAAACTCAGGATTATATAGTCTTTCTAGATTACATCCTGAAAATTTTAATTCTTTTCAAACCATTAACGCTAACTAGTCTACATGTTTCCATACAACCATAAATACAAAATTCACAAGAGTGAACATGGCATCTGCCCACAGACGACTACTAAAAGCTAAGTACATCATAAAGTCAAAAGGCCTTCTAACTAGGTCGAACCAAAAAAATGATAACATATAACTATAAAGTCAAGCAACAAGAACTTTAACCATTATCTGAAGAAGGAATTATTGTTGGTGCCCTCGTGCTCAAACCTAGAGGATCTCATAGATCTCCAATGTCAAAGTCACATGTAATGTGCCCCTCCATATGAGAAATGAGAGAATCAATCTTGTCCAAGCAAAACTGTTGATTCTTTAGCATTATTTTTATGTCTGTAGATTTTCCTATAGATTCATAGCTCATGTAATGTACTAAAACATAAGAAAAGAATTTGCTCTACTCTTTAAACATCGGAAACCAATGATCGATGAAAACAATAATCGAAAAGAGGAAGATAATCAAAGACACATAAAACAATTGTTTCTGTGGGGAAAGCCATTGCTAAAAACCACGACAATCTATTGCATTAATCAGAAACCTGGGTGATAATACAAAGCTTGTTCTCACAAGAACAATTCCTTCACAAGTGTGATCAACTCTCTGCTTCACAAACCTGCATTGACCAAAACTTAGCTAATTTATGTTGCTTGCTGAGCCCCTATTTCCTTGTGTAATTCCTGAGAGGAATAGCCCATATTTAATTGGAAATTCCTTCTTCCATAACTGTGCAATCCAAATCTAGGTCCTCTTCTGATTGCATGCATGATTTGTACAACTCAGATCATTCTACAACTGATAGTACACTGTCCTTGCACTCTAATCTCAATTAGGTCTTTCTCTGAACTGACATGCATGAGCTTCTCATGGGGGAATATTCAATTAGTTGGAGTAGCACTAAAGATGCATCGGTGCACCAACTCACTACTAGACTTCTACTAGTTCATCCAACAGTTAGAACTAATTTAACTAACTATAACTTAGTGGAACTGAGTTATCTAATTATAACTCAAATAAACTCATCCCAAACCTGTAAAATTTATGGAGAAAATATACATGACTACATAAAGACTTCCAATTCGAAATTCCTAAGCTAATTAAGTCAGTTAAACTTAATTAACTATTTACAAGTTGCTATGAGAATAGAATTTGATTTTAATTCACAGTTTAATTCAAAGACAAATTAAACTAGAATTTGTTGTCGCCATTTCTTAACACTCCCTATAAAGAAGAAAGGTATTATCAACTACCGTGATCCTGTCTCCATGAAACTCGAATTTACATATTAGCAATGCCTTTGTCAAAATGTTAGCATCTTTCTCCTCCATGGGAATGTACTCTAACAACATAATCTGCCTCAATACACAATCTCAAATATGATGATATATGTTAACAATATGCTTGGACATATCATGAAAAAATGGGTTCTTAGAGAGTTTGATACAACTCTAATTATCACAATAAATCATAGTTCGATCCATCTCTTGAACAAACAGACCAACCACAATCTTCCTGATTCATATGGGCTCACATGATGCCTAACTTGCAGTCATGTGCTCTTCCTCTGTCGAAATGAGTGCAACTAATCTCTATTTCCTTTTCTACCATGAAATTGTTGCTAACCCAATATTGAAGATCCCTCCTGATGTGCTCTTCTAGTCGGATGGTGGTGAGCTCCAGTATTGTAGCAATAATGCTGAACCTCCTGGGACTCCCTTCTTTATTTTTATCAACCCGATAGTTCGTAACAAACTTGGAGGCGACGGTGCTGTATGCACAAGTACTAGCTCTTGCCGTAGCTGTCACTTGGTCAGCTGGCACAAGTCTGCTAGGGGCTCAAGCCAACTTCTATGAGCTCTGAGAAGAAGCTTTTTAACTGATGGACGAAATCTAACTCAAAGAAGGCTAATCTACTTGCAGAAAGAAACTAGAAAGCTGAAAGGAAATGTAAACCCTAGCAAACCCTAATTTTACCAGCTATCCCTACCGATGCAAGAAAGAGGATGCAAGCTACTGAAAGAGATGCCATTGAATTCTAGGAAGGTAAATACATGTATCTCAGCTACTTCTATAGTAACATCTAAAAATAAAAAACATCTTTTTGTATTTTTGAATAAGTTGTCAGAATTATCATGCATGCAATTTGACTGTTTTGACTGTTCAGAGGTGGATTGGCGAGGGGAAATCCTTGGATGAGGTCGGGAAGGTTCAGAGAGGGCCTAAGGGGTCCCTAACACCCTTCCAAAGAGTTTCACAGAGTTTGGCTATCAAGAAGCCTCATTCGTGAGCTTCTACAAGAAGTCTGCACGGGTTCTACACGATGTCTGTGATTTTCTACAGGATGTTCTGTAACTTTCTACAGGATGTTCAGAAATGGGATTTTGGAGGATGGATGGATGTAGAAGGATGAAGGAGTGGGTATGGAGGTAGGATAAAGGTTGGAGGTGGACCAGGACTTGGTGGATGGAGTTGAGGACAAATGTAGATGGCTGGATTTGTTCAAAGAGGACTGAAGCAATGATGCACCAAAAACTAGGGTTATGTGAGCAAATGGCAAACTTAAGGCTAGAAGTTGAGCTGGGGGATGGAGTAGATGGGTTCGATGGAGAATGGGCAGGTAGAGAGGTGGTACAGGTGCTCTGCAAGTCGTTTTTCCAACTGAACCAACAGAAACTTGAAAAAATCAAAGACCTAGTTACGTTAGCCTAAGCTGATCTTAGCTGTCAGTAAAGAGAATGAACAGAGGATGAACTACAATGAAACCATGTATACTAACTCATGCAACTAAGCAAGAAAAAGCCTGAACTTGTAACCAACTTCTACACATGAAAATCAAACACTAGTGATTGCAAGGAAAAGCAAAATCAGTGTTTTTGTGGGCAGCAAGGTCACCCTGATCCCAGCTCCTAATCCCACTAAGGGAGAGGTGAAACCAGTGATGTTTGATGGCCCTTTTTTGAAGATTTTTCCTTGTTAATAACCTACCAACTAAATCTGAGCATCAAAAGTCCTTCTAACCATTAACTGTGACCTAGTTAATCAGTAAGATTTAATCGACTTAACAGAAATAATTTTGCAAATGCATGAAGAAAAAATAACAATACGTAAAGGAGGCCTTAGCACTCAATTTGGGCCCAACCCCAAGAGCTACAGGCTCCTATAACAAACTTAGATCTGATGCCAAGTAAAGTTGCTTCCAATTACTCAAAAATAATCATCACAAGAAAGTTGTACAATAGTAGCTAAGAAAAACGAGCTGATGAAAGGATAGCACTATAGTGAAAATACCAACAGTTCCAAAAGTAAACTACGAAGGCTGAGGCCTTCTTATTTATACAATACGAGGGGGCTAGTAGCCCTCCTAGATTCAAGGGACTCGGTTGTTCCAACTGCAGTAAACAGTCACTCTTTCCAAAGCTGCTTGGCTGCCTTTAGAACTCGTTTTGGTGGCCTGTTGAGCTCGGAGTTGAGGGTGGATATTTTGAGGAAGGGCCATTTAATGCCATAAACAACCTCCCTACGAATCCTCACCTCAAGCTTGGTTGTCACCTGGGCCATAATTGCTTGGTTTTGCTCCAAAATTTGTCCAAAAAACCTAAATGACCACGTATTAACCTCCTTGGTAGAGTGACCACCCTTATTCGTTGAAATAACATAAACATACTAGAAAAACATGCATAATCTATGAAAAATGGAGGATTGAACAAGGAAAATTAGACAAAATGAGCCCAATAAGTTACCCAATTTGGGGCTCATCATCACCCCCCTGCTAAATGGGTTGCTCATCCTCTGAGCAACTAGTCCAGCTCATCATCCTTTATGGCTTTGATCACCTCCCTCACATCCCAAGCCTCTGATTTGATATCCTCTTCTCGGTAGTGGAATCCTACCTTCCTTTCCACCTCTTCCCATTGTCTACCTTCCTCCTCTTCCTTCACTCCTTCTAGCAATCCCAAAAGTAAAGGAGGACTGAATTTCAAGCCAATCCAATTGGCCTGCAAGTTCTACATCAACTGTTTGTAGAGGGGTACCCTTGCCAAGGCTTTCCTCATCTTGGTGAGAGAGTGGTATTCTTTTATCTTCAGGCTGTGAGGCAGTGTGTTCCACCGCCTTGTGCAGGCATGCATGCAGTTTTCTCCCAACCATCTCTCCATGTCCTCAAAGTGGGCAATGGCTTGAGCCTATTGCTCAATGTATTCTGATAGATCTTGAGGACTGTTGGCCAAGTGCTGGTGGGCGCTTATCACTGTTGATGGGTCATCTGGCTCTGCTCTGATCATGAGAGGCTCACTAAGCTCTCTGCCTATGATACTGCGGACCTCTACTTCTCTCTTCTCATCATGGATCATCCAAGAGGCCATGTCCATAAGTTGGACATCTCCTATCACCGTGTTGGAATCCCATGCGTTCATGTCCGGAAGGGCAAAGTTGTGCAAGTAGAACTCTGATAGTTTGGCCCTATCCTCAGATGAACTACTGCCACATAGAGCTACAAACTGATGATAATTTTGGAATGGGGTGATGCCCCTTTGAGCCAAGGTATTGATCTGAAACTGTAACCACTAATCCTTGGGGTATAGGGCATAGGATTTGGCAGGCTGCCTACAATGCAGAGCTTCCATTGCCCAGCTGGCCATGCAGGCTAGTTGGGGCTCCTTTTCTTGTATCTGCTGTTTTAGAGATTGTGTCTCCAATTCTTTTTCCTGTAGTTGCCGATTCAGTCTCTCAATTTCAGTCTGCACCCCTTCCTTTCTCTGCTGTTCATCAGGGGTATCTTTGGCTATTATGGGCTCCTCCTGTTGCTTTTGTTCTCCCAAGATATGAGGCCTGTATTGCTTCCTCTATCTCTGTAATTGTAGTTGTTGTCTAAGCAGCTCATTTTCTTCCTATAGCCTGACCCACTGGCTGCTCTCCACATGTCGTACTAGAGCCAATTCCCTCCTTTCCTCTTTGAGTTGTTCCTCCAGAGGACCTATATCCGCCACACCCTTGGACTTAGCGATTTTCATCCACGTGTGGGTCCTCACTCTCTCTTCTTCTAGTGCAAGGAAAAGTGGCACTGTGAATTTTTTAGGAATGATCTTTCCGGCCTCCAAGAAGTTATAGTAGGAGCCCAAGCAGGGCTGAGGGCTAGGTTCCACAATTTTCTCCACCTTTTCTTCCTCCTGGGGTGATTTAGCTGCCTCACCTTCCATTGCTTCAGTCTCCTTCAACCTAGCCAATGTTTCCTGTAGAATAGTCACAGCATCCTGTAGAGAGGCCTTTGTGTCCAACATTTTCATCCTCTCCCTCTAGGTGGATGTCTTCGGGCTTCCCCGTTCATAAGTGATGGATGCCTTGGAGGGGGACTTCTCCTTTTGTGTGGTAGGGGTGTCTACAATTTTGATTGGCTCTTTTGATGGAGGTTGGCGTCTGCCAGTCTTAATCCTCACACTACTTCTTGCCTTAAAATACAGGGGAGGCTCCATCTTTCACTTTTCCTTCTGCTTCGGAGATGTGCTTAGGGTGGCCAGCATAGCTGCTCCCTCCCTAGCTAAAATTTCCAGTGATTTTTCCCTCTGTTGCTCTGTCTTCAGACTTCTTGTAGAAAGTCCTGTGCTGACTGTTTTCTGTCTTCCTGTAGAAGCAGTTTTCGGGCTTCCTGTAGAAACAGTTTTCACTGTTTTGGCCTGCTTGGCTGGGGGTGTCTTCTTCTTCAATTTTACTGTGGTTTCCTTGGATGTGCCCTAACTTGCTTGGACCTTTTCAGTCCTTTTTGCCTTGATTTGCAACTGTTTCTCCCTTGGTGTTTGCGCTTTTATTTCACCCACAGCTTTGGCCTCAATAGCTTGGCCTTTTTCTTGTTTCTCTTCTTTCTTTTCCTGTGGTGGCCTGTCCTGGGTTTTCTTACCCTTAGTTAGCTTCTCTGCCTCCATATGCTCCTTTTCCTCACTACTGGATGAAGTGAGTTCCTCGGCCAGAATCCGGATATCATCATCCTTGGTCATATTTCGAAAAATATCCCAAGATAGAGGGATAGTATAAGTATGGAGGGCATCTTTTACTAGAATCTTGATAAGCCCATGATGGGCCAGCTGGTCTAGTGTCCCTTCCTTCAGTTTTGTGCCACACTCAATCAATGACTGTAGGAGGAAATATGGGAGGCTTAATTTTTGTTATGTGGGTAAATCCATCTTATGCCTGAGTTCAGTTAATAGTCGGAAGTGATAACCATATACAATACTGAACCGCCCCTCACAGGTAATGTATTTCATAATCTGAAGGCTGACCTCGCTCCAAAATGGATGTAGGCTAGCTCTCCGGACCCCATTTTTATCCTCTGAAAACTGTTCTTCTGGTAGGAAGAATTCCTTTTTGGCCTTCTGGCCCAATTTCCTTTCCTCTTTATCCTAGGGTATCCCCAATGGCAAGTCAGTGACCTGACTAATGAGTTGCGGGGTGAGTTTTAAGGTCAATCCTCGGAAATTTACAGTGGCTAGTATCTTGGATTTAGGCTGCAGGGACCTTAGGAACTCCTCTATTATCTCATCATTGTGACCTTGAATTTTGTCACAGAAGGTCATCCACTTTGCACGGGTAAATAGGTCTACCACCTCAGGAGTTTCTCTCAACTTCTTGGAATCCGAGGGTTCCTTTCTGATAAACCCTCTTGGCATGGTGAACAATACTATTTTTTGGCTTGTGTACTGATCAAAAATGGAATTCTGTTTAAGGTTTCCTCCTTTGATTCTCAGGACAGGGTTTCTCAGATGTTTGTATCTCCCCTTTCACCAATTCCCTGGTTATAATGCTACTGTTGCCCCAAAAATTGACTGTCAAAAGGAAATTAGGCTCTCACAGACAGAGTGCAGAGCTTAATTTTCACACCCACCATATACAAGTCACATTTTTTATGCATAGATCAGTGCTTATAGAGGTTTATCATTTCTAAAGGAGGGATTCATTAACAGGCACTGTGGAGGAGAATGTAACACTGAACCAACTGAAAAAAACTCCGTGTATCACCCAGGAAAATGACAATTCTTGACCCACTGGAAGACTTGTTTTAACTTTCCCTACTCCAAACAGTTTAATTTACCACCTTTTGAAATTTCATGCATGGGTATGGCATTTTTCGAGCCTACGTCTCTTCGAAACTCCAATTTCGATGCAGAAGATTCGGGTTTCTCTACTCCGGGAGGCTGTGCTGTGCTTCCTGTAGAGCTCCTTCCTGTAGAGAGCTTTGCCGGCTATTGGAGGACGTCACGGAACTTCTGAGCAAGCTTGGGACATGGGAGGAGTTTGAAATGGGCCAAGAAGCTCGGGCTAACGAAATGCAGAGGAGGAGGACGCGTATGCTATTGAAAACTGGTTGCGATGGTAAATGCCAGTGGTTAATGTGCATGTTATGGCCGAAGGATTTTGAATTACGGTGCAATTCATGGCGCGGGGGTGAGGTGTCTAGACCGATCCATTGGCCGACATCATAGCCATCATTCTCCGGCATGTCTCTGACCGCCATTTTTCTATCTCTGCCATTACCCGTTGTCATCACTGCCCAGCCGCTGATTTCACTGCAAATCCGCCAATTTTTCTCGACTGGACACTTCCCACGTGTCGGCTTCACGTCCCTTTGACGGATTTGAGCGTAACCAACCTCGTTTGGATCCTACGAGGCCATTCGACTGACTGTGGGTGGCCAGTTGACTGGCCACCGAATTTGTTCAACCCGCACCATTCGCAGACATGCAAGTTCCATAGTATAGTTTACGCAATTTGACGAAATAAGGTTAGGCACTTACCTATGTGGCTGTGGACGTGCTCCGCAGGTTTCTGGATGTGGAACAATGGCTCTTCTCATTGTTGTTTCGTGCACAGGCGTTGGAATTCCTTCGTTCATTGGCTGATGCTGCATGCAAGCTTCAGAATTCGATCCATTGGTAGTGAACATTGCATGCACGGATCTGCCTTTTCTCAGTTTTCGAGGAGGTGTTCACGTTCAAGAAGAGCTAGTTACATGCCTCCTATGCTGATTTCAACTACTATTGACTCCATAGTGTGTATTCCAGGCGGATCAGTTGCTACAGGATTCCTGTAGGACATCCTATAGCTGCTTCTCCTCCTGGGCTGCTTGCTGAAATGAGAAGGGTTGCATTCACGATTGAAGGGTCCTTATGAAGCTTTAATAGGTAGAGTGTGCGGGCCTTCATGTACTTGATTTGTCCCTTGAGAAAAAAAATTGCAATCTCAGGAAGTCAGGACTTTTTGCATGACTATGCAGGAAACATGTCTAGATTGTGGTAATGGTGGTGGAAAGAGATGAAACAGGTGATGGATGGGAAAAAGGGGTGGCTGCATACCTTATCAACATATTTCAATCTTTAAATCCCTCTTCAGAATCGATTTTGGCCTACCCAAAGGTTCTACAGGATGTTTCCTGTAGAAATGTAGAACTTCCTATATAAAGCCCTGAAACTTCCTGTAGGAGGTTGAATCTTGACCCGAATGTGTCCAAATCCTGGAAAAAGTGAGTGTCCATGGATGGAGTGTCTATGAGGATGTCTGGTAACTTGGTACAGACCCTTGTCCTTGTTTTGCGTGACCTCCTTTATCTGCACTTCATTCCCTGCAACCTGCAATAATTTTTCAGAGATGAGACCTTTTTCTTTTCTTTTTCTTTCCTATTTTTCTTTTTCTCTCTCTTTTTTTTTTTGTTTGAAAGACAGCAGGGGTGCCTTCATGAGGTTTTCACCCCCACTATCTGCCCTGGGCGCCTTAGAGAGGTTTTTCACCCAAGGCTCCTTTTATTCAAATTCTTTATTTTCTGAGAGACAGCAGGGGCGCCTCCCTAAGGTTTTCACCCTCACTGCCTGCCCTAGCCGCCTCACAGAGGTTTTCATCTAGGGATCTTTTTATTCCTCTTTTTTCTTCTCTCTTTTTTTTTTTTCGATGATCAAGGTGTGGCCGAAACAGAGGTAGAACCCTACTCTATTACCAGCACTGATTTTTCCACAGTTTCAATGAACTCCTGCCTTGAAAGGGGTTTCTTATAGATCTTCAATCGATGCCCATTGACAAGCATGGGGATGGCTTCTTCATCAATGGTCCTGATAAGGATTGAACCATTGTCATTGCATTTCTCCACTGTATATGGTCCTAACCATCTTGTCCTCAACTTTCCTTTGAAATCCTTGTATCTTGAGTCATACAGTAGCGCCCAATCTCCTAGCTGGAATTGCTTTTCATTAAGGTGCTGGTCATGCCATATCTTCCTCTGGAGTTGAACTACTTCTGAGTGGAGGAGGGTCTGCATTCTTTGTTCATCTAATCCATTCAGCTGCAATAATCTTTCACGTTGAGCATGGCTGAGATCTAGGTCCAACTGAGCTGCCACCCTTAATGTATTGTACTCGAACTCTATGGACAACAAAGTTTTCTTCCTGTAGACCAGCTCATAAGGTGTGAAACCAGTTGTAGTCTTCCAAGTGGTGTTGTAGGCCCAAGTGGCCTCAACCATGCGATCTGCCCAATCCTTTCTGCTGCTGCTCACAACCTTAGTCAAAATCCCTTCCAATGCTCTATTAGTGACTTCCACCTGCCCATTTGCTTGAGGATGATAGGGGGTGGAAGTCTTGTGCTTGATCTTGTGATGAGCGAGCAAATCTTCAATCAGATTGGAGGTGAACTGGCTTCCTTGATCTGTGACTAACTCTCTTGGGTAGCCATACTTGTAGAAGATATTTTCCCTCAGAAACTTAGCCACCTTTTCTTTTGTTGCTGCTTTGATTGCCTTTGTTTCTACCCACTTGGTTAGATAGTCGATGCACACAATGATGCAAGACCGTTGCTTTGAAGGAGGGTTGATAGGACCCACAAAATCCATGCCCCACTTCTCAAATGGCTCAAAGGTCACTTGCGGTTGGAGAGGAATTTCATCCCTTGGAGTCAGTTTTCCCATCCTCTAACATCGGTCACACTAGCTGATGTATCTTTTGACATCTTGATGAAGAGTAGGCCAATAGTAGCCTGCCTGTAGAATTTTGAAGGCAATCCTTTTTGCTGCAAAGTGGCCTCCACAAGGTCCATCATGACAGGTTAGGAGGATGTCAAAGGCTTCCTCCTCCCTAACACAATGTCTCAAGATCTGATTTGGGCCAAGTTTAAATAGGTTGCCCCCGATCCAAGTGAACGGGGCACTCTTCCTTACAATTCTGCTCTTCTCCTTTGAGGATAGATGCGGAGAGAACTGTGCTGAGACCAAGTAATTTTCTATATCAACAAACCATGGAGAGAGCACTGAGATAGCAAATAGATGTTCATCTGGCATCTGGTCATCCACTGTTCCCTCTTCACCTGTAGGCAAGTCCAATCTAGACAAGAAGTCAACAACAACATTTTCCTTACCTGGCTTGTCAACAATCGTCAAATCAAATTTCTGCAACAAAAGTAACCATCTAATGATACGATCATTGACATCAGGCTTATTCATTAAATATCTAATCGCAACATGATCAGTGTGTACAAATGTTTGATAACCAGTGATGTAGTGTCTGAACTTGTTTAGGGAATGGACTACAGCCAGGAACTCTTTCTCGGTTACAGTATAGTTCATTTCTGCCTTGGACAGGTTTTTGCTGACGAAGTATATGGCATATGGGAGTTTCTCCTCAACTTGTCCCAAGGCTACCCCTATGGCTTTGTTCGAGGGATCAGTGTTTATGTGGAAAGGTAGGGCCTAGTTTGGACCTCTCAAGATCGGGGTGGACACCAGCTTATCTTTCAACTCATCTAGTGCCCCTTGACAGTAGTCAGTCCATTTAAACTCTACATATTTTCCTAAGAGTCCAAAAAAAGGCGAGGCTAGCTTACTGAAGTCTTTAATGAATCTTCGATAATATCCTGCTAAGCCTAGGAAACTCTGAACATCTCTTACCTTTTGAGGAGGTGGGACCTTTTGGATGATAGCAATTTTATTAGGATCCACCTATAATCCTTGCCGAGAAATGGTATGACCTAGCACGGTCCCTTCAGTCATCAGGAATTCACATTTTTCGGGACTGAGGGACAGGTTCATCTCAATGCACTTGGTCAGAACTTTTCCGAGATTAGTCAATGCTTCTTGGAAGTTGGACCCATAAGGAGTAAAGTCATCCATATAGATTTCTACCAAATCATGGACCAATTCAGAAAAGATGCTCAATACTGCTCTCTGGAAAGTGGCAGGAGCATTGCATAGCCCAAAGGGAAGGACTTGGTAGGTAAAGGTACCCCAAGGATAGGTGAAGGTAGTTTTATCTTGGTCTTCTGGGCTGATTTGGATCTAGTTATACCCGCTGAAACCATCTAGGAAAAAGAAGAACTTCTTCCCTGCCAGCCCATGCAACACCTGATCTAAGAAAGGCAAAGGGAAATCATCTTTCTTGGTCGCTTTGTTAAGCTCTCGGTAATATACACAGATTCTCCACTTCCCGTTCTTTTTGGGCACCAGCACTAGAGGCGAGACCCACTCACTATCGGAGATAGGATAGATGAATCCTGCATCCAATAATTTTTGCAATTCTTCTTTGACAATGTCCTTAAGGGCTGGATTCATTCTCCTCTGAGGCTGCCTAACTGATTGGCAATCTTCTTTAATGTAGATGTGATGGGTATAGACCGAAGGATGGAATCCTTTCATCTCCTTATAGCTCCAAGCGAAAGCATCTAAATGATTGTTCAGTAAGCTACACAGCTCCTTCTCTTGGGAAGGAGATAGGGAGGAGCTGATCTTTAAAGTTCTTTCGGGACAAAACTCCACATTCTTAACTCTGGGAGAGGTTGGATCAGTCACACAGAGGTCCACTAAGGTGTTGGCTTGGGTATCCTCCACCAATTCCTCTAAGGACAGTGCACTGGGAGGTGGATTTTGAATCAAAGTCTCAATCAAATCATCCTCGGTTTGAGGACCCCCCTAGTGGTTTCTACTATGCACAATGGTGCAGAGTAGACCTCATCCTCATCTCCTTCTTCCAACCAGAGTGGTAAGTCATGTTCTAGAAGAGGTTGGGCAGGAGGATATAGGACTAGCTACTTGGACATAGGCCCATTCTTGATGGTCATGCTTCCAGCTCGGCAACTGATGTAAGCATCTGTAGTGGCTAACCAAGGCCTTCCCAAAATGAGGGGGTATCCAGTGAGCTTTGCCTTTGGCTGAAGGACCAAGAAGTCCGCAGGGTACTCCCAAGAGTCAACAGAGACCAAGACATCTTCCACAATCCCTTCGGGAGTCACGGTGGAGCGATCTGCCAACTGCAAGACTGTCGAGGTCTTCCTTAAGGAATTCTAAAGTTTGAGTTTAAGCATGGTGTCCCTGGTCATCACATTAATGGCAGCCCCTAGATCAATCAAGGTATGGGGAATTATGTTGCCATTGATGTGGACATCAACTACAGAACTCCCAGGGTCCAAGTACTTTGGATAGATTACTTGCCCCAACATTAGATCGGACAGTTCTCCGATGACATTGATAGTCGAGGCATCTCTCTTTCACCTGCCTGGGTGCCTGAAACACTTCCCCTTAATCAATTTGTTGTATATCGATACATCTTTGATGGCCTGGAGAAGTGGTATTTTCACACACAACTGTTTCAGTTCTCCCAGAAGTTCAGTCTCCTCTGGGTTTGGTTGCGTGGTTACTGTTAGTCGCTCAGGAAAGGGTGGAATGGCTTTGGGTTCACTTTCCTGTTTCTCTTCCTCGTCCTCTAGGGGAGGAGGTTAGCGATGTAGAAGGGTCTTTCCGGATCGCAGGTTGATCTCCTGGATCTCCACAGCATAGGTAGGACATGTTGTCTCCCCAGTGTATACATGTTGGGCCTATCAGTTGTTGGGGTTCGGGTTCGGTTGAGCAGGCATCTGGGGTTGTCTTGGAGGAGCAAGAGGTAATGGCTGTGGTTGAGCTGGTGGTGGAGGCGGAATGGTGGGAGGAGAGTTGTATTGGGGCCTCCACCCCGGTTGAGGTGCATTCCACTGAGGCTGTGGCTGGACATGTGAGTGAGACAAATGAGCAGTGGGTTGAGTATGGTATTGAGGTGGATAAGACCATAGAGGAGGCACAGACCAGGAAGGATGAGTAGGGGGACCCCAAGAAGGCATATGAGCAGATTGGTTGGGGCTATAATAAGCTTGGGATGTCCCTTGCATCCCCTGCTGGTAAGGTCTGGGTCCATGCGGCCTCCTTTACTTCAGGAAGTAGAGAGGTTCAGTGGGTGCCTCAATCCCTTGGTACATGGCTTTGAATCCGAGTAAGGTTAGGCATTAGTTTGTGGGGTGGTTCTCCTCACAAACGAAACATACCTCTACTGAGTGCAATGGACACTCGTTCTTAGGGTGCTTCCTCGTACATCTGGGACAGAAAATGGCCAAAGCCCTCTCAGCTTCCTCCTTCTTTTGTTGGATTCAGAAAATATCAAGTTGCATGGCAATGGTCTGTCTCATCTCACTTTTGAGGTCTTCCATCTGATTAGCAAACTCTTGCTTGGAGAAGGTAGTACTAGCTGAAAGTGGATTCCCCATACCTCTTTTCCGGGCTGCCCTAGAGTGGTTTCTAAACACAGTCTTTATGTCCTCATAAGGTAGTTGGTAAATGTCTCCTCCAGCTAGCATGTGAAGGGTATCTAGGAGGTCTTCAGGGACTCCTCGGAGCAGAACCAGCTTTAGAGATTCAAGGTCAAGTGTGCACCTGGCCCATTTATACCTAAGTTGGAACCTTTCCTCATAGTCCTCTAAAGACTCATCATTTCCCATGGTCATCCGAAAGATTTCTCCCTTGGTTTCCTTTGACCTACGGCAATCCTGGTATTTGTTGTTAAAGGCTTGCTGCATCTGAGCCCAAGTAGTGATACTGTTTCCAGGTAACCCCATGAACCAGCGTAATGCTGCATCTTTGAGGGTAGAGGGAAAGAGTTTTAACTTTTGCTCATCTTCTGTATAGTCATAGGTTCGACAAAGGACAACAAACTCAAACAGGAAGGTATCAGGGTCTTCAATGTTAAATCCATGGAAATGAGGTAAGGTTGAGGGACTTATGTTCTTCATTTTCATGTCCCTGTTGGTGTCTTGGATGGGGAAGGTACCTTCTATTCTCTTGTCATCGTCTCTACCATTTCTGTTGTCAGTCATGGTCTCAAAAGGAATGTTTTCTTTCTCTTCTTCTGTTATAGGATCTTCGTATATCTCATGAGGTTCACCTATAGGTTCTTCTGGATCACTCCACCAAAGAAGAGAGAAGGGTGACTCAGTGAAGTGGTGGGGGTGTTAGGTAGGAAGTTTCCAGTATTATCTCTATTCCTACGAGGCATGAAATGATTTTTGGTTGTTTTTGCTTTTTTCTGCTTGTACCTACAAAACTGAAAGAGATGGAATTGCAACTAACTAAAATCTATCTTGCATAAATGGAAATGCGGAATTGAAATGAAAGCAGGAAAGGACTAATCTACTTTGCTGAAATCAAATTGCTAGAATGAAATGCTAAACTATGCTTGCAGAATTGAAATTCTATTCTACACTTGCAGAATTGAAATTGCGGAATTGAAAGGCTAATCTATGAAAGCACGAAATGTCTAATTTACTTTTGCAGAAATGAAATTGCAGAATGGAACTGAAATAAACTACTTAGCAGAAGGTTAGAGTAGGAAAATAGAATAAAAGCAGCAATCACAAATACTCTGACGCTTCCCCGGCAATGGCGCCAAAAACAGTGGTGAGCTCCAGTATTGCAGCAATAATGTTGCAACTCCTGGGACTCCCTTCTTTACTTTTATCAACCCAGTAGTTCGTAACAAACTTGGAAGCAACGATGCTGTGTGCACAAGTACTAGCTCTTGCCGCAGCTGTCACTTGGTCAGTTGGCACAAGTATGCTAGGGGCTCAAGCCAACTTCTATGAGCTCTGAGAAGAAGCTTTTTAACTGATGGATGAACGCTAACTCAAAGAAGGCTAATCTACTTGCAGAAAGAAACTAGAAAGCTAAAAGGAAATGTAAACCCTAGCAAACCTTAATTTTACCAACTATCCCTACCGATGTAAGAAAGAGCATGCAAGCTACTGAAAGAGATGCCATTGAATTATAGGAAGGTAAATACATGTATCTCAACTACTTCAGTAACATCTGGAAAAAAAACATCTTTTGTATTTTTGAATAAGTTGTCAGAATTATCATGCATGCAATTTGGCTGTTTTGACTATTCAGAGGTGGATTGGCGAGGGGAAATGATTGGATGAGGTCGGGAAGGTTCAGAGAGGGCCTAAGGGGTCCCTAAAACCCTTCCAGAGAGTTTCACAGAGTTTGGCTATCAAGAATCCTCATTTGTGAGCTTCTACAGGAAGTCTGTAGGGGTTCTACAGGATATCTGTGATTTTCTACAGGATGTTCTGTAACTTTCTACAGGATGTTCAGAAATGGGATTTTGGAGGATGGAAGGATGGAGAAGGATGAAGGAGTGGGTATGGTGGTAGGATAAGGGTTGGAGGTGGACCAAGACTTGATGGATGGAGTTGAGGACAGGTGTAGATGGCTAGATTTGTCCAAAGCGGATTGAAGCAATGATGCACAAAAAACTAGGGTTATATGTGCAAATGGAAAACGTGAGGCTAGAAGTTGAGCTGAGGGATGAAGCAGATGGGTTTGATGGAGAATGGGCAGGTAGAGAAGTGGTACAGGTTCTCTGTAAGTCGTTTGTCCAACTGAACCAACAAAAACTTGAAAAAATCAAAGACCTAGTTACGTTAGCCTAAGCTAATCTTAGCTGTCAGTAAAGAGAATGAACATAGGTTGAACTACAATGAAACCATGTATACTAACTCATGCAACTAAACAAGCAAAAGTCTGAACTTGTAACCAACTTCTACACATGAAAATCAAACACTAGTGTTTGCATGGCAAATCAAAATCAGTGTTTTTGTGGGCAGCAAGGTCACCCTAATCCCAGCTCCTGATCCCACTGAGGGAGAGGTGAAACCAGTGATGTTTGATGGCCCTTTTTTGAAGCTTTTTCCTTGTTAATAACCTACCAACTAAATCTGAGCATCAAAAGTCCTTCTAACCATTAACAGTGACCTAGTTAATTAGCAAGATTTAATCTACTTAACAAAAATAATTTTGCAAATGCATGAAGAACAAATAACAATACATAAAGGAGGCCTTAGCACTCAGGTTGGGCCCAACCCCAAGAGCTACAGCCTCCTATAACGAAGTCAGATCTGATGCCAAGTAAAGCTACTTCCCATTACTCAAAAATAATCATCATAAGAAAGTTGTACAATAGTAGCTAAGAAAAACGAGCTGAAGAAAGGACAGCACTATAGTGCAAATACCAACAGTTCCAAAAGTAAACTACGAAGGTTGAGGCCTTCTTATTTATACAATACAAGGGGGCTAGCATCCCTCCTAGATTCAAGGGACTCGGCTGTTCCAACTGCAGTAAACAGTCACTCTTTCCAAAGCTGCTTAGCTACCTTTAGAACTCATTTTGGTGGCCTGTTGAGCTCGGAGTTGAGGGTGGAGATTTCGAGGAAGGGCCATTTAATGCCACAAACAACCTCCCTACGAATCCTCACCTCAAGCTTGGCTGTCACCTAGGCCATAATTGCTTGGTTTTGCTCCAAAATTTGTCCAAAAACCCTAAAATGACCACGTATTAGCCTCCTTGGTAGAGTGACCACCCTTATTCATTCAAATAATATAAACATACTGGAAAAACATGCATAATCTATGAAAAATGGAGGATTGAACAAGGACAATTAGGCAAAATGAGCCCAATAAGTTACCCGATTCGGGGCTCATCAGATGGAATCGCTAACCAATCTGTATCAGTGAAGCCTTGAAGCTTCACTCCCTCTATCTATTTGTACCACAATGCATATTAAGTAGTGCCTTTGAGGTATCTCAACACATGCTTTTCTACCTTCCAATACAACTTGGTAGGCCTAACCATCACTTGACTAAGTTGGTTAACTGCATAGGACATATCTGGTCATGTGTTCACCAAATACATGAGTCAACCCACAAATTTCTTGTACACAATAGCTTCCACTACTTCCCCTGAAGTAGCATCCTCTTTACTCAAGTTACTTGCTAGAGGAGTCTCCATGGATTTGCTTCTCTTCATGCGGAACCTCCTGAGTATCTCGTTGGCATACATGCTTTGAGACACTAAAAATTCCCCATCACCCTGCCGTACTTCCATGCCGATAAAGTAATGCATGAGCCCCACGTCTTCATCTCAAACTCTCTTTCAAGGTCCTCCTTGTAAGACTTGATCAACTGATCATCACCTATCAAATTCAAATCATCAAAATATAACACAATGATCAACAATTTACCTTCCACCACTATGTGATACAGGTTCACATCTACTTCACTCTTGATGAAGCCCAACCCTGTGAAGTAGCTATCGATCCTAGTGTACCAAGCACGGGGTGCTTGCTTCAACCCATACAACTCCCTCTTGAGCCAACACACATGCGACTCACAGTTGAAGGTCTCAAAACCTTCAGGCTACTCTATTTACACCTCTCCCTCGATGGTTCCATTAAGGAAGGTTGTCTTTACATCCATCTGATGTATCTTCCAACCCATTTGTGTTGGTAGTGCCAACATAGGTCTGATCAATGATTACCTTGCAACAAGAGCAAAGGTCTCATCATAGTCAATCCCCTCTACCTGTGAAAAGCCACGAGCCACAAACCTGGCCTTATGCTTTCCCACACTACCATTTGTAGCTTGCTTTACCTTGTAACGCCATTGGGAGCTCAACACTGACTTGTCCTCCAGTCTCGGGACCACATCCCAAATAATGTTACCAAATATGGACTCATACTTCTCCACCATGGCATCAACCCAAATCGGTTACTTCACTGCCTCCTCAAAGGAATATGGCTCTATCTCAACACATTCGTTCATAAGAGCCATGTATCCAGTGTACCTCTCAGGTGACCTCCTCTCCCTATGTTGAGATGTGGGTGCTCCCACATTCTCCCGTGCATCATGCAATAACTTGTCAGCCTATTTGGTGTGCTTTCCCCCATCTCTCGAAGACTCTATCTGAGTGGATGTCTCCACTCCTGGATCCTTTGTATGTGGCTACTCCACATCAATTTGAGGCTCCTCAACCTTAGGAGCTAAAATCTCCTCAACCGCATGTAGCTCAAGTTCCCTCTCAAGGGAAACTTGCATGTCTTTCTCCTCATCGAATCTAACATCCCTATGAACCACACTCATCTTGTTGGTAAGAAAGTACACCCGATAGTTGTGAGGTGTATCAGTGTACGCATAAATATCCGCAACTCTGTTGCTAGCTCAAGCTTCTTCCTTGCATCTTTGGTCACATAGAAATATACCGATGACCTAAAATTCCTGAAGTGACCAACATCTAGTCTCTTACTGGAATAATCTTGCTCTATTGTCTTCACCCCAAGAATCTAATGTAGGCTACGATTATGAAAATAAACCATTATGTTGCATGCCTCAACCCACAAGTGTAGTGGTAGGCCCTGATCATGCAACATCACTCACACTTCCCATACAATGCTTATGTTCTTCCTCTCGGCCACCCAATTCTGCTGTGGGTTATGGGGTGTCGTCAACTCCCATTTAGTCCCTTATGTTGCACATAAGTTATTAAACTCATTTTAGACATACTCACCACCATTAAACTCCTCAGAGCTTTAACCTTCTTGCCAGAATTTTTCTTGACCAATGCTTTAAATTCACCAAACTTTGTGAAAGTTTGATCCTTCTTCTGCATGAAAAATATCCAACATTTACGAGAAAAGTCATCAACAAATATAACATAATACTTGTGTTTTTCCATGGATGCTGTCAAGAATGGTCCGCACACACATCTAAATGGACTTTTTCTAGAATCATCCCTCCTCGATTGTCTCTGTCGTGAAAGGAAGCCTTGATTTATTTTCCCAAAGTACACCCCTTACATGTATCAACTTGCTCTAGCATACCTTTGGGAAGACTAGCAGAGATTTGTTGCATGATTTTCAAAGCCCAATGATGAAAATAACCCAATCCACCTCGCCTTCACCACAAACTTCTTCCATTCGGCCAGATTCTATGCATCTAATGTTGTTGTCTTAGGAATCTCTTGATCAACAAATTCCTTAAGGCCATTATCGTCTAGCACAACCTCCATCCTATCCTTCCAGGTTATATAATTCAAGTTTCCTTCCAAGGCATACTCAAGCCTCAAACTGTAGAAATCCATTTTCCAATCCTAAAGTATGTATTGCAAATTTGAATTTCACCTATAATCCAAAACTCAAAACTTCAAAATCTCCTCTAGTATACTTTCTTCAACTCCGATACCATGAAAATTTTCCTATAGATTCACAGCTCATGTAATGTACTAAAACGTAAGACAATAATCAACTCTAATCTTTAAATAACAAAAACCAATGATGAAGAAAACAATAATCGGAAAGAGGAAGATAATCAAAGACACATACCATAATTGTTTCTGTGGGAAAAGCCACTTCTCAAAACCTTGACTATCTATTGCATTAATCAGAAATCTGAGTGATAATGCAAAGCTTTTTCTCAAAAGAACAATTCATTCACAAGTATGATCAACTCTCTACCTCACAAGCCCGCACTGACCAACACTTAGCCAATTTCTGTTAACTGTTGATCCCTTATCTCCTTGCATAATTCCTAAGAGGAATAGCCCATATTTAATTGGGAATTCCTTCTTCCATAATTACACAATCCAAATCTAGGTCCTTTTATGATTTCATGAATGATCTATACAATTCAAATCATTCTACAATTGATAGTACATTATCCCTGCACTCTAGTCTCAACTAGGCCTTTCTCTGAACTGACATGGATGATTTTCTCATGAGGCAAAATTCAGTTAGATGGAGTAGCACTCAGGATGCACAGTGCATTAACTCACTACAAGAGCTCTACTAGTTCCTCCAACAATTAGAACTAGTTTAACTGACTATAACTCAGTTGAACTGAGTTATCTAATTACAACTCAAATAAACTCATCTTGGACCCCTAAAATTTAGGGAGAACATATACATGACTATAGAAATATTTCCAACTTGAAATTCCTAAGATAATTAAGTCGGTTAAACTTAATTAACTATTTTCAAGTTGTTATGAGAATATAATTCGATTTTAATTCATAGTTTCTTTCAAGAACAAATTAAACTGAAATTTCTTATTTCCATTTCTCAAAAATGTCCTCTAAAGTGGAAAAGACATTATACCACTCCATTTACTTGTCTTTTAGGACCAATTCCATTAATATTTTCATTTCCCAGTGCAAGGCCATAGAGTTCAGATATTACTTCTTCCTTGCCTTGGTGTGGTCATGATTAGGAACCCAAGTTGGCATATCCTATAATAATTCTAAGTCGAAGTGAGATTGTCTCTCCACTCCAGTGTAAGTCTCCAACTTGCAAGTTTCATTCCTTATTTTTGACAGAACTACATTGAAGTAAGTGGAAGTCAAGTCATGAGTGAAAATCCTTTCTCCTCTCCATCCCTATGGACCAATACCCCCTCCCCTCTGCCTCTAGTGCATTTGTTGATATAGCGATATGACAGAGACTAGAAGGGTGCACTTGAGCAGCTACTATGTATACCTCTACCTATAAAAAAGAAAGAGATAAATCCAGAAAAATCCACCAAAAAAATAGAGCTCTAACCCACTATATCTTCCCTAAATATCATGATAGAGACCTCAGACTCAAGAGAAGCACTAAAGTGTTGAATTGAGGTCATGGTGGCTTCCAAAGAGGACCCATTCCACAAAACCATTAAACAAATATTCAAACTAACATAAAACATAAGACACTTGATGCCTAAGACTCTCATAAACCCAAGAATCTAAGCCACATAACTCTTTTAGCCCACATTGTACATTTCACATGATGGAAAACACCATTATTTACATAATTATATCCCAATGACTAGACATTACCATTCAACAAAAACCCATGAACAAACGATGTGAAATGGCTTCCAAACCTCCCTAACCCCTACTAGAAGACTGAAACAAAGCCTCACAACCTAAATAAATTAGGCCTACCTCCTCAAACCCTACCACAGACTCAAAATTAAAACCAATTATAAAACAAAGAGAGTAAGAAGTGAGTTGCAAATGATGCCCGCACTAGCCCAACAACCTCCAAGGTTATGATCATGTAGATACATATCACAACTCCAAGCAAACCCCCCTACTCCCACCAACACCTTCTTGGGCCAATAAACACAATATTCATCGATGCACTCATAGACCCAAGCCCAAGCATAAAACTCCTTACATTACTAGCTGGAATAAAAGGCATACATAGGGAGGTTGAGGTCTTTTCGTCGCATACTCTGTAATCACTACGAGCAAACTCCAGAAACGTCAATTTACCTAGGTCTATAATTATCATCTTCATATGGGGGCTTGCATGAAATTGCATGTAGGGGGTTGGTCTTGGTCCCCCCTCCATTAATGCACATCACATCGAGGGGTGGCTACCACAACCTCCAAAGATCTTATTTAATCACATTTACACCCCATTCGAGATATTTAATCACATTTACACCCAACATGTAACAAGATTTTTAACCATGTAGATTCACTCCCACTTTACCATCAAGTTTACTAGTTTGTAAATATAATTTGTTACAATAATATTTACTAAGATTACATGTCCAAGTAACCATAATTCATGTTCATATGATTTTTTGTTTTTGTATCCTAGAGATGCTCTGAAACCCATTATGAGGGACATGTTATCATGTAATGTTACATTTAAAAATAATAGATAAAATACTTCAAATTCCACTCTAATTTTACATCAACTTTATATAGAGAGGTAAAGTAATTGAAAGTAGAAAAATAATAATTTACAATGTAGTATGAGTGAGAGATGTAATTTCTTCACAATTTAATATAGAGTTAAAAGAAGACATGTACAAATATTAATAATATGATTTTTACATGTCATCTTTCAACTCCATATTAAATAATGAAGAAAGTATAGTGAAGAAAGTACACCTCTCCGTCCTACTAGATTGTAAATTAATGGTTTTTAAGTTTCAATTACTTTAACTCTCTATATAAAGTTAAACTAATTGAAACATATTATTTTTCTTTTTATTACTCCTTTTTAATTTGGTTAATCTAAATAGTATTTTATTATTTTCAAATATTATGTTGCAGTTTACAATAAATTTTCTTTTTATTACTATTGTTTAATTTTGTTAATTCAAATATTATTTTATTATTTAGAAATATTATGTTACGTGACAACATCTATAGGGTCTTTTGGGGCAATGATATGTCTTTTGGTCATAAATAAAATATTTCAATGTCTATATTAAAGAACATAATTTTATATCAATTAGAGATAAAGTAATTTAAATTAAAAAATTTCACATTTTCACTTTCCATTGTGAGAGATATGTGTAATTTATTCCATTCTTAATAAAGCCTTGACATATACTATTTAAAAAATATAAAAAAAAATGATGTGGTTTACATGTCGGAGTAAAATATTTTAACATCAAATAATTCTTAATTTCATTAATATATGCCTTCTAATTAAGGTATGAGGAAGATTTGCAATTCCATCAAAATATAGATTTGATATGAAACATTTTGAAATATATATGTGTGTGCGAGAGTGAGAATCCTATGAATATATGTTTTATATAGGGAGAATGTAGTAACATTTTAATGTGGATAATGTGAATCATAAATAAACTATTTCAATGTCAAATAGGTGGAACAAAAAACAAAGTTATAGTTAAAACATATTTCTAAATGTGTAACTCGCTCAAAACTAACATAGATCCATCTTAACCCCGGATTTGGATTTTGAGAGTTAAGATGGATCTAGGATTGTTACTTAATTAACTATTGCTATTATTCTAAAATATTTGATTGAGATTAAACCCCTCCAATCTACGTAATAATTATTGATAATTAAATTAAAATTCTAGAATAGATATGTTATGCTCTTAACCTGCAAAGTAATACCCAAACATAGAATTTGCGAAGAAAAGATACCGAGAACACAAAATATGCGAAGAAAATATACCCAGAGCACAGAATAGCAATGATTTTATTATTCAGAGAGAAATGTTCACAGGCCTCTTCGAGGGGGCAACCTCCAATAGAGCAGAGCTCGATTACAAAACAAGACACGATGCCCCTCGCAGGGAGTCTCTATCCTTCATATATGACTCATACATGCAATACCACGGGCCAATATCGTGGGTTTTATTAATACCATCTATCTAATACTACCGTCCATTTACCATCTATCTAATACTTCCGCCCATTTGAAACTAACTGTGGTCCCGTCATTAATTGCGGGTTAACCACTTAGAAATATTAATATGGGCTTTATTGACTCTTGACTATGACGTGATCCCAAGACATAAATAAGGGGGTTAGGGTGGGACCCTAACATGCCCTCCCCCTTAAGACTAGCCTTGTCCTCAAGGCTGAAGCTGCGGAAACTGCTGAAGAATAGTGGTTGGTTCCCAAGTTGCATCTTCCGGAGAGGTGTCTTTCCATTTGACGAGGACCTCCTTAATCATGCGGCCGCGCAGGTGCTTGTCTCGTGTGTCTAGAACCTGTTCAGGTTGAAGCCAGATTGACCCTTCTTCGTCCAATTCAGGTAGACTGGTTTGAACTCGACAATTGTTCCCAATCACTTTCTTGAGGCACGATACATGGAAAACTGGGTGGATTTTTGTTGTAGGTGGCAAAGCCAACTTGGAAGCCACTTCTCCAATGCGCTGAAGTACTTGGTATGGTCCGTACAATTTTGGGGAGAGCTTTTGACAACCCTTGTCTTTGAGTGATGTTTGCTTATATGGTTGCAGCCTCAAAAAGACCTGATCCCCTTCTTGAAATTGGCGCTCTGAGCGATGTTGGTCAGCCTGTTGCTTCATACGGTTCTGAGCTTGATGAAGATTCTCGCGCAGATGGGCAAGCATGGTTGCGCGGTGTTGTAGGAGTTGATCCACGACTTGTACTTTGGAGCACCGCGTGAGATAAGAAGTAGGGGAAGGCGGAAGTTGTCCATAGACTGCTTCATAGGGAGTCATTTTGGTGGTGGCATGATAGTTGGTGTTATACCACCACTCCGCCAGAGGTAACCACTATACCCAAAGGTGTTGCTTTTCTGAAGTGAAACACCTAAGGTAGGTTTCTAGACATTTGTTGACGGCTTCGGTTTGACCATCTGTTTGCGAATGATATGAAGTACTGAGTTTGAGTTGGTGCCTTGTATTCTGAAGAGCTCCTGCTAAAAATTACTAGTGAAGATTGGGTCACGGTCGGACACAATAGAAGTGGGCATGCCATGCAATTTGAAGAACTGATCCATGAAAGTTTGAGCAACCAAGGTTGGTGTAAATGGGTGGGGTAGGGCGCAGAAATGAGCATACTTCGACAGTCGGTCCACTACCACCATGATGACTGACTTGTTCCCAGACTTTGGAAGACCTGTAATGAAATCCATGGAGACCTCTATCCAAATTGACGCCGGAATGGGCAATGGTTGTAATGTGCCTAGTGTGTTGACGGTTTCCCCTTTGTGGCGTTGACAGACGTCACATTCTGCTACGAAAGTAAGGATGTCCTGTTTCATGCCGGCCCAAAAAAATGATCTTCTGGTGCAAGCATACGTCTTCTGAAAGCCCGAATGTCCTGCAATGGGAGATGAGTGCAATTCTACCAAAATGCGACTTTTGAGGGTGGATGTTGGCAATATTACGACTCTGTCCTTGTAGCGAAGAATATCATTCTGCCACGAGTAGCCCTTGCTGGAATTAGGATCTACCTGTAATTGAGAAATGAGTTGGGAGAGCCCGGGATGTGAAAACCATTCCCTGCGAGCCTCTTCAATCCAGTCGGGAATGGGGAGGGAAATTGCTAGCAGAGTACTTTCCTCCTCAAATTGGCGCGACAATGCATCTGCTACCCTGTTGTCTTTCCCTTTCTTGTAAATGATCTCATAATCATATCCCAACATTTTGGCTAACCATTTATTTTGTTGTGGGGAAGATAGGCGTTGCTCCAAAAAATATTTAAGACTGTGATGATCTGTGCGGATTTGGAAACGTCGCCCCAACAAGGTCGCCAAGTCTCGACTGCATGTAAGATGGCCATCATTTCCTTCTCGTAGGTAGATTGGCCCAGATTCTTTCCACTTAGTTGTTGGCTGGTGAAGGCCAATGGTGGCCCTTCCTGCATTAAGACCGCTCCAATACCTATTCCCGAAGCATCACATTCAATGACAAATGATTTGGTGAAGTCTGGTAGTGCTAAGACAGGAGTGGAACACATGGCGGTTTTGAGAGCGGTAAATGCCTGTTGTGCTTCCTCGTTCCAGAAGAAGGAATTTTTCTTTAGGAGTTGCGTTAGGGGCTTCGCTATGCGGCCATAGTTGCGGACAAATTTACGATAATAGCCTGTGAGACCCAAAAATCCTCTCAAGCTTTTCAAGGTCTTAGGTTGAGGCCATTCTTGCATTGCTTGGATCTTTTTGGGGTCCACCTTGACACCTTCACGCCCCACAATGTGGCCCAAATACTCAACTTCGTCCATGCCAAACCAACACTTAGACATCTTGACAAATAATTTATGCGTTCGGAGCAGTTGCAAGAGTAGATCTACATGCTGAAGATGTGCCGCCCAAGTGCCACTATAGATGAGGATGTCATCGAAGAAGACAAGGACAAATTTTCTGAGATATGGTTTGAGGAGGTGATTCATAAGGCTCTGAAAAGTAGAGGGGGCATTACAGAGACCAAATGGCATGACGAGGAACTCATAATGGCCTTCATGAGTTCTGAAAGCTGTCTTGGGAATGTTGACTTCCTTCATGCGAATTTGGTGATAGCCTGAGCGAAGATCCAACTTAGTGAAGAATTGAGCCCCATTGAGTTCGTCCAGAAAATCGTCAACAACTGGGATGGGAAATTTATCTTTGACTGTTAACTTATTGAGGGCCCTGAAGTCGGGACACAACCGCCACTCCCCATCTTTCTTGAGGACCATGACCACTGGGGATGAATAAGGACTAATGTTGGGACGAATGACACCTGCTTCCAACAATTCCTTGATGATTTTTTTTATTTCATTCTTTTGGGTGAACGGATATCTGTATGGCCGCACATTTGGGGGTTGGGCCCCTAGAACCAATGTGATGCTATGATCATGTTCCCCTCGCGAGGGTGGAAGCTCATGAGGCTTGTCAAAGACCGTCCAATGTTTATTTAAAATCTGTTGCATCTCAGGATGAATTGGCGGAGACATGGTGTCTACTACCTGGATGGCATTAAATTGAGCTACCACTCCATGATGGCCCTTTTTTAACAATTTTTCCATTCTATGCGAGCTGATGATAGAGGGGGCTCCCGCCTGTAGTCCACGGAGGGTATGTGTGGAGTTGTTCTGCTTAAAACTCATATATAACTCCTGGAAATCCATTGTGATTGGCCCAAGAGTGCGGAGCCATTCCGCGCCTAGGACAATGTCACAACCCCCCATGTGTATTGCAAACATGTGGGTTTTCAATTGATAATCCCCCATTTGAATTTTGAAATTTTCACAGCGACCTTCACATTTCATTGTGCCCCCATCTGCAATCTGGACTTGGAAGTTAGAAACTTCCCGGACGAAACAACGTGCTACTTCAACGATCTTTTGATGGATGAAATTATGGGTACTTCCACTATCAATCAAGACTACTACTGGGCGATGTTTAAGAAAACCCCTGATTTTGAGAGTTTGAGGGGAAGAAATTCCTGCCAATGCATTTAGCGAAATAATTGGTTCATCAGATACAATTTCCTTTTGGTTATCTTCTTCGATCTCCTCCGGTTCCTCAAGTGGTGGATCTTCCTCGGTGGAGCTGTAGTCAGTGGCATCTATTTGAAAAAACTTGTGCTCTTTGCATTTATGACCCGGGGAATATTTTTCATCACAGTAGTAACATAGTCCTTGCTTCCTTCTTTCGGCCATTTCCGCAGGTGACACCTTTTGAATCTTAAGTGTCTGAGTCGTATTGGGAGCCTGTGAGGGACGACCTTTAGCGGGGAAGTTGGGGCGGCTGGATTGGGTTGTTAATGCACGTTTCACCTTACGGGCTACCTGGCAAGCCTCTGTCCATGTGGGAGGGTGGTGGAGTAGAACCTGAGATTTGATGGCTTCTTTAAGACCGCTGATAAAGCATTCCATGTAGAACTCATCTGTGAGACCCTTAGTGCGGAAGGCTAAGGCTTCAAAAGCAGTAATATATTCCTCCACTGTACCCGTCTGTCGGAGCTTAGTGAGACGCCCCAAGAAAGAGTCTTCCTGTTCAAAGTGACTGCGAAGAGTTTTGGCAAATTGGGCCCAATCCCGAAACTGTCCATTGCAACGCTGATGCCATTCCTTCCATTGGCATCGTTCATTGTCCAAGTACATGGTGCCCACCATAAGCTTAGTCCCCTCATCTATGATATGATTCAATTGGAAATACTGCTCCATTTGTGCTAGCCATGCGGATGTGTGAGAACCGTCAAATTTATGCATATCCAACTTGGGAGGTCGCTGACTAGGTGGTGGATGGGTGTGCCAGACGTGATGAGAGTGGCTAGACTCACCCTCATGGTATTCATGGCCATTATACGCCTCCTCGTGGGCTGGATCCTTGCCCTTTGGGAGTGCATCAGCTATCTGGTTACTTATTCCTTTAAGCTCAAGTTCGATAAGCTTCACCGCCGATTGGAGGGAGTGCACATGCTCTTCAATTTTCTCGATCCTTTCATTGGCCATCGCTTGGGCACGAGTTTCTACCATACACCAACCTGAGGAAAAAAATTGGGACCACCAAAAAAATTTTTACTAAGAAATTGAATGGTACCACCTTGCTCAGCTCGTCGTCCTGATTCTGATGGGATAGGTCACCAATAAGCGCCCCGGAAGATCTCAGACTTTTTTTTTTGGAAAACTCCTAACGGAGTTTTACTCCTTCCTGATCAATACTGTAGTCGCCAAATCCTCAGAATGTCAATGCCGCCAAAAGTCCTGCGAAAATTATATCCAGGGACAGGAACCCTTCACAACTACTCCGATCTGGTGGATCTAAGAGATCTGAATGGTGGAACAACTGCTGCTGCTGATCTGATGGAGCTGCGGGACTGATGTCTGCTGCTGCTGCCCTTGCTGATCTGGAATAGGTGATGTGTGATCCCCCGATAGAAAGGGAACTACAGATCGCAATATACATAAGGGTCTGACAGTAGTACTCGGCCCAATGTTTCAGGGCTCTAACTAAGGAGGATCGACCGTACCCTTAGCTGTACAACCCGACTACCCTATCGTACGGGCGAGTAATCTCTCCGAGTGTTGTTCTCGGTGTACTGTAGCCACAAGACGGCCGAAGGTTTATCTATGGCGAGGTTTCAAGGGAGCTAGGGGGCTTCCTATATACCCAGAGGGTACGTGGAAGATAGTCCGTGCGCGGTTCTGTCTAATGCGCTACTACTCGAAGGGGTACCCACAGGAGTTACAAGGGAGTCCAATAGATGTGACCACCTCTTGTATTTCCTGCGTGCATGCCTCCCCAAATCTGCAAGTTTATGTGCTTAACGACAGATTCCGTGGTTTAAAGATGCTGGAACACGTCTCTAGCCAAAAAAAATTTTGCTAAAATTTGGAGATCCCACCGAGCCCTGGAAAGTGCTCTAATACCACTTGTTATGCTCTTAACCTGCAAAGTAATACCCAAACATAGAATTTGCGAAGAAAAGATACCGAGAACACAAAATATGCGAAGAAAATATACCCAGAGCACAGAATAGCAATGATTTTATTATTCAGAGAGAAATGTTCAGAGGCCTCTTCGAGGGGGCAACCTCCAATAGAGCAGAGCTCGATTACAAAACAAGACATGATGCCTCTCGTAGGGAGTCTCTATCCTTTATATATGACTCATACATGCAATACCACGGGCCAATATCGTGGGTTTTATTAATACCATCTATCTAATACTACCGCCCATTTACCATCTATCTAATACTTCCGCCCATTTGCAACTAACTGTGGTCCCGTCATTAATTGCGGGTTAACCACTTACAAATATTAATATGGGCTTTATTGACTCTTGACTATGACGTGATCCCAAGACATAAATAAGGGGGTTAGGGTGGTACCCTAACAAGATATGCCTATCATCGTAATTAATGACCATTCACAAGTCAACCTTTTACAAAATTCCCATAACACATATATATAGTTGATCTAGTATTTTTGCAATGTACTTTATGTGTGATTGTTCTTTTCTTTGGCTTGGGTGATGGAAACTAATGAAATTCCAAGTCTCTTCTTATAAAGTATAATAAGGTGAAACAATTTGAATATCTAAATTGCCCAAAAATCAAAATTGTCTATTAATTTTAAAATTGATATTTTAAACCAAAATTATTTATTTAAGTAAATAACTAGCCCAACCATATAAATTAAATAGCTAATAAACGTTGATATATATCAACCCGTGATAAACATCAAAACACTTACCTCATAATACATCTAAAATATTAAAATAAACAAATAATTAAATTAGATTATTATTATTATTATATAAATTAAACATATATACATTTAAAAACATGTAACAATATTCTTAATTAGGTATATTCACCTCCACTTTATAATTGAGACTCTTAGTATATAATTAAACTCATTTCAATACACTTGTTTATGCCACATTTTTTTAATTAATCAATTTAATTGAAAGAGTAAAAAAATCATAATTACTTTGGAGATAAATATCAACTTTTGATTTGTGAAAATTACTTAAAAATATAGTGAAATATTTTGTGAAAGTTAAATTTATACCATTCACCTAATAACTAACCTAGATCCATCTTAAATCCAGATCTATTGAGCCCCCAGAGGGATCAAATATCTAGAGGCAAAAACCTCTTTTTTGAGTGCAAAACTTGAGGGAAGGTTTGCACCTCGAAAGATTTGATCCCTCTTGATGCTTGATAGATCTAGAGTTAAGACGGATCTAGGTTGGTTTCAAGACTGAAACTTGATACCTCTTGACTCTTGATAGATCTAGAGTTAAGATGGATCTATGTTGGTTTCAAGGCTGGTTTCAGTCATTTGCAGTCATACAAAATTTATTGAACATCTAATTAGAAAATGTGAACAATAAGAATATAATCAATTACAAACAATGTTCATTGCGATGAATCTGAAACTATTTTCTTCTATTGTTCTTATTGTCACACATATTAGTTATTTTCTATTACGGTGTTTGAATGCAAAGTGATTAACAATGTTGAATGATGGAAAATGGGAATAATAAGAATGTAGACAATTACAAATAGTTTACAGTTTTAGGAAATTTTGAATGATAGAGAATGAGCATAATAAGAATGTAGCCAATTAAAAATAGTTTACAGTTTCAGGAATAAGACATTTCGGGTAAGTGAACATTTTATTTAGGATGGAAATTCAAGTATTCTATTTATGGTTGAATTACTGTAACACATAAATCAATTCACGTCATGAATAATTTTTATGTCTTGAGAAAGAGTGTTCATGTTTTGGGGGTGAAATAAATATATAGATGGAGGGGGGTAGAGAGGGAGGAAGAGAGAGGAAAAGATAGGGAGGGAGGCAAAGATATAGATATGGAAAGAGAAGTGTTAGAGAGAGAGAGAGAGAAGGGGAAGAGATAGAGAGATATATAGATATGGAGAGAGAGAGTGTATGTTTGGGGGGTGAGATAAAGAGATAAAAAAGGAGACACAATGGGAGATAGAGATATAGATGGAGGGGGTAGAGATGTGCTTACACTGAAATCAATGCACACTATTAATATATTTACTTTGAAATTAATGTACATCATACATTTAGTTGCATCAAATCAAAAATCAATGTCTACACTAAAATAATGCATCTAGTGCAAACAATCAAATAGGATTAGAAATCAACATCTACACTAAAATAATCTATGTAGTGCAAACAATAAAATAGGATTAGAAACCAACATCTACAATAAAATAAATGCATCTATTGCAAGCAATAAAACATGATTAGAAATCAATCTCTACACTGAAACCAATGCATCCAGTGTAAGCAATCAAATACGAGTATAAATCAATATCTACACTGAAATCAATGCATATAGTGTAAGGTATTCAATAGGATTAGAAATCGAAATCTACACTGAAATCAATGCATCGAGAGCATGCAATAAAATAGGAGTAGAAATCAACATCTACACTGAAATCAATGCATCTAGTGTAAGGTATTAAATAGGATTATAGATCAACATATACACTGGAATCAATGCATCTAGTTCAAGTGATCATTAAGGATTAGAAACAACAACTACACTGAAACCATACATCTATCATTATCTACACTGAAACCAATGCATCTTTTGCAAGCAATCAAATTGGAGTAGAAATCAACATCTACACTAAAATCAATGCATCTAGTGTAAGGTATTAAATAGAATTAGAAATCAATGTCTACATTGAAATCAATGCATCTAGTTCAAGAGATCAAATACAATTAGAAATCAATAGCTACACTGAAACCAATGCATCTTATGAAAGAAATCAAATAGAAGTAGAAATCAACATCTACACTGAAACCAATGTATCTAGTGTAAGGTGTTAAATATGATTATAATTCAACGCCTATAATGAAATCAATGCATCTAGTGAAAAATGATCAAATAGGATTAGAAATCAACAACTACACTGAAAACATACATCTATTTTAGTGAGAACCCAAAATATTGATGACTTTCTAGATCTAACTTCTATGTTTGTATTTGTCTCTATGTGTCGCTTTCTTCTTCCCTTTCCCTCAACCTTTCATTCTGTGTTTATGTCCCTCCCTTTATCCTTCTCTCTCTCCCCCTCCCTCTCTCCTCCATCTCTCTCTCTATCTCTCCACCTCTCCCTCCATTTCACTATATTTATCTTATTCCCTCTCCCACTCTTCCATTTATATCTATACCTCCTTCCATCTCTCCTTATTTGTCTCTTTTTCTCAACTCCTAATCACGTCTCTCTCTCTTCTTCCCTCTTGCCCCATACATCTATATCTCTATCTCCCTTTGTCTCTCCTTCTTTATATCTCTATATCATCCTCCATACACACACACTCTCTCTTTATATATATATATATATATATATATATCCCCTCCATATATATTTGTATGTCAGCCCCCAAACATACACACTCTCTCCATCTCTCTCACACTCTCTCTCACCCCTTTTTACTCCCTCTCCCTCTCCACCTTTCTCTCTCTATGTCTTTATTACCCTTCCAACTCCATATCTCTCCTCTCTCTCTCTTCCTTCCTATTTCTCTTTTTATCTTTCACCTCCCTATGTATCTCTCCCCTAATCACACACACACACACTCTCTCTCTCGATCCTCCAACTCTGTCACTATCTCCCTATCTCTCTCATTCTTTATCTCCCCCCTCTCCCCCCTCCATATCTATGTCTCTTTGTCTCTCTCTTCCCCTTCTCTATCCTCTCCTTTTCTCTCATTTCTCTCACCTCCTCTCTTCCTCATTCCATCTTCATTTCTCCCTTATCACTCCCTCTCTCTCGCCACCTCTATCCCTTAATGTTTGTGTTCTTCCCTCCCTCTATTTCCCCCTTCCAACTCCATATATCTCTCCCCATCTCTCTCTCCTTTCCCAAAGTCCCCTCTCTTTTCCTTCCTCTCTCTCCCTTCCTCTCCCACCTCCCTCTATCTCTCCCCCCATCATGAAAGCTTTCTCTCTCCACCCTCCAACTCTATCACTATCTCCCTCTCTCTCTCCTCATTCTCTCACTCTCTTCACCCTCCACATGTACGTCTCCATGTCTCTTTCTTCCCCTTCTTTCCATATATGTATCCTCTTTTTTTCTCTCCCTTCCCTCATCTCCTATCTCCCTCATTCCATATTCATATCTCCCTTATCACTCTCTCTCTCTCTCCCCACCTCTATCTCTCAATGTATTTGTTCTTCCCTCCCTCTCTTTCCCTCTCCAAATCCATCTTTCTCTCCCTCCCTCTCTCTTCTCTCCCCCCTCCTCTTTCTCTTCCTTCCTCTCTCCCTGTCTCTCCCACCTCTATCTCTCTCTCCCCCACTCTATTCCCCCTCCATCTCATGTCACGATCTCAACTTAACTTATGCCAACAACTAAAAAAAATTTCATGTTACCTAACACCTTGGGGTCACCGTGGTATATGTGATACTCTGATCTATATGCGCAGTTAACTTTATTAACATGGTGATACATAATCTATGTTTTTAAACCCCTTACATGTTATTTGTTAAGCGTTGGAATCACATCTACCACCCGCACATTACTTTGACAGTCTTAATGTTTGATTGAGGGTTCATTAACTTTCGTTGCCACATGGTGAGCGGAGGTTAAACCAACTCACCGTTCCGTGGCCAGGTGGCTACGTGCCATGTGAAGCCCATGTGATCACGCGGAGGATTGAACCTTTGGTTTGTGTGCCACACTCCCGCTCAAACGGACGGTGGCGATCACTTCCACAAATCGGATGGCGCTGATCACTTTAAGGGTTTGGTTGACAATATATGGTCTGCCGGGTTCTTCGGTCTCGGTTCATTTGCGCCAATGCATCTGCAGCTCCTCCGACAGCTTCCCCCACTCCACAACTCTATCACTTACGCAGGTATGAACCCCTTCAACCATGGCGAGTTTCCAAGGTTACAGTCAGCTCTTTGACGGTTTATTTCAGTTCTTATTATGTTCATTACCTTTTTCACAGTTGTTAACAGTGGTGGTTTTGTGCAGGAAGGTTGGACTCTGCGTTTTCTGCTATCCAAAGGAGTATCTGGTCGACCCGCATACCATCCGGGTAAGTCATCGTTGCTGTATGTATTACCCTATAGGGTTAACTGTTGTAAAGAGTTGGTGGTCCCCAATGGCTAGAACGAGGCTCATGCATGGAATTCATGTGTCTCAGGTCTGTTGCCCCTTGCTCAAATCTGGGTGTGGCTTACAGGCGGCATTTCCAAACCGATTCTGTATTTCCATGGAACCCTGAGGGTTTAGTTATTTTCTGATTACGCCCTCAAGCCAAATGAGGGTTTGACTATTGGTCGAATATGTAATAAGTTCAGTTAAGTAATGTACTGTGCAATACCATATACTCGTTTTGCATGCAATTAATATGTTCGGGGTTTACTCAACAGTAACGCCCTGCTCAGATTTTGTTACAGTTTATTATTATTGAACTCATGGCCTTTACCTTACAGCTCATTACAGTAATGGTTGTATTTTGTTCGGTTCTTGACATTCTTGTCATTTCATGAATATATCCTGTTCTGTTTTATGATACTATATTCAATCGTTTCAATACTCATGGATATTATACAAATTATGTTTCCTATTGCGGACTCAGGGTTACGGCTCGCTTCTGGAATAATGGAAGCAAGCCCAGCCCTTCTCACATACATAAATACAGATTGCATGACGGTTTTATCCAAATTTGGTAATAGTAAATGCATCCTCCAGTTCTCTTTTCAGTTTCTCAAATCTAACAATGTTATGTATGTTTATTGGCCGGCGAATAGCGTCATCGCTATATTCGCTCGGGTATATAAGGTCATTTACAGTTTAATGATAGAATAGGGTTTACCTATGAGTAAACCCTCACTGCTACTCCTATGGTAATATTTATCCCTCCAGCTACACGGCTTCGTTGCTTTATTAGCAACCTGGCTCTTCAATGCTGCGTTCTTTACAATCTTTTCGTATTACTGGATAAGTCTCGGTGCTAAGCACGATATCACGTCTGCAGGTTAATAAGAGTTGTACTTATTGATACTGGTTCCTTTTTCTTTGAATGTAAAACGTATCTTTACGGTTCTGTGAACGCACTACTATATTTTATTCTTGATGCATCATACGGTTCTAGCCGCTTCAGGTTTAACTCTGTTTGACTTGTCTTTACATATCTGAGTCTGTACCTAATAATTTATTCACCCGAGATCTGGGTTGAGAGTTAGCTTTGATACTAGCTATGGTTATTTGTTTGTTTCTGTCTAATGATTGTTTGCTTATTCAACTGTAACTTTTGTTATCTCGGTAAAAGAATCACTGTCAGATATTTATAACTGCGGCTATCATTCTCTCAATAACGAATAACACTGATAGCTGTTTATATACTGTATGTCGGTAATCAGAGAGACACAGTCCACTGTATATACGTAAACTGTATTTCCTTGCTTTAATGAAAGAAGCTTAGACATTTGCATTTGTATAACTATATTTCTTACTTTAATAAAGAAGCTCAGACATCTGCATTTACATAACTATATTTCTTACTTTAATAAAGAAGCTCAGACATTTGCATTGCATCTATATTTCTTACTTTAATAAAAGAAGCTCAGACCATTGTATCAGTTTGTATGCCGACATTACCTGTTTCTCAATTAAAACTATTAAGGGTGCATACCTGGTAGTCTGCTACTGTTGCTCTTCTTCCAAAGCCCACCTGCAACAATATTGCTCTTAACCTCCCAACCTTGAGATCCACTGCACTGGATTCTCCCCCCGAGCCGTCTTGCAGGCCTGCAGCCCTCCACAAGACTCATGCACCACTGTGCTGGGTTATCTGATCACAACCAGACTTAACCCCAATTTTCCACTCTGCTCTCTCTCTCTGGAATCTTTTCTCTGCCTGTTCATCAACAGCCCAGAGGTTTTCCTCCCAGGACTTTTCCTTGGGTGAGAGGCAGTTGCTTTTCAGTTCCATAACTGATTTATTTTCTTTTAATAGAAAATCCTCCTTTTGGAGGCTGCCAGCATTTCATCAATACACATGTGCAAAATAGTCTATTATATTCATTTTCAAAATTAACAATGTCTTTTAATAAAACAAATTACCACTCATATTGTTTCACCACAGTAATTATCTGGAATTTACAAGTTACCGGGTCATTACATCTTCCCCCCCTGGGATTGGACATCGTCCCGATGTCCATTCTCGTTAAATAAATTCGGGTAGGCCTTTCTGAAAGGTTCCTCGTCTTCCCACGTAGCCTCCTCAGGGCCATAGTGCTGCCACAGCACTTTAATTTGGGTAATAACCCGTTTCCGCAGCCGCACTTCTCTCCGGTCGAGAATGCTCTGTGGTTCGACCAGGACCTCGCCTTCCGGTTCGACCTGCAAACAACCAGCACATAATCAATTTCCCATTGAATATAGCTGCATAATCGAAACAACCGGATCAATTCTTACCCGCACATCTTGCCATTGAATAACATGTTTAGGGTCATACACATATTTCTTTAGGACAGAAACATGGAACACATTGTGAATCTTAATATGACTGGGTAAAGCAAGTTGGTAGGCCACAGGCCCCATTCTAGCTAGAATCTGAAACGGTCCAAAGTATCGAGGAGCCAGCTTGGCGCAACCACTCCACTGCAGTGTGCTCCTTCGGGTTTGAATCCTTACAAACACATGGTCACCAACATTGTACTCTGCGAATCTTCTTTTCCTATCTGCGAAGCTTTTCTGTCTGTCCTGTGCAGCCTTTAAATTTGCTCGCACTCTCTTCACCATATCTTCCATGTCTTTCAACATTTCCGGACCCAAACTCAGCTTATCCTCCAGTCCACTCCAACTTGAGGGTGTGCGGCACTTTCGCCCATACAGGACCTCAAAGGGACTTAGCTGGGTTGAAGTATGATACCCATTATTGTAGGCAAATTCAACCAGATGCAAATACTCTTCCCATTGACCAGGCTTTAGCATTACATTCGCTCTCAACATGTCTTCCAATACCTGATTGACTCGCTCAGTTTGGCCATCGGTCTGTGGGTGATAAGCCGTGCTAAAATTCAATCGAGTGCCCAACTCGGCAAACAATGTTCTCCAAAAGGTGGACGTGAATTTCACATCCCGGTCTGATATGATTACCTTCGGCATTCCATGCAAACGGAACACATGTTGCATAAAGAGATGCGCGATTTGTACCGCCTTGTAAGTAGACTGCACCGGTATGAAGTGCGCTGCTTTACTCAATTTATCAACCACGACCATAATAGAATCATTGCCCTTCTTTGTTCGTGGTAGCCCGGTTACAAAATCCATAGAAATGGTTTCCCATTTCCATTCCGGAATAGGCAAAGGCTGCAACAGTCCCGCTGGGTGTTGATGTTCAGCCTTAATTTGCTGGCATTCCAAACACCTTGCCAAGTATTCCACTATCTGCTTCTTCATTCCTGGCCAGTAATACTCTTTCTTGAGTGTCGTGACCATCTTTTGGTACCCTGGGTGGCCAGTGTAGTGGCTGATGTGGAACTCATCTAAAATCAGCTTCTTAAGGTCATTTGAATCAGGCACATACATTTTTTTATTAAAATACAGCAATCCAGCATTATCCAATGTGTACCCTTGCTGTAACTTTCCATTATCAGATTGCTGTACCTGCTGTTTTAAATGCTGATATTCAGAGTCGTCATTGGCTGCTGTTTTTATCTGTTCAACCAGCGAACTTCGCCACCGGCTGGCTGAAAGTTCACATAAGCAATGAACCTTTCGACTTAAGGCATCTGCCACCCGATTTTCTTTGCCCTTTAAATGCTTTATTTCAAAGTCAAATCCACTTAGAAAATCTGCCCAACGGCCTTGCCTTGCATTCAAGGTAGGTTGGCTGAAATAATGCGTCAAACTGTGATGATCTGTTAACAACAGAAATTTCTTTCCAAGAAGATAATGTCGCCACATCTTTAGTGCGTGAATCACAGCGGTTAACTCTAAATCGTAAGCAGAGTATCTTTGCTCATGCTCTTTTAGTTTTCTTGATTCATATGCTATTACTTTTCCTTCCTGCATTAGTACTCCTCCCACGCCCTCCTTGCTTGCATCGGTGCATACCACATAGTCCTTATTAGGATCAGCGATCCTCAGGATGGGTGCGGTGGTGAGAAGATGCTTTAAACGGTCAAAACTCTGTTGACACTCTGCTGTCCATCTGAATATCTTTCCTTTCTTTTGCAATGAGGTGATAGGATAGGCTATCCTAGAAAAGCCTTCCACAAATCTCCGGTAGTAGCCAGCTAACCCCATAAAGGATCTGATATCAGCAACGTCTTTGGGTATAGGCCACTCCATAATAGATTTTATCTTCTCAGGGTCAACCGCAATTCCCTCTTTCGTAATCACGTGGCCCAAATACTGAATTTCCTCTTTGAAGAAATCGCATTTGCTAAACTTAGCATATAGCTGATGCTCCCGAAGTGTTTGTAACACCAATCTAAGGTGCTCCTCATGTTCCTGTTGGGAGCGAGAATATATCAATATGTCGTCAATGAATATCAGTACAAACTTGTCCAAAAATCTGTGAAACACGCTATTCATCATGCACATAAAAGTAGCAGGTGCATTGGTCAGCCCAAAAGGTAGCACTACAAATTCGTAGTGCCCATAGCGTGTCCGAAAAGCAGTTTTGGCAATGTCCTCATCCTTAATCCTGATCTGATGGTAACCAGATCGCAGATCAATTTTGGAAAACACTTTTGCCCCTTTCACTTGGTCAAAGAGTTCATCTATTCTGGGTAAAGGGTACTTGTTTTTGACCGTGAGCTTATTCAGCTGCCGGTAATCTATGCACATGCGAAGAGTCCCATCCTTCTTTTTTACGAACAATACTGGAGCTCCCCAGGGTGACACACTGGGTCGAATGTACTGTTTCTCCAACAGCTCCTGGAGCTGCATTTTCAACTCCGTTAACTCTGGTATGCTCATCCGGTATGGTGCCCGCGATACTGGTGCTGCCCCCGGTATCAACTCTATTGTGAAGTCTATGTCCCTTCTTGGAGGCAAACCTGGTACCTCTTCAGGAAAGACATCTGTAAATTCCTGTACCACAGGAATATCATCTATTGCAGACATCTTATCCTTCTGATTCGCATAGCCAACTTGTATGGCATAGACCTGACATTTCTTTCTAATACATTTAGCTAACTGAGTTGCAGTGATAGGTCGAATCTGAACAGGATGTTTAATTCCCTGCAATTCCTGCTACTGCCCCAAATCATCTTTGTAGTATATGGTCTTGGTTTTGCAATTCACCAACGACTAGTGCTTTTCCAGCCAATCCATACCAATAAGAATGTCATAGGAGCCTAACGGAAGTACATTCAGGTCTGCCGTTACGGGCTGTCCAGCTATGCTGAAAGAACAGTTACTAACTTTAGCTAAAACCCGCCTTTTTGCTCCCGTAGCTAACTGGACCAACCATGGGTTTTTGAACTTTTCTGGTGGTAGCTTACAGTGTTCCACTACTTTTGGACTAACATAACTTAAAGTAGCTCCTGGATCAATAAGTACAGCTACAGAAAGGTTGGAAATCTTACCTTCGAATTCCACCATGGAAGGTTGGTATTCCGCCTGCCGGTCTTCTAATGCTGCATTGATCCTTGGTACGCTGCGCGCCACATCCCCAACGGTTGAAGCTTCATGAACTTGAGATATTTGCTCAGTTCTTTTACGCTGTGGACAATTTCTAGCGTAGTGCGGACCTTCACACACCCAGCACTGAACTGGAGGTCTGGTCCCCTCACCCTCCGATTTAGCAGGGGGTTCACTGATCCTGCTCTCGCTTGGCTTAGGCCGGAAGGTACCCTTGTTTGTGCTTCTGTTAAATTGCCCCTTTCCAGCTCCTTTACCACCATCTCTGCGGCTGCCTTTGTTGTTTCCAGCAATTCTGCTACCTTTTCTTTCATTCCATTTTCTGTTTGGAACTTCTCCCTTTAGTTTGTTCTGCTGGTAGCAAATTCTAGCCTTCCGAATTGCCTCATCCATAGTTCGGGGATTGTCAAACTCAATCCGTTCCCTTATATAAGCCGGTAGGCTACTCACGAACCTCTGCACCTTGGCCTTCTCCTCTTTAATGTATGGCACATAACGAAGCAGAGAAGTGAAGCGATTTATAAATTCGTCCATGGACTGCTGTCCTAGCCGTAAGTCATGGAATTCTCGCGCCTTCTCATCATAAAAGCGCTCAGTTAAATACCTTTCCTTAAAATATTTCTGGAATTTCTCCCAGGTTATGCTTTGCTCACTTACTCCCTTCACAATTTTAATCTCTTCCCACCATAAGGTGGCTTTGCCTTGCAACTGAAAAATAGCCAGCCGCGCCTTCAGATTTTGGTCATATTCATAAAGTTGAAAATATTTATTAATATTAATCAACCAGGCTTCTGCTGCTTCTTCCTGCTCTCCATCGAAAAGTGGAGGTTTGATTTTTCGGAATTCCCCCTGTAATTCCACTTTCTGCCTCTTGAAGGTTTGTTGTTCTTGTACATTATCAGAATGGTCTTCCTGCTCTTCAGAAAGCTCAGGTGCGTAATCCCGTTCCTCAGTGCCCCTTTGCTGTTCTGCACTAGGGCTGGCCAAGGGTGGGTTTTGTTTATCTGACAAGCTCTTTAGTATTCTTTCTTGTTCCATTGTTAATCGCGCATTTTCCTCTCGTAGACGTGCCATCTCACCTTTCAGCTCCTGAACAATTTGCAGTATTGCCTGATTGGTACTGCGTGTCTCAGCACCAAGCTGTACCCACAACCCTGCATTTTCTTGAGGGATGTCGCCAGCTCTCGGCATTTCTTCCATCTTCTATTAACTGTTAACAGGTAGCTGTCTTTGTATGGTTCTCCTGATGGTACACAAGAAAGACAATTAGTTGCATTGTTACTATATAAACCTTTAAGATAATTTTTGCTGTTTCAGAGGCCACAGTTTTGAAACCTCTGCTCTGATACCACATTGTCACGATCTCAACTTAACTTATGCCAACAACAAAAAAAAAATTCATGTTACCTAACACCTTGGGGTCACCGTGGTATATGTGATACTCTGGTCTATATGCGCAGTTAACTTTATTAACATGGTGATACATAATCTATGTTTTTAAACCCCTTACATGTTATTTGTTAAGCGTTGGAATCACATCTACCAACCGCACATTACTTTGACAGTCTTAATGTTTGATTGAGGGTTCATTAAATTTCGTTGCCACATGGTGAGCGGAGGTTAAACCAACTCACCGTTCCGTGGCCAAGTGGCTACGTGCCATGTGAAGCCCATGTGATCACGCGGAGGATTGAACCTTTGGTTTGTGTGCCACACTCCCGCTCAAACGGATGGTGGCGATCACTTCCACAAATCGGATGGCGCTGATCACTTTAAGGGTTTGGTTGACAATATATGGTCTGCCGGGTTCTTCGGTCTCGGTTCATTTGCGCCAATGCATCTGCAGCTCCTCCGACAGCTTCCCCCACTCCACAACTCTATCACTTACGCAGGTATGAACCCCTTCAACCATGGCGAGTTTCCAAGGTTACAGTCAGCTCTTTGACGGTTTATTTCAGTTCTTATTATGTTCATTACCTTTTTCACAGTTGTTAACAGTGGTGGTTTTGTGCAGGAAGGTTGGACTCTGCGTTTTCTGCTATCCAAAGGAGTATCTGGTCGACCCGCATACCATCCGGGTAAGTCATCGTTGCTGTATGTATTACCCTATAGGGTTAACTGTTGTAAAGAGTTGGCGGTCCCCAATGGCCAGAACGAGGCTCATGCATGGAATTCATGTGTCTCAGGTCTGTTTCCCCTTGCTCAAATCTGGGTGTGGCTTACAGGCGGCATTTCCAAACCGATTCTGTATTTCCATGGAACCCTGAGGGTTTAGTTATTTTCTGATTATGCCCTCGGGCCAAATGAGGGTTTGACTGTTGGTCGAATATGTAATAAGTTCAGTTAAGTAATGTACTGTGCAATACCATATACTCGTTTTGCATGCAGTTAATATGTTCGGGGTTTACTCAACAGTAACGCCCTGCTCAGATTTTGTTACAGTTTATTATTATTGAACTTATGGCTTTTACCTTACGGCTTATTACAGTAATGATTGTATTTTGTTCGGTTCTTGACATTTTTGTCAACTCATGAATATATCTTGTTCTGTTTTATGATACTATATTCAATTTGTTTCAATACTCATGGATATTATACAAAATATGTTGCTTGTTGCGGTCTCAGGGTTACGGCTCGCTTCTGGAATAATGGAAGCAAGTCCAGCCCTTCTCGCATACATGAATATGGATTGCATGACGGTTTTTATCCAAGTTTGTTAATAGTAAATGCATCTTATTCAGTTTCTCAAGTCTAACAATGTTATTTATGTTTATTGGCCTGCGAATAGCGTTATCGCTTCATTCGCTCGGGCATATGATGTCCTTTACAGTTTAACGATAGAATAGGGTTTATCTGTGAGTAAACCCTCACTGCTACTCCTAAGGTGATCTTTATCACTCCAGCTACACGGCTTCATTGTTTTATTAGCGACCTGGCTCTTCAATGCTGTGTTCTTTACAATCTTTTCGTATTAGTGAATAAATCTCGGTGCTAAGCACGTTACTACGTCTACAGGTTAATATAAGTTGTACTTATTGATACTGGTTCATTTTTCTTTGAATGTAACTCGTATCTTTACGGTTCTGTGAACGCACTACTATATTTTATTCTTGATGTATCATACGGTTATTAGTCGCTTCAGGTTTAACTCTGTTTGACTTGTCTTTACATATCTGAGTCTGTACCTAATAATTTATTCACCCGAGATCTGGGTTGAGAGTTAGCTTTGATACTAGCTATGGTTATTTGTTCGTTTCTGTCTAATGATTGTTTGCTTATTCAACTGTAACTTTTGTTATCTCGGTAAAAGAATCACTGTCAGATATTTATAACTGCGGCTATCATTCTCTCAATAACGAATAACACTGATAGCTGTTTATATACTGTATGTCGGTAATCAGAGAGACACAGTCCACTGTATATACGTAAACTGTATTTCCTTGCTTTAATGAAAGAAGCTTAGACATTTGCATTTGTATAACTATATTTCTTACTTTAATAAAGAAGCTCAGACATCTGCATTTACATAACTATATTTCTTACTTTAATAAAGAAGCTCAGACATTTGCATTGCATAACTATATTTCTTACTTTAATAAAAGAAGCTCAGACCACTGTATCAGTTTGTATGCCGACATTACCTGTTTCTCAATTAAAACTATTAAGGGTGCATACCTGGTAGTCTGCTACTGTTGCTCTTCTTCCAAAGCCCACCTGCAACAATATTGCTCTTAACCTCCCAACCTTGAGATCCACTGCACTGGATTCTCCCCCCGAGCCGTCTTGCAGGCCTGCAGCCCTCCACAAGACTCATGCACCACTGTGCTGGGTTATCTGATCACAACCAGACTTAACCCCAATTTTCCACTCTGCTCTCTCTCTCTGGAATCTTTTCTCTGCCTGTTCATCAACAGCCCAGAGGTTTTCCTCCCAGGACTTTTCCTTGGGTGAGAGGCAGTTGCTTTTCAGTTCCATAACTGATTTATTTTCTTTTAATAGAAAATCCTCCTTTTGGAGGCTGCCAGCATTTCATCAATACACATGTGCAAAATAGTCTATTATATTCATTTTCAAAATTAACAATGTCTTTTAATAAAACAAATTACCACTCATATTGTTTCACCACAGTAATTATCTGGAATTTACAAGTTACCGGGTCATTACATCTTCCCCCCCTGGGATTGGACATCGTCCCGATGTCCATTCTCGTTAAATAAATTCGGGTAGGCCTTTCTGAAAGGTTCCTCGTCTTCCCATGTAGCCTCCTCAGGGCCATAGTGCTGCCACAGCACTTTAATTTGGGTAATAACCCGTTTCCGCAGCCGCACTTCTCTCTGGTCGAGAATGCTCTGTGGTTCGACCAGGACCTCGCCTTCCAGTTCGACCTGCAAACAACCAGCACATAATCAATTTCCCATTGAATATAGCTGCATAATCGAAACAAACGGATCAATTCTTACCCACACATCTTGCCATTGAATAACATGTTTAGGGTCATACACATATTTCTTTAGGACAGAAACATGGAACACATTGTGAATCTTAATATGACTGGGTAAAGCAAGTTGGTAGGCCACAGGCCCCATTCTAGCTAGAATCTGAAATGGCCCAAAGTATCGAGGAGCCAGCTTGGCGCAACCACTCCACTGCAGTGTGCTCCTTCGTGTTTGAATCCTTACAAACACATGGTCACCAACATTGTACTCTGCGAATCTTCTTTTCCTATCTGCGAAGCTTTTCTGTCTGTCCTGTGCAACCTTTAAATTTGCTCGCACTCTCTTCACCATATCTTCCATGTCTTTCAACATTTCCGGACCCAAACTCAGCTTATCCTCCAGTCCACTCCAACTTGAGGGTGTGCGGCACTTTCGCCCATACAGGACCTCAAAGGGACTTAGCTGGGTTGAAGTATGATACCCATTATTGTAGGCAAATTCAACCAGATGCAAATACTCTTCCCATTGACCAGGCTTTAGCATTACATTCGCTCTCAACATGTCTTCCAATACCTGATTGACTCGCTCAGTTTGGCCATCGGTCTGTGGGTGATAAGCCGTGCTAAAATTCAATCGAGTGCCCAACTCGGCAAACAATGTTCTCCAAAAGGTGGACGTGAATTTCACATCCCGGTCTGATATGATTACCTTCGGCATTCCATGCAAACGGAACACATGTTGCATAAAGAGATGCGCGATTTGTACCGCCTTGTAAGTAGACTGCACCGGTATGAAGTGCGCTGCTTTACTCAATTTATCAACCACGACCATAATAGAATCATTGCCCTTCTTTGTTCGTGGTAGCCCGGTTACAAAATCCATAGAAATGGTTTCCCATTTCCATTCCGGAATAGGCAAAGGCTGCAACAGTCCCGCTGGGTGTTGATGTTCAGCCTTAATTTGCTGGCATTCCAAACACCTTGCCAAGTATTCCACTATCTGCTTCTTCATTCCTGGCCAGTAATACTCTTTCTTGAGTGCCGTGACCATCTTTTGGTACCCTGGGTGGCCAGTGTAGTGGCTGATGTGGAACTCATCTAAAATCAGCTTCTTAAGGTCATTTGAATCAGGCACATACATTTTTTTATTAAAATACAGCAATCCAGCATTATCCAATGTGTACCCTTGCTGTAACTTTCCATTATCAGATTGCTGTACCTGCTGTTTTAAATGCTGATATTCAGAGTCGTCATTGGCTGCTGTTTTTATCTGTTCAACCAGCGAACTTCGCCACCGGCTGGCTGAAAGTTCACATAAGCAATGAACCTTTCGACTTAAGGCATCTGCCACCTGATTTTCTTTGCCCTTTAAATGCTTTATTTCAAAGTCAAATCCACTTAGAAAATCTACCCAACGGCTTTGCCTTGCATTCAAGGTAGGTTGGCTGAAATAATGCGTCAAACTGTGATGATCTGTTAACAACAGAAATTTCTTTCCAAGAAGATAATGTCGCCACATCTTTAGTGCGTGAATCACAGCGGTTAACTCTAAATCGTAAGCAGAGTATCTTTGCTCATGCTCTTTTAGTTTTCTTGATTCATATGCTATTACTTTTCCTTCCTGCATTAGTACTCCTCCCACGCCCTCCTTGCTTGCATCGGTGCATACCACATAGTCCTTATTAGGATCAGCGATCCTCAGGATGGGTGCGGTGGTGAGAAGATGCTTTAAACGGTCAAAACTCTGTTGACACTCTGCTGTCCATCTGAATATCTTTCCTTTCTTTTGCAATGAGGTGATAGGATAGGCTATCCTAGAAAAGCCTTCCACAAATCTCCGGTAGTAGCCAGCTAACCCCATAAAGGATCTGATATCAGCAACGTCTTTGGGTATAGGCCACTCCATAATAGATTTTATCTTCTCAGGGTCAACCGCAATTCCCTCTTTCGTAATCACGTGGCCCAAATACTGAATTTCCTCTTTGAAGAAATCACATTTGCTAAACTTAGCATATAGCTGATGCTCCCGAAGTGTTTGTAACACCAATCTAAGGTGCTCCTCATGTTCCTGTTGGGAGCGAGAATATATCAATATGTCGTCAATGAATATCAGTACAAACTTGTCCAAAAATCTGTGAAACACGCTATTCATCATGCACATAAAAGTAGCAGGTGCATTGGTCATCCCAAAAGGTAGCACTACAAATTCGTAGTGCCCATAGCGTGTCCGAAAAGCAGTTTTGGCAATGTCCTCATCCTTAATCCTGATCTGATGGTAACCAGATCGCAGATCAATTTTGGAAAACACTTTTGCCCCTTTCACTTGGTCAAAGAGTTCATCTATTCTGGGTAAAGGGTACTTGTTTTTGACCGTGAGCTTATTCAGCTGCTGGTAATCTATGCACATGCGAAGAGTCCCATCCTTCTTTTTACGAACAATACTGGAGCTCCCCAGGGTGACACACTGGGTCGAATGTACTGTTTCTCCAACAGCTCCTGGAGCTGCATTTTCAACTCCGTTAACTCTGGTATGCTCATCCGGTATGGTGCCCGCGATACTGGTGCTGCCCCCGGTATCAACTCTATTGTGAAGTCTATGTCCCTTCTTGGAGGCAAACCTGGTACCTCTTCAGGAAAGACATCTGTAAATTCCTGTACCACAGGAATATCATCTATTGCAGACATCTTATCCTTCTGATTCGCATAGCCAACTTGTATGGCATAGACCTGACATTTCTTTCTAATACATTTAGCTAACTGAGTTGCAGTGATAGGTCGAATCTGAACAGGATGTTTAATTCCCTGCAATTCCTGCTGCTGCCCCAAATCATCTTTGTAGTATATGGTCTTGGTTTTGCAATTCACCAACGACCAGTGCTTTTCCAGCCAATCCATACCAATAAGAATGTCATAGGAGCCTAACGGAAGTACATTCAGGTCTGCCGTTACGGGCTGTCCAGCTATGCTGAAAGAACAGTTACTAACTTTAGCTAAAACCCGCCTTTTTGCTCCCGTAGCTAACTGGACCAACCATGGGTTTTTGAACTTTTCTGGTGGTAGCTTACAGTGTTCCACTACTTTTGGACTAACATAACTTAAAGTAGCTCCTGGATCAATAAGTACAGCTACAGAAAGGTTGGAAATCTTACCTTCGAATTCCACCATGGAAGGTTGGTATTCCGCCTGCCGGTCTTCTAATGCTGCATTGATCCTTGGTACGCTGCGCGCCACATCCCCAACGGTTGAAGCTTCATGAACTTGAGATATTTGCTCAGTTCTTTTACGCTGTGGACAATTTCTAGCGTAGTGCGGACCTTCACACACCCAGCACTGAACTGGAGGTCTGGTCCCCTCACCCTCCGATTTAGCAGGGGGTTCACTGATCCTGCTCTCGCTTGGCTTAGGCCGGAAGGTACCCTTGTTTGTGCTTCTGTTAAATTGCCCCTTTCCAGCTCCTTTACCACCATCTCTGCGGCTGCCTTTGTTGTTTCCAGCAATTCTGCTACCTTTTCTTTCATTCCATTTTCTGTTTGGAACTTCTCCCTTTAGTTTGTTCTGCTGGTAGCAAATTCTAGCCTTCCGAATTGCCTCATCCATAGTTCGGGGATTGTCAAACTCAATCCGTTCCCTTATATAAGCCGGTAGGCTACTCACGAACCTCTGCACCTTGGCCTTCTCCTCTTTAATGTATGGCACATAACGAAGCAGAGAAGTGAAGCGATTTATAAATTCGTCCATGGACTGCTGTCCTAGCCGTAAGTCATGGAATTCTCGCGCCTTCTCATCATAAAAGCATTCAGTTAAATACCTTTCCTTAAAATATTTCTGGAATTTCTCCCAGGTTATGCTTTGCTCACTTACTCCCTTCACAATTTTAATCTCTTCCCACCATAAGGTGGCTTTGCCTTGCAACTGAAAAATAGCCAGCCGCGCCTTCAGATTTTGGTCATATTCATAAAGTTGAAAATATTTATTAATATTAATCAACCAGGCTTCTGCTGCTTCTTCCTGCTCTCCATCGAAAAGTGGAGGTTTGATTTTTCGGAATTCCCCCTGTAATTCCACTTTCTGCCTCTTGAAGGTTTGTTGTTCTTGTACATTATCAGAATGGTCTTCCTGCTCTTCAGAAAGCTCAGGTGCGTAATCCCGTTCCTCAGTGCCCCTTTGCTGTTCTGCACTAGGGCTGGCCAAGGGTGGGTTTTGTTTATCTGACAAGCTCTTTAGTATTCTTTCTTGTTCCATTGTTAATCGCGCATTGTCCTCTCGTAGACGCGCCATCTCACCTTTCAGCTCCTGAACAGTTTGCAGTATTGCCTGATTGGTACTGCGTGTCTCAGCACCAAGCTGTACCCACAACCCTGCATTTTCTTGAGGGATGCCGCCAGCTCCCGGCATTTCTTCCATCTTCTATTAACTGTTAACAGGTAGCTGTCTTTGTATGGTTCTCCTGATGGTACACAAGAAAGACAATTAGTTGCATTGTTACTATATAAACATTTAAGATAATTTTTGCTGTTCCAGAGGCCACAGTTTTGAAACCTCTGCTCTGATACCACATTGTCACGATCTCAACTTAACTTATGCCAACAACAAAAAAAAAATTCATGTTACCTAACACCTTGGGGTCACCGTGGTATATGTGATACTCTGATCTATATGCGCAGTTAACTTTATTAACATGGTGATACATAATCTATGTTTTTAAACCCCTTACATGTTATTTGTTAAGCGTTGGAATCACATCTACCACCCGCACATTACTTTGACAGTCTTAATGTTTGATTGAGGGTTCATTAACTTTCGTTGCCACATGGTGAGCGGAGGTTAAACCAACTCACCGTTCCGTGGCCAGGTGGCTACGTGCCATGTGAAGCCCATGTGATCACGCGGAGGATTGAACCTTTGGTTTGTGTGCCACACTCCCGCTCAAACGGATGGTGGCGATCACTTCCACAAATCGGATGGCGCTGATCACTTTAAGGGTTTGGTTGACAATATATGGTCTGCCGGGTTCCTCGGTCTCGGTTCATTTGCGCCAATGCATCTGCAGCTCCTCCGACAGCTTCCCCCACTCCACAACTCTATCACTTACGCAGGTATGAGCCCCTTCAACCATGGCGAGTTTCCAAGGTTACAGTCAGCTCTTTGATGGTTTATTTCAGTTCTTATTATGTTCATTACCTTTTTCACAGTTGTTAACAGTGGTGGTTTTGTGCAGGAAGGTTGGACTCTGCGTTTTCTGCTATCCAAAGGAGTATCTGGTCGACCCGCATACCATCCGGGTAAGTCATCGTTGCTGTATGTATTACCCTATAGGGTTAACTGTTGTAAAGAGTTGGCGGTCCCCAATGGCCAGAACGAGGCTCATGCATGGAATTCATGTGTCTCAGGTCTGTTGCCCCTTGCTCAAATCTGGGTGTGGCTTACAGGCGGCATTTCCAAACCGATTCTGTATTTCCATGGAACCCTGAGGGTTTAGTTATTTTCTGATTACGCCCTCGGGCCAAATGAGGGTTTGACTGTTGGTCGAATATGTAATAAGTTCAGTTAAGTAATGTACTGTGCAATACCATATACTCGTTTTGCATGCAGTTAATATGTTCGGGGTTTACTCAACAGTAACGCCCTGCTCAGATTTTGTTACAGTTTATTATTATTGAACTCATGGCCTTTACCTTACGGCTCATTACAGTAATGGTTGTATTTTGTTCGGTTCTTGACATTCTTGTCATTTCATGAATATATCCTGTTCTGTTTTATGATACTATATTCAATCGTTTCAATACTCATGGATATTATACAAATTATGTTTCCTATTGCGGACTCAGGGTTACGGCTCGCTTCTGGAATAATGGAAGCAAGCCCAGCCCTTCTCGCATACATAAATACGGATTGCATGACGGTTTTATCCAAATTTGGTAATAGTAAATGCATCCTCCAGTTCTCTTTTCAGTTTCTCAAATCTAACAATGTTATGTATGTTTATTGGCCGGCGAATAGCGTCATCGCTATATTTGCTCGGGTATATAAGGTCATTTACAGTTTAATGATAGAATAGGGTTTACCTGTGAGTAAACCCTCACTGCTACTCCTATGGTAATATTTACCCCTCCAGCTACACGGCTTCGTTGCTTTATTAGCAACCTGGTTCTTCAAGCTGCGTTCTTTACAATCTTTTCGTATTACTGAATAAATCTCGGTGCTAAGCACGTTACTACGTCTACAGGTTAATATAAGTTGTACTTATTGATACTGGTTCCTTTTTCTTTGAATGTAAATCGTATCTTTACGGTTCTGTGAACGCACTACTATATTTTATTCTTGATGCATCATACGGTTATAGCCGCTTCAGGTTTAACTCTGTTTGACTTGTCTTTACATATCTGAGTCTGTACCTAATAATTTATTCACCCGAGATCTGGGTTGAGAGTTAGCTTTGATACTAGCTATGGTTATTTGTTCGTTTCTGTCTAATGATTGTTTGCTTATTCAACTGTAACTTTTGTTATCTCGGTAAAAGAATCACTGTCAGATATTTATAACTGCGGCTATCATTCTCTCAATAACGAATAACACTGATAGCTGTTTATATACTGTATGTCGGTAATCAGAGAGACACAGTCCACTGTATATACGTAAACTGTATTTCCTTGCTTTAATGAAAGAAGCTTAGACATTTGCATTTGTATAACTATATTTCTTACTTTAATAAAGAAGCTCAGACATCTGCATTTACATAACTATGTTTCTTACTTTAATAAAGAAGCTCAGACATTTGCATTGCATCTATATTTCTTACTTTAATAAAAGAAGCTCAGACCACTGTATCAGTTTGTATGCCGACATTACCTGTTTCTCAATTAAAACTATTAAGGGTGCATACCTGGTAGTCTGCTACTGTTGCTCTTCTTCCAAAGCCCACCTGCAACAATATTTCTCTTAACCTCCCAACCTTGAGATCCACTGCACTGGATTCTCCCCCCGAGCCGTCTTGCAGGCCTGCAGCCCTCCACAAGACTCATGCACCACTGTGCTGGGTTATCTGATCACAACCAGACTTAACCCCAATTTTCCACTCTGCTCTCTCTCTCTGGAATCTTTTTTCTGCCTGTTCATCAACAGCCCAGAGGTTTTCCTCCCAGGACTTTTCCTTGGGTGAGAGGCAGTTGCTTTTCAGTTCCATAACTGATTTATTTTCTTTTAATAGAAAATCCTCCTTTTGGAGGCTGCCAGCATTTCATCCATACACGTGCAAAATAGTCTATTATATTCATTTTCAAAATTAACAATGTCTTTTAATAAAACAAATTACCACTCATATTGTTTCACCACAGTAATTATCTGGAATTTACAAGTTACCGGGTCATTACATCTCACTTTCTCTCTCTTTCTTAAATATGATCCCATTTTATTTTATTTAAGGAAGTATCTAAAATATAAAAAAAAACATAATTGGTTGTAAAATATTAAACCTATATTTTGGATCAATCATGTCAAAGAAAATACAGAAATAAAAAACTTAAAATAATCATGCACTATCTTTCCTCTATCATTCTTAGTCACTTTTATTTCTCTCTTTTCTTGGATCTTTGGTTAAAATGCATCTTTCCTCGTCCTTTATAATATTATTTATACTGTATAAATTTCATATTTAAATATATAAAAGTATCTTCATTTTTAATTTATTAACACCTCGATTTAATCTCTATGGGAATGTTTGTAGTAGTCATGCGGATGGTGGGTTTAGATATACCTCAAAAGTAATTATAGCAATTTTTCTTTTAGATTTAATTAAAAAATGTTATAAAATTAAATTAAAATAAAGTATTTGTAAAATATTTTGATTTTGAAATAATTTATGGTTTTTGGGCAAGTGGTATTAATAAGCCAATGGCCATGGTATTGGCCCATGGTTTTGTAATAGAGTAATTAAAAACCTAGATCCATAACATAATAATCAAAAGCCTAGATGGCCCATGGAATTGATAAGCCAATGGCCATGGTATTGGCCCATGGTTTTGTAACAGAATAATTAAAAACCTAGATCCGTAACATAATAATCAAAAGCCTAGATGGCCCATGGTATTGGCCAATGGTTTTGTAACAAATAATTAGAAACCTAGATCCATAACATAATAATCAAAAGCCTAGATGGCCCATGGTATTGATAAACCATGGTATTATGATTTTTTTCCCTCCTCTCCCTCTCTCCCTCCCTCTCTCTGGTATTGGCTTACGATATTGTAAAAAATCCTATTTAGAAGTTAATAATATCCATGATAAATATTATTTATATCCATTTGAATTTCTTCAGAGCTATTCATTAGAAAAAGATATTGTAAAAAATCCTATTTAGAAGTTAATAATATCCATGATAAATATTATTTATATCCATTTGAATTTCTTCAGAGCTATTCATTAGAAAAAGATATTGTAAAAAATCCTATTTAGAAGTTAATAATATCCATGATAAATATTATTTATATCCATTTGCATTTCTTCAGAGCTATTCATTAGAAAAAGATATTGTAAAAGATCCTATTTAGAAGTTAATAATATCCGTGATAAATATTATTTATATCCATTTGAATTTCTCCTGAGCTATTCATCCTAAAATTTAGGGTGGAGTTATTTTTACCAAAAATTCAATTTAACAAAAAATTGGCGGAGTTAAACTGGATTTTTTTGGTAATTTGGTAAATATCACATACGTATGAGCTTGATTAAATATAGTTTAACTATTATTTAACACTTACACATATAACATATCACATCTAACGCTCTCACATCCACCCTAAACTGGCTTATAAAGCGACTATGGACACAATTGCTAATAATTAAATTAAAATCTTGAAAATCTTATTTCAAAATAAACTCATCTATTATTATAATTAATAAATATAATTTGTCCATGGGGATATAATTTGTCCTTGGGGTCTTGGATAGATGATGATTATAGAGCGACTATCGACGCAATTGCTAATAATTAAATTAAAATATTGAAAATCTTATTTCAAAATAAAATCATCTATTATTATAATTAATAAATATAATTTGTCGAGGGATATAATTTGTCCATGGGCTCTTGGATAAACGATGATTAGAGGCACTTTTTGATGTGAAATCACTGGTTCAATTCCCAGCTAAAATCAAAATGATATTTTAAAAGTAATGAAAATATAATCGTACCAAACTTACAAAATAAAAATTAAAAAATATAATTTATTATTTAAAAAATTATACATAAATATTTCTCATAAATTATAAAACTAACGACAAAATAAAACTGCTAAACCATTAACTCTATAGATGTAATGTAAAAACAACAAATATGACAAACACATATTTTTTCATTTATGTAAAAAGAAATCTAATAACAAATGTTTTTGAAAATAAACGTTAAATTTTCTAATGAAGAAATTCCTTTATAAAAACAACAAATATGACAACATATATTTTTTCATTTATGTAAAAAGAAATCTAATAACAAATTTTTTTTGAAAATAAACGTTAAATTTTCTAATGAAGAAATTCCTTTATAAAAACAACAAATATGACAACATATATTTTTTCATTTATGTAAAAAGAAATCTAATAACAAATGTTTTTGAAAATAAACGTTAAATTTTTTAATGAAGAAATTATACGTGATTTTTTTTAGAGAGAATTTTTCGGCAAAAATCACAAGGAATATCATTTGTCGACGCGTTTCGAACCAACCAGTGTGGTTCATCGTCAGGACAACTTGTCGATGAACCACACTGGTTGGTTCGAAACGCGTCGACAAATGATATTCCTTGTGATTTTTGCCGAAAAATTCTCTCTAAATTGATATGGATCACAGAAGCCTGAACTCTGTATGTGATTCTCTTAAAAAATATTGAAGAGAATTGATGAACAAAATAAGATGCGTTCCATGAGTATGAATTAGATATATAGACTAGAGTTTCCACAACACAAAAGCTTCATTATAGCCCAGATGTATTATTTTTTTTTGAAAGGTAGTGAGAATGATTGGGACCATAAATATCTTTCGTTTGTATTTCGTATACTTTTATAATAGAACTATTAAAGATTGTTAAAATGATTAATCTCTTAAAAAAAAAATAAGAATAGAACCATTAAAGATGGTTAAAGTGGTTAATTTCAAAAATATATAAAAATAACAGGGAGTTAAGAATAAATAAATGATTAAACGTTTCATTTTCTAATGAAGAAATTTTATTTATAAAATAAATATAAATTTAAAATAATAAATAATAAATAATTAAATTAACGACAAACAATGTCGCTTATTAACGATTATTTTATGTTTATTTACAAAATAATACATTTAAAAAATATCATTCTAATGGAATATTTATTTTTAAAATCAATTATGGTAAATAAACAACTCGTCATGATTATAAGAATAAAAAAAATATGTAAACCAAATTATATTTGAGTCTACTCAATCATACCTAACCTATCAGAATTAAACCATTTTTGCTTCTAGTTGTTTTGAGGTGAATAATTTGATGAAAATTTTTCCAATGTTAAAAAAATGATATGATAAATATTTTTTGTGAACTTAATATTATGACTTATTGTATTTTTTTGGCCTTTCGTTATAGGTGTTATAGGTTTGTATTCTTTTATTATCCTTTGAGCATTTACCAGGGGCAACCATTTCGGGGTTTAGCAAAATTTCACAAGGGAAAGGGTGAGGAGAACAAAATTTTTGGATAATAATTTTTTATTTTTATTAATAATTTCTATAATTAATAGATTGGTTAGTTAAATTTTTTCATAATCTAGTACAAATATTTAAAAATTATAATTTTAAGTTATTTAATAGATTGAATATTTTGAGGATTTTCAACGTGAGTTTATTTATATTTTTAAAAGTGCATTTTAAAAAACAAAAAATCACAATCTAGTGAATTGTTATTGAATCTATTCATGAATTAAAAGTTGTATTTTAATTAACAAAAATCACAATCTCATTCAAAATTGTATCACTTGATTCCATCTAAACCAGCCTACATCAATCTTAACTCTACCAAACACTAATTTTAATTAAATTTGTTTTTTTCTTTAAAAGAGGTTTACATATCAAGAGATTTCTCTCCGCACTTGGTAGATCCCGACATAAAATAGATCTAGGCTCGTAGTGTGTGTGTTTATATATATATATATATATATATATATATATATATATATATATATATATATATATATATATATAATATATATCAATTCTATTTTAATTATTTATTTGAATTCCAGATCTACCAAATTGTAAGAGATCAAATCTCTATTTTCTCTAAAAGAGATTTCCATCTCAAGAGATTAGATCCATCTCAACACTCTAGATTTGGAGTTAAGATGAGCCTAATATGATTTAACTATTAATTATAATTAATTACAATTATAATTATAATTATTAATTTTATGTTTTTATTTTATTTTTATTTATTTATATCTAATTTGACTAAGTCAAAATGTTAAAAGTACATTACATTACAACATCTCTATTTAGTTATTAAAGTGGTTTCAATACCTAATTTTTGGGTGGATAATGGAAAAAAATGGTGAGAAGAGTTTTTAGGTAGACGTAATGTTCATTGCTCTAATGATAATGGTGGTAAGTGACAATCTTCTCAGGATGATGACGATAGATTAAAATTCATTACTGAGAGCTTCTCACAAATTATTTTCTGATAATCGTATTGGTAAATGATAATCTTCCAAAGATGGTGATGGAAAATTAAAATTATAAATTGGTAATTCAAAAAATTCACCACCATAAGCCTGGTAGTATCCCTATCCTTAGAACCTACCTTACATTCATGATTTAGTATTGTAAAAATATTATGGGTTAACATATTGACGAAACGGTTGAAATCAATAACCGTTTCTGAATTAGTTTGTAACTAATCTGTTGAGTTATCTTGCCCTATAGAATCAAACAAAGAGTGTAGGCCCTTTCTAATGTTTCATGTATGCTCCATGCAGGAGAGGGATGGGAGTTTTTCTTTGAAATTTTCTCAATCCATCTTTCTTGATTATTCTTTTCAATACATCTTATTTTAGAGTTTCAATTGTTTTCTTTGTAATTTACCTATGTATTCATGTTATTCTTTTTCCCTAAAATAATATTTAAATACCATGGTTCTATTGTTGTTTCGAAGAGAAGCTTCAAAGAAAGGTTACACTACTCATGTTGAAATATTATGTTTGTTTTCTTTCCATTAGCTTGTCATTCTCAATGATGGCAGGTTATATATATATATATATATTCATGGGCAACACGTAACAAAATGTGGTAGTGGAAGCATGTATCTCTGTTGGCATTATGTTTGTTTTCTTTCCATTAGCTTGTCATTCTCAATGATGGCAGGTTATATATATATATATATATATATTCATGGGCAACACGTAACAAAATGTGGTAGTGGAAACATGTATCTCTGTTGGCATAGCTTTGGAGATGGGTTTGCGGCTCCAACGAAAGGTGCATCCCTTCAACAAATAGTGACAAGGGTGAATGATGGATCTCCCTAGAAGTTTGATACGTGACAATGAGGCAACAATTCGAATTTTTTTACTACTAACAGTGGTAGTTCATAAAGACAAATTTCCTAAAAACCCTTTGATTCAAAGGCATGAGGCAGTTGGAGGTGAAGAGGTATGACATCACATGATGTAAAGGTGGGCTTTTCTACCTTTTCTTTTTCTATTATAAAAACTATTTCAAGAAAATACTCAGTAATTCTATCGCTTCCAAATTTGAGTTCTCTCTTTTAATGGATGAGTAAAATGAAAGAGGAGGTCACAGTTTTTACTTGAACAATTTTAGTGTGAGGAATTCAATATATAAATTCATCGTTCTCTATTTTAATGTGTCGTTATAAAAGGACAAGTAGCCGTGTTATTTTCTTAGAAAATATTGCATGGTAAAGGATAAATTATTGGTGTGATTATTTCGGAAAAAGAATGCATAGAAATATTTTGCATAAATGTATAAGTAACCATGTTCTTCAAAGTCATTTCTTGAAGATTGCAAGGATTTCTGTGAGGAAAATATTATTGGCATGGTTCCTATTACATTAGCTTTTTTGAAGAAGATTATGTGTTTATATACACAAAAATAATAGCTATTAGATTAGTTTTCTTGAAGAAGAGTATATGTTATATACATACACAAAAATAGTAGCCATTATGTTAGTTTTCTTTTGGAGCAAGAATATGTATTTGCATGCAACAAAAGAATGACTATTGTGTTAGATTTCCTGAAAATAATGTGTTTGTAGGTGCAAAAATAATATCTATTGTGTTAGTCTTCTTGAAAGAATAGGTATTTGCATGCACAAAGATATTAGCTATTGTGTTAGTTTTCATTTAAAAAATATGGGTAGTTGCAACAATTTTTCTTTTGGAAAAGAATGTGTTCTCATATCCATATAAATGCATTGATAAATATGCATGTTTTTGAAATTATGTACTTTTAATTAATGCATGTGCAAGAAAGTGGAACATGAAAATATGTTTAAAGCATAATTAGTAGAGACTTATTAGTTGGATTTCTTAAATGTTTTATATAATTAAGATGTCAGAGTTGGTCACAATAGTAATTGTAGGGAAGAAATGTGAATTATGTGAAGGATGAATTAATGGTGTTTAACCTTTTTCTTATGTGTCAACCAAAAGATGCATTATAGTTAACATTATGGTAGGTAATGAGGTCATTATGAGATGGTGATGGGTTGGTGGTGCCATTTGGCATGGGGTGCCACACAATGTTGACGTGGCTAGGATCTAGGTCACCACAAAACAAAAATTCCTGGGAGGTTTTGTAATGCTTTCCATAAGTGGACCACAAAGTTGATGGAATCCATGGTGGAGACAAAAGCCACAAAATGGAGAAGTTTTGATTATTTGATGTGAACACATATGTTGCACCGTGGAGATCTAGCATGGAACATCCCTAAGAGGATAGGCATGAAGGACAAAGGCGGTATGGCACAATGAAGTGGTGGGATCCACATTGGCCACAGGATATATGACAACACCAAATGGGAATAGATCCATAATGATATGGCAAGGGTTAAAGGGTCAACTTCAAATTGCCATAGCTTTTGATCAAGGAGTTGAATCAAGATAAAATTTATATCGCGGAAAATATCTTGATAAGTTGAACATGGAGTTATCCAAAGTGAGTTCTACACACTTTGGGTGAGAAAGAATTTTGTAACCCCGTCTTCATAATGTGACATTGGAGGTTAGAGTATTTGAAGGTAACACCTCTAGCTAGGGTTGAGAATTCCAAAGGGGTGGGAGGTAGTGTTACATATTGGATGAGAAATAGGTGATAGGTCACTAAGGAAAGCGATTTTTAGGCTTTATATTTCAATAGAAAAAAAAATGTTTCTACAATGTGTCACTAGATGCATATTGAATCATCATATAATTCGTCATTTATTCTTGTACATTCTGGATAGATAAATTAGAGAAATAGACTTACAAAGCTGATTTTAACATGTCCCCTTTTGAAAATACAGTCTGAAATCTTCCAAAAACATTCTGCAACATGAAAACCAAAATATCTAAAACTTATAATGCAAGCTGACTATCTAAATAAATAAATAGCCTCATCTCAACCTATAAATAAATGTAATAATATTATATAAAACTATCTCAAATTTTATAATTTATTACCATTTCCATTTTAAATTAATAACATTATTAATTTTAAATTAACTTGTAAACATTACATAAAAAGTTAGTCACCAATCCCATCAAACCTTCACTGCTACGACACCGGTTTTCAAAAGATCCTATAAACTTCTATTACTTGAAACACATATCTCCAACTCCCCTGGTAAGAAATTGCAACATTCAAATCATGTCACTTCTTTAGAAAGTTTCTCATAGTTTTATTTCCATAAATACTACTTGTTATTTCTCTTCATATATTGCTAGGTCATTGCCTTGCCGTAACGTAGCATTTATAGTAGTCATCTGCTCTGTAAGCCCTCCTAGTTATCAACTATATATAATATAGTAAAAGCAAGATTTCAATGATCAGGGACATTTGTGTTTGCCACCAGTGGTTTTCCAATTGCTATAGCAGGGACACGAATCTTTAATGCTCCCATAAGGGACGCACTTGCATTTTGCACAGCATATTTCACAGTCCTTCGTACAGATCTTGGGCTCCGATGCCTTGGAACATCTATGCTTGCACAGAGAAACACAATCTGTATAGAACCCCAGAACATATTAATCTTACAATAATCGATTATATACAATAACACAACAATTTACAACACAAATGCATACCAATATGGGGCCGTGGACTGAATTTTTCATTATTTGTCTGCGGCTGCAGCAAGCATCACACAAAATCACTACAAATATAGAGCCACTATCTCCACAAATACATTAGGAAAACATATACATTGCTCTCATATTCAATGAAACAATAAGAGAAATGTAATCATTATCATATGCAATCATTATCTTGATCATTTGAACGTCCTAAAATGGAATTTGACCTAGTCGCAAAACTTAACTAAGAGAAATACGGTTAACTGTGAGCCCAGTATTATTACCCCGTGGTTCTGTATATCATTCTGGCTGGTGGTAATGGCAACGTCTGCATAAACCTGAACAACTAGCATATTAATTCCTGTTAACAGAAAAAAGGAATTTGTATGATTGAAGGTGTAAAAGAGAGAAAACGTTAAACCTGCACCAGCAGAATTATGATGAGTAATATTGTTGCCATAGAGTAGCTGGTTTTTGCCATGATGGTTGAAACGCTGTTCAATGTGTATGCAGCTTATTAATCAACCATGCTTATATAGCAACATTTCTGCAACTCCTTTGCCCTGTAATCACCTTTTCCAGACATGAATTCCGTACCCACATAAGCAGCAAATTTGTGACGACCTGCCTGCAATTTTTCCTTTAAAAATTACTTACGTTGCGACACACAAAATTTGCCATCAATTCTGTTAACCCCCAAAGCGGCCTGCTTTGCGTGACTCACTACCTATAATCTTTTCTTTAATGGTTGTTACGCAATAATTCGCGCAGAATCGCACTATATTCTCGTCATGGCCATGGAGAGATGGGCGGGTTTTTTTTTCTTTTGAACATGGTAAACGATCTATCATCGAATGCTAACGGATTAAAATTTCTTAATGTGTTTTAAGAGATCATTTGTTTGTTTAGTAATGAGAATGAATATTATTTAATATTTAATATGGTTTATTTTTTAAGCAATATTAAACTTATGTAGTTAAAATATTTATTTTGCTGGATTTATTTTATTTGTTTGTTTAGTAATATGAATGAGATTATTTAATAGAGTTTATTTTAAGCAATAATTTTTTTTGTAAGTTTGGTAGAGCGTAGAATAAGATTCGAACCCAACATCTCTGGTTCGGTAAGACTTCATTCGATTGCCATCACCACCAAGATCTCTAGTTCGGTGAGACTTCATTTCACTGTCATTGTCACTAAAATCTCCCGTTGGGTGAAACTTCATTCCACCACCATCACCACTTAAACTGCCCCACACAGACTATTTTTCTAAACAATATTAAACATATATATTTAAATAATATATTTAAAATATTTACTTTGGTAGACTTATTTCATTTGTTTGTTTAATAATTGTTTAATAATAAGAATGAATATTATTTATTTTTTAAGCAATATTAAACCTATGTATTTAAAATATTTACATAGTTGAACTTATTTAATTTGTTTGTATGGTAATAAAAATGAATATTATTTAATATGGTTTATTTTTTAGGCAATATTAAACATATATATTTAAAATATTTAGCTGGGTGGACTTATTTCATTTGTTTGTTTATTAATAAGAATTAATATTATTTAATATTTAATGTGATTTATTTTTTAAGCAATATCAAACGTGTATTTAAAATATTTATCTGGGTGGACTTATTTCATTTGTTTGTTTAGTAATGAGAATGAATATTATTTAGTATGGTTTATTTTTTAAGCAATATTAAATATGTGTTTAAAATATTTATCTGGGTGGACTTATTTTCTTTGTTTGTTTAGTAATAAGAATGAATATTATTTAATATTTAATATGCTTTATTTTTAAGCAATATCAAACCTATGTATTTAAAATAGGATTTATTTTATGGTTCATGTAAAATTAAAAATGTTTTATTATAAGGAAAAATGGAATACAAATGTTTCAATATAGAAATATATACAAAATTTGTGTTAGTATATTGATATAAATTAAAATCTAATTAATAAATAAAAATGTCTTGTATGAGTAATTTAATTGGTTTTTTTTATTCATACTATCATTTCCAGTCAGATTTAGATTTTTTGTTATTTAAAATGCATTTTGAATCTATAATAGATTCATCACTTGAAGAAAAAAACAACAATAGTGCACTCAAACTTGTGATTTTAAATATCTTTACTGTATTTTGGGCAAAAATGTCTAGAAAATGTGTTAGGCCATGTAGTCTATTAGTTAGATTAAACATAAATTAAATGGCCAGTAAATGTTTATAAACATCAAAATAGTTACCTCATAATAAAACTCATATTGTCAAAATTAAAAATAAATTCATAAAAAACAATTAAATTATAATAAAATATTTTAAATTATTATATATGTATGTGTTAAACCTAATTTATTTATTGAACATCTATATTAAGTGAAGAATGTTAACCTCATAATATAGACCCCACAAAAGTAAGGCACTCCAACATAGTGGACTTATAATAAATCTTGTCACTTCAATTACCTACAATGGATTATAGTGTTCATTATTGATACTATGGAAAATCTTTCAAAAACAACTATGGTTACATTACATACATCATGTTATAACCCTTATGTGTTTTCTAAAATTGTTGTATTGCAGAGGATTTTGGTTCATGAGCTCAAGGAGTATTTGGGACTCTATACCTATGAAAATGGAGAAGAAAGAAAAAGAAGGCAAAGCATAAGAGTCAATGGAATGTGGGCTTTCCTTTTATTTTTATTTCAAATGATTAAATAGTGATTACTTACCGAGAGGGTCTCCGTCCATCCATGAGCAATCTCTTCCTAGAGGAGCCCTGATGGGGTAAGAAGCACGATAGTTAAAGCCAAAACTTGCCCTAAGAAAGCCATGGTCAAAAGGGTGCACTTGATAAATCAACGACTATGATGGATTCTTAGGGGGTCGAGCCTCGTCTCTAAACCCACCCAAGCACCTTGCCAGAGGAAGATAGATGGATCTGCCACCTATCAAGTCAACATGGTGACTACGTCTACATTAAGGACCACTATTGAGTAAGTGTGGTAGGCGAGCATGAAACAATTTGATGCATCAACCTTCTCCCTTGCTTTCCACCAAAGTCGACTTCACCACATGTCTCCTCCACATCACCTATCAACCTGTGTGGAGCCCTATTTGTGTCTACAACATCCAATTACCTTCAGTCATCAAGAGAAACCAAACTCGGGATGCATCTACACCTTCAACTCAATGAGAGACTTGAATCCATATAATGGTAGATTCAGGAGCTCAAGGAAGATAATCATTGATCGTTGATCAACAAGGATCAATGATCCATCAACCAGAGAAGGACCACTAGGGGAGGCTTTGTATATACATGTAGTGGTCATAGAAGGGATGTAGAGAAAGGGAGATTACAGAAGCATTGCAAATAGAGAGAGAGGTTAGAACAGAGTCGAATGCAGATGAGATCAAGTTGCAGCATAAGTGTTAATTTTTCATCAATTTGTTCTATGTTATAACTATCACTTTAGAAATATCCAATAGCATCCAATTTAAAAAATTTTACTTCTTCAATTATCTAGTGACAGTAGAGAAATAATACATAAAATAAAAGAAATGCATAATGAAAGACAACCAAGAGATAAAATACACAAATTTTCATCAATTACCAGGGAAAAACCCACTATGTGGAAAACCCTTGCAAATATTCTTCATATTATATTGTCTTCAAATGTTCAACAAAGAAAGTGTACATCATATAATATCCAATTTCAATATCCAAATAATGTCAATATGCCAAGAAACTATATAAGAGAGAGATGGAGTCAACTGTAGTCAAAGTTGATCGTCCTGAAATTTTCTTAAGTCAATAGTAGTGAATTATTTTCAAAGTTTTGCCCAAATAGAGATAGGACAACATTCAAATGGTCTTCAAAGGAGCTTGATCCTGGAGAACTTTATGTGGCCTTCATAGCATAACAAAATGAGCAAAAAAAAATCAATTTGGTGCATTCAAACCTAGTCAATGTGGAGATGGAGCTTACGGTCAAACTCTGCAATTAGAGCTTCGATCAAGGAGAACAAATTTCCTTGAATTTAGCAACAATATCTGCGGCCTGCTAGAACATAAAATGTTCACCCAAAAATGTAGTTAAAACATGTCAATGATTCCCAAGTCAATGTTAGTCAACATCCTGGAACAACTCTGTAATTTAGCCCAATCAAAAACAACCACCTCTCCTTTGCACATGTGAGAGAAATCTTCCAATTCCAAGTTGTACAAACCAGTAGGAAGAGGAGAGAGAAGATTTGTTATGTGGTGATGAAGTGCCAAATGAGGTTTGAGGTCTCTTGTGTTTATAAGAATCCATGTGGGTGAAAATACAAGACTTTTGGGCTTCATGAGCCTGCATGATAGTGTGGCTGACCTTGACAATTTGTACATGTGTGGAATTTAATTCAAAAACTCATTTCTCTTTGTCCAATTTGAGTGAAATTTAGGTCATTTTTTGACCTCTCGAAAAGGGAACTTCAATGCAATAATTATCCCCATTAAATGAGTTATCCAAAGTGGAATTTGACTCTAGTTTCATAATTTAACACTCCCTCTCAACTAGGGACAATTCCATCTATCAATATTTTTCCATCGATCATCAAGTCATCCTTTCATCATGTACCATCTCTTCTCATCTCATGTTGAACATTATCGAAATTAAAGAAGAATAAATGTTGCAAGGGAGCTCCAACTACCATCCTACCTCTATCACCATAGGGGAGACTCTACTACCACCTGAAATCATCATCATAATCATCGAGGATCCAAGGCTACCACCTGAAACCCAAGAAAATGGGCGAGACCAACCTACCCTAAGCATAGGGACCACACTTTATCCCAAATTCCCTAACAATAGGTGAGATCAATGTAAGGATCACACTCTACCCTATTATAGTTGATCATCCATCTTAACCCTAAAGAGTTAGATGGTAGAACACATGCATCCACCAACTTGGGTGAGATCCAACTTATATAAGGGGTAGGGATCACACTCTATCCCAAGTTCCTCAACCCATTGGTGGAGAGGTTATCCCATAGAGTGGGTAGGACGCTAGCTAGGGAATATTTTGACTAGGGTAGATCCCAAGTCTCAACATCCTATCGGTTAGAGGTATGTCATCCTTAGGAGCGTTGTAGCTCCATCCCTCACCTTAGGAGCTCAACTAGGGGGGAAGAGTGTTTCCCAATGTTCTTGATTAGGTAGGGCCCTTATTTGAAAGGGTCATCTCAAGCAGTTCAAGATGCTCCCTGAAGACCAAGAACATCCATTTTGGCAAGGTTTGGTGAAGATGTCACTTATTTTCTCATCTCTCAAAATGTGAAGAACTCTCACGACTCCTCTCTACACAATGTCTCAGATAAAATGATATTTGATATCTATATTCTTGGAATTCTCGTGGAAAACAAGATTATCTAACAAACAAATCCCACTCTTGTTGTTGCAATAGATAACTATATTGTACAAAACCTACTCCAAAGAGCTTCCTCAACCAAACCGCTTCACAACTCGCCAGGCTATATGCAATATACTCAGACTCGGTAGTGGTAATGGATACAAATTTCTACTTCTTACTCATCCATGATATCATGGCAGATCATGGACTAAAACAACATCTCGAAGTACTCTTCCTGTCGAAAAAATTGCCAACCCAATCTGCATCTGTATACCCATGTAGCCTAATGTCTCCATCAACATATCTCAGTCCAACGTTAATAGTTCCATGTAGCTATCTCAACACATGTTTAGAGATTACCCAATGTGCATGGCGAGGCTCAATCATAAACTAGCTCAAGGTATTAACTGCAAAACATATATCAGGGTGATTATTTACAAGAAACATCAACTCACCAACCAATTTCCTATACTCAGAAGGGTTTTCTAGGTCTAGTCCATCAGCTTCTCCACACAGCTTCTTAAAATTCATCTCCATAGGTGTAGAAAAGGGTTTGCACTCAACAATGTGAGATCTCTATAGAATTTTCATAACATATTTTCCTTATGAAAGGAAAATCTCACCCTACTTTTTCCATACTTCTCTTCCCAGGAAATAATGCATCAAACCATGGTTTTTCATCTCGAATTTGGAAGCCAACTTCCTCTTAAATTCTATAATGAGATGGTTTTCACTACCATGAATAGGTCATCGACATATAATACCAAAATTAAAGGCATGCCTTGGATTGTTTTGAAGTACAAGTTTGGATCAAAATTGCTCCTTTTGAATCCTAACTTTATTAAGTGACTATCAATATGGGAATACCAAACATAGGGGGCTTGCTGCAATCCATAAAAATATTTCTTCAATCAAAATACATGGGTCTTCCTATCATAAACTTCAAATCCTAGAGGTTGTTCTACGTACACTTCTTCTTGCAACAAACCGTGTAAGAAGGCAATATTCACATCCATTTGATGAAAAGTACATCCCTGACTTGCAACAAGGACTACCATCAAACAAATGGTTGTATATTATGCCACCGAAGTAAATATATCATTGTAATATTCTCCCTCTTTTTGAGAAAATCCATGGGATACAAACCTTTCTTTGTATTTTTCGATGCCTCCATAAGTCCCATCCTTAATCTTATAGATCCATTTGGAGGTTACCACAGATCTTCCCTTTGGTCTCAACACAATATCCCATACATCATTTTTCATAATAGACTCATATTATTCAACCATTGCATCCTTCCAGACTTGTTCCTCCATGAATTATTTAAAGGTGCTTGGTTAATCTTAAATCATATTTCTCTTAGCTACAACATTTGCTTGGTACCTACATGGGTTCTTACTTTTCCTGAAAGTTCCACGAGCAACAACATGTTTCTTGACATCTTGTGGAGCATCCTTGAGCCAATTTGATCTTTTCCTTATAGGGGGATCACATGGGGGAGGATCCAAAGGGTCCATAGGCTCAATGGGATCATTGATGATGTCCTTCTTACATTTAGGCATAGAAAGACCTTCTAAAATATCCATATCATCACTCTTGTCTTGAGGAGGAGGAGGCAGAGGGATGTCCCTTCCTTTTCTAAGGGAAACATCTTCATCAAATGTTATATCCTACTAATTTCAACCTTCCTTTGACCAGAAATATATATTATAAATGCTTTAGAATATTTATTATATCTAAAAAACGTGCCTTTCCTACCTGTAGCTTCTAGCTTGTTTCTTATGTCCTTCATCACATAGAAGTATATGGGGAAGCCAAAAATCTTGGGATGACCAATATTGGACTTGACATTTGTGAATACTTCCTCGAGAGTTTTTTGTCCAAAGATTGATTAGGAAACCTGTTTTGAACATATATCGCGTGATTGTTGCTTTAGCCCAAAGGAAGTTTGGCATCTTTTTATCATGAAACATGGCTTGGGCAACTTCTACAATAGACGTGTTGTTTTTCTCACCCATTCCATTTTGCTTAGGAGTGTAGGGCATAATGGTCTCCTTCTTACTTCCTTCGTCGTTTTAGAAGTATTAATTTATTTCAGATGCATTCCCTATTGTTTTCAAGCTTGAAGATCTTTATTTTATTCCCTAGATGATTTTCAACCAAAGCCTTGAACTCCTTGAATATTTTGAATGCCTCATACTTGTGCTTCAAATAGTATATCCATGTCGTCCTTGAGAAATCGTCGATGAAGGTGATGTAGTAAATATGAACCCCAAGTTAATACATGGGAATTGCACCACATATATCCGAATGAATGAGATGAAGGATGTCTTTAATCTTGTTTTCGCAATATGGGAATGGTCTCCTTGTCTTCTTTCCACTATCACATCTAGGGCATACTCCATCATTTTTATCTTGAACAACGAGGATCTCAGAGACCAACTTCTTTAATTTTGGAAGACCATCATAATGCATATGGGCCAGTATTTGGTGCCACAACTTTCTTTGATTATTTTTATTATGGATCATATCTAGGAGATGTCTTCTAGTGATTCTATAGAGTCCTTCAAACCTAGATCCCAATGTGAAGGAATTTCTCATATAAGATTCAGTGGTTCAAGTGAGTACTTTTCCTTTAATGAATTCAACCCTCATTACTTTATCCTCCAAAGAATATATTGAAACCAAATTATTCTTCAATCCTGGCACATATAATACATCATGAAGCAAGACATATTCATTAGAGTTCAAATAAAATTTGACAGAAATAAATCCCTTTACAGGATGAGTGGTATTGTCACTAAGAAGAATGTTCAAATTGGTCTTCCTCTCTACCAAATTAGAGAGAACCTCCTTATATCCAAAAAGGTGGTGAGAGGCCCCACTATCAACCAACCAGTTATCCCAAGAATATATGAAAATTGATTAGTAACATTGCCTTCATACCTGGAGTTCCTTGACCTCTTCGGAGGAAGATAACTATCTTCATGATCATCGGGGAAGTCTCTTCTTACTTCATTCCTTATTCTATCATCTCTTCTTTCATATGACTTGTTTTTGTTGAAGCCACAATTACCGTTGTAGGAACTTGAAGAGTTTATTCTTGGAGGATCTCTCTTTTCTAGACAATCTCGAGAATAGTGACCCTTTATATGACAATTTTAGCACTGAACATCTCTATTTTTCCTTCTTGAATCCTTAGAATTTCAGTTAGATTGAGGATGTCTTCTTGATTTTCATGGATTTCCCTTTCCTTTCTTTGTATTCTTTTTCTTTCCTTGAGCAAAGAAGGAAGTGGGTTCTCCTTCATTTGGTCCTTGAATTCTTCCTATAGCTGTCATCCTTGATTCTTCTTGAGTGATATTTCTAACAAGCTCATCAAGTGATGGAAAGATATTATTGTTACTTATAGTAGTAATTAAGGTTTCCCAAATAGAAGGGAGACCTCTAAGAGTTACAATGACTAATACCCTATCATAAGTAGTTTCCCCAATTCTTTGCAATTAATCTCTAAGACAGGATATCCTTATAATGAATGATTACATAGATTCTCCTTTGGTCATGTTCATGTCTTTGAGTTGGTCTTTCAAAGAGATGATTTCATTCAAATTTTTGACTTCATACATGCTAACTATCTTATCATACATGTCCTTAGACCTTATCAAATTTCCAACATACGCAAGTAAATTATATTGTAAACCATTCACTATAATTTTCTTTGCATTTAACTCACCTTTCTTATGCTTTATTTTGATAGTAGTGAAATAATTTCCTAGACACTCAGGTACTCTTCCATGAATGAAGTCCAAAACATCATTGTTGTCAGCTATGATCTCCAACCTAACTTTCCATGTAACAAATTTAGATGATGCACCCAACTTCTCATGCTCCTTAAAGAAAGATAAAGACATTTTTACCAAAAGATTTTCCCCTTTTCAATTAGCTACTAGAAAATAAATTCTCTTGCTCTATGTCTTTTGGGCTTGTCTTCACCTCATCTTTGATACCATGCTAATTTTTCATCAATTTGTTATATGTTGCAACTATCACCTCAACAATATCCAATAACATATAATTCAACAATTTTACTCCTTCAATTATCTAATGATAGCAGAGATATAATAGATAGAAAAATAAAGCAAATGCACAATGAATGACAACCAAGAGACAAGAGACACAATTTTTTGTCAATGACCAGAGCAAAACCCACTATGGGGAAAACCCTTGCAAATATTTTTCTTATCAAATTGTCTTCAAATGTTTACTAGAGAAAGTATACAACATCCAATATCCAAATAATTTCAATATCCAAGAGAGAGATGGAGTCAAGTGCAATCAAATATGATCTTCCTGAAATCTGCTCAAGTTAACAATAATCAATTATTGTCAAAGTGTGCCCTAACAAGAGATAGGACAATAGTCAAATGGTATTCAAAGGAGCTTGGTCAATAGTCAAATGGTATTCAAAGGAGCTTGGTCTTGGAGTAATTTATGCGGCATTCTTAGCATAACAAAATGAGCCCAACAGATATCAATTTGGTGCAGTCAAACTTGTTCAACGTGGAGATGGATTCTACAGTTAAACCCTTGAATTAGGGATTCAGTCAAGGAGCACAATTTGCCTTGAATTTAGCACCAATATCTGCGGCCTGATAGAACAAAAATGTTTCACCCAAAAACATAGCCAAAACATGTCAATGATGGCCAATTCAATGCTAGTCAACATCCTGCAACAACCTTGTAATTCAGCCCAATCAGAAACAACCTTTTTTCCTTTGCACGTGTGAGAGAAATATTGCACTTCTAATCTATATGAACTAATAGGAATAGGATAAAGAAGATGTGTTGTGTGGTGATGAAGTGCCAAATGAGATTTAAGGTCTCTTGTATTTATATGAATCCATGTGGGTGAAAAGACATGACTTTTGGGCTTCATGAACCTACATGATAATGTAGCTAACCTTGACATTTTGCACATGTGTGGGCTTTAATTCAAAAACTTACTTCTCCTTGTCCTAATAGAGTGAAATTTAGGTCAATTTTGGTCCTTTCGAAAAGAGGAATTCAATGCAATAATTATCTCCATTAAATGAGTTGTCCAAAGTGGAATTTGACCCTAGTTTCATAATTTAATAGGAAGCATGCTTGGAGAAGAGTAGAATGGAAAAATACTTCATGTTTTAAACCTTGGAGGAGAGATTCGAAGAGAGAAAAGAGTGAAAAGGAGTTGAAGTACAAAAGTCATGACTAAAACAACAAAGCCTAATACTAAGCCATATTTTTATTTTTGAAGAAGTTTTTCAAAAGACATAGTTGAGGAAATAGAACTAGCACTAGACAAAGTTGGGAGATAGAGTTTATAGTATTGGGAATGAACTCTAGAACCCCGTAAGTATTTAGAAAATTCATTCCCAAAGGCTCTAGGGACTAGGGCACCAAGGATCTGTTAATTGTTCTAACAAAGGTTGTTTATTAACGAAACCCCATAATGGAAATCTCGAAACGATGGAATCTCGTAACTCATTAGAAATCAATTTCAAAAAGTGTTGGGGAATAGGGGACCAAGGATCCATCAATTTTTAGGGAAGGGGTTGTTTATTGAAAAAAGCCTGTAACATAAATCTGGATCGAAAACCGGAAAGGGTAGATCTCATGAGATATTTTAAAAAGGAGTTGGGCACCAAGGATCCATCAGTAGATAGAAGGTTTTTTTGTTACCTATGACCAGTTGTTAATGGAATCCCATTATAGAGACTTGACCCAGGAGGTAAAAAATACTAGAAATATCAGAATCCCGTAGCCATTTCTAATTGAATTTCAAAAATAACATGGGATCAAGGGGCATTAAGAGAGGGCGACCAAAGAAACTTTTCATTCTTGAGATTTGTTAAATGAAAGACTATTTTTCAACCATTTCCCATGTAATTCCTCCACGATGCTAAGGCCTCTCTACTCTAATTTTTACAAGGATTTTGATCCCGATGGGTGGAAGGAAGCACCCACAAGAAGATCCAACTCCAAAAAGGGTCGATTTAAATAATTAGAGCAGAAAATGACAAGTAAAATGAAAATAAATTATGGAAGGAATATAAAGGTAGGAGTGTGGCTAGTTCATAAACACACCATGAATCCAAATAGTAGATCCTAGGTTTGCCTCAGAAGATCAATAAAGTCGACAATGGAGATATTTTGTTATGCCAATAATGATAGACTCGTGTCATTTCTAGAATTTTGTTAATATTTCATTTTCAGGAAAGGAATCGAGTATGTTATCTAATAATTAGGACATCTAGGCTAGTCACATGCTCAGAAAGTTGCGTACTCAGACCATTGTAGCATTCCATATATTCTTGTAAATGTTCTTGTCTTGTCTCTCCCTATAAAAGGGATGAATATATCATTAGATAGGGTTCAATTTTCTACCTAAGAGGCTGTAGTTTTTCTACAAGTTTTTCAAGTTCTAGAGCTTATTAGATCTATGTTGTTCTTGAATATTAATGGAGAAGTTTTTGGCGATTCCAAGCACTGAGGTGTGTAGTATGTAATTCCTTCCATGTTTATTATTTCATATGTGTTTCTTTCCTCTCAGAAATTGTGTAATTGTAGTGGTTGGATTCAATATTAAAAAACATATCATTGGATTCAATATTAAAAAACATATTTACCTGTGTTAAGTTATGATAAATGGTCCCTATAATGTGTGGGATTAAAGGACATAAAAGATAGTCCATGGTTTCTAAATCTCATTTCCTTTATCTTGTTCATGATTCTACTGGAATTTGGTGCACTGGATTATGTGTCTGTCCAACCCTCTACACTCGATTTATCTCCTTTTATTTCCTCTTTCACCTATATGACAACGACCAATGAAATTGCACTCTCTTTATGTCAGCCACCATAACTAGACATTCAATCTTGGAAATGACATATTGTTTAGGTGTATATTGAATTTTCCTCTGAGTAGGGTGATTGGACTAGATTTGATAAGTTTGTATCTAATTATTGTGCAGAATGAATAGATCCTTAAGATAGACTAAGATATCCTAGGAACAAACCCTTCTCCTCAACTCAGGGATTATGTCTAGGAGCGACAACATCTTTTGGCATTATTTCTGGGGAATGAATCATAATATATTTCCATAGGTATAAATTTATGCATTCCTTTTTCCGGTGAGGAAAGGAAGTGTGGGTTGATATCTCTCACCTAAAGGGGTTTTCAAAATGGCTCTTCATGCATCATTGGTCAACAATTCCCCCCACCAAATTTTTCTTATGTTGCTGGTTATCATCATCATGTTCCTTCATTTCGAGAATGGTATACCTATTTTCCTACATTAAATGGAAGCACAAATGAAATCCCAACCCATTGCCTTAAGGACTTTCTTGAATGCATGGAGCAATAGGTTATTATTCATAAAGATGTGAAAATGAAGTTGTTCATGTATTCTTTGGATAAAGACGTTAGTGCTTTGTACAAAATCCTACCTCATTATAGCATATATTCTTTGAAGAGCTTTCACATATCATATAATTATTTTTGAAAACATTTATATCCACCATATTCATTGTTTGAATATTGCTGTGAACTTTTTTAAGTTGAAAATCTTTTAAGACTGATGATGTTGTTGAATATGTTTTTGGTTACAGAGGTACCCACAAAAAAACTTTGGAAGCTGGGATTTCTCCCTGCCAGCTTCAGAGAGGTATCTCTCTTTATAATTTATCTTTGTTTGAATGAATATATTAGGTTAGTTATCAATTTCAGATTTGGTTTTTTGTGTTGTAGGGTTGAGATAGTGGAAATTAGGCCATTGGGCAATGGAGTCACAGGTTTAGATTGATCAAATGCAGAGTTTACAGGCTAAACTTATAGGGCAGGGTAGGCAAGTTCATTGGATCCTTTAAGATCTATGGCATGGAGGAGAAGAAAAAGATTCAAAAATCCAATTAAAAGAAGAGAAATTAAGAATTATGTTTTTAATTTTTAGTAGAAAACATAGAAATTATTCAAAGCCAAAATCAAAGTGTACATCAAAACAAATTATGTTCTTCAACTTTCTATTGAATAATTCATATCTTAGGAATAACATATGTATAACAGAGAGTAAACAAATTAACAAGGAGAAATTCACTTCACCAATGAAAATGACACAAGAATCCTGTAATAAAAATATGATCAATGGCTACTTGTGAGCAACTTTACAATACTAGTCTTGTTCTTCAAACAAATATCAACCCCTATTACTTCAAATTATGAAGTATTTATAAAAATTATTACAAAAAACTTTGAGTGGAAAATATCTAGAATTAATTACAAAAAATATCTTCAAACTTATTACAAAAATAGAACCAAAATCTAGGAAATCTGAAACTATTGAAGTTTCTGGCACTATTGTCAAGGATAGTTATTGATGATTGGACCTCAAAAAATAGCAGCAGGTTGTTGATGACTGGACCTGAAAAATAGAAGCAAGTTGTTGATGTCCTTCTAGAGATCTGATGACTGATTGTGCATTCCCTTGTTCATCATCTTTTGAATACTTTGTTTTGTCACAAAATATTTGGATTTAAATAATATATTTAAATTAATATTTCCAAATATTTAAATGAAATTTATAATTCAAAATTCAAAGTATTCATTAGAATGATTTATAAATCCATCATGTTTTTAAATCCATGTAATGTATCAAAAATCCATGGCTTGTTTTTTCTAAATCCATGAACTATTTTCTAAGTCCATGTACTATTTCTCCTTTTACGTTGCCCTGTAAATTTCCTTTTACTCCTATAAATCTTTGGATGGATTTCCAAAACCATGTGTGGTTTCACACTGTAAATCAATTTCACCATATACTTGTAAATTATTTTTTACATATTAAGTCGTTTTACTTATCCTCCTATTCATAAAAATCATTTACATGAATCTTATAAACATATGATCTCCTCCTTTTATTTTCTCTCATAAGAATTTATTTTCTTGCAACCGTGAATTTCATTTTACGTGTAGCTGTAAAATCATTTTACTCCTTATCTTTCCATCCGTGAATTCCTTTAAAATCTCATTTCACCTCATCTCTTTCACTCATCTTCCCCTCGGCATAACATTTATTTCATAATAATATGAAATCCCATTCCCGCCACATTTTATAAAAGTCAAAACGATATAATTAATGGTTTTCAAAGAGGTGGCTAGTAAGAGGTTTTTAGAAGGGGGTTCCAAATAAAGGGAAACTTGACACCTATAAAACCTGAACCTGGTAAAAGTGAAAACCACTTTTCGGACCATCTTCGCCCTCTTTGTTTAAATGTCGGATGGGTTTTATTTTACTTATTTTACATCAAGCTCATTGTTGTTCCTCACTTATTCTCTCATGAATTTGTTTTCTTGCAGCCGTGACTTTCAATGGGTTGGGGGTCGAAATCTTTTGATAACCCTTGATTTTAATTTGCACATATATGGAGGCTTTTAACATTGGGGAAAATTAGAAAAAGTGTGGGGTGGGTAATAGGATTGACTTTTGGATTTCGGCGAATTATGATAAATTTGTTTTCATGTTTTAGAGTTTTAATTTATTTATTATTTTCTTTTAATTAGTTTTAATAATTCAAAATAAATAATTTCTCACTTAGGTTTTTCTCTTTGCTTTCTGGTGCATGGTGCAGACTTCAACTTGCTTTTTCTTTTGATCCGAATTTCAGCTTGAAGCACCAGAAACATCATTATGTTTGAAGCACTAGATACATCATTGGAAAACTCATTTTGAATACTTACTAATGGGAATCCCTGCAACATGATATGATCCCAACATTTTTATGCAACAATATCCTTAAACTTCATACTTTGCACCCTCTTGGAAATAATTTGCAGGATGAAATATTATTTACCACATCTCAAATATAATATTGATTTGAGGCTTTTGCGAACTATATTTTGTATGGTGTTATCTTCCGGAGTCATAGCATTCATGTTTTTGGAATCAACATTTCAAACCATCCTTTGTGGTTCATCATCAGGATAGATCCATGAGTGAATAAGTCAGAACTCAATATCCTTAATAAATAAAGGTGAGGGTTGGGATGGGAATGAATGGCAACCAACAAGTTTGATAATGATTTAATTCAATTTTAGTTTTAATTTTTAATTTTGTTAATGAATTTTTAGTTTTAGTTTTTAATTTAATATCTAGTTTTCTTTTAAAGATATATATTTTTTTTTTTTAATTTGAATGATTAAAAGTAAATAATAAATAATATCTAACCTATTTTTTTCTACATAATTAACTATTTTTTTGTTAATTTCAAGATTAAAATGAATTTAATATTTAAGTTGAATAAAATTTTTAATCTTTAATTTTGTTTGAATCAAATTGAGAAAAACAATTTTTATTTTTATTAAAATTAATCGCTAAAAATATTTTGTTGATGATGTTACAAAGTCTTAATTCTTATAAACTTTATTATATCATTATTAATTATTATTAATTAATTTATAAAGTTTTAAAATTAGAATTGAATATAATGATTGAGATTAAATTAAACTAAAGTTTTAGTTAAAATTAAAATAAATTAAAATTGAAATTATAAAATTATTCATTCTTGATTTTTTCTTTTATTAAAATATTTTAATAAATTTTAGGGTTGGTATACTTATAAGGAAGACCATGGAGGCCAAATCTAGCGAGGAGAAGGTGGAACCAGAGGTTAGAGTAGGAATCCAATTATCACTTATTTTCCAACCATCATCGCAGTTAAGGTTGTTAGGGTGTTTTCCTATTTTGATAGCTTCTCTAAATTTCCTATGGTGATAATGATCAATTTTGGCCACAACGCAAGAGTTTGCAATACAAATATGATGATTGTTTTTACTAGAGTGCTTGGCCAAAGCTAGGTTTTTGGAATGATTATGCTTAATGTCAGCGAACTTGAATCCTAGTTAAGATTGATCGACCAGTCTCACCAATATAGGCTTTGCCACAAGAACAAGGAACCAAATAAACCCCTTTGTGGCATTTAGGATCAATAGGATCTTTTACCGATTTTAGGCATCTGCTAATGGTGTTCATAGGTTTGAAGGTGGTTTTTATATTGTTCTTCTTTAAAATATAAGAAATTTTATCAGTGGTGCCCAATATATAGGGGAGGTGGACCTTACCAGCATAATCATCCATTGGTTGTTTGTTTTTAGGATTCTCTGCCTTCTTGAAATATTTGATTCCTTGGTGTCTTCTATATCCATTCTTTTCAAAAACATCCATGAGATGGTTCTTCTCGTGTTCAAAATGATCATGATCTGAAATGCGAACAACCCTGGTTGCTAGAGTGTTGAGAACCCCCATTTTTTGAGCAGGATGATGGTGAGAGTTGGCATGAAGGTAATGTTGAGAATGCAACAAGATGATGGAGCTTCGTGGAAAGAAGTCACCTTCATTAAGTGGGCCCGCATGCTATTTTTGGAGAAAAGTCTATTTTCAGACATATGGATCATGGTCTATGAGTTGCAGGATGCTATTTGTGGATGATTGGTCATGTTGGTAAAAATAGATGGACTTCTATTTTTAGACATATGGGCGAAGTCTATTTTTAGATTGTCAGGCTAAAAATAGAACAGTCAAATATTATTAGCTCATAATAATATTTGGACTATAAACATTATCTTATCCTCTTGGAGCGCTTCAGTTCTAGCTATAGATGTGGCACATGCAGCTGTCAGAAGGAAATACGCTTTTCTAATGGGTCAGTTGAGATATTGCATGATGGACTTTAGTTAGAACTCATGTGCTTGAGTTTGGTGGAGTTGATTGAGGAGTTGATGGAGTTGTGTTCAGTTTGACTTGGTTGAACCAATTGTATTTAGTTTAACTACAAATACACTAGTGATAAGTGATGTGAATTAATTGTTCATTAATTCACTAATTATTAACTCATAAAGAAACTAAAGATTCAAGAATACATCAGTTAACTCAGTGCATGGACAGTTCAATGGAGACAGGTGTTAGAGGTTGAGATTGCTATCAATTGTGACTGTAGTTGTGCATGAGATTTGCACAATCAATGGATTGAGTATTGCCAATGAGGATTGTGTGGTTCAGCCAAGGAAAATACGAGTTTGGATCAGCCATTCTCATCTATTCTCATGCAGGATTGCGCAGTGGAGGTAGGCAAGCAGTGGAGGAGATTTGAACCTGTGATTGATTCAAATCTGAGCTAGTTTTGTGTGTAACAGGTGGAGATAGTACTAAGTACTTGTGAGGAGTATTGTACTATGTATTGTTACATGTTATCAGTCATTATAATATATAGATAGTGTGGGGTTTTCAGGTGTATGCTTTCCCTGGATTACATACTGTGTTAATGTGCACATGCGATTGATGTTTCATTGTTTTTAATTCCACAAAATTGATGATCAACATAGAGGAGGTTATGTATTATGCATGCATTCCATAATAGTGTATAATCAGGATAATCTTTGTGATTAAGTGTCATATTATTCAAAATTTCTATATGGTATCAGAGCAGGTTGATCATCATATCTATTATTCAGAAAGTGGTTACATTTTATTTCTTCAGGCAGAGTCTGTAATCAGGCCAGGTAGCCTCTAGATTCATCGTTCCTTTGGAAGGTGAAATACCCGGTAAAAGCCCATAAAGTCAATCTCTGTACGAGAAATACTTTGTTATCACAAATTTTAGATCAGAAGCGGTTGAGTTTTGAGCTGGTGGAATTCGAATTTGCAGCAATGTTTTCTTGGTGTCAAAGTTGAAATGTCTTTCAACGTATTGCGATTGGAGTATTCTCTTGAGGGAAGCTCGAATTATATTGCATGGAAAGACAAGATGGAGGCAGTGTTAGATGACAATGGGCTGAAGGAGTTCATAGAGGCTGAGGTCCCAAAGCCTACTGATGTTGCTCACGTTGAGGTTTGGTAAAAGAAGACAACAAAGTGTCGAAGGATTCTGTTGGAGGGTGTGAAAGATCACATTGTGTCCAACCTGCATGGAAAGGCTTCCCAATACTTGATGTGGAAAGTGTTACACTAAAATTTGTCACCATGACTATTTGCAGTCAGTATGGCTCCATCAATAACCATACGGTCCTCCTTGGCAAGTCTTATACCTCTGCTCCTCATGTCAAACTCCAAAAAGCGAGAAAGCCTTTAAAAAATCAATATAACTCCGGTTCCGCACTTTCTCTTACTTTTACTTGCGTGCCCGCACCTCAAGTACATAATACCTACATACTTGTACGCTCTGTCTATAAAGGGGTGGGTGCATACCCCTGAAAAAGTCAAAAGGCGCAAGTTTTACTTCAAAAAACTTACTTGCGGTCAATTCTAGAGCATTCTAGAAGATGGTTTGACGTGGATTGAGCGCCTCCAGATGGTTCATGCATCCCAATGAAAGAGGAACTTATCCCATGAAGAGGGGAGCTATCTCTTTGAAAGAGGGGCTTATCCCATTGATGGTGGACCTGTTTAAATTCCTCCAAAGCATTATAAATACAGGCATTGGGCCAAAGGCAAGAGGGGTTGAAAGCTGAACATTCCTAAGGGTAGATGCTGCTGAAATTAGGACTCCCTTATAGAGCTTGAGAGGAGAGATCACATTCCTTTCTTAGCTTCATTTGGAAGTGGGTGAGCTGATCAAAGTAGAGGAGAACTCTTGCTGGACCCTGAGAGGGACCTGCAGAACACCAAGGCGTTGGTTGTAAGGTTTCTTTTGTTTCCAATTAATACAATTAAGTTCATTTTTCTCAACAAGTTGTTATATATAATTTGTTTCATAAACTCCTTGGTCTTTATGATGAATATGTCTTATTATATGAGTTATTCAGGTGCTATGTAATCGTTTGCTTGTTTGTGTATGCAGGCTTCAAGGAGAAGAGCTCATCTGGATCGAAGAGGCTTGGCCACTACAAACATCGTTGGACTAAAGGTAAGCCTTAAACACCTAGTTGCTTTTATTTTAAATGCATATTTAGGGAAAGATAGTGCTTGATTGTTTTGTTTGTCACTAGAAACACCTTAGTTTCTAGGGAGGTCGGTTTTGTCCCCAAAATTGACTCTTTCCACATGACAAAATGGTGACTCCATTGGGGATCCATGGATTTGATTGATTTCTCTTTTGATTGATACTTTGATTTGAGAAATGTTGATTTCTTTCTAGTTTTTGACTGATTGACTGTGAATTTGGGTAGAATAGATTAGGATTGAGTTAGTTTTTTATTTTTATTGATTTTGAGAGAAGTACGCACCCTCTGAGTTAAGCGCAGTGCGTACCTGTATGGACTTCTGCTTTGCACACAGAGCGGGGATGCACCTGTGCAAACGGGCTGCCTGCGTACCCTGTCAAAAGTTTAGAAAATTTCAATTTTTTCCTTTTTTACCTATTAGATCTTGTTTATAGCTTATTTATTGCTGCCCAGATCCACTGGTTACCTGTCAGAAGTTTTCATCTAGGCTTGTTTCATTAGCATCGAGGGTTTTAGTGAAGTTCATAGAAATTCTAAGCCCTAGGTTTGATTTTTGTATTGGTCTTGTAGTGACTCTGGATTTAGAAGTTGTAAAAACCTTGGATATCCCTGGTCTTTTCAGTCTTCTTAGGAGTCATACCATTCGTAAAATCCACCTTTGTTTGAGAAACCTACCGTTTTGTTGTCTCTTTGCGGAATTTCGAGAAGGCTTGTTTGTTAAGCTGTGAATTTCATTCTTAAGAAAAAGAACAAGAGCTTTTTATTTTTGTTTTTGACTAATTTATGATTCTACATGAATTAGTCCTTGGTTGAATCATAACTGAGTAACACAACCTGGAATTATATTTTGTAGGCTTTTACCTCATTGGATTTGCTTTTAGGTAAATTTCTCTTAGATTTTCATAGATCTTAAAATTGATATTTGTTAAGTAGTTTTACATGCTTTGTTAAAATAGGAAAAATACAAAATCTCTTTTGAAGAAAGTTTGTTTTAGTAGCGTTTGAAGTCTTTGAAAAGAGAAAGGAGGTTTTCGTGAAATAATTAGTGGTCTTGTGTTGTGTGCTTTGGAAAAGATAAAGAGATTTTTTCTTTGATTTTCATTGCTAAGAAAATTGTCTTTATAAATTTTGCATTCTCCAACTATCTTAGCTAGGGAATTCATTGAAAAGGAAAGATTATTTTTTCATCCTAGGTGCATCTTTTTAGTGAATTTGAGTCGAGTCTACACATCATAAGTTTCATCTCCGCTACCTTTTGTCCTAAAGAAAAGTCATAAAAATAACGCTTAAAGTAAAATTAACTTAGTAACTTTTTATTTACTAGGGCTCTGATACACCACCATAGATCAGGCTAGTGTCTTGGAGTAGGAGAGTAATTAACTCTCCAAGACAGTAAAAACAAACAAGTAGCTTATCTTGCGGTAGGATAAATCCAATTGTTACATTTATGCTCTGGGAAAGCTCCTCTTAAAGGAGAAGCACGAGATCGTGTCCGAACCAGTGAGGGGATCAATCCTCCTTCATTGGGAACGACGCCAGATATGCACGTACTACAAACGGTAAACCTCAGATTAACCATTGTCGAGGAGCCTGGGGTCACTTGTCCGTAAACCTTGGATTATTGTCAAGGAGCCAGCAAGGGGATTGAGCTTGTTACTCTGCCCTTGCGTGCGTATCGGATCGTAGACTGTTCCCCCAGGTATATTTGTTGTTGTTGGTGACCTTAGTGACTATTATCTTTAGGATTCTTCCTAAGGTGACGGTGGAGGGATGATCCCATTGTACCTAGAGCAGACGTCGGCTAGACTCACTTGGATTTTCTGGGGGTTCACTTCACTCGAGACAGTTAAAGTGGAGGAACTTGGTCCAGTCTATTCATTAAGCAGGTTGCCGGGGTAACTGTTCCACCTGCCATTTCTGTACTGAATTCTGCGATGTTGGATTTCATCACCAACTAGTGTTTTCGGTCCCGAAAGTTACTGTTTGTGTGTGGTTTGACTCCTAGATTTGATAGTGCGTGTTAATTTGTTTGTTTTTACTTTTAGAGACCATAGGTGTGAATTGTTAATTTTAGTTTTAAATTGTTAATAAAATTCACTGAAGTTGGATATAATGGCATATGTTCTGGAATTCACCAACCTAGGAACCCCTCTTAATGAGGATCCTAGTACTTTTCCTTTCTTTGGAAATGTTGGTCCTCCTTATGTGGCTACTTTGTCATTACCTGAATTTACAATAGGATCACCGATATGGTTATTTTCAACTTCGTTGGCCCCAAATACTCCAATTGTTCCACCTCAACCGAATGCTTCACCTCAACAGAGTTCACCATCTCAACATCACCAACCTTCTGTTGACCCTTTACCTTCTTCACCTAATTTTTCTTCCTCCATTTCTTCCTCTTCGCTTGGTAAAAGCCTCGATGCTAGTAACCAGGTGGCTAAGAAGAAGAAGAAATGGAATAAGAAGAAGAAGAAGAAGAAGCAAGATAAGAAAGAAGTCAACCAACCAGCTATGGCTGTAAGTGTTAGTTGTGTTGAGGAAAACTCCAACATGCATCGTAAACCCAAATACCCTTGCAGGCTTTGTAAGGGTGACCACTGCCTTATCAATTGTCCCGGTATTCTAAAGGTCCTGGAAGTATGGTCAGAAAAATCTCATCAACTTTCTATTGATCCATCAACCAGTGATAGTTAGGTTCCTGGGAAAAAGGGTAAAGTTAGGTTTCCTTGTAAGTTATGCAAAGGGAGTCATCAAACTCACATTTGCCCTCACATGGATGAAGCCTCAAAATTGTTGGAAAACCTTACTGTTCCACAGCAAGAATTTCCAACTGGTTACCGTAAACTTTCTCCCAACCTACCGTCAACTGACGAAGTGATTGATCTAATTTCAAGTACAGTCGATCACACTCTTCCATTGGGGAGTGAAACTCATGTCACTCAGGTTGATGATCCATTAGTTGATCAAGTGGTCGATTCAATTTCACATTCGGTCGATCCCACTTTCCCTTTAGAGAGTGAACTTCATATCGCTCAGGTTCTTTTTGTTACATCAGATTCTTCTATGACGGGGTCATTTCACCTGTTTCTATGGAACCTCCTCCAAGTACTGAGGTCTTTTCCTTCGATTAGAATAGACTGACAAAACCTCGTCTTCCTTCCTCCATCCCTTTCCAAATCATTGTCAAGGCTGGTGGTAGGGACATACGCTGCACACAGGTAGATGAAGGTGCTTCTGTTAGTATTTTATCCTCAACTGCTTGGAAAGCTTTGGGTTCCCCTCCGCTTGTGCCTATTACACAGAATCTGAAAGCTTTTAACATAACCATTAGTGAACCTTTAGGGATCCTTCCTAAGTTTTCTATTACCTTGGAAGGTAAAGCTATCTGTATTGATCTTATGGTAGTTCAAGGTCCCTTGGATTTTAATTTACGCCTTGGGCGAGACTATGTTTATGCAATGAAAGCTGTCGTATCGACACTCTTTCGTGTGATGTCTTTCCCTCACAATGGAAATATTGTGACTATAGACCAGCTTTCGTTCCCTATTCTTGTTTCAACTACCAATAATATGACACCCCTAAATGTTCCTGATTCTAAAGTGGTATCTACCCCACCACGGGTTAATTATGTGGCAACTGGTCCCATGTCTTCAGTTACCGATGTACGTGAGCTTCACACTATTTGCTCATCTTCCTTTGATTTAGATCTGGTAATTGACATGGAAAACTCTATGGGATTATTTGAACCCGATGTTCTTATCCCTTTTGAGTCCCTTGACATGTGTTCCTTCCAGAGAACTATTCTTCCTTCTGATGAAGACCTCTTGGAACCCATGATCAAGGTGTGTCAATTGACATGTCTTTCTTCCAGTTGGAAGCCATGATCAGTGAGAAACGAGGATAGTTTGTTCCTCTCTCAAACTTGTTAAAAAATGAAATTGGATGGTTTCGAGGAAAGTTCCTGTTACTGAGTCAACCTCGTTAAAAAATGAATCAGGTTCGAGGATAGTTCCTTGTCTTGTGTCAACCTCGTTAAAAAATGAAACAAGGATAGGTTATATAAGTAGAAGCGAGGATAGTTTGTTTCCATCTCAACCTCATTTAAAAAATGAAACAAGGGCGAGGATAGTTTTTTCCTGTATCAACCTCGTTAAAAAATGAAATAGGATGTGGTGAGGAAAGTTCCTTTTACTGTGTCAACCTCGTTAAAAAATGAATCAGTGTGCGAGGATAGTTTGTTCCCGTCTCAACCTCGTTAAAAAATGAAACAAGGGCGAGGATAGTTTTTTCATGTATCAACCTCATTAAAAAATGAAATAGGGCGTGGTGAGGAAAGTTCCTTTTACTGTGTCAACCTCGTTAAAAAATGAATCAGTTAGTTGAGGATAGGTCCTGTTACTGAGTCAACCTCGTTAAAAAATGAATCAGGTATGAGGACAGTTCTTTTCTTGTGTCAACCTCCTTAAAAAATGAAACAACTCCCTTTTCAAGTTAAATCTTGAAAGTAAACCTTCATTCCATCCACCTGGTTGAATGCAATGAAGCTTGGGGGCATGTACCTCGCTTTGCATCATTATGTTGGGGGCATGCAAACTTCTGGAGCATAGTTCCTTGTCTTGTGTCAAGCTCGTTAAAAAATGAAACAAGGAGTCTTGAGCATAGTTCCTTGTCTTGTGTCAAGCTCTTTAAAAAATGAAACAAGGGTAGGTTATATAGGTAGATTGTAGAGAGTAGACTCGAGCTTGCGTAAACATGAAACCGAATCTGAGCATAGTTCTTTTCCTGTGTCAAGCTCATTAAAAAATGAAACAAATCCTCCTCTAATTGAGTCGAGAGTTTGACTAGATCTCATAAATGTTAAGTTGTATATTTAGGTTAGTTATTTCAATTTTTTGCATAATTTTCTTACAGTTTTAGGTCGAGTCTTTCAAATGATCTCGTAACTGAACCTTCATTTCATCCAAATGGTTGAATGAAATGAAGCTGGGGGGCATGCACTCTAGCAGTTATGCTTAGGGGGCATCAAGCACAGTTTTCTCTCTGTTTCAAGCTTGTGGAAAAATGAAACTACTTTGAAGCATAATTTTTCTATGTTTCAAGCTTTTGTAAAAATGAAACCTATCTCGAGTCAATTTCAGTTATTTTCAAGACTCGTTAAACTCATGAAAATCCCGAGATTATTTTGCTATCTTTCATTCTCGTAAAACAAATGAAAATGCCGAGTTCTTTCCATCTTTTCCTACTCGTAAATTAAATTGAAAGTCGGCCATATGAGTACATTTTTAGCATTTTTTCGAACTCATTAAAACCTACGAAAAAATGAAAACCATGAGTACATTTTTATCATTTTTTCAAACTCGTTAAAACTTACGAAAAAGTGAAACCTTAGAGTCATCTTTAAGCCCTTTTCTAACTCCTAAAACATGAAAAGATTGCCGAGCGTTTCTTTTACACTTGTTAAAACGGAATTAAAAGATGGTATACTTACATCTCTTTTCCGACCGTAAAAAACATGAAAAGATTGCCGAATTTTTGTCGTTTCAAATTCAATATTGGTTATAAAACGACGTGTCGTTGATCGCTTTTTTACTTTTTTGGGTCAGTGACACTAATAACGAAAAGTACTCCTTGGTCGTAAAGATCAAGCAGTTCTCTCAAGTATTATTTTATACTTTTTCGGGCTTGGGAGACACAAATTTATGAAAAAGGTCAACCCTGGAGTCTTCTTAAGTTTTTCAGACTCTCTGAAATTGGAAAACACCGAGTTTCTCCTATACTGGACTTGTTAAAATTTCACAGTAAAGGACCTGTTCAATTACAAACAGGAACGAACCACTCCTTCTTAGGGTTCAAATCTAAACTAAGTTGGACTCATCTGAAGGATGAGCTTATAATCAAGAAAGTGTTATCCTCCTCAAGCTTGTAAAAAATAAAGAGGTACTTACCAGATATGGTGGGGGAAAAGAGAGGAAAATGAGCCTATTTGTTATACTTTGTCTCGGAAAAACCTTATCACCACTCTTGAACACGACACTTTTCATTCACCTGGGTTGGGAAATCCTTTGCCTAATAGTTGATCAAACCACATTGAAAGTCTTCAGCCGGTTTCCGGGTATTAACTTTGGGACCATTGCCACCAAACCATCTGTAGTGTCGTTATGTGTTCAAGAGGAGTCTTGCAAATAAACCATTCATTTGCAAAATATCTGTCATCCATCTTGACCATCCCTGAGTCAGTCCTTGCAACTAAATTTCTTTAACTTGATCTATGATTTCGTGTTGTGGGCTTGCCTACGACGGATCACTTTCTATCGACATTAGCACATTATCTAGAAAGATGATCTAGGAATCATCAGTACCTTGAAATCTGCATGCCTCAATGGCAGGTTTCTCGCCTTTGACGACAGGTTACATCAATGACCTTCAATCAAGGGATTTTGTGACATGTTCGACATCAGCACATTCATTCACATCTCATGGATTGTACTGGGTACTTTGAGAACCATTGACATCACTGGTGGTTTCTCTCACACTTGTTAATAGTTTACATCATTGACTGGTAATCAAGTGGTTTCTACCATGTTCGACATCAACTCATTTATTCACATGGATAGAATCGTACTATTTCGGGAAGCAGAAATGAAGACCCTAGATCTAGTTTCCGCCATCCAGGCTGCGAGGAGTTTTGTATTCATTATACAGTAGACTAATTATAAATAGATGGCTGCATCCATACTGTGTCTACATGTGTCTATGATTATGATGTATTGCGAAATCATTCCTATATCAGAGCAGTAGTTAGTTTGTTAGTTAAGTTTTTGATCTGAGTATGGGAATGCCTACCTCAGCGATGTTATGATCTCATATATGTATTTTGTGTTGAATATTTGCAAGTTCCGACTGGGCTCTCCACAAGATAATCCTCGAAATGATAAAGTGCTTCACCCTTCCTAGATGATATAAAACCCTAATCTACTACAGACCTCACACTTTAGGGGGCAATCTGTTACACTAAAATTTGTCACCATGACTGTTTGCAGTCAGTATGGCTCCATCAATAACCATATTGTCCTCCTTGGCAAGTCTTATACCTTTGCTCCTCATGTCAAACTCCAAAAAAGAGAGAAAGCCTTTAAAAAATCAATATAACTCTGGTTTCACACATTCTCTTACTTTTACCTGCGTGCCCGCACCTCAAGTACATAATACCTGCGTACTTGTATGCTCTGTCTGTAAAGGGGTGGGTGCGTACCCCTGTAAAAGTCAAAAGGCGCAAGTTTTACTTCAAAAAACTTACTTGCGGTCGATTCTAGATCATTTTAGAAGATGGTTTGACGTGGATTGAGCGCCTCCAGATGGTTCACACATCCCAATGAAAGAGGAACTTATCCCATGAAGAGGGGAGCTATCCCTTTGAAAGAGGGGCTTATCCCATTGATGGTGGACCTGTTTAACTTCCTCCAAAGCATTATAAATACAGGCATTGGGCCAGAAGCAAGAGGGGTTGAAAGTTGAACATTCCTAAGGGTAGATGGTGCTGAAATTAGGACTCCCTTATAGAGCTTGAGAGGAGAGATCACATTCCTTTATTAGCTTCATTTGGAAGTGGGTGAGCTGATCAAAGTAGAGGAGAACTCTTGCTGGACCCTGGGAGGGACCTGCACAACACCAAGGCGTTGGTTGTAAGGTTCATTTTGTTTCCAATTAATACAATTAAGTTCATTTTTCTCAACAAGTTGTTATATATAATTTGTTTCATAAACTCCTTGGTCTTTATGATGAATATGTTTTATTATATGAGTTATTCAGGTGCTATGTAATCGTTTTCTTGTTTGTGTATGCAGGCTTCAAGGAGAGGAGCTCATCTGGATCGAAGAGGCTTGGCCACTACAAACAGCGTTGGACTAAAGGTAAGCCTTAAACACCTGGTTGCTTTTATTTTAAATTCATATTTAGGGAAATATAGTGCTTGATTGTTTTGTTTGTCACTAGAAACGCCTTAGTTTCTAGGGAGGTCGGTTTTGTCCGCAAAATTGACTCTTTCCGCATGACAGAAAGCGTTGAAAGATCTATTCCAAAGCAAGAGCGACTAGAGAAAGTTGGCACTCAAGGATAAACTCAGAAACATTAAGTATGAGAAAGGAGACAGTATGCCCAAGTATCTCACGAAGTTCACTCAATGTCGGGATGAGCTGGGAAGTGTGGGGGTAACTGTCGAGGATGAGGACTTGGTGAGCTTGGCTCTTCTCAGTCTTCCAAAGAGTTGACATTCCTATCAGGACTCTGTCAATGGTTGAGAGAAATTGCCAGGATGGGAGGACTTTGGTCAGATCTTGTGCAGGAGGAGATCAGGCAGAATACCAGGGATGGATCTTCATCAAAGGTAACTGATGAAGAAAATTGCGCTTTGGCTACCAAATAAAAGAAGGGGAAGAACAAGAAAGATTCTCATTCCATTGTGAAAGGCAAGAAGCAAGACATGTCCAAGGTGAAGTGCTTTCACTGTCACCAGCATGGACACTATGCCACAAATTGTCCCCAGAAGAAGAAAAATAAGCAAGCTGTTGGATCTGCAGCAGAAGAGGCCTTAGCCTTGTAGTTTGAGCTTGATTTTTTGTTGATCGCATGCTTGGTATCAAGTGTGATGGGATAGGTATGGTTCTTGGACAGTGGTGCGTCTTTTCAAATGATAGGAGATCGAGATTTGTTTTCTGATCTGGAGGAGAAAGATCTTGGAGTGCACATCGAGATGGGCGATGATGGTAGATACAGTGTGACCGGTATCGGTACCATTTCCTTTGAGAGGGATTCTGGTAAACCATTCATATTGAAGGAAGTGATGCATGTTCCAGGATTGAAGAAGAATCTTATCTCTGTGGCGATGTTAGAAGACAAGGGATATGATGTTGCTTTCAGCAAGGGAAAGGCTTTCCTACGCAGTAAGGCAACTGGAGAAACCCGGAAGATAGGGGTTCGAGTCAGGAACCTTTATCAGTTGCATGTAGATGGCTGCGCAACAATGGCATGCAAGGCAGAAGAATTGGTGAGCCGGGATGATGGAGAGCTGTGGCACAAGAGATTGGGCCACCTTCACCATGGAGCCTTGAAGATACTGTAGCAGATTACTACTGGGCTTCCTAAAGGCACTCTTGCGCAGTAAGATCAATGCAAGGGGTGTACTTTGGGAAAATTTGTGAAAGCCACCTTTCATGAGAAGGACAGTCACGCCACGACGATCCTTGAGAGAATTCGCACAGACGTGTGTGGACCTTTCTCAGTAGCTTCTACAGCAAAGCACAGGTACTATGTGATCTTTGTTGATGATTTCTCTCAGAAGTGCTGGATCTTCTTCATGCAGAAGAAGAGTGAGACATACTCAAAGTTATGTGAGTTCAAAGCACTGGTCGAGAAGGAATCGGGGAAGAGGGTGAAGGCTCTTAGGAGCGACAATGGTGGTGAATTCATCTCTGCCGAGTTCAAGGACTTCTGCATCGCAGAAGGGATTTGAAGAGAGCTCATAGCTCCCCATAACCCACAGTAGAATGGTGTTGCTGAGTGGAAGAACAAAATGATTGTGGGTGCTGCACGGGCGATGTTGCATGATCAAGGCCTACCCCTTCACTTGTGGGTGGAAGCATGCAATACTACAGTATATGTGCAGAGCCATTGTCCTCACATGATACTTGGCATGAGTACACCTGAGGAGGCTTATTCTGGTAAGAGGCTTGATATTTCTCATTTGAGGATTTTTGGTTCTAACATTTACATGCATGTGACGAAGGATGCCAGGAATAAGCTAGAGCCGACCGCAGAGGTTGGGATATTTGTGGGGTACACTGATACACCCCACAACTATCGTGTGTATTTGCCAGATAGTTGCAAGACTGTTGTGCGATGGGATATCAAATTTCAGGAGGAGAAAGCCATGAAGTGTTCGCTTGAGAGGGAGCCACACTTGCATGCAGATTAGGAGCTATTAGTTCCTAAGGATGAGCTTCAGGATGTGGATAAGCCACAAGATGAAGTTCATGGAGTGGAAGAGACCACTCATACAGTGCGAACCATCAGAGGGCGAAAGCACACTACAGAAGCTGAGCGACTGGCTCAAGATGCAGAGAAGGTTGTAGGACCACCTACAGGCCAACGCAGACAGAGATAGTCACCTGATCAGTACACTGGATACATGGCTCTTGTGAGCAAATGTGTTGTGACTGAGCCATCCTCTTTCGAGGAAGCTGTGGAGGATCCCGCATGGGTAGATGCCATGGTGGAAGAGTATGATTCGATTGTCAAAAATAGTGCATGGGAGATTGTCCCAAGACCGAAAGGGAAATCAGTGGTGGGTTCGATATGGATCTACAAGGTGAAGCAGGCAGCTAACGGGAGCGTGGAGAAGTACAAGGCAAGATTTTTTGCCCGAGGCTTCTCACAGATAGAGGGGATCGATTATGAGGAGACCTTTGCACCTGTCGCAAGGTATTCTTCCATAGAGACAGTTCTTGCTCTCTCAGCATAGATGGGGTGGCACATTCATCAAATGGATGTGAAGACTGCATTCCTCAATGGAGTCATTGAGGAGGAGGTGTACATAGAGCAGCCTGAAGGTTTTGAGATCTTCAGCAGTGAGTCATATGTGTGCAGGCTCAAGAGAGTGTTGTATGGGTTGAAACAAGCACCACGTGCTTGGTACACACGGATAGACAGTTATTTCACTGGACTTGGATTCTCCAAGAGTGAGGTGGATCCTAACCTATACCAGATTGTGGTGGAGGGTAAGTTGCTTAACATTGTACTTTATGTAGATGATTTGATTTTGACAGGTGATGAGCTATTGATACTTTCATGCAAGGAGGATCTTGCTAAGGAGTTTGAGATGAAGTATTTGGGCCTCCTTCATTATTTCCTGGGATTGGAAATTTGGCAGCGCAGTGATGGACTATTCGTTTCTCAGGGTAAGTATGCTCGGGAGATACTGGAGAAGTTCAACATGCATGGCTGCAATCCTGTTGATACTCCTCTTCCTGGAGGTTGGAGGAAGGAGGATGCTACTTCAGCAGAAGTAGTGGATGCCACTGTTTATTGATAGTTGGTGGGGTTGCTTATGTATCTGGTCAATACATGACCCGATATATGCTATGCTGTTAACCAGCTTTCACAAGCTATGGTTAAGCCAACCAAGCTCTTCTGGAAGGCAGGCAAGCACGTTTTGCATTATCTCAGAGGCACATCGGGATATGGATTGTGGTACAAACAGGAGGATGAGGTGAGGCTATGTAGCTTCATGGATGCAGATTGGGCAGGGAGCCCAACGAACATAAAGAGCACATCTGGAGGGGTCTTTAGTATCGGGTCGACAACAGTTTCTTGGTACAACAGGAAGCAAAGATCCGTGGCACTCAGTTCAGCAGAGGCCGAGTATATGGCAGCAAGTTTGGCTGCATGCGAGGCTATATGGATAAGGAAGATCTTGGTCAGGTTGTTCGAGTCATACTTGGAGCCTACAGTGATTTATTGTGATAACCAGAGTTTCATTAAACTCTCGGATAATCCAGTATTTCATGATAGATCCAAGCACATTGACATCAGGTACCATCATATTAGAGATTGTGTGCAGCGGAGAATCATGTTACTTTCATACATTCCGACGGAGGATCAGGATGCTGATATCTTGATGAAGGCGCTCACCAGGAGCAAATTCGAATACCACTGAGGCATGATAGGGGTTGCAGATAATCCATATCTTGTTGAGAGGGAGTGTTGAGAATGCAACAAGATGATGGAGCTTAGTGGAAAGAAGTCACCTCATTAAGTGGGCCCGCAGGCTATTTTTGGCGCAAAGTCTATTTTTAGACATATGGATCATGGTCTATGAGTTGCAGGATGCTATTTCTTGATGATTGGTCATGTTGGTAAAAATAGATGGTCTTCTATTTTTAGACATATGGGCAAAGTCTATTTTTAGACTGCCAGGCTAAAAATAGAACAGTCGAATATTATTAGCTCATAATAATATTTGGACTATAAACATTATCTTATCCTCTTGGAGCACCTCAATTCGAGCCACAGATGTGGCACATGCAGCTGTCAGAAGGAAATACACTTTTCTTATGGGTCAATTGAGCTATTGCATGATGGACTTCAGTTAGAACTCATGTGCTTGAGTTTGGTGGAGTTGATTGAGGAGTTGATTGAGGAGTTGATGGAGTTGTGTTCAGTTTGACTTGGTTGAACTAGTTTTATTTAGTTTAACTGCAAATACACTAGTGATGAGTGATGTGAATTTATTTTTAATTAATTCATTAATTATTAACTCATAAAGAAACTAAATAATACATCATTTAACTCAGTGCATGGACAGTTCAGTGGAGACAGGTGTTAGAGGTTGAGATTGCTATCAGTTGTGACTATAGTTGTGCATGAGATTTCCACAATGAATGGATTGAGTACTGGCAATGAGGATTGTGTGGTTCATCGAAGGAAAATACGAGTTTGGATCAGCCATTCTCATCTATTCTCATGCAGGATTGTGAAGTGGAGGCAGGCAAGCAATGGAGGAGATTTGAACCTGTGATTGATTCAGATCTCAGCTAGTTTTGTGTGTAACAGGCGGAGATAGTATTGAGTACTTGTGAGGAGTATTGTACTATGTATTGTTACATGTTCTCAATCATTATAATATACAGATAGTGTGGGGTTTTCAGGTGTATTCTTTCCCCGGATTACATACTGTGTTAATGTTCGCATGCGATTGATGTTTCATTGTTTTTAATTCCACAAAATTGATGATCAATGTAGAGGAGGTTATGTATTATGCATGCATTCAGCAACAGTCTATAATCAGGATAATATCTATGAATAAGTGTCATATTATTCAAAATTTCTACAAGTAATGTTCTATGTGGTTTTTCTTATGATAGACCTAGTGAGATATTGATCCATCTTGGTTTCTCTTGATTAGGATGTCAAGAAAGGGAAGACTGTCATTCTCTTCCACTTCCATTGTAAACTTGATAGAATTAGATTGACTGTTAAAGTGCTTTAGGAAAATGTTTAATTTTTCCTTTCCATGAGGCCAAATAATAAAAGTGTCGTTGTCAAGTATTTTCCAAAGCTTAGGTTTTAATGGGGAAAACTCATTGTCTTTAGATTCAAAATGTTCCATAAACAGATTGGAAATGATGGGAGACAGAGGTGATCCCATAGCTACACCGCAAGTCTGCTCATATATATCATCTTTAAAACTGAAAAAGGTTGATTTCAGACAAACTTCTACTAATTTAGTTGTGTCAGGATCAGTGACTTTATGGACAACTTCCATGGCTTCATCTATGGGAATGTTAGTATAGAGATATTTTACATCAAAACTAACCAAGATGTCATGTTGGTCTAGTTTTATCTGTTTGATCTCATTGATGAAGTGATTGGAATCTTTGACAAAGGAACTGGTGTTCCCCACCATGGGTTTAAGTTTTTTAGCAAGATATTTCACGAGATGGTAAGTGGGGCCTCCAATGGTATTGACAATGGGTCTTATGGGGATACCTTCTTTGTGAATTTTGGGGGCTCCATAAATCCTGGGGGTGTAGGGATTGGTTTCAATAAGATTTTTAATGTTGTGTTCTTTGCTTGATTTTATCAAGTTATTAACATCCTTGGAGATCTTTCTTATGGGATTCTTTTTTAATTTAATGTAACAACCACTATTGGTTAGGTGGTCTAGCATATTCTCATTGTAATAATTTGTGTTCATTATAACAGTCGCACCACCTTTGTCAGCTTTCAAGACCACAATATTAGGGTTTTGGTTTAGGGTATTGAGAGCAAGATATTCTTGTTTGGAAATGTTTCTTCTAGGTGGTTGGACTTTCCTGAGGATGATGGAGCAATCTTTTCTAACAATATCTTTAATGTTGTCGGGTAAATCCTTAATCCCATACTCAATGTTACACATAATGTCTTCTTTGGGGATGGTATGAGGGGAAATGACAAAATTCAAGCCTCTTTCAAGGAGACCTAAAGTGACTTGGTCAATATGGGTGCTGGAGAGATTCACAATATGCTTGATTACATCTGATGTCACTGTCCCATTCTAAAAAACGTTGTTTATTGTTTCAATTTTCGTGGATGTAAACTCATCTTGGTATGATGCCTTTACATCCAGCATGAGCTCGTTTTTTGAAATGTCGTCACTAGAAGCAAAATTATAGGACCATAACATAGGCTCCGATGGGGATCACATCCTCCTTGTGAGGTTCCAAGAAAACCATAGAGTAGTAGCCTAGTTCATTGGGCTAATCCCAAATCTACAACCTGCTATATTATAAAACCTCTGTGACTGAAAATATTCAAAATGAAATCAAAACTGTTATGCACACAGAAATTTGAAATACACACTGAACTAAAAGTTGTACTACTATTTGAAACTGAAAATAATGCTCAAAGAGTGGATCTTATTCTTCAAAGTTACTCACTCTAAACTAATATCAACTATTGAATTAAGTGATAGAAAAGTGCCAATGCAGCCAATGTAGCCAATGGTTTCTCTATTGCCCCCTACTCACATTGTCTTCAAAGAAAAAGAAAAATCAAAGAATAGAAACAAAAACTTCCATTTGGATCCAATACCTGTATTGATGAACCAAACAAATTCTACCTTCATTGGTTGTTGCAATAAAATGACCAAGGAATTGTGAACAACATGCAACGTAAGATCTTCTGGATGATTTAAAGCAGGAAAGAAAACCTCATTCCAAACTACTAGTTTGTCCATGTGTTGAAACTGATCCCCTTTGAATAGAATTGTAGTAAACTACTTTTTACTCTCATCATCCACAATGTGAATATGTGTTGTATACTCTTCAACAAATTTAGATGAAACAATTGCCTGACATGTTTGAGGAAAATTTGAAAATGGCTCCTCATGTATTTCGATGGAAATGTCATTTTGATATTCAAAAGAACCAAGAAAAATTGTTTCTTGTTCTATTTTATCAGAGTGATCATTATAAAACTTATGATCATTTTCAAATGAAAAAAAATATTCAGTTTATCATCCTTTCCATTTAAAATAGGCGAGCACTCTGAATGTTCTCGAATCTAAAAAAATATAACAACAATATCATGTGCAATAGGGTTGTCTAAAAGGACCCTTTATTCAATTCTACAGTGATTTTATCTTGATATTTTGAAGGATTTGAGATAACCTCTTCTGTTTTAATGATTGAGTCAGAAACTGAATGAAAAGTAGAAAGATTTGATTGCCTACCCTCATCACTAACTTGGTCACACACAAGATGGCAAGATAGTTGCAAACTTTCATCAAATTTAGGTGAAGGAACATGACTTCCAATAGCATGTTGTCTTATTTCATCAACAACCAAGGAAGAAACTAATGTCTGAGAATTTTCATGATTATTATGACAACTAGCTTCTACTTTCTGTTCATGATGTTGAAAATGATTTTCATCCAAAGCTTCTAGTATCTCTTTGTCCATGAACCGATTATCTTCATAGTAACCTTCCAAATATTGAATAAAACTTTCAAAACGATCACAACAGTTTTGAACCAGCAACAAAGATGGATAATATTCTTTGTATTCCTCATAAAAAGAGTATTAAAATTCTTTAAAGAACATATACTAGTAGTAGGCAAATTTTCATACCAAAATCTTGCATTTCCCTCCAAAGTTTCCATGAACATCTTCATCAGGCAGTCTTCAGGAAAATGAATTTTTAGCCTATGTACATGCATGTGAAACTTGACCAAGTGAAGAGAAGCATCCTCTTTTTCCTGATCCTTGAATTTTGGTAAATAAGTTTTCCATTCTATGCAAGGCATTCAATTTGGAAATCCTATAATATGATCTCGATTCATAGGTGCATACGTTATAGATTGAGAAATCAACTTGATTTCTAGATTCTACTGCCAATGGAGTCTTTAGCTCAACTTGAAACTATTTGGAGTCGCCAGGTGAATGATTCAGCCTTTGTATGTCTGACCATTGTCCACCGTCAACAACTAGATCTAAAACTTGATACTCTTTCTTGAGGAAGATTAAGCCGTTCTTCCCCAGTATGGTCACCACTATGTTATCACTTTGTAATTTAATAAGGTTGGGAAATAATTGTAGTGGTAAACACAAAACCACTTTGGAAGCTGGGATCTAGCCCTACCAGCTTAAGAGAGGGATATCTCTTTACAGTGTAGCTTTGTTTGACTGAATATATTAAGCTAGTTATCAATTTCAGATTTGGGTTTTTCTGTTGTAGGGTTGAGATAGTGGAAATTAGGTCATTGGGAAATGGAGACATAGGTTTAGATTGATCAAATGCAAAGATTACAGGCTAAACTTACAGGGTAGGGTAGGCAAGTTCATTGGATCCTTTAAGATCTATGGCATGGAGGAGAAGAAAAAGATTCAATAATCCAATTAAAAGCAGAACAATTAAGAATTCTGATTTTAATTTTCAGTAGAGAACATAAAAATTATTCAAAGTTAGAATCAGAGTGCACATCAAAACAAATTATGTTCTTCAACTTTCTATTAATAATTCAAATCCTAGGAATAACATATATATAACAAAGAGTAAACAAATTAAGAAGGAGAAATTGACTTCACTAATGAAAATGACACAAGAATCCTATAATGATGGCACTGTATTACTGAAAATCTGATCAATGATCAATGGTTGCTCTATGAGAAACTTTACAATACTAGTTCTATTCTTGAAACAAATCTCAACCCCTATTACTTCAAATTATGAAGTATTTATAAAAATTATAACAAAAAACTTTGAGTGGAAAATATCTAGAATTAATTACAAAAAATATCTTCAAACTTATTACAAAAATAGAACCAAAATCTAGGAAATATGAAACTGCTATTGGCACTATTGTCAAGGATGGTTGTTGATGACTGGACCTGAAAAATAGTAGCATGTTGTTGATGACTGGACCTGAAAAATAGCAGTAGGTTGTTGATGTCCTTCTAGCGAATAGCAACAGGTTGTTGATTTCCTTCTGGAAATCTAATGACTGATTGTGCATTGCCTTGTTCATCATCTTTTGAATACTTTGTTTTGTCACAAAATATTTGGATTTAAATAATATATTTAAATTAATATTTCCAAATATTTAAATGAAATTCATAATTCAAAATTCAAAGTATTCATTAAAATGATTTATAAATCCATCATGTTTTCAAATCCATGTATTGTTTCAAAAATCCATGTCTTGTTTTCTAAATCCATGTATTGTTTCTCCTTTTACCTTCCCTTATAAATTAACTTTTACTCATGTAAATATTTGGATGAATTTCCAAAACCATGTGTTGTTTCACTTGCAACTGTAAATCAATTTCACCATATACCTGTAAATTCTTTTTACATCTATAAGTCTTATTTTACTTATCCTTCTATCCGTAAAACTCATTTACATGAACCTCATTTTTCCTCACTTGTACATTAGTTTCATAAACATATGATCTCCTCCTTTTATTTTCTCTCATAAATTTATTTTCTTGCACCCATGAATTTCATTTTACGTGTAGCTGTAAAATCATTTTACTATTTCCATCCATGAATTCCTTTAAAATATTGTTTCACCTCATCCCTTTCACTCATCTTGCCACCCGCATAAGTAGTAAGAGGTGGTAGTAAGAGGATTTTAGAATGGGGGATTCGAAATAAAGGGAAACATGACACTTAACCCGGTAAAAGTGAAAACCACTTTTTGGACCCCTCTTTGGTTAAATGTCGGATGGCTTGGGGGCTATGAAATCGTTTAATAACCCTTGATTTTAATTTTCAAATATCTGGAGGCCTCTAAAACTGGGAAAAATTAATGCATGAGTGCTGGGTGGGCCATAGGCTTGACTTTTGGATTTGGCTACGTATGATAAATTGGTTTTCATGTTTTAAAGTTTTGATTTATTTATTATTTTTTTTAATTAATTCTAATAATTCAAAAAAAAAATTCTCACTTAAGCTTTTCTCTTTTCTTTCTGGTGTAGACTTCAAGTGGCTCTTCCTTTGATCCAGATGTCGGTTTGAAGCACCAGATACATTGTTGGAAAGCTGCTTCTGAGTACTTACTAATGGGAATACCTACAACATGATCTGATCCTAACATTGTTATGCAAAAATCTCCCTAAACTTCATACTTTTTCCCTTCTTGGAAATAATTTGCAAGATGAAATATTATTTACAACATCTCAAATATAATAATCATCAACTGTAATCAAGTGACCCTATAAAAATTATAGGACCCTAATAGTGACTATGTTCGCAATCAAGGTCACCATTGGGTGAGCATGAAACCATTTGACACATCACCCTCCTCCCTTGCTTTCCACCCAAGATGACTCTGCCACGTGTCTACTCCACATCACTTGTCAACATGCGTGGAACCCTCTTTGGGTCCACAACATCCAATTACCTTCAGTCATCAGGAGAAGCAAATATTAGAAGGGATCTACCTGTTCAACTTCACGAGAGACCTGAATCTAAATAGTGGCTGATTTAGGAGCTCAAGGAAGTTGAGAACTAATTAATGATCAATAAGGATCAATGATCCATTAACTAGAGAAGGACCACAAAAGGAGGCTTTGTGTATATATGTAGTGGTCACAAAAGGGTTGTAGAGAAAGTGAGATTGCATAAGAAATGTGGAAAAAGATAGAGGTTGGAACAAAGTTGAGTGTAGATGAGATTAATTCATAGTGAAAGCATGCTTAGAGAAGAGTAGAATGGGAAAACACTTAGTGTTCTAAACCTTAGAGGAGAGATCTGAAGAGAGAAGAGAGCAAAAAGGAGTTGAAGTATAAAATTCAGGACTGAACCAATAAAGCTCAACACTTAGCCAAATTATGCTTTTGGAAGAAATATGTCAATAGTTAGAGTTGGGAAAACAAAACTAGCACTAGATAGAGAGGGGAGACCAAATGTATAGTATCGGGTCAGAATATTTTAATCACTTAACTATTTAAAAAATGAATTCCCAACGGTTGTAAGCAATAGGGGAACATGGCACTAGAGATTCATTAATTGTCAGAGTAGGGGCCATCTATTGAATATCGTAACAAAAATCTAGGAACCCCAGAATCTCGTAATTCATTATAGAATCAAGTTCAAAAATCTCTAGGGAACAAGGGAACAAGGATCCATTAATTATTGGAGCAAGGGTAGTGAATTCACGAAACCCAATAGAATAAATATGGACTAAAAAATGAAAGGGAAGATCCCATGATTTATTTTAAAAAGGATTCGGGCACTATGGATCTGTCAGTAGACAAAAGATTTTTCCGTTACCGAAGACCAGTTGTTAAAGGAATCTCGTGGAGGTTAGAAATATCGAAAATCATGGAATTTATTAACTATTTCTAATTAATTTCAAAAAGACTAGGGGACTAGGGAGTGTCCAGAGATGTCGATAGAAGAAACATTTTGTTCTTGGGATTTGTTAAATAGTGAACGTTTTTGTGACTGTTTCTTGTGTAATTCCTCCATTGCGCTAAGGCCCCTCCATGGGTGGAAGGAGGTGCCCATAAGAAGAACCAAATCCAAAAATGGTTGATTTAAGTAGTTAGAGGAGAAAATGATAGGTAAAATGACAGGCAACGTGGTAGGAATATAATGGCAAGAGTGTGGCTAGTTCGTCAACAATGAATCCAGAAAATGCAGCTTGGGTCCACCTCAAAGTAACAACATATTCAGAAATGGAGATACTTTGTTATGGAAATCGTTATAGACTTGTGCCATTTCTACAATTTTTTTAATATTTCATTTTCAAGAAAGGAATCAACTATATTCTTAATAATTAGGAAAACTATGTTAGTTCAAACAATTGCGGCATTCTAGATAGTTTTATAATTGTTCTTGTCTTGTCTCTCTCTATAAAAGGGGTAAATATCTCATTAGAAGGGGTTCAATTTTCTATCCCATAGGCTGTATTTTTTCTACAAGTTTTTCATGTTCTAGAACTTAGCAGATGTATGTTGTTCTTGAATATTAATGAAGGCCTTTTTCGTGATTCCAAGCACTGAGAAGTGTAATATGTAATTCCCTCTCTTTTTATTACCTCATATGTGTTTCTTTCTTCTTAGAAATTGTGTAATTGTAGCTTTTGGATTCAATATTAGATAACAAATTTACCTATTATATGTTATGGAAAATGGTACCTGTAATGTGTAAGATTAAGGCCTTAAAACACTCTCCATGGTTTTTGAACCTCATTTCCTTTATCTTGGTCATGATTATACTAGAATTTGGTGCATAGGATTTTGTGTTTGTCTAGCCCTTTGCACTGGGTTTCTCTCCTTGTATTTCCTCTTTCACCTATACTACTTTGACCAGTCAAACTACACTCTTTATGTGTTGGCCACCATAACTGAACATTAAATCTTGGGAATGACATATTGTTTAAGTGTATACTGAATCTTCCTCTAAGTAGGGTGAATGGACCAAAATTCATAAGTTTGTATCTAATTCTTGAGAAAAATGAATAAATACTTAAGGCACACTAAGATGTCTTAGACACTTGCCCTTTTCCTCAACCTAGGCATTGCCTCTAGGAGCGAGACCAAATCATTCGATGATTATGGAAGTGTTCTAATCTACTGCCAAATGGAAGGTGGCTTATTTTGGGATTGGTGAGAGCACAATCAATGGTTCTAGTCGACTAGGTTTGGAACCGATGGCTGATATTGTAAGGGGTTGTTGGAGTAACTACCCCTCCCTCACTGGAAGCATCCCAAGTCTCATTCTCATTACTCTCTTCCTCCATGGGGTCTCTGCAACTTTGGTAAAAGAAAATAATTTCTTGGTAGTGGTTGTTTACTTATTCACTTGTAGATTGGTAATTTCTTCCACTCAAAGATTTGAGGGTAAAGTTCTTTCAAATTCTTTGAAGTTTGAAACCCCTTAATAGCCATGTTGATAGCTTCATTTGTTTTATTATTTGTATTTCCTTTCAGGTTTGTTTCGTTGTTTACCAAGATTATATGGGCATGTTGTGTGCTTCCAGGGGTTTTTGTTGAACTCTAAATGTAGCAAAGTCTTTGATGGGCTATGGCTTGCCAAATTCAACCTCGTTGAAGGTTTTATTTTTCTAGAGAGGTTTGGTCTATGATCAAGCTAAAGTGAAATTTCTATTTTGTTCACAAATGAACAAGGGTTTCAAGAGTATGTCCCTTGGGCATCCTCCATATGTAATATTTTTTCTATTAATTTCCTTATTTGGTAATATATATATATATATATATATATATATATATATATATATATGTATATATATATATATATATATATATATATATATATATTCTTGTATAAAATTGTAACCTTGCTTTATAATTTCCCTTGCAGGTGAGAAATAATGGTAGATGGGGTTCTATTTTAATAATTACATAGTTTCCTTTTAGTGGCATATGCTCACAACATCATCAAATTACTACCTAGGTGCACACAACATTTCTTTTACAGGGTATTTCCCTTGTCATATTATCTACTATCACCTAGGATTTGTCTGATACAGATGGATTTATAACCCTAACACTTTTTCTCAGTTTGAATGTAATTTTTTTTTTTGTTGGGATTGACGAGAACATGTAACTGTTCAATGCCACCAATCCCTAATGAATTTACTCTATTTTTCTCTTTTATGATATATATGCTAATGTATGTCGAACCTTTTTCCACTATGTAATGATAAAAATTAAAAACTTGATGTGGTTTTCATAATGTTCCAAATATTGCATGTACTCGATATCTCCATGGTGCTTGCTTATCATGAAATTGGTAGAGCTACAGTTTTGGGTATTCGTAAACCAATGTTGAATGAAATTTATATTGATATGTCATTAATGGTTACTATTTTTACATATTGCTAAGAATTAATTCCATAGGTTTCTCAAATGCGTTCAATTGCTTACTCATATAGAGGTTGATAATTGTTTGTTTTTTTTTTTACAGTATTAGTCAAGGCAGTCTATCCCATATGGTCTAATGAACCAGATATGATTGGTCAGAATAAATTTTGTCTCTGTTTGTTTTATTTTGATTAAGCATTACTTCCTTAGGGTCATGAGACTACATGGGGTTGTTGGATGTTTTTGTTTGGCCCTAGGATAACTCTAAGCCATGATTATCTCACAGCAGTCAACTTGCATATTTTTTTAACAGTAAAAAAAGATAAAACCCATGCACAAATTATCTTGGTTTCTATGCACTTTAGCTTTACTTTGAATCCATTGTCTATGTTGGAAAGAATTATATAAAAAAACTAATGGGACTAAGCTTAAGCTGTCGATTTCATCAACTTTGCTTAAATTCTAACCCAAAAACCTCATTTCAAGAAAGCAAAGGAATGAACAACCCTACCATAATACATCACATTCTATTCTTCCACTCACATATTTTACTAATGTTGGAAAAATAAGGCCATGCACACATATTGACTCATAAAAACGCATTAGGTAACAAATATCAAAATTCTACTAGTAATTTACAGTTCAGTAAACAAATTTTTGTTGTCACTTATATGTTTCTTTCCTCCTAATCTTTATTGATTGTTCCCCAAGCCATAAATAAGGCAAGGCTCCTCCCAACCTATGAGACTAGTCACAACTGCATCTCCCCCTAAGTCATCTCCACTCCCAGTGGTCTGGAATAGATTTATGCACACTGTATGAGACTATCTAGTCCCAACTAGGCTTAGTCTAAGATTATAAATTTGAACACGAGGTTCCTCTTGGAATTTAATTGGCTACACCAGCTCAAAAATTCCTCACAATATCCATGTATTTTCAGTTTCATTCACAGTCTTCTTCTCTTGTTAGGTAGCCTCTCTAGGCCTCCCCCTCTCTTTTGAGAAATATTTCATACAGAGGAGAAGTATGGGTAGGTAACTTCCTTTCCAATAATCATTCCAACTACCTGGGTTGTCGACTCTCTACTGTTATAGACATTTTTGTGCCTTACAACTCTAAGCTTGAAATGTCCATAAACCAAGGGATCCTAAGTCCCTAAAAGTGTTGTTCCTACCCCTAGAGGAACACGGTCAACCAATTACAGCTTCTCCCAGAATTTCTCCACCAGAAACTGCTCAGAATCAGTCAAATCAGGATCATTTCAGCTGCTCCACTAGCTAGCTGCGTTGCATAGCACCCCAGTACACTAGCTAGGTGCGTTGAAACGCACCTAAATGCACTACCAGGGTGCGCTGAGTGGGAAATGACAAATGGCAGTGTCATTCCGCGAGGTGGACAAACAATGGAAGCTTCCAAAATCTCCCCCAATCACACTTGCCTCACTGAGTTCGACCAAGGATGAGTAAGAGGCTCTCAGTCTCCAAGTGGAAGCAAGAACTGACAGAGAGAGGCCACTAGTCAAATCATAAGCTGACTCATCCTCTTTTCATACATCTATATATGGATCCCTCATCCCAGAGATCCGGAGGCGGGAATTTTGTACATTGCAGAGAATTGTTGTTGGTTTTGAGATAAAGCTCAGTGTATTGGGTGATTTATGCTTTGTTGGAGGTGAAGAGGGGATTCCTTTGCTGGGGGGTTGATGCTGGATCAAGAATCATCGGTTGTAACTCCTCCTGGACCTTCTTGTTATATCAATAAAACTATTTGAGTTTCTCCTACATGCTTGTGTATCAGTGATGTTTTGTTATATTTGCATGTTTAGCTTAAATCTGATCCTAAGCTATTTATGAATATAAATCCATGTCTTTGTGTAGTTTTCCTCTTCTGTGATCTTGCAGGAACTTGGTGAAGCTGGGCAAGTGAGGGAGCAGGTAGCTGGAAGCTGTCAAAGAGGAGAGAGATTGGATCAAAGGACTAGCGTAAGACACAGGTTGGTTCATCCTATTCCTCTTAATTTATAGTTCATAAAGAAGAATACGAAAGTAGTTTTCATTGTTTTTTTCTAAGGTACTATCACACCTTAGTGGGATAGGGGCGTTCTGAGTAGACACTTTTCCCGTTAACAAAATGGCGACTCCGCTAGGGATCGTGTCTAGTTAGTTTTTTTGTGTTTCTCTTGTTGTTTGTTTCATAAACACAGAAGTAGCAATCGAGCTGCATTTGCCATTATCAAATGCAAAGTAGACACCTGCTACTTCAATCCTTTCACTGGATTTGTTTATGATTTGAACAGCTGATTCACAAATGATCTGATTACCCTTTGTGATAGCTCTTAGACTTCCTTTAAATCCACCCTCTGATTGTGCATTATTGATTGCTTTTACTCGGCCAAAATCCATATATTAAACTGCAAACCGTGACCCAGAACCCGGATAGAAGTCTCGTTTCTGCCCCAGCGCAAGCACTGTGAAGAGACTCTTCATTTCAACGCAGTTCCCGAGAGGGCTACCTGCGCTGAAATTCAGTTTCTCTGTGTAACAGGTGCGCTGATCAGCCTAGCCCTGTGCAACTGAGGTTCTTTGCTTCATTTTTTCAGTTTTGTCTCTGATTTTGCAGCCTGTGATCAATGTGTGTCTGTTTAAAAAACCCCTTTTCTTTGCCTTAATTCCACCTCCTTTGTACAAAAAGACTGTAGATGTTCTTTGTGTGTTTGTTACATCATTTACAGTTTTCCAATGAAAGAGTAGAATAGTCATACTGTCGTCCTTGGATTTAGATCTGTCGTAAGTGTCGATTTTGATCTTAGGAGAAAGTTTATTTGCTGTTGACAGTCGATTATGATTTTACTTTTGTCTTTGGTTTGAATTTGTCACTTTCTAGTGTCGAAACGAGTGTTTATTTCAAAATCATAGTGTCGTAATCTTCCCTACCTTTTGATTTCGAAAAGAAGCTTGTTTGTGTTTTTCACTTGAAAGCAAATTCAGATTTGTACATCAACTTTATTCTTAGGCATCAATATTAAGAAAGTGAAAACAAATACATGCATATGTGCATTTGCATATTGATAGTCTGTTTGGCTTGATTTAGGAAAAGTGCATTTACAGTGTGCTCTTTGCTCTTTGAGAAAAGATTCTGTCTTTCTTTTCCCCTTGTAGCTAGGATTTTCATTGCTGAAAAGAGATAAAAGCTTGCTTATCATCTTTAGATTGCATTTTAGGAATTTCATCTACATCTCGTGGTGATCCCAAAAGGAAAGCTTCTAAGAAATATCAACTTAAAATAAACTGAATGAATCTATCAATGCTTTGGAACTTAACACACAACATTTAGAGGTCTAGGCTAGAGACGTATTCCGGCGTCGTAAAGCCTGGTAACTGTTGTCCTCACTGATGGTTCGGTGATTCCTCCACTTTGAGACGATAAGTGCCAGTACGGACTTGTGCTCCCACGTACCGTCGAGTATATATTGGGAGACCCCTATAGGCTTAAAACCTTTTATCCATAGGAATCCGTGTCGGCTGCCCTACTGATCGCAATGCACCGAACACAGCATTCGGGAAGATTGACTGCCCTACCGTAAAAACTTATTCTGCAATTTTGCGATTGGTTTGGTACTCCCTCTACCTAGATCTCCAGAGTAGTCCCTTTCGTTCCTTTTCAGACTCCTTAACGGAAAAGTTCCATCTGAGCACTTGCCACTTCAGGCTCATTAAAAATCGAAGGAGACTAAAGTCATCTTTTGTTTTTTCTCGACTCTTTAAAATTGAAAAAACAAGTTGTGTCAAAGCGTCTTAAAATTTATTTTAAACGGAATATTCATACCCTTTTCCTACGTTGATCTTAGGTTGAGAAAATGGAGTCTACCAACCAATGAATTCCCCTTGGTGGAAATCCTAGTCCCTTCTCGTCTTGGGGAGATGTTGGTGCACCCCATATGGCGACATTGTCGCTTCGAGGACTGACAATTGGCTTGCCAGTCTGGCTCTTCTCAAACAATGTCGTTCAGAACACCACTATTCCTGAACAATCGAATCAGCAATTAGACAAGTCCAGAGTTGTCCACCAACCTTCTACTTCCTCTAATTCTTCCTCTCCTCCTTCCTCTTCGCTTGATGGGGCCGGCAAAGCCAAAAGTCAAGTTCCTAAAGAGAAGAAGGAGAAGAAGAAGAAAGAGAAGAAGAAGAAAGAGAAGAAGAAGAAGGAGCCAAAGACGAATGGGGGAAAACGAGTGTCGTCTAACGAAAATCCACACACTGCACCGACCAGGCCTAAATCGCCATGTGTCATTTGCAAAGGAGACCATTTTCACAGAGATTGTCCTTGCATCCCTCGGATACTAAGGGACTGGTCTCCTCGTTTGCACAATCCGGTGTCATCAACCTCTGGTGATCATGTTGAAAGCACACCGTCAACTAGCGAAAGTGAAGCCTCAGGACAAAGAGGGAAAGCTAGATTTCCCTGTAAACTGTGCGAAGGCAATCATGCCGTCCACCGCTGTCCCTTCTTAGATGAAGCAGAAAGAGTTTTGGATGATTGTCCGGTTTCACCGTTACGACTTCCTCCTGGATATAAAAAACTCTTGCCGAGTCCGTCGCTAGTTGAGAATCCAGCTGGCCGGTCAAGTGGTCGGCTGAAGCGCCTATCATCGAAGATAAACCATCTGAATCCATACCAGACGAAAGTCAAAAGGTCGAGGCGGCATTTGACCGGGTCTTGCCTTCAGAGGTTTTATCTTCGGATGATACAGTCACTGAAGAGAACAAGGATGACACCGTCCAAATTCTCTTCATCAACACAGACTCCGACGAACATGGGGGTAATCTACCCATTCCCTTACTGCAGGAGGGAAGTTTGTTAGAGCCATACCCGGCCGTCTACTCGGTCCCACCCCCAAGCAACCTAGTTGTCTCCTTCTACTGGAATCAACTAGGCAGACCCCGTTTACCAGCAAGCATACCATTCCGAATTATCGCTCAAATATATAGAATGGTCATGGTTGGTACCATCATAGATGAAGGGGCTTATGTGAGTATCCTTTCCTCTACTGCTTGGAAAGCACTTGGTTCACCATCGTTGTTGCCTGAGATGAGAAATCTGACAAGTTTTGATAAAGGAACCAGTCGACCTTTAGGGATCCTTCCCAATGTGCCCATAACATTGAGAGGGAAGACAGTTCAAATGAACATAATGGTAGTTCAAGGACCCTTGGATTATAACCTACTCCTTGGACGAGACTATATTTATTGCATGGGAGCCATCGTCTCCTCACTCTTTAGAGTAATGTGTTTTCCGCACGAAGGAAGAGTGGTCAAGCTCGTGGACCAGCTTTCATTTCCCAGATCATGCATCGCAAATAGTCATATACCATCCCTAAATGGTCTATTCACACAAGAAATGTCTCAATCCCCAGTCTGTCCTCCCGATGAGCGCGAGTAATTCGGAGGGATATGACTGAAACCCAGGGGGCATGCGTCCTGGTCTGCTTCAGCAGGAAAACTTCGGGTATAGGGTAGATTTCCGCGGGAGAATATGACTAGTCTGTACCCCGTCCGTGATTGGAAGAGGGATTATTCTAGAACAAGATTCTCTTGTCAAATTTATTTGAGTTGATAGAACTGAGTCACTCACCTTTGTTTATCTCGGTAGACATCGCCGAAGAAGTGTTTTATTTGCACCGCGAATCGAACAGTCTTTGGGTGACCTGTAAGAGGTAGGTCTCTCCCGGTAAAACAAATGTTTTATTGGACTGAAGAATGGGTAACCTTGAAACCATACTTTATACCTGGGGGCATGCAAACCTTTTGGAGTGCAAGCGAGGGGCGGCTATTTATTTTTTTTAATTTTTAGGACCTCTAACCCTTTAAACTCGTAGGATTAGTCGTCACCTAACTTGCATAAAGAAAGGATGTGGGGCCAAAATCTAAAAGTTGTCGTTTTATATGAGACATTCTTATCATATGACTGGATTAATCGAGCAGTTTTAGCGCATAGTTCAAGCTCGTTAAAAAATAAACATAAGACATGAGCAAGTGTTTCCACCCGTGTTTAAGCTCATTAAAAAATGAACTATTCCCCGGTAAATAACCACCGTGAATGAAGCATTTCAGCCATTAAAGCCTTGGTCGTGTTTGCACCATCACCTCCACTTTTCATTGGCCGATCATTCACCTCCATTTGATTGTTTACCCATTTTGAGGAACAGCTACGAAGAGTGATTTCACTAGCCATCCTTGTGACACTGCCGTGATTGGAAAATTCCAACCATTCCCTGGAATCAGCTGCTACCCATTTTATCACTCGTTCCTCAAAAGACGAGTCTTCTTTAAGCTCTTTTCAACTGACTCGTAAAATATGAAAATATTGCCGAGTTTTGGCCTTCCAGCTCGTTAAAGCGACCGGAAGTGCTATCCCTCCTCTATATTTTAATATTTTTGGACCTGAGGGATTATTGCACAAAAGGATCGAGCGCTTGTTTTGTTTGGCTCATTAAAACTATCGAAAATTCATCCCTTCTGTATTGTTTTATACTTTTCGGACTTAAGGGATTAGATGACGAAAAAGGAATTTCGGAGTTACCTTTACGTACCTTTTCAGACTCTCTAAAAATGAAAAGGACCGAGTTATCTTTTTCGTTAAACTCGTTAAAAAGATTAATAGCGACAAACTTGTCTTTAGACGAGAACGAGTTTCACTATCGCTAGGCTCGTTAAAACATAGCGATGGGTTTTCCCGAAGGGAAAATTATAGAACAAGCATATGTTATCCTCCTCAAGCTTGACAAAAATAAAGAGGTACTGGTTAGCAATGACTGGGGAAAAATTGGGAAGAAACTCAAAGAATCTTTATTGGTAGCAAGTCGCTCTTGAACATGACACTTCCACTCCGTGCCTGAGTCAGGTTGGGTTGTTTCATTCACCGGTCACATCACCATGGTCACGCCATACCATCCACATTTGTGGTAAATGCTACCAATCCATCACATAAGTGTCACCAACATGTTCAAGAGAAGTCATCCAGAGAAGTCACCTGTGTCCCATCCACTACCATACATTATACTTCATTCCTTCATGACCGCCATCCTGAACCATATATCATCAGATCGTTTTCACCTCCATCAAAATCATTTGCTCCGTTCCGTGTCATTGATGTGGGATTCATCAAGGCCCTCCTTTGATAGATCGCTTCTTGTCGACATCAGCTCATTATCCGAGAAGTTGATCTAGGAACACCCCATTCAGTACTTTGAAGCTTGCATGCCTCAATGGCAAGTTTCTCACTTCCGGCGACGGGTATACATCAATGACCTTCGACCGAAAGATTTTGCGTGGTGTTCGACGCCAAGTCCTTTATTCACACCACGTGAATTGTACTGCAGTACCTTGAGGGTCATCATCATTATTGGTGATTCCTCTCGCGCTTGTTAACAGTTTATATCATCGACTAGTAATCAAGCGATGTCTTTCCATGTTCGACTTCAAAACATTTCTCACATTGATCGACTTGTACTTCGAGTGAAGATCGGACGAGATTGAAGACCCCGGATCTAGCTTCATCCATCCGAGATGTGATATATATTCAGAAAAAATAAAACCATTGACATGTACAGCATTGCAGCACAGATAATCATCCTACCAAAAGGATGATGACTTCATCAGAATCATCAGTCTACCATCAGATGATTGTCTGTCTTGTGTACATAAAAATGAATTTATAAAAGCTGAGCATGGGAATTCCCGCCTCAGCTAGATCATGAAAACAATATGAAGATAACGTATTGTATTGTATGTTATTACAGGTCTCCTCCCAGCATTGAAAGAACTTCGGATCCTCCTAATAAAGCATTTCACCCGATAAACAGCCTCATACTTTAGGGGGCAATTGTTATAGACATTTTTGTGCCTTACAGCTCTAAGCATGAAATGTCCATAAACCAAGGGATCCTAAGTCCCTAAAAGTGTTGTTCCTACCCCTAGAGGAACAAGGTCAACCAATTACAGCTTCTCCCAGAAGTTCTCCACTAGAAACTGCTCAGAATCAGTCAAATCAAGATCATTTCAGCTGCTCCACTAGCTAGCTACGTTGCATAGCACCCCAGTACACTAGCTAGGTGCGTTGCAACGCACCTAAATGCACTACCAGGGTGCACTGAGCGGGAAATGACAAATGGCAGTGTCATTCCGCGAGGTGGACAGACAATGGAAGCTTCCAAAATCTCCCCCAATGACACTTGCCTCACTGAGTTCGACCAAGGATGAGTAAGAGGCTCTCAGTCCCCAAGTGGAAGCAAGAATTGATAGAGAGAGGCCACTAGTCAAATCATAAGCTGACTCATCCTCTTTTCATACATCCATATATGGATCCCTCATCCCAGAGATCCGGAGGCGGGAATTTTGTACATTGCAGAGACTGTTGGTTTTGAGATAGAGATCAGTGTATTGGGTGATTTATGCTTTGTTGGAGGTGAAGAGGGGATTCCTTTGCTGGGGGGTTGATGCTGGATCAGGAATCATCGGTTGTAACTCCTCCTGGACCTTCTTGTTATATCAATAAAACTATTTGAGTTTCTCCTACATGCTTGTGTATCAGTGATGTTTTGTTATATTTGCATGTTTAGCTTAAATCTGATCCTAAGCTATTTATGAATATAAATCCATGTCTTTGTGTAGTTTTCCTCTTCTGTGATCTTGCAGGAACTTGGTGAAGCTGGGCAAGTGAGGGAGCAGGTAGCTAGAAGCTGTCAAAGAGGAGAGAGATTGGATCAAAGGACTAGCGCAAGACACAGGTTGGTTCATCCTATTCCTCTTCGTTTATAGTTCATAAAGAAGAATACGAAAGTAGTTTTCCTTGTTTGTTTCTAAGGTACTGTCACACCTTAGTGGGATAGGGGCATTCTGAGTAGACACTTTTCCCGTTAACATCTACGCATAGCCTTTCCATGTGATTTATGACTAGCTGCATTATCTATATATATATATATATATATATATATATATATATATATATATATATAGATATAGTCATGAGGTCTTCACATGTGCCAAAGTTGAGTACAATTTTTTTCCAAATAATAATAAAAGAATATTTACAAGTTTTACAAGGGGATATTACATCGCCCCTCCCTTAACTGAAACATTGCCCTGGTGTTTCTAAATCCTTAGAATAGGATGGGATAAGATTTGTTCATTCAGCTTTTGTCTTCCCAAGTAGCCTCTTCTGGGCTAAATTGCTTCCACTGCACTTTAACTTAGATGATAACTCACTTTTTTAACATTATTTCTCTTCAATCTAGTATATATAGGGGTTCAACCAAAAGTTCTCTGTTTGGTTTGACCTATATATCATGTCAATCAATAATGTGTCTAAGACCATAAACATATTTCTTTAATAGGGAAACATGGTGTTAGAGAAAAATTTCTTGGAAAGTGTACGAAAAGCACTTCACTTAAGTCACTAGGTGATAAATGACCCTAACAAAAATTTGATGGTGGCTTACGATTCAGACATACAATAAAAATGGAAAAGCCTACAAAAAAAATATAGACAATCCAGAAAAGCTAACAACAGTAAAGATATATAATGCAATAACCCAAATGGAAAGACTTTAATTGAATAAATTGTTTATTAAAAACACCTCTTGAAGGAGATTTACAAAAGGGCCTGTAAGTCCCCCTCCGTGGGATGGGTCCTTTGGTGTCCTTGATGCTTCAATAAATGGTCTTCTCTCTCAACATGTGAAAAACCCAAACAAAGTGTGGAGAACTTGAATGGGAGCTCAAAAGAAAAATGATAATAATGGTGACGATAATTATGATCACGGTGAAGAATGAATGGAAGACCCTCCTATTTATAACAAAGGATTGAGTTAATCTTGAAAATATAGAATAATAAAACAATATTAACCAAATCAAGATCTAATCACTTGGAATAATTTATTATATTTATTGGAGAGGGAAAATATATTTAAAATGTTTAGAAATCTTTATTTAGAAATAACTAACAAACAAATTGATATATTAATTACTTCGTGAGAATTAAAAATGGTGTGAATTTAAATAATTATTAAATAGTTATTTAAAAATTATTCCAATATTGGAAATAAGTAATAATAAATAAATAGTGATTTATTTAATTATTCCTAGGGATTTAGTCAAATGTGACAAGGAATAATATTTAAACAATGATTTAATTATTATTCCTAGAGAAAAATAAATAAATAATGATTTATATAATTATTCTCATGGGTTTTTTTATTTAAAAGAGAAAATAATTTAATAAAAGTGGTTTACTAAATTATTTTTCACAATGAAAGTGATTTTACTATTATAAAATCAATCCTACATGGTGTATTTCGATCCACCTAGTTAGAAATGGGTAGATGATCATATTTTGGTGGTAACACATGGAATACATTATGAACATGCATGTGACTGGGTAAGGCTACCTGATAAGCCACGGGTCCAACTTAGGCAAGGACCTAAAAAAGCACACAAAATCAGGGGGCTAACTTTGCACAACTTCCCCACTAGAGGGTGCTTTTCTTGGGCTTTATTTTCACATAAACATGATCCCCTACTTGAAACTCCTAATAGCTTCATCCTTTATCCACATAATCCTTATGTCTATCCTATGTAGATTTCAAGTTTATTCTTATTTTCTTCATGTTGTCTCCAATTTCTCTCATCATATTTGTCCCTAGAATTAATTTATCCTCAAGCCCACTCCAATGCCCAGGTGTTCTGCATTTGCATCCATATAATACTTCAAAGGGACTCATTTTTAGAGAAGCATGGTAGCTATTATTGTAATTGAATTCTACCAGAGGAAAGTAATCCTTCCATTCTGTTTGTTGTTGCATCATGAACATTATGAGCATTTCTTCAAGCACTTGGTTCACAAGTTCAATCTGTCCATCCATTTGAGGATGGTATGTAGTAATGAACTATATCTGGGTACCCAACCCTATGAATAATGCATGCCAAAGGATGATGTAAATTTCATATCCCTATATGAAATTAGCAATTTAGGCATCCCATGTAGTCAAAAAATTTCTATCATGAAAATGTTAGCAATCTGAATTGTTTTGTAAGTAGACTATTGTTATGAAACAAGCTCACAAAAGGATAGAAAAGAGAGATCAACGCCTTAGAATTCAGCCTCTTTGAGGGGCCAACCTCCTTTACATTACACAAATAAAAAATTCTTGGATGATTCAAATGACAAAACCTCCTTTCTGTATATTGGAGTCTAAGGAGTCACAATATAACCCAGCCGACCTAGCAATAATAATATAAAGCCACAAAAATAACAATAGAGGGATTCTATGGGGCACAGTAATAAAAATATGGGCACAATAAGGGCACAACAATATTAATAAGGGATACAACTACAATAGTAATGGGGTAATCACTAGTATTATAGGGACCTATCATGCCCCTCTCCTTCAAAAAATGTGTTGTTGATGTTCAATGTGATGTTCCACTGCTTGAACCTTAGAATTTTCTCTTAAATATGATGTGAGGGATGGTGGCTGATATCCATAAAGTGCCATAAATGGGGTCATTTTTGTTGTTGTATGGAAGGAAGTGTTATACCACCATTCAGCCAGAGGAAGCCATTTGACCCATTGTGTCTGTTTATCAGATATAAAGCAATGAAGATATCCTTCCAAACATTTGTTTACTATCTCAGTTTGCCCATCAGATTGATTTCATATCTGGGTGCATCTTGAGTGCACCCAGTTTTCCATGTTTCATGTTTAAAGAAGGTTATAGGTGACAAGCTCCCAATTCAAACAATATTGCCAGAAATTAAAGAGGAAGGAAAAATCATATTGGAACCTGGAGCAGTCAGAAAAACAAGAACCCGAAAGCTACGAAATTGATCAATTTCAGAGTATCTCATCAAGGGAAGAACTTACCCGCTGAAGATTCCACATGGGAGGACAAGAATTTTATACAGAAGCATCAAGAACTACTCAAGCGTTGAGGACAATGCTTTTTGAAGGAGAGGGGCATGTTAGGCCCCTATACTACTAGTGTAACCCCTTATTGTTATTAGTACAACCCACTTATTATATTGATGTACCCATGTAATGCCATATTGTTACTATTGTGCCACATAGAAGCCCACTATTGTTATTATTGTGCCCTTACATTATTATTGTTATGTCGGCTCTGATTATGTTATGACCCCTTAGACTCCTATATATAGAAAGGAGGTATTTTCATTTGTATCATCCAAGAATTGTTCATTTATGTAATGTGATGGAGGTTTCCCCCTCAAAGAGGCTGAATTCTAAGGTGTTGATCTATCTTTTCTATCTTTTCTTGAGCTGGTTTCATAACAACTATACTAGTATGAAATGTGAAACCTTGCTTAACTTATCAACTACCACCATTACGGAATTGTTCTGTCATTTAGTTTTGGGTAAACCACTAATAAAATCAAGTTTGATGACTTCCCACTTCCACTCAGGTATAGGAAATGGGTGCAACAACCCATCTAGATGTTGATGCTCATTGTTTACCTATTGTCATTCCAAACACTTTGTCAAATACTAAGCCACTTCATTCTTCATGCTCATCCAAAAGTAGTCCTTCCTTAGAGAAGTAATTAATTTTGGATAACCTGGGTGGGCGGCATAAGGAATTTTATCGTACTCATCTAGAATTAATTGTTTTAGGCCTCACTGATTAGGGACATGTTAAAATTGGAAACTAGGGCCAAATTCCATTTTGGAAATCTCATTTAATGGAGATGATGATTACACTAAATTCACATTTTTGAGAGGACCAAAATCAACCTAAAGATCATCAAATTTGAACAAGAAGAATTGTGTTTTTGAATTTATTCCCACACGTGTAAATTTTGAAGGTCAACCACATCATCATGTATGCCCATGAAGCATAAGAGACATGCCACTTCACCCTCAAAAACTTGTATAAAAACAAGTGACCTCTCACCTCATTTGGAATCATCATCACTCACACATTTATTCTCTCTCCTTCTCTCATTGGTTCGTACAACTATTGAGTAGATATATTCTCTCACACATGTGGCAAGGAGGACAAATTTTATGGGCAAATTTTAGGGCCAATTTTCAGGACTGTTGGAGGGGTTTGACCAGTGTTGACTAAGGAGTATTTGACTGAGTTTTATTGTGTTTCTTTTAGGACTATTTATGTTTCTCTAAGCCACATTGGAGGGCACAAAAATTGAGATATGGTAACTTTGACTGCAGACCAATTGCAGACTTTGATTTCGGGCCTATTCTATGTGTTGACCAAGTTTGACTGCTCAAAAGTGGACTATTTTGACTATTTTTTGACCAACTAAGGAGGCTGAATTATATGACCTTTGACTGAGATACAAAGGGGTTGTTTTAACCCTTGACCGGTTATGGCACATGCTATTGTTGTTTGATTGTTGTTGACTAAGGACATATTGTGGATTTGAATGGGCTTATATTGGATAGTGATTTGACATGTCAAGTTTGACTTTGACTTGCCTTTTTGTACTCTATATGTCTGTTGAACATTTGATATAATAATAAGAAGAATTGATGAAAGGGTTTCCCCATATTAGTGTTTTTCCCTGGCATTCACCAAATTTGGTGTCCTCTTGTATTGTCTTGTCTTCCGTATTTTATTTTATGTTCTATCTGTAATTACTGTCATTGTGATTTATGGTTAAGGTGTTTTATATTGGAAAAATAAATTGGAAATTGTCATTGGGATGCTAAAGTAACATTGAATTAATTGTGCTAAGCATAGAACATACCATTGGTTACTAAAATTAACATGGTATTAGAGCACAGGTGAAGACAAAACCCAAGAAAGAGAGAGAAAATAAATCACTAAGGGAGATATGCTTGACAAGTTCATTGGACTAGCCTTAATAGCTACTACAACTTACTTCAAATCTGAGGAAAAGCTCAAGGAAAACTTTGACTATCATACATGGAAGATGAATTTATATTTGACTTTGGAGGAGCTTTATTCCATGGACTATGTGTAGGGAAGAGTGGTGGAGCCTCCTTCAAATGCATTAGTTGCTACAAAGACGAAGTACAAGAAAGGTGAGGTCAAATCTAAATAATTATCATAAAATAATTTCAAAAGCATTGGGTTGTCTATAATATATTATTTTGGAACATCTAAGGAGATGCATGATAAGCTAGTTGGGATGTTCAAAGTAAACAATGCAAATCAAACCCTTTTTCTCAGTACAAGTTGTAGGAAATCAATATGGATAAAGGGAAGTCTATCCAATTGTACTTGATGAGAATAACACAAACCAAGAATGACGTACTATCTATTGGAGAAGTTATTGCTAACAAGGAGCTCAGTCTCATTGTACTTGGAGGTCTTTCAAGACCATGGGATGTGTTTAGCACCACCATTCTCAACAACGACAAGATTCCTAGTTTAAATGAATTATTGGCTAGATGCACTCAAGAGGAGACAAGGACAATGGAGAGAGACAAGCATTCAAATGGAAATGAACCTACTACATTCTCTTCTGATGCTAAGAGGAAAAATAATGTTGGTCCAAGGAGATAGTGTCAAGGATTCAAGCAAGGATTCAAAGAAGGAAGAAAAAGAAGACGTTATAATTGTAATAGGTTCGGACACTATGATAGAGATTGTCCTCACAAGAAGAATTATCCAAAGGATAGCAACAAAAACAACAATGATTTCAAAGGGAATGGAAATCAAAGGAACAATAGGTTCAACAATAAAGTAAATAGGAATTCTCTCGCTACTCGATATGGAAACAATCGACCTCCAAAAAGGACGAGAAATTCTAGGTATGAGGAAAGTAATGTTTTAGAAACACAAAAGGAGTTTTACCTTATTTATGCTATATCTACTTCCTCTCCTCTAGATACTTTCAATCATTGGTTGATTGATAGTGGAGACTCTAGACACCTCATTGGGTATAAAGAGGTCCTCTCAAATTTGATTGAAAAGAAGACGAATTTGGAGATCATACTTGGAGATAATGCCACTTACCCCATGAAAGGGATAGGTACTGTCACTCTTCACTTGAATCAAGGTTAAGCCATTCATCTACAAGAAGTATTGTATGTGCCCAATTTGAAGAAGAGCCTAGTGTACATTTCTGCAATGGAAAATAAAGGATTCAAGTTAGCATTCATTGATGGAAAGGTACGTATTTGGCAAAGAAACCCTAAAGATGAATTTACACTTGGATTTAGGGTTAATGGTCTCTATCAAGTTGGAGGAAGTCCATTGGGAGCCTTGACTTGAAATAATAATATTCAATCTTAATTATGTCACTAGAGATTTTCCCACCTTCATTACAAAGCCTTACCTGGGATAAGGAAGGTGGTCACAGGTATGCCCAAGTTCAATATGAATCACAAAGGAGTTTGTCAGGTTTGTGCAGTAGGGAAACTTATGATGGGACCATTCCCTTCAAGAAAAATTCAAACTACCGATATTCTTCAATTGGTCCATTCTGACCTATCTGGTATGTTTCCTGTAACATCATTGGGAGGATACTTATACTATGAATTTTTTGTGAATGGCTTCTCTCGCAAAACAAGTATCTATTTCTTGAAGAAGAAGGATGAAGTGTTCAAATGGTTCTTTTATTTAAAATCCTTGGTGGATAATCAAACATGGAAGAAGATAAAAATATTGAGAACCGACAATGGAACTGAATATGAATCAAATGAATTCAATGAATTTTGCAAAGAGGTTGACATTAAGAGGGAGGCAACCGTTCCATACACTACTGAGAAAAATGGAGTTGTTGAAGGGAAGAATCAAACAATCATGGAAGCCACCCATGCCATGCTTCATGATTAAGGTCTACTGAAGCTCTTATGGGGAGAAGCTGCGAACACTGCTGTGTATGTTCAAAATAGGATCTTGCATCAAGTACTGGATTTCAAGACACCCGAACAATTTTTCACTAGTAAGAAACTTGATGTGTCTAATTTTATAATAATTGATTTCCCTTGTATTTTCATGTTCCTAAAGATAAAAGAAACAAGTTGGAAGCTTATGGAAAGAAAGGTACATTTTTGGGCTACAGTTAAAATTCAAAGGCATATAGAATCTATGTGCCTGGTCAAAGAGATGTGGAAGTAAGGCATGATGTCACCTTCTATGAAGACACTAGACATGGGAAAGCCATACATCTCCCCATTCCAAGGAATGATAATGATGATGTTGCAGAAAAGCAGGATGACCCTCTGCCAGATGAGCTTATGCCTGATGTTGAAGGCCTGATCAATCCCATTGATCCACCTCCTCACATTCCATATAACTCAAGGAAAATACCTTTGTGGCTCAAATATACTCTTGAAAATTCTGAAAGACATATTTCTCCAAGAGGGACATTTCGTAAAAGTAAGAAGCCAAACAAGTATCAAGGGTACTTAGATGCTATGAGTACTCTTGTTCAAACTGAGCCATGTACATTCAAAGAAGTTGTAAAGCACCAAGTATGGAAGGATGAGATAAATGAGGAATATAAATCTATCATGAAAAATGATGTCTAAGATTTGGTGTCTAGACCAAAGGACAAGTCCGTGGTCACCTAAAAATGGCTATACAAAATTAAACATGGGTTGATGGGAGTGTTAAAAGATATAAGGTCAGGTTCATTGCTCGAGGCTTCTCTCAAAAGGAAGTAGTGGACTATGAGGAGCTATTTGCATTGGTTTCTTGATACACCACTATACGATCTATTATATCTTTTCTACCACTCAATGATGGATACCACATTAAATATATGTCAGAGCTTATTTCATGCATGGTTTTCTTAAGGAGGAATTCTACATGGAACAACCTCAGGGGTTCAAAGTGAAAGATCAAAGGACACATGTATGCAAGTTGAAAAAATCCATCTATGTGTTGGAGCAAGCCCCTAAGGCTTGGTATGAGAGGATTAATAGTTATATTATGAAGCTAGGATTTATAAGGATTGATTTTGATCCTAACCTATACTTCAAGGTTGAGAAGGACATGCCTCTCATTTTTGTCCTTTATGTAGATGATCTCTTTCTGATAGGTGCAGGTCCTCTCATTTATCGATGTGAAAGGGAGTTGGCTTCCGAGCTCGAGGTGAATGACCTAGGATTGATGCACTACTTCTTAGGCCTGGAGGTTTGGTAAAATCTGGGTGAGATTTCCTTTCTCAAGGAAAATACATTATGAAGCTTCTCGAGAGATGTGGGATGGTGGATTGCAAGTTTGTGTCTACTCTAATGGAACTCAAATTCAAGAAGTTATGTGGGAGTGTTGTTGGGCCCGAATTGGAAAACCCTTATAAATATAGACAACTTATGGGGGGCCTGATGTTCTTGGTAAACTCTCATCCTGATATATGCTTTGTTGTGAATACATTGAGTAAATTTATGGTTGAACCTCATCACATACATTGGATTGCTGCTAAGAATCTCTTGATATATTTCTATGGCACACTCAACTACGGACTGGGATACACTGCTGGGAATTTGAGGCTACATAGATATGTTGATGCTAACTAGGCTGACGATGTGGTGGATCATAAAAGCATGTTTGGATGTTGATGCTCATTAGGTTTTGCTTCAGTTTCTGGGATGAGCAAGAAGCAAAAATCAGTTTCTATAATCGCTATTGAGGCTAAATACATTGTAACTAGTATGGCCTATTGTGAGGCTATTTGGTTGATGAATATCTTTAGTCAGCTATTTGATCATGTGCTGGATATCACCATGATCTTCTATGAGAACCAGAGATGGATTCTCTTTTTACAGAATCTTGTGTTCCACAACTGCTCCAAGCACATTGATATTAGGTACCACTTTATATAGGATATGATACAATGAGGAGAAATAAGGCTTCAACACATCAGGATCGATGAGAAGGTCATATACGTGCTCACAAAGCCCTTGGGGAAGGTAAAATTATTGGCATTTTGATAGAGAATTACATTCGTGGAAAGACCCTCCCATGGGTGTCCTGCTTAAGTTGGACATTAAGCTTTGGGAGCGTTTGGGGGCTTGGGGTACTTCTTGGAGATATGAGCAACATAGGGTGAACGGTTCACCTTCCCATATTAGTGCATTGTGTATAAGGTGAGTAGTTAATGTTCCCCTATGATACCCCATGATGGTTGACATGTGTGTAGGGTGAGTGGTTCACCTTCCCTACTGATTAATGACACATGTGTGTAGGGTGAGTGGTTCACCTTCCCTTACAATTGACATATGCATATGATGGGTGATTCACCTTCTCCTATGGCATTTGAGTTCTACTATGGCATTTGAGAAAGATGAGTGATTCACCTTCTCTTGTTGATGCCCCAATATACATCCTACCCATGTTAGTCTATGACTCATGGGAAGTACATATCATCTATCCAATGAGTTAGGAAAAGTGTATTGGGACCATAGCACTACCAATGTATGCATCGTGTACTTCTGCACTCCTTATGTCTAGTATGCATGGTGTTCAAAAAATTGATCTGGGGTCAAGTATGATTGAGGTTCTACCTCTGGACTGACTTTTGTTGGTGGAGAATGGTAATGTATTATGACTCAATCTCGATCAATTCTTCTTAATTATTCATATCATTGCTCGATATGTCATAGATGAGATGAGATAAAAATATGGTTCATGACGACAAGATGGAATGATGGTTGATGATGATGGATGTATTGGCACATAAAATTATCCCTAGTTGAGAGGGAGTGTTAAAATTGGAAACAATGGCCAAATTTCACTCTGGAAAACTCATTTGATGGATATGATGATTGCACTGAATTCCTCTTTTCAAGAGGACTGAAATTGACTTAAATATCATCAAATTTGGAAAAGGAGAAATGTGTTTTTGAATTTATGCCCACACATGTGTAAATTGTCAAGATCAGCCACATCATTATGTAGGCTCATGAATCCCAAGAGACATGTCACTTCACCCTCAATGAATATATAAACACAAGTGACCTCCCCCCTCATTTTGCATCATCATCACTCACACATTTCTTCTCTCTTCTTCTCTCATTGGTTTGTACAACTATTGGGAAAATCTTCTCTCTAACACGTGTGGCAAGGAGGATGAATTTTCTGTGCAGATTGTTGGGCTAAATTTCAGGGCTGTTGCAGGGGTTTAACCAATGTTGATCAAGGAGTATTTGACTGAGTTTGACTAAATTTTTATTGGGATTATTTCTATTTCTCTAGGTCACATTGGAGGGAAAAAATTGTGGAGGTTTGGGCACTGTGATAGCATACCAGTTGTAGACTTTGACCACAGGCCTCTTCTATGCATTGACCAATTTTTACTGCTCAAAAGTGGATTGTTTTGGCTATTGTTTAACCAGTTAAGGAGGTTGAATTAGATGAACTTTGATCAGTCTGCAAATGGATTGTTTTGACCCTTGACCTTTGACTAGTTAGGGAACACACTACTAATGTTTGACTATTGTTGACTAAGGACAGATTATAGATTTGACTGGGCTTACATTGGAAAATGATTTGACAAGTCAATTTTGACTTTGACTTGACTTTTTGTACTCTCTCTATCTACTGAACATCTGACATAATAATAAGAAGAATTGATCAAAGGGTTTTCCCCACATTGGGTTTTTCCCTAGAATCCTCCAATCTAGTGTCCTCTTGTCTTGTTTTATCTTCAACATTTTATTGTATGTTCTATCTACAGTTATTGTCAATGTGATTTATGGTTAATTTGATTGCTATTGGAAAACTAAATTGGAAATTGTCATTGGGCTGCTAAAGGAACATTGAAGTAATTTTTCTTAGCATAGAACATACCATTGTTAACAAAAATTAATAGTACATAAAGCTAGTTCCTAAAAATTAACATGTTATCATTATTAATTTCATACCCTAGCTATCATTCATTGTTGTTCTGTTGTTTTACCTACTGCCATAAAAAATGGTACTTTGGATCCCTTGAAACAACATTCTTAATTTGATCAATAGAGTTAGTTTTGGCTTGACTGAATGAGATTTCATATAGACAATGTAGTTTTCTTCTTAAAGCATCTGCCACCCAGTTTTCCCTACCCTTTAAATGCTTAATGTCGAAATTAAACTAACTTAGGAAGGAAACCCGCTTGTCATGCATTTAATGTGGGTTGTTTAAAGTAACTAGCTAAGCTATTATTATATTTCATTAATAAAAATATTTTCCCAAGTAAATAATGCCACCAAACCTCCACGGCATGGATCACCGCCATTAGCTCTAAGTCATAAGCTGAGCATTTATGTTCATGTTCCTTTAACATTCGGGATTCGTATGCCACTACCCCACCTTCTTGCATCAATATTCCTCCAACACCTTCCTTGCATGCATCTGCGTAAACTATGAATTCTCTTTTAGGGTTTACAATCCGCAAGACAGGAGTGGTGGTAAGCAAGTGTTTCAGCTGCTCATAGTCATTTTGATATACTTTTTTCCATTGAAAATTCTTCCCTTTATTTTGAAGAGAAGTAATGGCCTATACCACTCTTGAAAACCCTTCAATGAACCGATGATAGGACCCTACTAACCCCATAAACAAATATGACGTCAACTACATTTTTGGGAATATGCCACTCCCTTATAGTTTTTATCTTTTTGGGATCCACTATTATTCCTACTTGGGTGATGACATGTCCTAAATACTGAATTCAATCTTTGAAAATTTCACACTTGATATACTTAGAGTAAAGATGATGATCTCGTAAGGTTTGCAACATAACCTGTAGTTGTTTCTAGTGTTCCTCCATACTTTTAGAGTAAATAAGGATATCATCAATAAATATTAAGACAAAATCATCAAGATATTGGTGAAAAGTATTGTTCATAAGACACATGAATGTGGCGGGGGTGTTAATAAGCACAAAAGGAAAAAACAACAAACTCATAGTGTCCATAATGTGTTCTGAAGGAAGTTTTACATATTTCCTCCTCCTTAATTCATATCTGATGATACCCAAAATATAAATGAATCTTAGAGAACATAGTAACCCATTTTTCTTGGTTAAATAAATTGTCTATCCTAGGTAGTGGATATTTTTCTTAACAATTAGCTTTTTTAATTGCTTGTAATTGATATAAAGTCGCATGGTACCATCCTTTTTCCTCATAAAGAGTACATGATATTCCATTGAGATACACTTGGGCAGATATATTTCTTGTCCAACAATTCATGCAACTATATTTTAAGCTCAGTCACTTCTGGTATGATCATCTAGTAGAGTGCTCTTGATACCAGAGGAACCCCTAGAATTAATTCAATAGTGATTTATGTCTCGCATTAGAGGCAATCGAGGAATCTCTTCCAGAAACACATCAACAAAGTATTTTAAAATAGGTAAACTCTCCAAAATTGTATTTTTTCCTTGGAATTTGTGTATCCCACATGCACAACATAAATCTAACACTCCTTTCTAATGCATTTTCCTAGTTGGGAGGTGGTAATTGGTCTCAATTTCAGGGGTCTCTTGATTCCCTGCATTTCCTTTCTAACACCTTCATCGTCAAGGAAAATAACAATTTTATTTTTACAAATTACAAGTGACCAATTCTTCTTGACCCAATCCATACTAGTTAGGAAATCATAAGAGCCTAAGGGAAAAATATTTAATCTTGTTGTTATAGGATAATTTGCAACTACAACAAGACAATTATCTACCCTGGATACCACTCTCCTTTTTGCTCTTGTGGCTAGCTGCACTAGCCAAAGGATTTTAAAATTTTCAGCTATATATGATAGAGTTCCATTATCTTAGGTGTTATATAACTTAAACTAGCTCCAAGGTTGATCAAAATAAACAAAACATGGTTAAATATTTTATCTTCAAATTCCACCATAGTTGGTTGGTATTTTTCCTGATGGTCTTCTAATGCAACATTAATATTAGGTATATTCGTTGTTATCTCTCCTATTGTAGATGTCTCTTGTATATGAGCTACATGCTCCATTCTCTTCCAATAAAGAAATTTTTTAAAATAGTGGGGATCCCTACATCCCCAACATTGTAGCAGAGGTTTTTCAAGTTAGTTGCTTTCAAATTTAGTCGATTGTTCTAGTATTTTATCTTCATTTTACAGTTTGGGTCTTTGTTAATTCCAACCCATATTTTTATTTTGTTGAATCCATGAGAGTGTTTCTATCCTTTCTTATCCATCCAATCCTTTGTAATGTCCCACTTTTTTCTTCATTTTTTTATAATATATTCACGCTTTACGTATTACTTCGTCCATTGCCTTAGGATTTTCGAATTCTAGATGCTCTTTCATCAGTGCTGGTGAACTTCTTATAAATATTTTCACTTCCGCCTTTTATTAGCGTATATAGGGGACATACCTCAACGAGGCAAACTTAGTCACATACTCATCTATAGTCAATTCCCCTAGTCGCAGGCCATGGAACTCCCTATCCTTTTCATCGTATAAACATTCAGTCAAGTATTTATTTTTGAAATGTTGTTGGAATTTCTCCCAAGAAACTCCTTTTTCATCCACCACTTTCACTGCTTTAACCTCCACCCACCACAAAAGTGAATTCCCTTGTATCTGGTAAATTTCAAATTATGATTTCATATTATCATTGTACTCATATATTTGGAAATATTTATTAATGTTGACTAGTCAGGCTTCAACAACTTCTTCAGTTTCACCATCAAAGGTTGGAGGTTTGATTTTCTTGAATTTCCCTCAGTTTTGCACTTTGTCATGGGAATTATTTCCTAACTCATTATTCTCCAAATTGAATCATCTTCCCCCTTCTGATTCTTAAGTATTACTTTTCTCAGGGGAATTGTTTTTCGTTTGCCGATGGGACTTTGTCTTATTTCCATTATCAATAGTTGGAGTTGAATTTCTATGATTATGTTTATCAATTAGACTTTTTATAAGCCTTTATTGATCTCGCATTAACTGCTCATTTTCGGTCCTTAATATTTCCACTCATTCCTTTAGCTATTGTACAGTTTACATTAACGCAGTCATGGGGTTCTAAGATTATTATCCCAGCTAGACCCACATTTCTGGGTTTGGTATTTGCAATGGAATTGAACTGGAATCAATGGGAATCCTGGTAGCTGTTGTAGTGATTATGTCATCACCTCTCCTAATTCTTTCTATATGAAATAGAAAACAAAGTTTTTCATCAATGTGATTCCCCTATGTAGGTCTTAGTGTAGTGAGCATGCTTTGATACCACTTGTAACATGTCTTTCCCCAACATATTTTTTTTATTATCAAAGTCAACCTTATTAAAAAAAATAAATCTAAGTTATTTATTGAGCTTCTATGTTAATTGAAGAAGGTTAGCCCAATAATATAGACCCCACGGAAGTAATTAGTTCCAAAATAATGGACTTATAATAAATATTCTCACATCACTTACCTATAGTAGTTTTCATTATTGATACTATGGCGAATCTTTCAAAAAAAAACTATGGTTACATTCCATAGGTCATTCGATGGTTCTTGACGTGTTGTAATCCATTGCTAAATGGAAGGTGGTTGATCTTAGGATTGGGGAGAGCAAAATCAATGGTTTTGGTTGATTAGGTTTGGAATCTACGACTAATAATATTATAAGGAATCATTTGTGTAACTACGCCTACCTCATTGGCAGAAGCTTGAGCCTCATTCTCATTACGCTTTTCCTCCATGGGGACTATGCAACTATGGTAAAGGAAATCATGTCTTGGCAGTGGTTGTTTACTTATCCACTCGTAGATTGGTAATTTCTTCCACCCAGAGATTTGAGGCTATTTTTTTTAAATTATTTGAAGTTTGAAACTCCTTAATAACCATGTTGATAGCTTCCTTTATTTTATTCTTTGTATTTCCTTTTAGGTATGTTTCATTCTTTACCAAGATTATATGGTCCTGTGATCTGCTTCTAAGGGTGTCTATTTAACCCTCCAAATTTGAAAAGGGTTGATCTAGGTGGATATTTGTGGCTACCCACCTATTCCACCTAGACCTCTAATCAATTTTATCAATTTCCTTTAGTATAGAATTACTATTTTTATCATTTTTTCGGGTCCTGGACTTCAGGAATTGTTTTGACCCCCTAGATAATGTTTTTTTGAGGTCTTTCCTGCCACTAATATTGTAGTACCTTGAGACACCTCTCTAATGAGGCATCATATGCGCCAAACGAAGATAATATGACCAATTTATGAACCTAGGAAATTGGCGAAAAAAATAACCCCAACAAGGCCCACAAACTCTTGGTGTTCCATCTCCTAGGGTTAGGGTTTTGGTTGTTTAGGGTTCCTTTATTATTCAATAATAAAAAGGCCATTGATCCTAATTGTAACATCATTCATAGGCATGTAGTCTCCAAATCTCTTCTCAGATGTAAGCTACCATCACCTGATCTAGTTTATTTCCATTCTATATGTCATCATCTTTCAGTTCTTCGTTATTAATGAAATGAAGATTTATTTTTGTTGCATCTCTGTGTTTATGTTTGTATCTGTATTCTGTTATGTTCCAACATAGGTCTGGATGAGTGGTATTAGAGCGGTGTGCACTTTCTCCGTTTTTCTTTGCATGTTCCCAACAAGGTCGTGGTATAAGGATTTAGGGCCTGAATTGGTTGAACGTGCAAGGCCAGCCTCTCAAACCCCGATGAGCTCCCATGGTGCAAGAAAATAAAGAAGAGGGAGAAGGAGATCCCTTTACAATATTACTTGAAGAATCACTAGAGAAACAAAGGAACATGATGATGGATAACTTTGCCTAGATCCTTCGATGGATGCCCATAGGCAACGCATCTTCATCTGGCAGCCATTATGGAGGTGCCACTCCCTTAAAGGTACAAGTAAACTTTGACATTCCCATATTTTAAGGCTAGATAGATGTAGATGTCATATATAGATGGTTAAATTTATTTGAAGGATACTTTTCGATTCATGATTTTTCCAATAGGGAAAAGATTACTTTTTCACTGAAGGTCATCCACCATGTCAAGGATTGGATGGAAACCCACTGTGAATAGAGGGACGAGAGGGAACCCTCATTGTTTTCTACCATACCGACCTAGAATTCTTTCTAAAATTTTCATCAAGGAACAATATTACCTCATGGGGATCTATGAGGACAATTGCATATAATGGACTATGCTGCAACAACAAAGGGATCAAGATGTGCATGAGCTGATGAATCTTCTCCATAGCCTACACACAAAGTTTGGTATCAAATATTTTAAGAAACCTCTAGTGCTCAAGTACCAAAATTGTTTGAAAAAATACATTCAGGAGGAAATGGAGTTCCTGTACATATCCATGCTTGGTTCAGCATACCGATATGCCACCAAGATTGAGAAGAAATTCAAGCACAAGACATGAGATTTTGGATCTGCGAACCCAAAGCACCACAAAGGCGACCCCAAGCCATAGAGAAAAGGAAAGAGTTAATTCATGACCACCTAGGATAACTCCTCAAAGCCACAAGCCAAGGATAATGAGAAGGTGAAGAAAGACACTGGAAAGTGGTGTGAGTTCCATAAAACTCCTACTCACAACAAAAACGAATTTCACGCGAAGCAGGTGCCAATGGTGGAGCTGAAAGACATAGAGGCGGATGCATGCTCTGACTCTGAGTTGGAACTTGACAAGGGAAAGAAAACCATTGATGTTGAACCCACTACGACAGTAGTTGTTACAAATTAATTAACGGATCAATGAAATACACAAAATATTGTGGAAACACAAAAACATAAACACATAAAATAAGAGAGACATAGATATATGTGGTTCACCCAATTTGGGCTACATCCATGGAGAAACAACTATTCCTTAATTTTGTATTATCCAACAAAATGAAGAGATACAACCTACAACATACACAGTATATTTTCGTCTTCGCTCTCACACAATCTCCTCTCTCTCTCACTCTTAGAATAACGATACACAATCTCAATACAATTCCCTCATAAACATTGAGGGTTTCCTTCTAGGGGAAAAAACACTAAATTAACATAATTTCTATCATTAGATCATCTGCCTAATGAGTGACCTAGATTGACTGCAAAATTACAATATTTTACAAGGAAAAATTTCATCTATTTTTAGCTTTGGGGGCATTGGGGGGGCTCATAAAAGTTGTCATTGTGCCCCTTGGACCCCCCTAAAGGTGATTAAACGGGTGATGTTTCTTCCCTCTTAAGAATAGGGATACAAAAACCTTTGAATAATCAGGAACATAATCAGGCTCCGCACCAAACAATCTCCCACTTGGAGATTGATTATATGAACTCCACCATTGCTTCACTTACTAGACAATGGATATAATTTGGACCTACATGTTTCTCATCTTCATCATCATACTTAAACACTAACTGAAACTAAGTAGGATGTCAATTTCTCCTTGGTTACAAATTTTGTTAACATGTCTACAAGATTCTGGGTAGTGTGTATCTTTTTCAACTTCAATTGTCCATCTTCCAACACTAACTGTATGAAATGGTACTTGAGTTGTATATTTTTATTCTTTGAATGAAATTTTGATTTCTTTTAAATATGAATGAAACTCTATATGTAATTGTATAACTTGCCCATCTCCTACTTCTTGCCCAACTCATCCATAAACCTTTGTAACGAAATCATTTCTTTACTAGCCTTTATAGTAGTAACATACTTTGCTTCCATTGTTGAAAGTGCAAAAATGTTTTTCAACTTTGAAACTTCACTGGCAGTTGTTCCACCTACCATAAACACATACCCTATGGTGCTCCTCTTTTTATCTCTATCACCTTCCTTATTTGCATCAATATATCCTTGTAGAGCAATGTTTGAACCACCAAAGCATAATGCTTGATTTGTGAAACCTCTCAAATACTTGAGAATCCACTTCACTTCCATCCAATTCTTTTTTCCTGGTTTTTTGATATACCTACTTACAACTCCCACTACATGTGCAATATCAGGCCTTGTGCAGACTATTGCATATATTAAATAGTGAATGAATTACATATATTCCTCATACTCTTTCTCATGCTTGAGAAATTGGCTAACAGGTAATTTCTATGCCTTATAAAGCTTCTATGGGTAATATTTCATCCCCTAATAGGCCCTCATGATTCCATCAATAAGTTGCCTCTCCCTTTCCATACTCAACCTCTAGGCTCAATAATTCCCTATTTTGCATAGAAGTCTCTAGAGTGATTAATCATTTTCCAAGGTGTTCCCATGCAACTTGAGTACCAAAAAATTACCAAAATCCCATTCTAATCATTCTTTAACATTCCATGGATGCCATAGGGTTCAATGTCACCACTCTATCCTTCTTCATAAGTTTTTATTTCTTTCAACAATATTTTATTTTACACTACAATCCTCCTAATGACAATCATTTCACAATGATGACTATAACCTACAATTCCCTGCTTTCATTTATCTAATAGCTCTTCAAAAAAACTCATATTCATGGTTCATAATAATCTCATCATTTTAATTGTTAGTATAAGAACTTTCATGAAAATATGGCATATACATGTGTTCACCTAATGAATTCAACAATTCCTAATTTAATCATGTGCATGAATTTACCTAATTAATTCAATAATTTATTCAGGCATGTGCATGAATTTACCTAATGCATTTAACAATACCTTAAAGCATATTTACAAAAATCTTAGCATGCATATTTTCAAGTTTACCCTTTGCACACTTTATCATGTTCATGCATACATACTCAATGCATCATTGCATTGAATTTCAAAAAACCATGTTTTAAGTATGAATTCTAGAATGGAACATATTGGAAGGTCTAACCAAGACTTCAACACATCACCCACACACTTATCTACTATTTTCTTAACGAATTAGATGATTTTATATTTACAAAATTTACAAAACCAAGGGATTTAATCCTTTTGTTCTCTTCAATGTTGAAAAATGGTTTTAGTGCAAACATCAATTAGAAATAGGGATACCATTGGATATTTGTGTAGTGATTATATACTTTCTATATCTATCTCCATTATGGTTTCATACATTTAGCTTTATCAAAATTCATTTCCTTAGTGGAATTGTATCTCCTGACTTGCCTTGGTTATTACACAACCAACATGCTCTATCTGCCATTTATTTTAATATACATGCATTCATGCATTAGCATATCCATCATTTCCATGGTCTTCTACATTCAGCGAAACAAGTGGTATGTTATTCATATATTTTTATTCCATGCATACAATATCACCAATTCATATGTATTGAACTAAGTGAATTCTTACCTAAATGTGACCTAAATTTGTGTCAACATTCATGCATAATAAACATATCAATTTTAGACTTGTCGGGCTAGTATGATTTTTTTTTGCTACCTAATTAGTTGTATTTTGGAGAAACTCACGTGATTCCTTAGTCATCCATCTACTCAACCTTTTGCTCATCCTTTTTCCATGCCCATATTGTCTTCATATTCATGGCTATTATATGTATCAACATCCTCATAATTCCAAAATGGGGAAAAAAAATCCTTCATTAGCCATATTCAACTAATATTATAATTTTGTTCTATGGATAACAATAGACATTTCCTAGTCCACAACATGTTTTCTTCATGCTAAGACACTTTCAAATGTTCCTATTATTTCTTTTTTTCACTTTCACTAAACTAAATATGATTTTTTTTAGTCAAGGTTATGCTTATAAAAATGCACTCTTTTGAACCATTCTGTGATTGTTTAGTATGAGGACAGGATATTTTGGATTTCTTAGTTCTAAAAATACCTGTAACAAAGTGGCACAACATAATCAAGACCCCAAGACTTCCAAGAAGTAACATCCTCAAAACAACAAATTCAAAGAGGGGACCAAAAGTCTCATTATTATCCTACTTGCAATATTGATAAAGAAGCTAAGTCCAAAGGAAAGAATAGCAATACAAATTGTAGTTTTCATGGATGAGTTAGTGATCTAGAATGAAATGTCTTAATAAAATAAAATCCAATAAATAGAAATGAATAAGATCAACATGGACCATGTTTATCTTTCTCCTTCTAACTCTTTAGTCTTTCAAAGGGGCACATCCTCTTTTACTTTGGTTTTTCTTTCAGCGCATCAAATTATTCTTCTCTAAAAGAGTGAAATCTTGATTTTGGCTTAAATTATCATAAGGCTAAAGATAATGCCATATTTTATACTCTGAATCAAAGTCACACCAACCAGATAATTTTTGTAATGATAGATATCTAGGAATTTTAGATTCAAGAATAATTCAACTAAATAATGATCACTTTAATGATGTAATATGTGTTCCTAATCTCTTATGCAACCTTCATTCTTTACTAAATCACTCGTTTTGGTGAAGGAAAAATTATTAAGTTTTCTTTGCACCACTTTGCAAAAAAGGAATTAAAGGATTTTAAGCATGTTTTCGCAACTAAAATAATTAATGATATCACAAAATTGTACGCGTATGACATTTTTGGTTCATAATCTCTTCCTTAAGCTTTTAGTTATGATAATGTTGACAGGAGTAGGCTTTGGCATGAGAAATTTGACCATTTAAAGTACCATTCATTGTAGAAAATATGTAAACACAATATGATCATTGATATTTCACTAATTTCATATGGAGGTGGTATTTTTTCTACTTGAGCTATAAAAAAAAAATCATTGAAATAATTTTGACAAGCATGCCTCTTTTCATGCCTTGGTTCCCTTACATTTCATTCATAGTGACATGCATGTTTTTCTTCCATCTACTTAATTTCTAGGTTTAAGTATTTATTACTCTTCATCGGTCACTTTTCATTGCACACTTGTGTTTACTTCTTAGAACCGAAAAAAAATGTTTTTGACATATTTCTATCCTTCAAGGCCCTTGTAGAAAACAAATCATGATGCAATCATTAGAAACAAAGAATAGATAACACTAAGAATATGTAAAATCAAAATTTAACACTTATTGCACCATAAAGGGCATTTGGATGCAATATATTGATCCATATACATAACAACAAATTGGTGTTGTTGATAGAAAGAATCACACCTTAAAGGAAATTACTAATTGCGTGCTCCATTCTAAGGGAGATAAGTGTTTGTTTTTCTAATTAAAAGCATTCAATTGTGCCAATTACATATGTTTTTCAAATTCCCATTAAGGTTTTACAAAATGTAACATTGGAAACAAAATTGTGGAGTAGCAAAAAGGAAATTGTAAGGCACTCTTATTATTTGATAATTGAGCTTGGGCACACATTCTCGATGAGAAAATTCTTCCAACCTAAAAGTGATAAGTGCATTTTTATTATTTTCTCAAACAATGTAAAATTTTATCCACTTCTTGCACTTAATGCAATGGAAATACATTTTGTATGAGATGTTAAATTTGATGAAGGGATCTAGAGTTGAATTTCTAATTTGTCACTTGTGTCGTCTTCAATCGACAAGCCATATTCAACACATGTGTTCTATCCTTACTTATTCCATATTATAAATTTATTTTATTTCTTCTTCATAAGATTTTGACATTGAGGATGAAACCTAATACCCCCCTACTCCACCACCTCCTCCAAATAAGTCCATTGAAATTAAACATGCACTATTGCTACATCGTCCTCAATGGCCTAGAACAATAATGGAAACAATTGATGACTGAATTTTTTATCCGTCTGATCCACATTGAACAATTTAATGGTTCCAACATATCACTTTCCTTTTAGGCTCAAGTTTCAAAGACTTGGAATCCACAAACATTTGAAGAACTTATGACCATGTAAAATGGAATGTAACAATGCATGAAGAATAACAATGCTTAGGATCTAGTTCCTCTTTTGAAAGGAAGACAACATCTTAGACACAAATGGGTTTATAGGATTAACTATAATATAGATGGTAGTGTTGAAAAACAAAAGGATCAATTTTTGATAGGTTAGTAGCATTCACTACTTTAATACATTTCCCCACATTTCCAAATTGAAATCCATTTACCTTGATATTTCCCTTACAACCTCGTATATATGGGGGGGCCACCAAAAGGATGTAAAGTATACCTTCTTTCATGGAAATTTCCAAGAAGAAATTAGTATGTAATGGCATCCTATATTTCTTCAAACTAACTCTATCATTGTTATTTTTCTCAAGAAATATCTTTATGGCATCAAGCAAGCTCCTTGGACTTGGTATGAAAAGATGGATTGGTTACTTCTTAACTTTATATTTTCTAAATGCTACTATGGTTGTAACACCCCAACTTGACCCCAGATTGTAAATAACATGTACATACAAAACTTAGGTTTGTGAGCGAGTACATATAAATTAGGTTGGAGATCTGAGGATTACTTTTAGGGGACAATGTGCTCGTGTGCATGTGTGTGTATATGTTTTGTGGCCATTGTGCCCCTATGCATATGTTATCATGTGTTTTGGGGCATAGAGCCTAACTTTATAGATATGAAGGTTCCTCCATGCTAATAAAAATATATTACTACTACAAACTAAGTAAAATGAAAAGAGTATGGGGGGATAAGACTCCATATTTATTAAAAGGGAGCTTCATATGACGTAATAAATGTGAAAAGTGCACATGCTTAAAAAACAACTCCATCAATATATTTTGAGGGATTCCATGTGTCAGGAAAGGGACATGTGTTATGTAGACAAAAATAAGGATGTTGGTACTATGGATGGGAAATCCTGGAGAATATGATAGAAAATAGGAAATTATACATGTTGGTGGAAAAACAAGGGATGACCTTATGACAGGTGGGACAAGGTTCCTGGTGTGAGGGCTTAGAGGGTACCAAGAGACCCTTGAGGGAAATGGGAACTACTATAGCTATAATGCTCTAAGAAATCCTTGGATGACTAAGTTAGACACCCTAGATGCAATGGCATAGCCTAAGGGACTACAGGTGCAGAGACGGCGATGCATTACTTGGTTGTGTGGTTGATGGGGGATTCGAGCCTATAGGTTGGTGCCTGATAAGGTTTGGTACCCTAGCATTGTTTATTTATGGTAGAATAAATGTTCTTGCTTTTAGGTAAGTTGTTGCCCCATGGATTCAAAGTGCAAACTTGGGGGTGATTCATTGTTACAAGAAAATGAGCATCATGGTCTATGGCTAGGAGGAACATGGTTTGCAGCTAATAGGTATTTTCTATCAGATAAGTGTTACTGTCAATATTAATTTGAATTGTGTTTTAAATAATTATGTTTATATTTTATTTTTCTGTGTGAATTATATATTAAATGACATTACTATGAAATTATATCCATATAGGTAAATGTATTCCATATACAATGCAATTGACATGCATAACATGTCACTAGAAAAAAATTGAATGAAAATTAATAAAAATCTAGGTTGTGGAGGGTCACAAGTGTATAGATTTTCCCTAGTAGGTGGACGAAATGCATCAATAGGTGGTTGTTGGTGTTACAGAGTGGTATCAAAACCCAGGTTTATAAAATTTAGGCCATATGGGTTGAAATCCACTACAAAGAAAATCATAATTTTTGGGCATTTGTTTGACAAAAAATACAAAAAATGAAGATGAATAGAATCCAAATTTTAGGATGAAAAGTCACTAGAATGGTAGATATATGGGTCGATATTATTATTATAGAATTAAATTTTAGATTGCTGGATAAATTTAGTAGTAGAAATGCTAATTTTGTGCAAAAGAAAATTCAATGGAAGTAAACACCATTAACGAAAAAGTGTAACAAAATTTTAAAAATTTTAAAAATTTCCATATTATGACATCAACATTTATGTGGAAGTTGAGTTAACAGGTGGATGAGGTCAGGTGGAAGAGCAATGACATGAATGGGAACCGTCAGGTGAAAAAGGTGCAATAAAATGTTGTTCTTTTCATTGCAATATGTGCACCATGTCCATCAATCTTGTGTAATGGTAACCATTGGATCCATTGGGAATTTTTTTCCCCATTGACCAAGCAACAAGTTTTCATCCATAGTAGAAATCATGAGCCATTTAATCCATTGAGCAGAATGTGCCATGTAAAATTCTACATTACTTTCTACTTGATGTCATTTATGGAGTGTTGATTTCATTTTCTCATGACCTTCAACATGGTCTTATATATGGACTTATACCATGTGAAACATTCCACATGATATGGATTTGAGGCATTGTATCAAAGTGATCTCAACCATTAGATCGATTAGGTGCAGAAAATCGCTATAACCTTTGTGCATGTTGCAACCTAATAAGAATTGAGGCCATTGATCTACTCCATGGTTAATCGTCAGATCTACAAGTGAGAAAGTCACCCCTTGTGGGTAAAAAGTGGACAATGGACCCCACATGTAGCCATATATAATCAAGAAAACAACCATGTGGAGTTTCCCATGTGAACTTTGGGACCTAGGTGGGGACCAAAATGGAAAGGGGAAGGTTGCATGTATGCTAATTTTCGAAGGAAAGGCATGTCAGTTCAGTTCATGTCCATTGGAAACTAAAAACTAAGCATACACGGGGACCTATTTTCCAATAGAATAAGGGCACACAAAGAAGGTATGTATGAATGAAAATAGTTACAAAGTGGAGTTATAGGTAGATCTAATTGGTTCATGGAAGTAAACCAAATGAAAATTTAGAAAAATTTTGAAATGTTTGCTAATTTTTTGAGTCATCTGCTTGTAGGTCATTTTTGAGGGCCTAATGACACTTTTAAGTAGCAAAAAATGATGCAAAATACCTATACCAATTGGTATATGGGTTGTTTGTAGCTCAAAAAAAAATAGTTAAAAGAGAGCTTTTCAATGGCATATTACAATCGTGAAATGGAGCAAGTGTGAAGAAGTTATGACCGAAATAGTGTGAAGAAAAAATAGGGTATGTGGTCACTTCAGAAAGGTGTAAATATGCAACCATGGGACTTATTAGGGCACTGAAGTAGTAAATAGGATGTTATTAGATGATAGAACAAAACCATGGAGCAGGATTTGAAATTCTAATACAGAATGGTTTAGGAAATTGGTAAAAGTTTACTATGACAGAATAGGGGAAATTGGGTTGAATGGAATAAAACATTCACAAGCCATAACTTTTAGCTCGGGACTCATATTTGGGCATACAAATAGCCAATGGAAATCTATCAAAAAGGATAATGTGTATGTCAACCCATAATTATGGTTTTGTTATAGCTGCTACAACAACAACCACAATTTTTAGCCTATATTTAAATTTTCGGTCCCCCTCTTCCTATTTCATGTTCTTATCATTGCATTAGGGTTTTGGGGGTTTGTTGCTTTAGTTATGCATTAATAGTCTCATGTGCTTTCGAAGTTTCATCTTTCTATAATAATATGTGTTGCAATCGGTGGAGGTACCTTGTATTGATAGACAATACTTCATTCTGACTTCATTTTGTTAACCATGTTAGGGTTTGGAAGATGGCACTGTGCTTGAAACCCTATATTGTCAAAATGGAAGTCCCCTTCATGTTTTTACCTAACCTATGGACCTCTAGGGGCTCATTCTCGCCAACATTAGATCACACTTGAATTGCATCATTGTATCATGATGAGAATCACTTGGCATATCAACACCACCTTAATCCGTGAGTTAATTCATATGTTCAAGGACTAAGCACACTTGTATAAATGTTTATTTGTGAACAAAAGACTAGTGCATGACATATTGCTATTTCAAAAAAGGCAACCAAAGTATTTATATCATAGATTATTTAGCCATTTTATTAAGATACTTCTTGATGTTCATTCTATTAATATACTTCTTGATGTTTATGCCCACATTTCGCTTGTTATGATGCACCAATGTTTTTAACTTTTAAATTACATGACACTCTACGTGAAGCACCCTTGGACTAATTTTTTTTTTTAATATGACATGCAGGTTGTGTCATAGAGAATAGACCCAACAATGCCATGATGGGGAATTGATACAAAATAGCAGGGAGAGTATATATTAGTAACATGCGCGAGTTGTGTTTGAAGTCGGAGTTGAGCCAGTCAAAATATCATGATTATATATTGCAGTGGACATCAAGTCTCGAAAGAATATATTCGTGGGATACACAAGCCTGCCATTTTGAGAACTTGACATAAATTATGCATTGAGGATGTTTGTACAAAACCCATTATCCAAAGCCTTCGCATACATTAAAGTTGTCACTAAATGACGTTATACAAAGAACAATATGGGGTGAAAAAATGTATATGGGCAGCGAATGAGAACCATCGGCACATCCATACATTCATACATTGAAGGTGATTAAAAGGTTTACATTTCAAAAATGCGCACTACAAAGCCATGTGGTCACATGCAAACGCTACATCGACCCTTGTTGTTGGCCATCGTATATTATTTCTGGCATATGAGATTAAGGCAAAGGATTTTTTACAACAATGGGCCAGCCATATTAACACATGCAATCCAAACAATGCCACGGGGTTATAGTGGAGGCACCATCAAAATACATTCAAAGACCGCATGCCTATGAACATAGTAAGGTCACACAGAAAAACCGAGCAATAGAGGACATGAGACGCGTTGGAAGACACCAGGGCTATGTTGAATATATATGAGAATATATTGATCACCCTAATGGTGAAAATTCTTGCCAGTCGCGTAATTACAAAACAACACGACCATCATATTCAAGTAGCACAAAACACTATAAGAGATGTGAGTAACGCATCATCGATGGCATTTTAGTCACATCGGCATGTTGAGACGATCTCCAAGGTGCAATGAATGACATCATAAGGTCGAAGAGGGTAACTTCTCAAGCTTCGTTATTTTGCTTCACGAAGTTTTAGAAAGATAATGCCTTATGATCCAACTCATCAGAGATACAAACAAGGCTTAGCTTCAGGCTATGGTGCAAGCGTAGTTTTTAAAATCAAACAGTTCATTTTGCCTCAATCAAGCTATGGGTGCATTAGCTAACACCCAGCTTGATTTTTCCAGTTGAGTTGCTTTGGATTACGGCTACACTACTGCATGAATGTTTGTTAGTGCAGGATGAATTCATGAGCCATTGTGCACTCCAACAGCCGGTGGTAAGTAATTGCCTGGGAAAAATGTTCATTCCTTAACAGGGAAAATGCGACTTGCCATATAACTTTGAAGCGCAACTATCCTCTGGTCGTAAGTCGCACAATGGCACTGTTTTCAAAATGCGACTTACACTCTGAGCAAGATTTGGGACCTCTACTAAGCTTATCGCAAGCGACAAAAACACTACGTGTTTTCCCCTTGCGACCTACCCACTGGCTGCTAAACCTGCGATTTGCGACCTACTATGAACCTATCCATCCCTCTAGGTCGTAGGTCGCCCCCTGAAAACATAGCAATTCCTCGTTGAGCTCGGAATTTGCAACTTGCAACCCCTCCCGTTTGTCCCTCCCCACCACTAAGTCAGAAGTCACATTGTCATCTCTTGCCACATGCGATACAATTAAAAATGTGATTTACACCAGGCTGGAATTTATACACCAGATAGCACATGCTGTTGATTGCGGTCTCCAACAACAGGCCACTCACACCATTTTTTCCTCTATAATAAAGTCATTACCTTAAACTAGTCTATCTTCTTCGTCACGCCGCCATGATGCTCTGACAACAATAGTGGAGTGGCAGCTTTGAAAGCCTATCCAGAGTGAGGCAGTTCCTTGTGAACAATTCAACGCTACATTGCAAACTGTTGAACTGTGGATGGCTGACAGTGTGCTTCTTTCTATAGAAAATTATTTTGTTAGCAGCATTAGCCACAACTGTGAATTACTAGCCTATCACAACTTGCACAGAGTTAGTGAAGCATGGTTTCCTACCAGAGCAGTTGTGAGTTCTCGAGTTGCATTATGTTTTTTTTACAACGTTGCTTATCTCTTAATGTTACTCGGGGACGACTATTAATATCTGAATAAGGAAGAATGCTGGTGTTTCCTGTGGAATCTCTAGTGTCATGTGCTACAAATCTCTTTCCAAAAATATGACCTCAGAATGACCTTATATAGATCACATATTTTGACAACATTCTGGTGGAGGAAAAGGACCCTACAATGGGTCCAAATTTATATCTTGTTTTTAAATAATATATTTTGTTTCTAATTTTTCTTTTTAATCACAAATGTATATGATCTATGTGATTTGTTTACTGAAACAAAAATGGGAACAAGAATGTTGACCTATATGGAGGAAGCTATGGTTTCCCACAAAAACTGCACAATTAAGGTTTCGAGAATAGCCGAAAAACTAGATCCACACAAGTTTCTAGAATGAGTTGCCAATACCAAGAGCACAACATCAAAGGTTAGTTGGATGCAAGTGATGCGTAGTAGTAGGAAAATAGGCTTGTCTTGTGAGCCTGAAACAACATTGGAAATGAGTACTCTAGGGTTTCCTAAAACCCTCTATACTCTCCTCATAAATTCTCTTTTGTTATAATGCAAACATTTCTTATCACAATGCCATCATTTATGATGAGATTGATTTGAACATGTAATAGTCATTAGACACGAGGGAGAGTCGTGAGGAAGTTCAACAGTGTAACCACCCTCCTTCCACATCTACCCAAGCAACTGGTTAGTCGGGGTAAACATGCGATGAGAGGCCAGTATGATATGATTCAACTTCCTAAGTCACAATAAGGAAATGAAACTGATGGAAACACACCATACACACATTCAACATCAGCATTAGGACCCTAAGGAACCAACCCAAGCTTTTGTCCAACTAGCCCCTTGGTCTCACTGAGCTTTTGGACCACTTGACCTTTGGACGCTCTCATGCTATGGGCATGCCAGTGTGTCCAAGGACCTATGGACGCTCTCACAGGCTAGCAAGTTAGCATCTAGGGACTTTTCTGCACAATGTTGTGCCGGGATTTGAGCCACTTTTTTAGGCCCAGAGCCCAAGTCACTACCCAAAATTGAATGACATCTTTAGAATAGTAAATTAATAAGGAAATGACAATACAAATGCAATCACTTGAATAGGACCTTGAATGGACCCCCACTAGCCATGACAGACATTTCATCAAACATATCACGAATATGTAATCTACAGGACTAAATAACATATCTGAGCATACAACTCTCATAGTTAGCCAAGAATCACTAAGAAACATTGATGCCTCAACACATAAACTGCCATTTCATCCATTAGGTCATAGATACATTTTTCATCCATTTACCAGTAAAAACATGATGAGAGTCATACATAGCTACTGTCATAAAACACATAGATAACTAGGATACTAGAAACAGAAATACCAATTAAATCATAACAATATAAACTATATATAAACCAGTATAATACTCATAGAACTAAAAGGATAAATAACCTCTTATTGATGATGAAAAATCCAAACCTGGGATGAGACTTCCATGTTCCACCCGACCGTAGAATGGTTGAGCCAAAACTCTCTTCAACCATTCGCCCTCGTGCCATATTCCAAGCATGAATGTGGGATCTAACAGAACACATCAATCTAAAGCCATCCAAGGTTTCCAGAGGCCATACACCTCAATCCATCAAATAGTGATTCTACCTCATGATCAAACATCACAAAACCATCATCAGATTGGTCTCCATCTAAGCCCTACAGGGTTTCTAGAGTGTTTGTTCCAACCAAGACTTCCAGGACTAGTAACTCAACCCACAAATTCTGTCAAGCTTCCAGAGCATTTGTCTGACCAGGGCTTTTAGGACTGGTAACTCAACCACCAAAGGCTTCCAGGACTAGTAACTCAACCCACACTATTACAGGGCTTCCAGAGTGTTTGTCCAACTAGTGCTTCCAAGAACTAATAACTCAACCTAAGCTAAGGAAACATGAGAACCGACCAAAACAAAATAAGGAAATAAACCCACAATCTCCATGGCTACCCAGGGAATGACAAGGCTAGAAATCCACTGTCAATCCAAGAAATCCTCCATATTAGTGACAAATCATGACCAAAAATCCAAGCATATGCCATGCATGTCAAAACCAGTGAGGAAAACATATGTGCAACTCGATACCTGCAAGAAAATACCGCTATATTTGTTGATCCCGATGTCCTCTTATGCTTTCCTGCTCTTCTTTTTCCTTCTTGCTCCAAAAATCGAAGTGTGCCACACCTTCCAAGGGTGCTCCGAGAAAACTCTAAGTATCCAAGAGTATGAGAGAGAGAGAGAGAGAACAATGAGAGAGCTCCAACGCTGAACTCAAAAAATGTTACCAACTGATCCTTATAAACATTTTTATGAATGAGGCCTCTATTTTCTTCATTTTCCATTATTTTCCTTCAATTTCCTCCTCACACGTAACCTGTGACCTCTCACCTCTCTTTTCTCCTAATTTCCATTAGTTTTATAAATAAATGTGCCAAAATTCCATTTTTCCTTTCCAAAGCCTTAGTCATTTTCTTTCCCAATTTCCTTAGGCATTAATAACCAAATGAAAACCCACACTAGGTTGTCTTGCCCAACATTAAGCTTGGAATAAGTGTCCCATTAGCCGTGGTTATTATTTTTTCCTTTATTAACTTTTATTACATGGAATTTTCACTAGGGTTGGTAGAAAGAGTCATCATGATAGATGAAAGACCATGGGAGAAGGTGAAAGTTCACCATCCTCACCTCTATAAATGTACCCTCAAGCCCAATTTGTAAGGGACTTTATTGCTTGAGCTAAGGCTAGGATTACATAGTTGATTTATTCTTAAGGAGCTAGAGGCACTCAACATTTGACAGCTAGTTTTCTTCGAGTCCTTGTTTTTTTATTGCAAGTCATGTCAGTGACTTATTGTGAACTGATTTGCAATTAACCTCTGGCATGTTCTTATTCATGTATGTATGAGATGGTTTTAGCTCACTAACCCATCTTGTGGTATGATTCTTCTTATTGTTTTGATGTTACATTCTTGTATCTTGTTCTATAGGTTTTCAATTTTGAGTTGTTCTCTTCTCTACTGTCTAGGCATTTCATTATTTCTCTCATCGTGACATCTCCACATTTGAAAGTCGAGAGTGAAACCAACATGATGGATGTGAGGCCTACATACTGGATGGGGTTCCTATCCAAAAGGGTGTGAGGTCTAATTGAGACTTCACACTAGGGATACCCCATAGCTCTTGGTGATACATTCCAACCTGTTAATAGGTTTGAGATGGGAAATTTATTAGAAATTTAAAACAAGGGTACAAGTGGCCTATATGGCATGGCCAACATCAGGACTAGAAGTATGGGAGATGGTCAGGGGTCCTATATCCATAAAAATTTGTCAGAAGTATGAACATTAGAAAGGGCAATGCTGAAATGGAGTCTAATTAACATGGAAGGGACGTGCCAGAGGATAAAGAGTTGAAGGAAATCATGAGGAGTATCAAAATGGAGGTGCTCAACTGTAAGGTTGATGATGAGATATTGATAAGAGAACAAGAACAAGTTAACACTCAAATTTTACGAAGCCTAAATAAATTCCAGATAAGAATGGACCATAGATTTGATTCTAGGTGGGCATGGGAACATGACTCATGAGTTAGGTGGAAGGATTCTAGAGATTGAAGGCACTCTAGGAGTGTTGATAGGTAGCATCATCATGCATCAAGGGAATAAAATAAGAGATCATATGTTTCCTTTAAATTAGAGAGTATCCCAAGTGTTCACACCTAATCTTCAACGGCTGGGTAACCTGGAACATGAACAGTCATCAAGAAGATGAACTGATCCGTCCATTTTATGTATATAAACAATAGCCATCTAATGAAATAATCAATCAATTTCTTTTTCCCATTCTGGAGTTACCCTGGCCTGACTGGTATCAGAGCGCAGGTCCCAAATTCCTTGTAACTCCTCTAATAATGCCTCTGCCTGAACGTTTGCCTGCCCATAAATGATGGTGCACTGCACCACCTCTGTGGCTGTCCAGAGATGAGTTGGACCCAACGCTCATTGAGGCGGTAGACGATTCGCTAGCTGTTGTTTCGTCCGAGGAGGTAGACGATTTGGGCGAAGAATCGAGTGTTGCTCCCAATCTAAAAATCTCTGTAAGACCATTGAAGGCCTCTGTTCCCATTGAAGACCACGGGGTTTGCTCTTGACAACGTCACGAATTGACCGAGTCTTGCTGGTGATCGAAGGTGGGAAGCGACCGGTGAGGAAATTAGCTGTTTGAATGCTGGAGACTCCGAATACGACTGAGATGTGAGACTGTGGTACGTTGCATTTGTCTTCTATGAGGACTGTTATGTCTTGATCCTCTACAGTGTGCAATATAATCCAGAACTTGTGGACATTTCCTCTCTGTCCGTCATGGACTGTAACTAGATGCGTTGGGACTTGAGGTAAAGTTGCGGACTACTCATTGGAATTGGAATGAGTCCTAAATTCCTGAAGTGCTGCACTGGTTCTGCATGTATTTCGACTGATAACTTTTTTGCTTTGAATTAAGTGAGTTTTTTCAATCGTAAGAAACCCAATTGCACGAAACCTGCTTGAGTCCTGCCACTGCCATTCTCATCGAAAAGGTCTTATTTTCATGCTTAATTCTGCCCATTTTGTCTCTTTCATTTGCCAACAACACTGCAAAACGAAATCGGATCCCAGGTCTTGCATGTAGAACTCGAATGGAGAGGGGTTCTACAGAATCCGTTGCTACTCAGAGATATAGGCCTAATACATAGAACTCGGCCTGGTCATATCTTGATTTGACAAATTCACAGCTCTTACAACATCTGAACATATTCTCCTACCCGGTATATTAAGATTGGGGCTGATCAGGTCCGACGATTGCCTCAATTGGGGTTTTTTTGAAATTCTTGAATCCGAACCTTTCAGCTATCAGTTTTCTAATTCTTGAATCCGAATCGGATCCTGCAAAACGAAATCAATTTTTTGATTTCCCAGGGAAGAAGAAGAACAGTGCTGGCCAGCGACATTGAGATTTACATTTTATACACCATTTTAATTTATCATTATTTTGTTGCGCTGGACTGAATAATATTTTGTGTATTTTAAAATTCTGGTCAATATACAGAGGTGTGAAAATACTATATGGTGAATGGCGTCAAATATCATTTTCAAAATGCTGCTGTTTTCATTGGTGGGGTGAGCGTGAAATGAAATTTTATTAATTTTTATGGCAATATGTTATATGCTTGAGAAGTGGAAGGTATAAGATATATATATTGTTTCTCTATCAGCATAAATTTTTTCACAGAATGCATTCAATCATCTCTATGGTAGGAATAGTTCTCACTGGCAAGGAGAACTATTCTGAATGGTCTCGGATGGTAAAACACACCCTCATCTACAATGAGTTGTGGAAGGGAGTGTGTGTCGGAGAAGAAGACAAAGACCCTGTGCAGCCTACATCAGATAAAGAACTTGTCATTTGGGAAAACAAGAACAGCAAAGCCTATGCATTGATCGCAGCATCTGTAAATGAAGAAGTAAGTCGTCATATTTCATCCTATTCCACTGCCTTTGAAGCTTTACAAAAGCTGAAAGAACTCTATGATTCAACTCATGATTAAACTCTTCACTCTTGAACTGAAAAATAATGATCCTCTTGCTCTTGCATCTGAAATAAAGTCTATAATGCATGATATTAAATCCACTAAGGTTGAGCTGGATATCTCTCTTATTGCCTTTCTCAAAGCACTCTATCCTACCTACTCCAATTATCTTGAGTCATTACAAGCAAATGGAAATCTTAAAGATATAACCTTTGACTCTCTTGTGAAAAATTTTGCTGAAAGAGAGAAAGCCTTTGGAAAGAAGACAGTCCCTAAATCTTCTGAAGAGACTGTTTGCCTTGCTCATAAAGAAAAGCATCATGCTCAAGATTCTACAAGAGGAAGAGGTGGATGAAGAAGAAGAGGAACAAGGATAATTTTAGGGGCGAATGTTCGCCCTTTGGCGAAATTAATGGGTTTTAAATTTTTAGTGGGCGAATATTTGGTATCATAGTACATTTTTACAAATCACCTCAAATAGCCCACCTTATTTTAAGGGAGAGGGTAAAAAAGGTAAATTTAGCCCTTGAAATTAGGACTTACAACCTTCCATTCGCCCATTTTCAAGAATAGGTTTTATTTAAGTGAATCCATTCGCCCATTTTCAAGAATAGGTTTTATTTAAGTGAATCCTATGGGCCAAATACCATATTTATAAAAGAGGTATGGTAAATAAATAAAAATATAAATAAATGAGAGGTATCGTAAATAAATAAAACCTCTTTTTATATTTACTCCATAACCCTCGTTCTATTTATGAAGGCTCAAGAAAGAGGTTTTATTTAAGTGAATCCTATGGGCCAAATACCATATTTGTAAAAAAGGTATGGTGAATTAATAAAAATATAAATAAATGAGAGGTATGGTAAACAAATAAAACATTTTTGAATATTTACTCCATAAGTCACCTTATATTTAAGAACACTCAAAAAATGGGTTATATTTAGGTGAAACCTATGGAAAAAATACTATGGGACAAATACCATGGACTAGATTGTTATTAATACCATGCAAATAACCATTATTAACCCTAATATTAGAATTAATAAAAATAAAAATGACACATGGTATTGACCCATGGTATTCACCAAAATGGCACATGGTATTGACCCATGGTATTCACCTGGAATGTAGCCTATTTAAATGGGGGAATTAAACCAACATGTAGCCTATGCTAAGATTCACTAGGACTTTACAAAGTTTTATTATTTAGTGAAAGACTCGCCAAGATCTTACAAGATTTTATAATTGAGTAAAATATTCGCCATGCCTGGTGAGAGATTCGCCAAAAATTATATATACATATTATATTATTGATAAAATCGCCTTCCATTTTTCCTATATACCATGGCGATTCGCCCATTTATTATATTTATAAATTTAGGGGGGTTCTTAAAATTTTCCCTGAAGAGGAAGATACTTCAGAGGCAGGGGGGGCAGACATTCTGAAGGAGAAAAGGCAGATCTGCATTGCATTCGCTGCAAACGAAATGGATCACATGATGCTTCTACATGCAAGCTACCATGGGACAAAATTGAGCAGAGAAGAAACTAGCAGGAAGGTAAAACTGATGACACAGACAAAGGTAAAGCACCTGAATCCGCTCACTATATTGAGGCACAATGTAACATTGGAGTAAATGAAGATTTGTTTAATGCTTCACTTGCTTCTTTGAAAAATGATTGGTTGCTTGATTAAGGAGCAACCTGTCATATGACTCATAGGAAAGATTTTTTTCAAGATTTCACTGACAATGTTGATGGAGCAGTATACTTTACAGATCAGTAAAAAATCAAGCCATCAGGGCTTGGCACAATCAGGCTTAAACTGCCTGGTCTTCCAGACTTTCTTCTGGATCATGTTCTATATCTCCCACAGCTCAAGAGAAACTTGCTATCCCTGGTCCACATCCGCCAGCAAGGTCACTCCATTCATATGTTTGATGGAAAGCTTGAGGTAAGAATGGCATCTGACCACTCACTTGTCATGAGGGGTATAGAAGAAGAAAGACTTCTTAAACTGCAAGGAACCTCTGCTCATGCACAACATTTCTCATTTTTTCTCATCATGAAGAAGGTACACTTTCGTCAAGTTTATTATGGCATGCTAGATTTGGACATTTAAACTATGATAGTCTCCGCTTGTTGAAGAAAAATGGTGTTGCTGGTTTGCCTACAATTCCTAGAAAACATAAGTAATGTGATGCTTGCATTCTAGGAAAGCATAGCAAACAGTCTTTTCATGATTCACATTCAAGAGCACATAGGAAGCTTGAACTCATTCACTAAGATTTATGTGGTCCAATGCTTGTTCCTTCTGCAAATGGAAATAAATATATCATGACATTTATTGATGATTACACCAGAATGTGTTGGGTTTATTTATTGAAGAACAAATCTGATGCTTTTCAAACATTCAAGAATTTTCATAAGTGGATTGACAATGATGCACAATCTCATATTGGGTCTATTCGCACTGATAATGAAAAAGAATGTACATCAAATGAACTTGAAAACTATATTCGCCAACATGGGATCAAACATCAAAAAACTGTGCCTTATAATCCCCAACAGAATGGTGTAGCAGAAAGAATGAATAGAACAATCTTGAATATGGTACGATCCATGCTTTTCTTCAAAAATGTAAGGATAATGTTTTGGGCTGATGCTGTTCTATGTGCTGCATATATAAAGAATAGATGTCCATCTAGTGCTATAAGAAACAAGACTCCTTATGAATTGTGGTATGGACATGTTCCTTCGGTAAAACATCTCAGGATCTTTGGTTCCACCTGTTATGCTTTAATACCAAAGGTACATAGAAACAAACTTGGTGCTAGAAGTCGTAAGTGTATCTTCATGGGGTATTCAAACACATCTAAAGCATACCGCCTCTATGATGAAGTAAATAAAAAGTTTGTTTTATCTAGAGATGTCATTTTTCTCGAATCATCCAAATCTGACAATGTTGTTGAGCGGCAACTTGATCGCTTGGATAGATTTGCAAAAAAAAAATCATTTCAAGAATTTGATAATCAGATTCCACATCTTGAAGGGGGGATTCCTATACTAGAACAACATGTGGAATCTTCTTCTGAAGAACAATCTACCCTGCATGAAACTCCAACAACGGATGATGCTTTAAGTGATGTAATTGATAGAATTGGGAGACTCAATCTTGATTAAGTCTCAACTCAATCAACAGAGCAGCCTGGACCATCTCAGAAAGGTCCCCCAAAGTTGCTGAAAAAGACACTTGAAAGTGTTCATCCTGATGAAATTGGAAAAACAGGAACCAGAAATACAAACCGACAAGATGGAGATGATATAGATAACTCTAATTCACCTGTTGATATGGATGTTACTTATGATTGTGAATTGAACTTGTCTACAGATTTTGAACCAACTTCCTTCAAAGAAGCTGCTTCTCATGATGAATGGAAAGAAGCGATGCAGAAGGAGTATGATGCTCTCATAAAGAATGGCACTTGGAAGCTGGTTGATCCTCCATTTGGAACCAAACCAATTGGCTGCAAGTGGGTCTACAAGAACAAGTACAAAGCTGATGGCTCACTTGACAAGCACAAAGCTAGGCTTGTGGCAAAAGGTTTTGCACAGAAGGAAGGGGTCGATTATGAGGAAACTTTTTCCCCCACAGCAAAATGGGCCACCATCTAGACACTCTTTGCACTAGCTGATCAGAACGGTTGGAAAGTCCATCAAATGGATGTAAAAACTGCATTCTTGAATGGAGATCTAAATGAGAATGTTTTTATGTCCCAGCCTGAAGGATTTGCTATGAAAGGACATGAACACAAAGTATGAAAACTTGTGAAGTCCTTGTATGGCCTCAAACAAGCACCATGAGCCTTGTATGGAAAACTAACTAAGCATCTTCTGAAACTCAACTTCAAACATTTTGATCTTGATGATGCAACTTTATTTGTCAAGAAAGTTGGCAAAACAATTGTATATCTTGTGGTATATGTAGATGATCTTTTAATGACAGGGAACAATGAAAGCTATATTGCATCCATAAAGAAAGAATTAGGAAAAAGTTTTGAAATGACTGATTTGGGCTATGTTCATTACTATCTTGGCATTGAAGTAACCCAACATCCAAAATCCATATTTCTTTCTCAAAAGAAATACATTGGATATTTGTTAAACAGATTTGGCATGACAGAGTGCAATCCTATTTCTACTCCAATGGAACAAAACTTGAAGCTCACATCTATTGAAGGAAAGGAATTTGAGGATGCAACAAAGTATAGACACCTTGTAGGAAGTCTCATCTACCTCACTACTACCAGACCAGACATTTCATTTCTGTTGGAATCCTCTCAAGGTTTATGCAAAAGCCTTGTGAGGGACACTGGTCTGCTGCAAAAAGAGTTCTAAGGTACTTGAAGGGAACTCAAGACCTTGGAATCAAGTATACACAGGTGGATGACTTCAGCTTGATTGGATACTCTGATTCAGACTTCGATGGAGACAAAGAAACTGGGGTATCTACTTCAGGATATGCTATGAGTCTTGGATCAGGACCTGTCTCCTGGAGATCACGCAAACAATCAGTTCCAGCAGATTCCACAACAGAAGCAGAATACGTGGCAACAGCTGAAGCAACGAAAGAAATTGTGTGGCTCAGGAAAATTCTTGAAGATTTGCAGGTAAAACAAGTACAATCAACTCTACTCATGATTGATAACACCTCTGCAATAATGTTGGCCAAGAACCCAAAGTTCCATGATCATACTAAGCACATCAATATTAAATATCATCTGATCTGACATCATGTTGAGGCCAAAACAATCCATCTCCGTCATTGTTCCACAAATGAACAAATTGCAGACATCTTCACCAAAGCGCTTGGAAGAGAAAAGCTTGAAAGATTCAGAACGATGCTTTGACTCACCAACATCGCTTCAGATTAAGGGGGGGAATGTTCACACCTAATCTTCAACGGCTGGGTAACCTGGAACGTGAACAGTCATCAAGAAGATGAACTGATCCGTCCATTTTATGTATATAAACAATAGCCGTCTAATGAAATAATCAATCAATTTCTTTTGCCCATTCTGGAGTTACCCTGGCCTGACACCAAGGATATCACTAGTGAGGTAGCTAAGAACAAAACCTAATGTGTATAGTTTACAAGGAGATCTTCGGAAGTTCAACTCTCACACATTTAAAAATGATCACAGGAAGGGAGAAGAGGGTGCATCTTGGTTGTTAGAGATGAGAAAGTACCTTCAACTACATAATTACTCATCCAATTTGCAAGCATGAATTGCAATGTATCACTTGAATAGAAAAGCGAGTTGGTGGTGGTAATACCTCAAAGAAGTAAAACATTTGGATGAAAATAAGATATAATGGAGGAAACTTAAAAGATACATCCAAAGGAAATACTTGTGTGGGCACTATTATCAAAGGAAAATATTGGAGTTCTTTGAACTCTTATTAGGGAAAATGACAATGGAAGAGCATGTTTGGAAATTTACTGAATTGTTCAAGTATGTTGTTTTTACAAAGGATGAAAAACAAAAAATACAATTATTTGTGAGTATGTTGTGACCATTTATAGTGACAGAATTAAATTTGATGAACCAAAGAATTTGGATGAAGCTACGAGGAAGGAAGAGTGCCTCTATGAGTAGGGGGGCAAATAACCAGCCTTCCAAAATACTTGAGACAACAAGAAAAGAACCAAAGTGGATCAAAACAAGATGGGGTTGAAACCTTAATTTTGAAAGAACAATTCTCAAGCAAATAAGAAAACTCAACCATCCCATAGTGAACCAAAGGGGGTTGATTCATTGACTAAGAGATCAAGATTTCAATTCATTAGGTATTGTGCTTGTGGAGGAGATCACATGCACAAGAACTTCCCCACAAAGAATAAAAAACGAGGATTGTTCATCACATCTAATGTGTTGATGTAGTAGGGGCAATGGGTAGAAGCATGCCTAGGACCTATGCAAAATTGGACAATAGGTAGGTTGATCATCACGTGCTTATGATTGAGGTTGAAGGTAAGTTAAACAACTATCCCATTTCTAATTTAATTGATTCTAGAGCTACTCATATTTATCTTAATCCTAAGTTACCTTGTTGAAATAATTAATTGAAAGAAAACAAAGCACAACAAGACTTGGTTAGTTCAACTAGCTACTATAGCTAAAAGAAAAATATCTAAACTTGTAAAAGAATGCCAAATCAATAGAATGCCAAATCAATAGGAATGGGGTTTACACAATTGCAAATTAAACATAATACCATTAGGATCATATGATTGCCTAATTGTATGTATTAGTTGGAAGAACATTGTGTAATACTTGATTGTTGCAATAAATCATTTTCTTGCATTGATGAAGAAGGGTAGTAAAGACAGGAGTAGAGAATCCCAAGGCCAATTTCTATCATGGAAATATCAACCACGCAATTGAACATAAATTTTGCAATAGGATGCCAAATTTATGTAACCCATATGGAGACAACTAAAGATTAGGCACTAAGCATTGAAGACCACTAGTTACTTAAGAAAATCACGGATGTATTTGCTGACATTATAGGGTTACCACCTAAATGTGGTATTGAATTATCTATTGAAATGATACCCATAGATACCCTAGTGTCCAAAACATCGTACAAAATGAGCATACTATAACATAAAGAATCATAAATGCAATTAGAAGGACTCCTCAAGAAAGAGTGGATATTCCCAAATGTGTCACCATGGGGTGCTCTAGTGCTCTTTGTTAAAAATAAGGATGGTACACTAAGGTTTTGCATTCATTTTAGGAAACTAAAGAAAGTAATAGTGATGAACAAATACCTTTTTCTTGGGAATCAAGATTTCTGTTAAACCAAAACCAGCAAGTGTTAGTCAACAATCACATCGCTAGAGATAAGGATCCACGAGAGGTGGTTAGTCGATGTTGCAGAACACATAGGGAGCATTGGTTTATCCAATGTACAACAATCTAACCCCCAATGCGCATCGAGTGTGTATCAAACTCGTGACCTATGCTCTGCTACCACTTTTTGGGAATCATGATTGTCATTAGACCAAAACCCACAAGTGTTAGTCAACGATCACATCACCAAAGATATGGATGCATGAGAGCTGGTTAGTCCATGTTGCGAAACACACAAGGAGTGCTGGTTTATCCTATGTCTAACACTTTTTCCAAGAATAGATGACTAGTTTGACCAACTCAAGGGAGATAAAGTGTTTTCCAAAATGAATTTGAGATCAGGGTATCATCAAGTAAGGATTAAGGAAGAAAAAATCAATAAGATAGCATTTTGAACTCGATATAGGAATTGCAAGTTCTTCATGGTAATATACAGGTTGTCTAATACATAGTGTGTATTACTTAGATAAGTTTGCTATTGTATTTTTGGATGAGATTGTAATGTATTCCAAATATGAGGAAGAGCATGAACAACATTTGAGGATGGTGGTCTAGGTACTTAGAGAGCATCATCTGTATTCCAAGCAGAGTAAACATTCATTTTATCAAAGTAAAATTCATTATTTGAGTCATATAATTTTAGATGAAGGGATAGAATTATCCCTAGAAAATATCAAAGCAGTCAAAGAGTGTCCAACACCTAAAAACGTGATAGAGGTGACATCCTTCATGGGCTTAATATGTTATTATAGAAGATTTATTGATGGATTATAAAAAATAGCCCAACCTATCACTTCCTTACAAAAGAAAGGTGTGAAATTTGAATGGTCTCATAAATTTAAAGAGGCATTTCAACCTTTAAAAGAGTTATTAACAAGTGTGTCTATATTGAAGATAACTAATCCAAATGATGATTTCATTGTTAGCACCAATGCATGTAAGAAGGGGCTTGAAGGAGTTTTCATACAATATGCGCATGTGATATGTTATGAATCAAGGAAGATAAAGGACCATGAAAGGATCTCTGCCACTAATTTTTAGTGTTGGAAACCATTATACATGCCTTAAAAATGTAGAAGCATTACATAATGAGTTCTGAATTAAGAAATGAGCACCAAAATTTGAAGCATATTTTCCAATGGCCAAATTTAATTGCTAGACAAATTATATGGTTGGAATTTTTGGTTAATTGTGAACTTGAAATGAATCACAACAAATGAAAGGAAAATAAGGTGTCTTATGCACTTAGCAAATGAGTGCATCCAATGCATGTTGTAGCCAAAAGTATATGTAAATCTAGTTTAAAAATCATAATTTTTAGAAGTTGAAATTCGAATCAGTAATACATGGAAATAAAAGGGAGCCTACAAGAAGGTAATCTACATCTAAAATACTAGAATTATGGATTGGAAAATGATGGATTTATTTTGTACAACATTAGGATTTACGTGCCAAATTCTTAGGGGCTAAACAAATTAGTACTAAATGAAATCCACATGGTGCCTTATGTTGGACATCTAGGCCACCAAAAGACAATCTCAATGAACATGAAACATTACTTTTTGCTAGAGATGAAAAAATAGGTGGTTGGTGATATAGCCAGGTGATTGGAATGCTAAAATGTTAAAGTTGAAAATAGACACCCAACTATATTACTACAGGCAATACCCATTCTTAATAGGAAATTCAAAATTATTTCTATTGAATTTATTACAATTCTACCCAAGAATGTAAAGCAACATGATTCCATCATGGTAGTCATGGGAAAAATCGCAAAAGACGCCCACTTAATTCTAATGAATTGAACAAATAGGGAAACTAATGTTTTTGAAATTATATGAAAGAAATTTCCAAGTTACATGCATTAGAGAAATTTTGAGGTCTAAAATGGGCTTTTAAGGAATATTGTAAAATAATAGTGCAAATAATAAAATAAGATTAGACTAAAAAAAAAAACTATTTTTCAGCACATATTTTCAACTTATATCCCTACGATTTTACTTAAATTTTGAATGAGAACACTCATTGGAAGCGTAATTTAATTCTTCATCCAAGTACCCATGTTGGATACCTTTGATGGAACCTACTACACAAAAAATGAGAAATACATTAAAAATTATGATTACAATCACATGTTTCATGTATTTCTTATTTTTCGTATAGTAAGGTCTATCAAAGGTATGCAACATGGGTACTCCTTTGACAAGGAATTAAATTCCACATCCAATGAGTGATCCCACTCGAGAGTTGAGTGAAATCATAGGGAGATAAGAAGAAAATATGAGTTGAAAAAGTAGTCTTTTATTTCTTTTATTTTTTTAATCATTTTACTTTTTAACTCCAAAAATGGTGAATCATCCCCATGGTTAACATCATCATCTTGAATTCTATTAGTTCTTATAAAGTTTATTTTGGTTGCACAATTTTGTTTTGAGACCTATTTTAGACCTCAAACTTTCTCTAATGGTGTGCCCAAGGAAATTACTTAAATTACAGATCTCAAGCTTACGTAAAAATTCAGGATAGGTTTATTTAAAGGAGTTGAAACTAATTTAAATTCTAGAAAAACATAACATTCAGAGTTGTATGGTCAAACATAAAGAATCAATTAGGTTATTGAAGATACAATAAGGATGTTTGTCAAGGATAAATCATCAAAATGGGAGGAACATTTGCGCTTGGTGGAGTTTTCTTATAATAATGGGTACCGGGAATATTTGAAGATGATTTTGTTTGAAACTTTGTATGGTTGGAAAATGCAACACACATGTGAGTTGGGACAACCCATTTGATAGGGTTGTTTTTGGGCTAAACCTAATCACGGAAATAGAAGAGAAACTAATAAAAACCAAATAGAATTTGAAGGTTGATTAGGATAGATATAAAATATATGTATCTAGGAACATGTTAAATATGGAAATTAAAGTTAGTGATCATGTCCTCTTGATAGTGAAGGAAAATAAATTTCATTGAAACTAGGTAACTGTGCAAATCAGACAGCTAGATATTGTTGACCATCTAAATTCTTAGAAAGGATTATCCCAATTGCATATAGGATTGCATTTCTATCATCCATGAATATCCATAATGTGTTTCATATATTATTTCTTAAAAAGTATGCTCATGATGGTAACCAGGTGATTTATTGGAATATGCTTCAGATGGAGCACGAGGGAGATTTTCAGGTCCAACCAGTGAAAATTTTGGATGAGAAGGTCAAAGTTCTCTTGAATTGAACTATTGCCTTGGTAAAGGTGTAGTAGACAAATTAGGGTCTTGAAGATGCTACATGAGAGCACGAGTATGCAATGAGGGTAAAGTACCCTCATCTTTTTGTATAATTGTGTTGTATATATGTGTATATATAATGCACAGAGGACAATGTGGAAATAGGGGGGTAATATAACACCCCAACTCCATCCTCAAATTGTAGATAACATTCACATACAAAACTTAGTCTAGTGAGTCAGTACATATTAATTATGCTAGTGACACGAGGATTACTTTTGGGGGCTAGTGTGCTTTCTTGTTTTATTTCCTTCTTTTTGATAGTTTTCTTGTTTTATTTCTATTTATTCTTATTTAGAGTTTTAGTATGGTTATTACTATTTTTATTTTTATTATTTTTATTATTTATTATTATTAATTATTATTTTTGCATTATTTATTATTTTATTATTTATTATTATATTATTATTTATTATTTATTATTTTTATTATTTATTATTTTTATTATTTATTATTTATTATTTCTTAACTTCATATTGCCAACACCCTCTGCTGAACTAGTATAACTAGCAGGCATCAAAAGTCCCCAACACCCCGGGAAATCTCAAGGAATCTCTATCATTTTTCCCACTTTCGACACCAGGCATAAGCCTGACCTGGTCTGTATCCTAGTCAAAGGCTGGCCCCAAGGCTCGCGCCTGACTCAGACCTCATCTGCCCCAAGGCAGGCATCCGGTCCGGTACTCAATGACCCCGAGCATCTCGCAAGGCTAGCCCACTCCTTGCATAACTACTTAAGGTGCATAGCCCCAGGCATCAAAGTCCTTAACATCCCTTCCAGACTTCGGCATCCCAATCCAATAATAGGCACCTAGCCTATAACATCAGGCACTTGGCCTCCTCAAGATGGTCCCATAGCTCTTCAAGAGCTATCCATCAAGAGCTATACACAAGACAAAGGAACCACTGGCATATGTAGTGTTGATTGAGTTTTGTCCCCAGCCCATATGGTGTTACTTATTCTCCCTCGTGCATATGGGCTCGCACGAGATCATCAAATAAACCGGCCCTCTCGGCCCATTTGTGGAGTCCTGTGAATCATCACATCTCAACATGCATCCAATGCATTAACCATACCATCATAGTATCATAGGAAATAATCCACATGCCAACTCTTGCATGTCATCATGAGAACGTTCATCTTTGTTAATCGCGACATTATGAATAATAAGGAACTGCATGCTCATGCATGTCATAGATTTGTACGGAACTATCGCATGCTTCAGTTATACCATCAACATAATTATATTAAAGACATATCATGACTTCTCATAAATGAACCACATGTCAATAATCCTCATATTATAGCATCATAATTCCTATGCCACATTATGCATATCATATCCATCATGAGTATTGAACATTAAATACCTATCATCACGTAGTAAATGAATATATCAATATACCTTGACATAACGTCATAATACCTATGCATATCACTATTATCATATGGATACATTATCACTATAATGAAACATTGTCAATATGTTTTCATCAAGTTGTCAATTACTTTTCAATAATCATTTCAATTTCTTTCTACTAGGTAGTTGATCATTTACACCAACGGTATATCATTAAATTTCACATGAGCCTCATCATCTTGAGTCTTAATCTCTCATCATATATTCTTCCTTCCCCAAGGAAATTTTGGTGAATTTCATTGTTTAAGAAATTACTAGTGATACCATCATTATTTAAATCATCTATCTCAAAAGTAAAATCCTTTGATTTTACATCCATTTACCCTTTGGCTTATTGATTCCAATATCGCTATATGCAATTGGATATAAACACTATTTCATCATGATTTAATCTTTATATCATGAGGATTTGTTGATCCATGTTGACTTATTTAACAATTAGCACTTCATCCACCAAAAATATTTTCTTTTCTCGTCGAGTTCGTAAAGTTCGTATCTCAATACCACTTGATTTCTTTATCATAAATTTAGTTTCCTTAAGTTGGGCAAAAGACTCTTTCTTATTAAATAGTATCATTATTTTAGATTTTGAAACAGTTGGAAACACTACTACCATCTTTATCCATGGGAAACTTAAATGTGAGGTGTTATGTGGAAACCACCTCTTTTGGGAAGTCTTACTCGTGAAATAATGAGTCAAGTACAATCTCTATTAATTGACTTTTACTTGTTTTCTCACTATGTACACAATCCTTCTCAAGGTATCCGTATAAAATTTCTAGCAACATTCCTTCCTATATCTTCCTTGTTTATTATTATTTGGTCATCATGCAACTTCACCTTCACATTTTTTTTTTAAATATGTAGATCATCATTATGACCGTTACCAATCATGTTTCTAGCTCTACTCATCAATACCTTTAAAAGAACTTTCTTCTTGATAGAACATCCCTTCATTTCCTCCTACCCGATATTCATAGATATATTTTTCTTTTTCTCTCTGTCTTGATTTCCTACTATTCCATGTCTACTGGCTAAAAATGGAAGTTTCTTCACTTCATTAAATTGACTTAAATTGTGGTTCCTTCTCCTTCTCTCCTATAGCATTGATATCCTTTGGAAATGTTGTTACTATTTCCAACTTGGGTAATACATAAAATCTCCTGATCATACATCTTGTTATCCATAATTCATTCATATAGTTAGTCACCTATGAAATATTTACAATGTGGCTCTCCCATTGTTATAGATGTTGTTATGCACACAACTTATCTTCTCCAATCATTCTATTTATCATACCTTACAGGTTCCTTAAAATAACCTTCATTATTACCCTGATTTTTCAACTTCATTAGTTGATTGCCAATACTTTCTTCTTTATGTGCATCATCCTTAGATAGACCTTATAGTGATACCTTTAGAGTACCAAGTCATGATTATACCAAACTCTTCCATTATGTTTTAAAATAGGTTGTTTCTTCTTATTGATTTCTTACCCCTGTTGTGATACTTCTTCTCTACCACCTTAAACATCTGATCCAAGTTGGCCATAATCACATGAACTATCATTAGCAAGTTTCTCCTTTCCATTTCTCTTTAGACATCTTTATCCACTATATGCAATTAAACTTGAATCACGAAACCTCATGTAACATTATACTCAACATCTAAACTGAAATCCAAGTCTGTACAATTTGCCATTGAGAATATAATAGTACATGAGCAGATACATGTAATCTGAATGGCAATGGCAGTGCAAAATTAAATTTATTAGAAGATCATATTGAGAGAGTCGTGTTCTTGCAATAATAGACCAGAGAAATGCCAAGCAACTACTATCGCTAAAGGACAATGAGAACATCAATCCAACCCAATTAGTGAATAGTATGATCAACATTCAAGGAAGGTCATCTCTGTGTTTTTAGATCAGATTGAATAGTAAAATAATGAACAGATGCTAGTGAACAATGATCATCTAAAGGTAATAAGATATCAGAGTTTATCCATTGTGAATTGGAGCATATTTGACTACTTTAATTGGTGACAAATTTCAACTTCAATTATCCAAATACTTCAAGTGATATGTAAATTGTGTTGTAAAATGAACTGGTGGTGAGTAGTTACAAAAAACATGCCAGTATACCATATCAATAGTGCAATCCTTTAGAGATTTTTACATCGTCAATTATGGGCAGATTATCGCCATCCTAGATTACAAGATTATATACTTTTCCAATGAGTCATAACAAAACCATATACTTTTAATTAGATGAGTCATTTTGAATTTCGCTTTGTTATATGGTTGTAATGGAGAGAACCGTTGTAGTTGATTATAGCACTTTTTATGTTTAGAAAATGATAAGAGGATGCAAGCACAATCAACTCAAGAAAATGAGATAGTGGTTTTACCATGTAATGAGATTCTAATATGAACAGAGAACCCAAGAATCTACTATCTATAATGATGCATGAGAAAACCAATGAGGAACTAATGAATGCACTAAACTTTAAGTTATACCAACGTTATTCTACTATCAAGAATCCGATTGTTGTAGCTTATTGCCAAGAATATATCAGTCCTTAGATAACAAATTGGATAGCTAATTAAAGCAAAACCGCAATGTGATGTGAGTCACTAGATGATCCAATCAATCCACTAATTCACTTTTCAAATGACCATTGAATGCAAGATAAGGAGTACTAATGATCTAGATTCAAGCTTAGTGCCAATGCAAAGGTAATATATCACAATAATGTCAAGATCAGACCTATATCCAACCTCTAAAAATATCATATTTCTATCAGTGAATTCAAGTCACCCGCATATGCATGCAATGATAGCCAAACAATGTAATAAGATTCATCATTGAAGAAGCATAAAATAAGAGCCAAAATACTTAGATTATTTTTGTGATAATTATGGAGTGAATTTTTAACCAGATATGTATTAACCATGCCAAATTTATTCAACAAAGTTTTGAAGATTCTTCATTCATTTCAATCTAATGTTTTGTATATTTTTTCCCTACTACATGGCATGCAATCAGACCATTGCCAAATTTGAAACTGTGTGATTGATCATGCAAATTATCAATAATCACTAATTTTGTAGTATTAAAACTTAGAGAATTGTCTCAACATAACTTACGTTAGAAGAATTAAATGGACTGTTTTTAAGAAATAAATCTTTTAAACAAATTTATTGAATATATCATGAGATTCTTATGGCTATTAAATGATTACTCTAAGGAAATTTAAGAAATCTAACAACCAAAAAAAAATATTGCACACCATAAAGAAGAGACATCACCACCCGACCCAAAACCGGATCGGATGACTGGGAAGGTTATCCCTCCCCAACACAAAATAAAATCATTTTATTAATTATATGGCCTACCTGCAAGCGCACCCGCAAAGGCAACACCATCCCTCAAATTACAATACATTTTAGCCATAATATTTTCCCAGATAAGACATAAATTACTTGCATAAGTCATAAGACATAAGATTGTAAGTTTGTAGCCATGGCTATGCGTGTTCTTGCAAATTCCATTGTTCTTTTTGACAACAATGTCAAGAAATCTGCACACACTATAAGGTCAATAGTACCATTTACACAATCAATAGTACCGTTTTCTCATACAAGGAATAATCATAGCCCGATCACATAATCCACACCCACTCAAATAGCCCACTTCATACTTGGTGGCTCTCCAGCTCACAAATGCAAAAGTTGTTGGCGCTTGGACCACGGTGTTTAACAACTAGCAGCAATCATTGCAGAAGGGCTTTGTGTTAGCTCACATAGAGTTCTCTCTCAATTGTCACCTGGTTCTTTCAATGTCAAACCCTCATCTCTCAAAGCAATATGCTTCAAAAAAAGAAATACCAATTCACTTATAATCAAGATTTATGACAAGATTATTAGGTTGCAACAATGATTCAATGAAGCCTGTAAGGATTAATCAATAAAGCAAGTAAAGGAAATCACAATTAGATGACAATGTTAGAACAATAACTCAAATGCCTTAATAGAAAGTGCTCTTAAAAACCTTTACTTATAATATGTTATGACAATTATGGAGCAAGTGAGAATTATGCAAATGAAAGCACAAGTAAATGATCGTAGATGAGATTACTAATTAGGAAATTAAAGATATACTACTTCAATTTAAAACACAAGTGAGATAAAGATGAATTACTCAATGTAATTTAGACCAAATAGCCAATGAGATCAAACAATTAGCAATGAAGTCTAGATTTATTAATGATCAAGTGAAGCAATCCAATAAATTAGATATAAATACAATGAAATGAAAATTAAACTAAAGAGTTAGTCACTTCCGCAAGAAATCCTCCCTTTTAAATAAGGAGATGGGATACAATAGGAATAAATCCCAAACTCACTCAAGAAAAAAAATGTATTTTTATTATGAGATTATGAAGGAATAATTCCTTAAGAGAATTTTCATATGAATGTTTAAATACACCTCCTGAAAATATTAATGAGAGAAAATACAAGGATTTTACAAAAATTTTATAATGATAAACCTTCTCCACAAGAAATCGATTTTCTTCTAAATGAAATCCATTCCAAAAATAATCAACGTCAAAACTTCAAAGGAGGAAAATACGTAAAGTGACTCGGGAAAAACCTTGGGCTAGGGGATCGAATCTCACAAGAATTGAATTTTAATGCCCCAAATCTCAAATTGCTTGATTCTTCCAATATCAAACTTGGATACTTCTCAACAAATTTCTCTCAAGTTTTCTGGAAAATTTCGTTCAAGGAAACAGAGAAATTCCTCTTGCAGTGAAAGAAGTATAAAACGGCTCAGAAAATGCAGAAGACTTCTTTTTTGAATTTCGATTTGTGGTTTTCCAAGCCTCCATTGACTACTCTTCCAGAATCTACTTCATGAATCCCTTAAAAAAAATTGCTCAAGCTGTCAAATGTCCACGGGAAATTTGCTTTAAACTCTCAGATATTTGCGGTCTTTATAGAGATAAAACAAAGCCTCCTTTTGTTCTCGTCTAGGAAAGGTAAATAGCCCAAAAATTTTAATTAAATTTTGCAAAAAATTTATGATTAACTTCTCAAATTTTAAAGCCCTAAACCCTTCTGAACCTGCAGCCGTCACTACCAAACAGAAGCGAGGCCGGCCAAGGAAGAAAAAAATACAAAGTCTAATGAAAAAAAAACTGATTTAAACGCAAGCGAAGTAAACCTTGGGAATAATGTAACGAAAAGCTCCTCTGCAGAAAAGTGTGGTAGGAAAAAGAAGGGGATCAGCTCAGTTGAGGCATTTCTCAATACTTTTCTGCACGATTTGATATCAGAGACGGAGGTCGGTTAGTCAAACAGAAAAAGGTCCACTCCTGCAAATTTCGAGCCTGTAGCTGCGGAAAGCAATAATGATTATTAGGTGGCAATTCTGATTAATACTGTTCGATCCTGCGTGGAGGCAATTCTGATATTCATTTTGATGGCAGTGACGATAAGGAGCCGCAGCTTGCAGTTGTGGAGGAAGAGGACGATGAAGATGTGGGGGATAGGTGGAGAGTCAGGGCCTCCGATTTCTTTAAGGAGCCTTTGATTACAAATGTGGTTGGCGAAGATGGTACCTTAATAGACTGGAAAGGAGAGGCTGATAATTGCATCATTCAGGAAATTTGCAACATGGAGTGGGACGATATGGCCTTTCATCCAACTCCTTTGGTTGTTCTTGTGTTCGAGAGATATACCAGAATATGTGACAATTGGAAAGCACTCAAAGAGTTAGAGAAAGCTTTTCAGGTCTATTGGGAGTCCCACAACAAACTGCCTCCTCGAACTGTAAAAATAGATGCCAAGATAGAGAAGGATTTGGCTTCTGCTCTTAGAGTTAAAGATACCCACATTTAGTTAAAAACTTATATTTCCCACATTTAATTAAAAACATTCCAGATGCATTTCACTGCTTTCTAAATCTTCTGGATAACATTCTAGCAAATGAAAACAAAAATTTGCTAATATTGGAAATTACTCATACTACGCAGTCAGTATGCACTGAATAAAAAAAATTCATGTATAGAGAGGATTTGTAGAACATGCAGCTTTCCTCGAAGTAACCATCCTGTAACTTTCAAAACAAGTCAAGTTAAAAATCCCAACAAAATAATTTAAATTTTTTTTTTCTAAGATTCCCATAGGCCCTAAGGGTTGAACCTCACTCTGATACCACATGTAACAACCCAAAATAAATATCTAATTAGCTTATTAGCATTAAACTTAAATCAAAGTGTCCCTTACCTAGCCAAATAAACATGTAATTAATTAACTAAATTCAAACTATGAATAGTGCTTACTTGTGCTTACCTATGGTAGAAGTAGGCTTACCACAACAAGGTTTTGGGGACGACTCTCCACCCAACCGTAGGCTCAATTGCGCAAGGATTTGCTACAACTGGCCACCCCCGAGCCCTCAATCAACGTACTACTGCCAGTGACTCCTAAGTCTTAGAACACCATTCTCCCAAGAGAATGAAAGATAGAATCTTGGAATGATGGAATGCATGAATGCCTCTCATCTTCCTCACCATCTATTAAATAGAACAACATTGGAAGGGGAACCACATGCACACACTGCATGTGTCTAGATGCAACTTTCTTTTGATTTTTAGCTTTCTTGTTTTATTTCTTTACTTTTCTTTTGATTTTTAGCTTTCTTGTTTTATTTCCTTCTTTTTGATAGTTTTCTTGTTTTATTTCTATTTATTCTTATTTAGAGTTTTAGTATGGTTATTACTATTTTTATTTTTATTATTTTTATTTATTTTCTTGTATATATTTTTAATTTCATTTATTATTTAACATTTATGATTTATTATTTTTATTATTTATTATTAAGTGATTTATTTATTATTATTAATTATTATTTTTGCATTATTTATTATTTTATTATTTTATTATTTATTATTTATTATTTATTATTTATTATTTTTATTATTTATTATTTTTATTATTTATTATTTATTATTAAGGGGAGGGATATTACACTGGAGAGCTTGGTCTTGTCGATATAAAGTTTTATGTATGCTAATAAAAATACATTGTTATTGTAGACCAAGTCAGATAAAAGGAGTATGGGGGGATAAGATTCCATGTGTGTTAAAAGGAGGCTTCATATGACATAATAAATATAAAAGGTGCTCATAATTTTATCCAAATTTCCATCAACTGACTTTAAGGGGCTTCATGTCTCAAGAAAAAATAATTCACATAAAATTAAGGATGTTGGTACTATGGATGGGACATCCTAGAGAATCTAATAAAAAATGGGGAACTTGACACCATAATGGAAAAATAGGGGATGACCATATGACAAGTGGGATAGGGTTCTCAGTGTGAAGGTCTAGAAGCTACCTAGAGAGCCTTGAGAGTGGTAGGAACTCCTTGAGCCATAGTTCTTTTAAACATCCTTGATCAACTAAGTTAGACACCCTCGAGGTAGTGACATAACTTGAGGTAATATAGGCGCAAAGAAGGGGGTGCACTACTTGGATGTGGGTTTATGGGGGATGTGAGCCTATATGTTCGAGGTTGTTTGGGTTTGGTAGCTTAGCCTTATTTATTTATGGTACAATACATTTGCCTGGTTTTGGGGAACTTGGCCCAACATGAGGGTGACCCCCTATTGAGAGAAAATGAGTTGTATGCTTTATGGTTAGGAGGAATGTTTGAGGTATGCAACCAATTCACAGTTTCTGTCAAATACATTCTACGATTAATATTAATTTGAATTTTTCTATAACTAATTATGTATTTTTCATGTACCATGTGTGAATTTTAAATCAAATGAGATTACTATGCAATTACATCCCTATATGAGAATGCATTGCATTATAGAATGCATTAGATATGTATAACATATGTCACCAGAAGTAATTTAAATGAGAAATTGATAAAAAGATAGGCTAGGAAGGGCCAGAGGGGTATAGATACACCCTAGAAAGGCTAGGGGCATTACAATGACCCTAATTCCTATACTAAACAAATAGTTGACCGTCTTTTCATACTTGTACTTTATGATGATGACCTTATATACTCTACTAGAGACACCAAACCTCGAAACTATGGGAAATCCATCCTTAAGAAGAAATTTTGAATGATAGGGCTAGGACAATTGTAATATCTTCTTGGTATCCTGGTTTTGTAAGCTAGGAAAGTTATTTTTCTTTCACAACTCGAGTATACATTTGATTGTATTTGCTAATTTACATGGATGATTATAAACTAGTTCTATCTTCCTTTTAGTAGGATGTTAAACATTTTACCAACCACACCTCATTCAAAGTGGGCACTACATTGTACCAAAAAATAGTTGGGAATATTTGGCATTTAACTCATACTTGCTCTAATATTTTCTTTGATGTTGGTCTCATTGCTCAATACATCCAAAAATTAGATGATATTCATTGGAAAGTAGCAATGAAAATACTTTAATATATCTGGGATATAAGTTAGTTTCGTATTCTATATCATTTACGGGAACCTTCTAAGTTAGATGGGTTTTGAAAATTCCAACTCATTCATGACCTTGATGATCAAAGAATATTATGAATTATCTTCTCAACCTTGGTTATGAACTTGTCACTTGCAAGAAAGAAAACGTCCTTCTCATTATTTAGTGGGAAAAGAGTATCAAATAAGTCAAGAAAATCTTTGAGTTAGACATTCTTTGGATTCTACTAGTGTCACTTGATGTCGTATGGTTTGATAGCAAAAGTGTCATTTAATGCGAGGAAAAGTCAATCCAACATTTGAAATGTTTCAAACCCATTGATCTACACATGCACTTATTGTTCATGGATGCACCTTTCAAGTGCTCTATTTCCATGCAAATATCAATTTCTTTACTTTCTCACAAGGCACCTCACATAAGCCAATTCTTAAAACTTCAATAGGGTTGATGAAGTTGTCAATAAATGGGGATAGTATCAAATGCATCATTCTTTCTCCTTTGTCATATTTTTTAAGCCTTCAATCTTATCCATTTTCGTTTTCATACTAAGACATTATGTTTGAAACATAATAATTGGTTTAAGCTCAACTTGGAAAGCTATAGTTTTAATATGATTTTGATGTATTTTTTTAAATATAATATTTTATTTTGGTAATACAAAAACATATGTTTTGATGGGGGTAGTTCAAACATTTCCTCTATATTCACAACACTTCATCTAAATCATATTTTAACAATTAATTAATCCACTCTCATTTAAATTGTCAGGCCAGGGTAACTCCAGAATGAGCGGGAGAGAAAACTGATCTATTATTCATTAGCTAACTCATATTTATATACATAAATACAATGGATCAGTTCATCTTCCTGATGACTGTCCAGTTCACCCATCCGTTTCGGATTAAGTGTCAACATTCCCCCCCTTAATCTGAAGGGATGTTGGTGAGTCCAAGCATCATTCTGAATCTTTCAAGCTTTTCTCTTCCAAGCGCTTTGGTGAAGATGTCTGCAATTTGCTCGTTTGTGGAACAATGACGGAGATGGATTGTTTTGGCCTCAACATGATGTCGGATCAGATGATATTTAGTATTGATGTGCTTAGTACGATCATGGAACTTTGGGTTCTTGGCCAACTTTATTGCAGAGGTGTTATCAATCATGAGTGGAGTTGATTGTGTTTGTTTTACCTGCAAGTCTTCAAGAATTTTCCTGAGCCACACAATTTCTTTCGTTGCTTCAGCTGCTGCCACGTATTCTACTTCTGTTGTGGAATCTGCTGGTACTGATTGTTTGCGTGATCTCCAGGAGACAGCTCCTGATCCAAGACTCATAGCATATCCTGAAGTAGATACCCCAGTTTCTTTGTCTCCATCGAAGTCTGAATCAGAGTATCCAATCAAGTTGAAGTCGTCCACCTGTGTATACTTGATTCCAAGGTCTTGAGTTCCCTTCAAGTACCTTAGAACTCTTTTTGCAGCAGACCAATGTCCCTCACAAGGCTTTTGCATAAACCTGGAGAGGATTCCAACAGCAAATGAAATGTCTGGTCTAGTAGTAGTGAGGTAGATGAGACTTCCTACAAGCTGTCTATACTTTGTTGCATCCTCAAATTCCTTTCCTTCAATAGATGTGAGCTTCAAATTTTGTTCCATTGGAGTAGAAAGAGGATTGCACTCTGTCATTCCAAATCTGTTTAACAAATCTCCAATGTATTTCTTTTGAGAAAGAAATATGGACTTTGGATGTTGGGTTACTTCAATGCCAAGATAGTAATGAACATAGCCCAAATCAGTCATTTCAAAAAAAATTCCTAATTCTTTCTTTATGGATGCAATATAGCTTTCATTGTTCCCTGTCATTAAAAGATCATCTACATATACCACAAGATATACAACTGTTTTTCCAACTTTCTTGACAAATAAAGTTGCATCATCAAAATCAAAATGATTGAAGTTGAGTTTCAGAAGATGCTCAGTTAGTTTTTTCATACCAAGCTCGTGGTGCTTGTTTGAGGCCATACAAGGACTTCACAAGTTTGCATACTTTATGTTCATGTCCTTTCACAGCAAATCCTTCAGGCTGGGACATAAAAACATTCTCTTTTAGATCTCCATTCAACAATGCAGTTTTTACATCCATTTGATGGACTTTCCAACCGTTCTGAGCAGCTAGTGCAAAGAGTGTCCGGATGGTGGCCCATTTTGCTGTGGGGGCAAAAGTTTCCTCATAATCGACCCCTTCCTTCTGTGCAAAACCTTTTGCCACAAGCCTAGCTTTGTGCTTGTCAAGTGAGCCATCAACTTTGTATTTGTTCTTGTAGACCCACTTGCAGCCAATTGGTTTGGTTCCAAATGGAGGATCAACCAGCTTCCAAGTGCGATTCTTTATGAGGGCATCATACTCCTTCTGCATCGCTTCTTTCCATTCATCATGAGAAGCAGCTTCTTTGAAGGAAGTTGGTTCAAAATCTGTAGACAAGTTCAATTCACAATCATAAGTAACATCCATATCAACAGGTGAATTGGAGTTATCTACATCACCTCCATCTTGTCGGTTTGTATTTCTGGTTCCTATTTTTCCAATTTCATCAGGATGAACACTTTCAAGTGTCTTTGTCAGCCACTTTGGGGGACCTTTCTGAGATGGTCCAGGCTGCTCTGTTGATTGAGTTGGGTCTGAATCAAGATTAAGTCTCCCAATTCTATCAATTACATCACTTAAAGCATCATCCGTTGTTGGAGTGTCATGCAGGGGAGCTTGTTCTTTAGAAGAAGAAGATTCCACATGTTGATCTAGTATAGGAATCCCCCCTTCAAGATGTGGAATCTGATTATCAAACTCTTGAAATGATTTCGGTTTTGTGAATCTATCCAAGCGATCAAGTTGCCTCTCAACAACACTTTCAGATTTGGATGATTCAAGAAAAATGACATCTCTAGATAAAACAAACTTTTTATTTACTTCATCATAGAGGCGGTATGCTTTAGATGTGTTTGAATACCCCATGAAGATACACTTACGACTTCTAGCACCAAGTTTGTTTCTATGTACCTTTGGTATTAAAGCATAACAGGTGGAACCAAAGATCCTGAAATGTTTTACCGAAGGAACATGTCCATACCATAATTCATAAGGAGTCTTGTTTCTTATAGCACTAGATGGACATCTATTCTTTATATATGCAGCACATAGAACAGCATCAGCCCAAAACATTGTCTTTACATTTTTGAAGAAAAGCATGGATCGTACCATATTCAAAATTGTTCTGTTCATTCTTTCAGCTACACCATTCTGTTGAGGATTATAAAGCACAGTTGTTTGATGTTTAATCCCATGTTGGCGAAGATAGTGTTCAAATTCATTTGATGTATATTCTTTTCCATTATCAGTGCGAATAGACCCAATATGAGATTGTGCATCATTTTCAATCCATTTATGAAAATTCTTGAATGTTTGAAAAGCATCAGATTTGTTCTTCAATAAATAAACCCAACACATTCTGGTGTAATCATCAATAAATGTCATGATATATTTATTTCCATTTGCAGAAGAAACAGGCATTGGACCACATAGATCTGAATGAATGAGTTCAAGCTTCCTATGTGCTCTTGAATTTGAATCATGAAAAGACTGTTTGCTATGCTTTCCTAGAATGCAAGCATCACATTGCTTATGTTTTCTAGGAATTGTAGGCAAACTAGCAACACCATTTTTCATTGTTTAAATGTCCAAATCTAGCATGCCATAATAAACTTGATGGAAGTGTACCTTCTTCATGATGAGAAATAGATGAAAAATGTTGTGCATGAGCAGAGGTTCCTTGCAGTTTAAGAAGTCGTTCTTCTTCTATACCCCTCATGACAAGTGAATGGTCAGATGTCTTTCTTACCTCAAGCTTTCCATCAAACATATGAATGGAGTGACCTTGCTGTCTCTTTTAATAAACTAAAAGATATTCATATAAAACATGTGTTACATTAATGAATTACCAATGTACCTAAATATAGTGAACTATTTGTCTCCCTTAAAGTCTCAACGATATAAAGTATTGGTATCCACATCTTTGGTTGTGTGCCTTCAAAAGTGTTCAAAGTGTATAAATATACCCTATCTTCAAAGCAACGTCCCTGATTGCAAATATATCGTAGAAAGTAGAATAATATTAATTATTCTCATCCATCCATCTTGCACTTGACTCCATTATATCCTGATCTTGCTCTCCCAAGACTTTCTTGAAATAACTAAGGTTATTAGTAAGAGTTATTCAATGTCCACCTTTCAACTGCGTATGAATCAAAATGAGAGCCCAGGCTTCACCTTTGTTGCAGACTTCAAATGGTTTCCGATGTTATTAAAGATAGGACTAAGTTGTGGAACCTTATAAGGTAATCTCAAACGGCTAATTTTTTGTTAGAATTAAGCCAAATAAATTTTGTTCCGGTTATATTTCTCGTTATTCTTTTAAATGTATAAAAATATAATTTTAAGAAATTTTCCTGTCGCATTATGATTCGGTGGATTTTACTTTATCATTTCAACCGAAAAAAATAAAATAAAATTGATCCAAAAAATATAACAAAAAATTTCTAAAAACAATGAATATTCGGATATATATTTGTATGGGCTGTTTTTTATGTTCATTTTTCTTTAAGATAATTTTTAGAATTCATCATTATTATATAATAATTATTATTATTATTGTTAAAAATTAGATTTTTCTTGGCTCATTTTAGATATGGATTTAAAATCATCTTATTTTAAATATGGATTTAATATGAGCAAAGAGGGATCTAATTCTTTCATGTGTAATTTTTTTATGAGTATTATTTAAATGTTTTGTATAGTTATTTAAGTTCTTTTTTTTTTTGAATATTTTAACTGAGATAAGCAAAATTTCTATTTGATAACAACGCATCATATTAGGTTGTAGAATAAACTTCTTAACTAAAATTAAAAACTTTATATAAAAATTTTAAAATGAAAATTTTTTGACAAAAAAAACCATATTTTTATAATTATATTATAAATTTTTTATATTATTTATAAAGAAAAATAAATAAATAATATTATTATTATAGGTAAATGAATATATACTATCGAATTAAAAAAGTTTCATCCAAATTTTTACGGTACATCATTCGCATACAAATTTAAACCCGATAATTATGATTTAAACCAGTTATAGGATTACACCATAAAAACTTTACTCCTATACACCCAATTTTATTATGATGACATATATTTTCAAAAATATTCCATCCACGTAGATTTGATTATGGACTATATTTTCCCATAATGTAACCTGAGTGTGACCCAACCAAACAAAACCTACAATCCCGTGAAAGATGCTTTGAAACTTTTGCATCAAAAATAAAACGTTAATGCATGTCTCACCAGCAGATTAAGGGCACACCCTACATTCACTATTTTTAACTTTATTGCGCTGAGACACGAATTCGCCATATGAAATTTCAATATGCATTCAAGATTGGTTCATAATGTTTCTTTTAAAATTAAAATAATTTTAAAATATTTTATAAATAAAAAAGTTATGCGAGTTATAATAAAAAACAAAAAATAATATACATATTTAATTAATTTTAATTAAAAAAATATAAAATATCAATAATTCCAATTTTATTATGGTAATTTAATTTGTTTTATTATTGATATTACAATTTATATATATTTTTAAAATCATTTTAATACAAAATTTAAATAAATTATTTAAAAATTGATGTTCCATGTCAACTTTATATATATCTTTATATAAGAATAATAAAAAGCCCGAAGTCCACAAGGATTGGAAGGACAAGAAGAAGTCAAAATGTGACCAGAGAAAGAAAGGGTTCAAACCCCGCCTTATAAAAAAGAAATGTCAAAAAAATATTTTAATGTAATATATAACAAAATATTCAATGCCCAAACAAAAACAAAATAATTAAAAAATTAAAAATATCAAGTATTTAATAAGAATAATAATTGACCTATAGGGGTTTTTATTTCAACTCAGGGTGGATGTAAGCTTGTGGATTTTTTTAATATATTTTTAAAATCAAATATTAGAAAACATAGAGAGCAGAGATAATTACACATAAATCACACACTCAATGTATTATTGATCTCAATGGTTACATATTTATAGCATATAGGTCACTCCCAACGACACATCTAGATCACAACTACAACTCATACATAGGAAACAATAAATTCTAGGTTGACGCACAGGAGCTCATAATGACAACTCACAACAACACATGGAAGTATTACTTCCAACACCCTCGGTTAATGCTTACATGGAAAATATTGAAAACACATCTTACAAAAACAATATGATATCTATCTAATTGGTCTGCACGTTACTTCCAATACCCTCCCTTAATGCTTACATGGAAAATATTGAAAACACATATTACAACAACAATATGATATCTATCTGACTAGTTATCAGCATTCACATCCACTTTGAAATCTCACAAACACCGTTCTTTCTTCACCACCACATCTTCGAGCTGTCAATTGACCTCCATTTAAAACATAACTATCTATGACCATCGTTGATAAAATTTGTATAATTGAGGCTTCTTGACTACCCTCAAGAACATCCTAGACACTGAATATCTCTATGGACATGCTTCCATTATAGTAATATGCTTCGAAATACATACTTCTAGTTATATGGGTAAGTTGTCTATATAATGAGCTATGGACATGCTTCCATCTTAATAATATGCATTGAAATACATACTTCTAGTTATATAGGTAAGTTGTCTATATATTGAGCTTATCCAGTAGTACCTTTTTAGATACACACTTACATAGTCACAAAAGTATGCTCTTGAAGCAGAAGCACAACAACACATTAACCTATAATAAAGTCACATAAACAGGTCAATAATGTGTTCTCTTGACACTGAAAAAACGTGAAAAAACGTCAAAAACTATTAAATTGAAAAAAAAAATATTCATTAAATAATCTACATTATAAAAAACTTACACATCAAACTAATTTTACCACCCACGCCACAAACATACAAACAAACACCAACACAATCTCTCACTCAACTTTTTTTTTAAATTTATATCTATAGATATAGACACAATATTCAAAGCCAAAAGAGAGGAAAAACTCGAATATACCAATCACCGTTCAACAAACTGACGACACCAATACTTTTTAAATTATGATTTATAATTAACAGTCTCACTCCTAATTGTTGCAAGCTTCGCTGACGCGGAGGTAGATATGCTGGAAGATATTCCTTAGGCGACCGGATCTGGCTGGGGCAGTCGGAAAGTTGGCTGGATCTCGCTTTGGTTGTGACACTGTAGACTTGTTGTGAACTGGAGGTCCTCATGCTAGAGGAGATTTCGGAGGAATTGCCCGAGAGACAGAAGGATCTGATGATACTTGAAGGCGCTACTAGTACGGATTTCTCTCTTTTTGGTGGCAGCAACTTTCCACAATAACCTGATCTTAGATATCATGCTCCACGATCACGCATTTACCACCAAACCTGCAGAACTGACTGCAACGAATATTACGCGGAGGCCTTTTGCTTTTCATTTTCCACCAATATTTCTACAGTGATCCAAAGGCTTCGAAAACTTTGCACATTCACCGATCTGCTAGGGTTTTACTCTTCGCCTCAACCCCAATCGAACTTGGAGTTCTTACACCCCGTGCACAAAGCTAACAGTGCAATTCCTTGTCTCGAACGTCTGGTAGAGCAAGAGCTTGGTCTTCTTTCGACTCCAGAAAATGATCAACACAAAATTCAGTGTTGGTACCTTCCTCGCTGAAATATCTCTTTTTTCAGCCTCCCAAATAAATTCCGCCTTTAAAACTCCTTAGCACCATGCAAGAAGCATAAATAAAAAGAAAACAATCACACGCAGATCGATCTCAGCCATTTGTAAGGTCATCGTGCATATCCCAGTCACCAAGACACCACACCAAAGGAAAATCAATCCTGATCGTACCCCAATTAAGATCTGGAACAGGTCTCTCAGATCTGAAGCTCTCTAGATCTCTTTTTCGGGCTCTAATAGCTTCAGATCTCTTTTTCTGGCTCTAATACTATGTTAGAGTGTTAGAAAATATAGAGTTGAGATAATTATAGATAAATCACAAACTCAATGTATTATTGATTTCAATGGTTATATATTTATAATATATAGATTGTTGACTATATACATCTAGTTCATAATTACAATTCATACATAGGAAGCAATAATTTTTAAATTAAGGATGGAAAAATCTTAATAAAAACTCACAACAATACATGCAAACATTACTTCCAAATTCTAACATCAACAACGTAAATTTCATATAGCAAAATTGTGCTAACATCAACCACTTAAATTTCATATAGCAGAATATTCTTAGTCTGATAGAGCCCTATTTCACTTAAGTCCTTGACAAGAGCATGTTACAAAATGAATCGCTTCGTTCATAATATAACGACAAGAGGTATGGAATAGTTCTATGTGCCTAGAATGACACATAGAGCCATGTGATCACACCCTCTGATCAGAAAACCTTCCCTGCTTGGGCTAGAGATGTGGAGGATTGTACTAAATAATTCAGAGTAGATATTGAACGGGGGCTGGGCAGCGATGATGTTGAGAGATGGCGGAAAAGATGGGGTTTGAACGAGCTGCGAAAGCATTCGTGGTTATCAATTCAAAAACCATCGGGGATCAATTTAATGACATTTTGGTAAGAATATTATTCATGTAGATTGATATCTTCATTCTCATCAACAACAGTAGTAGTTTGCAAGAGCTTTATCTTCAAATATTAAACCACATTGCATGTTGGAAGAATCACCGCACCTCTATAAAATTCGTAATTTTTACCCTGGGGATCCTAGTTACTGGTTTGTAACGTTTACGAACACCTACAAGTTTTGGTGTAACGACAAACCTCCACATGGTATCATAGCCCATAGGTTCCTAGATAAAAGGCGCACCAATACTTTATTTTGCGGGTATTACAGCTTGGAGATCGAAGATCGATAGAAAAATGGAGTTTCTCAAAGCATCGATCCTAACACTGTACAACTATCACAAATGGAAGGACCAAATGGCTCGATACCTTCGTCAAAAAGGTTTGTACAGGATTACCATGGCTACAGAAGTGGAACCTACTTCAGCCATAGAGAAATCCAAGTACCTCAACCGCATGGATGAGGCCCATGGATCCATATGCATGTGCATCTCCCCAAAGTTGCAGTTTCATCTATCTGCCTGCAATATTCCCAATGAGATTTGGAAAAAAGTTGAAGAACTCTACGGGAAACAGGATGAGATGAAAGGACATCTAGTCGAAGTGGAGCTTCTCTCATTAGATCCACAGAACTATGATAGAATTCAAGACTTCTTCACCAAATATAATGATCTATTGCTGCAACTCAAGGGTTGTGGAATTGACAAATCCAAGTAGGATAGTCGCTAAGTTCTCTCTATTATGTCAATGCTCGGACCGGAATACTCCGTATTTGTGTCTACATTTCATTCAGTAAGGCTCACAATAGGTAAATCCTACGCTATGCCTTCTCTCAAAGAGTTCATGGAGTCCCTTACTTTTGAGCAAGATAAACTAATTGGCATGGAGAAAATCAAACCTCTAAAAGCGCATGCACTTGCTGTGCATGATGGCAGGCACAGTGAAAATAACAGATCTGATTCAAATCAGAAAAATCAACAACAAAAAGACAAAGGAAAAGCGCATTCCCATCCAAAGAAGGAAAGGTACACCAAGCCCTTGAATGACTCCTCTGGCTCGAGAAATGAGAAAGGGAAGAAAGGAAACAAATGCACCTACTGTCAAAGAGGATTCCATCCAGAATCCTCTTGCATGAGGAAACAAATTGACCAAATGGTAGAAATCCTTCAGAAGCACAACCTTGGGGACCACATCCCTCAGGGTGCCAAGAAGAAAACTGACGATCCACCACACGGGAAATGTAACAATTTTCATGCTTTAGTTGCAATTAATTCTTCCCCTCATGCATGGATTATAGATTCTAGTGCATCACATCATATGGCTGCTACAAAGGAAGTTTATTTCTCTTTGGATGCATGCAAAGGACCTCCCATCCTCATGGGAGATGACTCACTTATTGAGGTCACTGGAAAAGGTAGAGTGGAACTTTTACATGGAAGCTTTGAAGATGTGCTTCATGTTCCAAAACTTTTGGTAAACCTGCTTTCAATTTATCAGATCATGCATTCCAGCATCGGAAAGAGAGTGGAATTCACTCTAGATGCAGTGAACATATATGACCTACATAGCAGCTCCAAAATTGCAACCGGTGAGGTAAACAATGGAGAAAGACTATATACATTTTCTGAATTTATTGAATTTGAATCCTCCTTATTGCTTACACATGCTGATGATAGTAGTAGGCTTTGGCACGAGAGGTTTGGTCACTTAAATTACAGGTATATGCAGCAACTAAGCAAGCATGAGATGGTGGAAGGCTTGCCAAATATCATTTTCTCCAAAAGAGTTTGTGAAGGGTGTGTCGTTGGCAAACATCCTAGAGAAAAGTTTGACATCGGCAAGACTCACAGAGCATCCTCTCCTCTAGATCTGATCCATAGTGATCTCATGGGGCCTTTTCCTCATCCTTCCATCAACAAAGAAAGGTATGTGCTTACATTTATTGATGATTTCTCACGGTATACTTGGGTGTATCTTCTCAGGGACAAATTTGAAGTTTTTGCGCACTTTGAAGATTTCAAAACACTAGTTGAGACACAGTCAGAGAGAAAGATCAAAGCCCTCCATACAGACAATGGGGGGGAATATGTTAACACAACATTTCAGAACCTTTGCCTTGAGTCCGGCATATAGTTGCAGTACACAGTTCCATACACTCCATAGCAGAACAAAGTTGCTGAGAGAAAGAACCGATCTCTCAAAGAGATGGCTTCTTGCATGTTGCATGCTAACTCACTGCCTCATAAGCTATGGGTTGAAGCAATTAATTGTGCTAACTACATCCAGAACATATCTCCTCATAGGTCTGTTAAGTATTAGACCCCCTTTGAGGCTTGGAGTGGCACTAAACCAGAGGTCACCCACTTCCATGTTTTTGGCTCCCAAGCATGGGCCAAGATCCCCTCTGAGAATAGGAAAGCTCTTGATCCACAGAGCATTGAGTGCATTGTTGTTGGATACCCTGATGGTGTGAAGGAATACCGACTCCTGATTTCCTCTATGGACAAGCTCATCATTGAGCGAAGTGTCAAATTTGAGGAAAGTCTCTCGCATGCACCTCAATTGTTGCATGCAGACACCTTTTATCTACCTCATGTCCGAGATGATGACTCAGTACACTTAGATGCAGATACAGAGCATGCAGATGTCACAGTAGAGCATGAAGATACAGAGACAGAGTCTTCAAATACAAATCCAGTGCATGCATATGATGATCCACATCCAAGCCTAGATCGGGCTTCCAAGAGTGAATCAACTTCCCCTATCATAAATCAGAGAACAAAGAGGTTATGTGAGATATATGCACAATACCACCTAGGTGTTAGAAATGGTCTTGTGGGGGATACTTCTGATCTGCAGAGGACTAGCTTAGAGTTTATTGAGGCTCCTCTTGCCCTCACTGCCACTGAACCAATGCCATCTTGGCATTGTCATTTGGTTCAGTCTTCTGATTCGTAGTCTTATGCTGAGGCTGCTGGGCATCCATCTTGGGAGTCTGCCATGGAGGAGGAGTATAACTTCTTCCTAGAGAACTAGACCTGGGATCTGGTCCCCCTTCCTTCAAGAAGAAAATTTGTCTGATGCAAATGGGTCGAGAAGACCGAGAGTGCTGCAGATGGGCAAATCACCAGACAGAAAGCTAGGCTAGTAGCCAAAGACTTCTAGCAAGTGAATGGCATTGATTATGATGAGACCTTTGCTCTAGTAGCAAAGATGGATTCCATACGCCTTGCACTTGCCATTGCAGCTGCCCAGGGGTGGGAAGTACATCAGATGGATGTGAAGAATGCATTTTTTCATGGAGACCTATCTGAGGAGATCTACATGGAGCAACCACATGGTTTCATTCAGGATTCATCTTTGTTCTGCAGACTGAAGAAATCTCTCTACGGCCTTAAGCAGGCCCCGAGAGCTTGGTATGCGAAGATGGATTCTTTTTCTTATCAAAAAACTTTGAAAGATGTAAGTCTGATCTGAATTTTTACATGCTTAGGACACATGATTCTCTTCTTATCTTAGTTTTGTATGTGGATGATCTCATGATCACCAGCAGCTCAGCTTAAGCCATTGCTGCAGTCAATAGGGCCTTGCATGATAGGTTCTTGATGATGGACATGGGTCCATTACACTTCTTTCTTTGTCTTGAGATCAGCCAAGCTGCCATAGGCATCAAACTCTCTCAGAGTAAGTATGCACAGGATCTCCTCGAGAGATTTCACATGACTGACTGCAACCCAGCATCGACTCCTTTTCTGTCTAGGGTCCGCCTTGAGGATGGAGGTGACACTCCATTAGTTGACAGTACCCTCTACCGACAGCTAGTGGGGAGCTTATTGTAGCTCACCCACTCTAGACCAGATCTCTCATATGCAGTAGGGGCAGTTTCCAGATACATGCAGAAGTCGCATGAGCTACACTGGAATGCTACCAAGTGCATCCTCCGATATGTGTAGGGCACCATCACCTTTTGGATTCACTATGCAACAGGCACTGCATTGAATCTCCTTGGCTTCATTGATTCTGATTAGGCAAGTGACAACATTGATTGCAAGTCCACCTCTGGATATTCACTCAGTCTAGGGTTTGGCCCTTTCTGTTCGTCGAGCAAGAAGTAGGCTGCTATTGCTCTCTCTTTAGCCGAGGCTGAGTACAGAGGAGTAGTCAACATCACCATTCAGGCTTTGTGGCTACAACACTTCCTCACTGAGTTGGGCATCCAGTTCCACCAATCCATTATCATTTGGTGTGACAACCAGATCACTCTCAAATTTTGCAGGGATCTAGTACAGCGGCAGCGGATGAAGCACATCGAGATCCATATGCACTACATCAGAGACTCAGTACATGATTGGATCATTGATTTGCATTTTTGTCCTTTAGCATAACAGACTGCGGACATCATCACGAAGACATTCACTAAGAAGAAGTTTCGCTCTCTACGTGATCGTCTTGGCGTGAAGGACATAGTTGCTTAGCAACTGTCTTTTCTTCCTCTTTTCTTTTGATTACATTGTATTTTGAAGGCGGGGGGGTTCCCACAAGGTTTTCCCTATTTCCTCAATTTTAGTACAAGTTGCACTGTATTTTAGGTGACCTTTGGCCTTAGTTGTCAGGGACCATTTTCTATTTTTCCCCACAGTGGTGTTCAGGGGGGGTGTTGGAGGAACTACACACCTACATGCAGACACTTAGTTAGAGCATGGGACTACATGCAAGATTCCTTCTGCATGATTTACTCCTTGATTTGCTCCTTCTTTAACTTCGCAACTGGCTAGTTCTTCTGCATGATTTACTCCCTGATTTGCTCCTTCTTTAGCTCCGCAACTGGCTAGTTCTTCTGCATGATTTACTTCCTAATTTGCTCCTTCTTTCACTCCGCAACTGGCTATTTCTCTCCGGAACTTGTTGTAGGTGTTGAGTCTTCTCACTGATCACCACTATGGTGCATTACCTTGGGATCTTCACCCAATAATGCTATATTATGAGCATTGTAACCTATTTTCTAATGAATCATTCTTTTGTTCTTTCAATTTTCTTTTAGTGTTTTTGCTTTGCAAAGCTGTGTGTTCAACCTTTACTAGCTAGATTCATCTGTGCAGGTTTTCTAACACATTTACATGTGGAGGTTTGTCGTTACACCAAAACCCGCCGGTGTTGGTAAATGTTACAAACCAGTAACTAGTATCCCCAGGGTGGAAATTATGGATTCTATAGAGGTGCGGTGATTCTTCCAACACCCCCCCTCAAATGCAACTTGGGGGAATCGAACCTGGGTCCAAGCTCTGATACCATGTAAAAATGTGTTAGAAAACCTACAAAGATGAATCTAGCTAGTAAAGGTTGAACACACAACTTTGCAAAGCAAAAACACTAAAAGAAAATCGAAAGAACAAAAGAATGATTCATTAGAAAATAGGTTACAATGCTCATAATATAGCATTACTGGGTGAAGATCCCAAGGTAATGCACCATAGTGGTGATCGGTGAGAAGACTCAACACCTACAACAAGTTCCGGAGAGAAATAGCCAGTTGCGGAGTGAAAGAAGGAGCAAATCATGAAGTAAATCATGCAGAAGAACTAGCCAGTTGCGGAGCTAAAGAAGGAGCAAATCAGGGAGTAAATCATGCAGAAGAACTAGCGAGTTGCGAAGTTAAAGAAGAAGCAAATCAAGGAGTAAATCATGCAGAAGGAATCTTGCATGTAGTCCCATGCTCTAACTAAGTGTCTGCATGTAGGTGTGTAGTTCCTCCAACACTGCAAGCCATAAATTGCTTAGAAATATTTATGTTAGATTTACTGTGTATAGATTTTTGTTCATAGGGCTAGCACCGGGAACAGTGCCTAAATAGGTATATAATAATGAAGGTAGAAGAATAGCCATATATGAGGGCATAGGAGTTGGTAGTTATAAGGTATGCAACTTTAATTAAGGTATATAATTTCTTTGTATTTAAAAAAAAAATCAATTGGAAAAATTACCAATTTCAAGATAATTTTCTTTTCTATTTATTAAATGTATTTATAGTTAGGATTATAATTTGAATATATTCCTTGTAATATTAAGAATATATTTCTTTTATTTTTGTTATAATTTGAACTTAGGTTAGAGTTAATATTTCTTGTAATATTGAGAAAGATATATTTCTTCTATTTTTATTAAATCCTTCCCTGTTAAAAAATATTACCCATTCACAGCTAGATTTTCTACTTATCTATTGAATGTCATTGATACTTGGAACTGATATTTATGTTACTGTTCACATTTTGTGATGAACTCTCTTGTTAAATCTTTCAATGCTAAAAAAATTATTACCCATCCACAGCCTAGATTTTTCTATCTATCGAATGTCATTCAGAATTAGAACTGGAATTTATATTACAGTTAACATTTTGTGATGAACTCCTTTCTAATCCTTCAATGGCAAAAAATTACCTTACTTCGGAATATGGAAACTAGCTACAAGTTTGCTTGAGGGGGCATCAAGTCATTCTCTATATTGCATACATGACAACAGACTGAGGATGTAAATCTGTTGACGAACTGATGTAAATTTGTTAACTAGCTTGAATAATTTGGTGGATTAAACCATGCACAGTCACAATTAGAAATCAATAAGAAGTTATTCAATTTTAAGTTACGTTTTAAAAAATTGAAATGGGGTGATATTGTTATTTGTAGGCTCATTGTATTTAAGCCAATCCAATTAGTGAAAGGATTAATTTTGTTTTTAACTTCTATGTAAATATATAAAATAATTGGGAGATAAGATTTTGTAATGGAAGATATAGTTGTTTGATTGCTCCTTATTAAAAAAAAGTTAATTGTATTTGGGCATGTTATTTTTTCATGACAAAATCAATCTTATAAAAAAACTTATGTAATTGGTTATATAAAAAATTATTAAATAAAATCAATTTAAAAAGTAATATTAAAAAATTTATCTAAAAATTTAATACAACATCTAATATAGATAACATCTAATATAAATAAAATCATGTAAAATATTAACCCAACTTATAATGCAAAAGACATTATAAATACACTCTCATTGTAATACAAAAACTAGATATTAATGAATAAAACAATCACAAAATGAAAAAACAAAGAGAAAGAACCAAAAAAAACAACCCAAAGGACTTTCCAAAATATATGTAAGACAAGAATTATCATTGAATAAAAATTTACATAGCGTGGGATATGCGAAAACAAACAACTTAATTACTCCAAACCAATTGAGTTTGTAAGCACATAATTTATTGAACATGTGCAAATTCTTACACAAATAATATTTATTTCGAATAAGTGATTGATTTTTTAACTTAATTATTTATATCAATTATTTATTTCAAAGTTTATGTATTATTTTTGTTCAACATAATCATGTCTGCTGAGTTTGTAAGCACATAATTTATTGAACATGTGCAAATTCTTACACAAATAATTTATTTTAGATAAGTGATCGATTTTTTAACTTAATTATTTATATCAATTATTTATTTGAAAGTTTATGAATTATTTTTGTTTAACATAATCATGTATGTTTTAAGTTTTAGTTTATATTTTTATTATTATTTAAAAGTATATATCATAATTTATTTTAATAAATGTTATAATTTAATAATTTAATTAAAAATAAAAATCTAAATACCACATCTATTTGCAATAACTATATAATTTAAATTAATAAAAAAATTAAATACCTAAATTATAACTATTTAAATTAAATTAAAAAATAAACTCTTAAAAAAAAAATAACCATATAAATTACTAAAAAGATTTAATAATTTAAAAATTAAAAATAAATACACAAACAAATATTTCATAATTTCAAAATTAAATGAGCTACTACATTATATTAACATTACAATATATGTTTTTTTAATATATAAAATATGATAGTGTTAAATATTTAATATATTATTAATATTTAATATTTTATATATATATATATAACAACTAACACATTAATAACATCACTATAATATTTAAATAATATTAATAAGAGTTTAATATGTAATTAATGACACATTAATAATATATTAGTCTACACATTTATATTGTGTTAACTATAAATTAATTTATATATTAACACATGTTAACTATGGTTGACTATTGTTGACATGGTCAACTATAGTCAATTGTAGCCAACATAGACATCTTAACCAATAATTGTCAAGATGACTACCATGTCGAACCATACATAGCATAAGGATCATGGTCTATCTGTAAGTAACCTATGATGAACCATAGTGATATATTGAACCATAATGGATGGTCATGGTTGATAATGGAGGCCTATATTGCATGGTCAAGGTTAACCATAGTCAAACCATGATTGATCATCAAAACCCACCATTGCAATGGTAACTATCGTCAAATCATGGTCAAGTATAAACAAATTATAGTCAAATCATGATCAACCATAGTTAATCATGATTATCCATAGTTGACCATGTTTATTTTACGGTTTATAGTATCTATATTAGGGTTTACATAGCTTGGGTTTATAATATTAATCCCTTGGATTTCATTTTTAAGTCCCTTGGGCTTATAATCCCTTGTGTTTTAAGTATTGTTCCTTGGGTTTATTACTCCCATGGGTTTATAGTATCAATTTCTTGGGTTTATTAATATAAGTGTCATATTCCTAGGCTATAATATAATTCATAGGGTTTATAATATTAATCATATGATTTAATATAAATCCCTTGGGTTTGTAATCATGGTCCACCATATTCCAATGTCACATTGTGATAAAGATTGTCTCAATATGAAAATCAACCATTGTCACCCATGGTCCAATGTCATATTATGACAAAGATTTTCTCAATATGAAAATCAACCATAGTCAACCATTGTCAACCATCGTCAATCATGGTCAACCATGGTCCAATGTCATATTGTGACAAAGATTGTCTCAATATGAAAATCAACCATGGTCAACCATAGTAATCCATGGTCCAATGCCAACTTGTGAGAAAGATGGTCTCAATATGAAAATCAACCATGGTAAAAAATGGTCAAGCATGTTTATTTTAGGGTTTATATTATTTATTTTAGGTGTTATATACCCATGGTTTATAATATTAATCACTTAGGTTTAATATTTATACCTTCGGTTTATAATCCCTTGGGTTTTTGGTATTAATTCCTTTGGTTTATTATTTTTTTGGGTTTATAAATATCAATTTATTGGGTTTATTAATCTAAGGGTTCATATTCCTAGGGTGTAATATTATTCCCTTGAGTTTATAATTTTAATCGTTGGGTTTAATATAAATCCCTTAGGTTTATAATCATGGTCAACCATGCTCCAATGCCACATTGTGACAAAGATTTTATCAATATGAAAATCAACCATGGTCCAATGTCACATTGTGATAAAAAATGTCTCATTATGAAAATCAATCATGCTCAAACATGGTCAACCATGGTTCAACATTGCATTGTGACAAATATTGTCTCAATATGAAAATGAACCATGGACAAGCATGGTTAACAATGTTTATTTTAGGGTTTATAATATTTATCTTAGGGTCTGTATACCTTAGGTTTGTAATTTTAATGACTTGGGTTTTATATTATTCCCTTGTGTTTATAATACATTGGGATTTAGGATTAATCCCTTGGGTTTACAATATCAATCTCTTGGGTTTATTAATCTAAGGGTTCATATTCCTAGGGTATAATATTTTTTTTTCCTCGATAAAGACTAATTCTATTAATTAAAATATATAGTACAATCAGGAGAAGCAAGAGACCGGCAGACCGGAAATGATGGATTCATCAACCTCGGTCCCGGAGAAAAGATTCAAACTCATAGCTACAGCAGATGACTTGAGATCACAGACTGACTAACTGACTTTTACCCCATAGGGGCAGAAACTCCAACACATTGTTTTTTCCCCTTCTTTTTGTTGACTTTTGTCCAGCCATCATGGGGAGAATGAGCTAGGACAACTTGAAGACTGGAATTCTCTATCATCGGGAATTCCTTTTCTGATTCAGAGGAGGTCTCATGGGCGCGTTTCTGGGATATCGCTGTGTCATGGGTGAGCCCCATATTATCCATGGGCGGATCCATCGGCTGAGGCACCTGGTCCGGTTCTGAGTCACTTTCCCCATCCTCCGAACTAGGGGAGCTGGAGCTCCCAGCTGGCAGCGGAGGACAGGGAGCCCAACGCTTGGGTTTGGCTTTTGCAAAGGTTCCCTTTTTTGATCTTGCTGTCAGCGAAGGGCAAGAGTTCTGAAGGTGCCCTGTCAGGTGACAATGACGGCATCGGAAGGCAGTGTTTTCGTAATCTATAAACTGGGTCCAAACAGAGTCATTAATCTTGAGATTGATTTGCTCTGGCAATCCCTTGCTTAGATCTAGCTCCACACAAACTCTGGCATATGTGTAGAGACCTTGCCGTTCCCTCTCGTAATCTCCCTTTAAGAAGCAACCCAAAGTGTTGCCTATTTGCCTGTATACTTCTGTTCTCCACAGGTGTATTGGGAGATTTGGAAGTCTGATCCAGACAGGGGCTTTTGTGATAGCTGCAGAAGCTGGGTCAAAGTCTGGGAACCATGGAGTTAAGAAGAGACCTGCCGAACCCATGAACCAGGGGCCTTCCTCTAAGGCCTCTTCATAATGCTCGAGATTATCGAACAGCACTATAAAAAATCCCTTTGCACAGAAGTAAATCTTGCAACGGTGAGTCCAGTTGTCCTTGATCCAGTCGTAAAGGTCCTTTGAGCATGGCCAGAGCCCATTGAATCTGTAGATGATTGCCCTTTCAGCAAATTTTTGGGTGTCGTCTGCCAGGTCCGGGTAAGAGATCTCAACAGAAGGAACCTCCTCCGATTTGTCAACCAAAAAAGGCTTGGGTGGAGCCTGATCCTGTGGGACTGTCTTTTCAGGCTTCTTAGCATGGACTGCATCTTTATATGAGAATGCCTTAGCTGAGGATGAACCTCCAGCAGCACCTCCTCTCAAACGAAGGGTTAAAATAATGGATGCATCTTTCTTAATGCCATAAAAAGAAATAGGATGGAGATCCTCTAGTTGTTTACCTTCATGGAGAAGCCGTTGAGCTGCAGAGGGGATCCCCAGTTTGATGTTCAGTGTATGCTTGAGCTTCTGCACCAGATCGGTCGGGCTTACCCATTGTAGCATAGTTTTGCCTGTAATGAGCTTGATTTGTATCTGGAATGAGGTAGAAAAGTCTGAATGCCTCTTTCCCCTGCAGATCTGTGAAGAGTGGAGGCATACGCGTTGATTGATTTTCGTTTCCTGGATTTGCCCCATGGGCAGAAGAGGCATACAGCCTATCGGTGCAAACCCTTCCTTCCCAAAAGTCGAGCTTCCTTTAGCAGATCTACTGTGGCTGTTTCCCATCCAGGGGAGTGGATCTGCAATATCTTGCCTGATCTGAAGCGTCAGAGACATTGAGTTCGGGCGATCCGTCTTATTCCGAAGAATCGATTCCAGGACTTGATGATCCATCTGAAGCCGCCGAGAAGCTTCAGCTCCCATCTTGCCATCTCGTATAACCCTAAGGTTCTTCAGCGGCGAACCCTTCCGGGTAGATAATGATCGGAGAAATAAAGGTTCACGGGAGTACTGGGCCGAGATCGGGTAATGCTTTGTCGCCCTTCCTAGGGTATAATATTATTCATAAGGTTTATAATATTAATCCTAGGGTTTAATATACATCCCTTGGGTTTATAATATCAATCCCTTTGGTTTATTAATCTAAGAGTTCACATTCCTGGGGTATAACATTATTCATAGGGTTTATAATATTAATCTTAGGGTTTAATATAAATCCCTAGGGGTTTATATTCATGGTCAACCATGGTCCAATGTCACATTGTAACAAAGATTGTCTCATTATGAAAATTAACAATGATCAACTATTGCCAACCATCATCAACAATGGTCAATCATGGTAAACCATGGTCCAATGTCACATTGTGACAAAGATTGTCTCAATATGGAAATCAACTCTAGTCCAATGTCGCTTTTTTACAAATATTGTCATATGAAAATAAATCATGGTCAATCATGGTCCAATGTTACATTGTGACAACGATTATGTTAATATGAAAATCAACCATAGTCAACCATGGCCAACCATGTTTATTTTAGGTTTATAGTATATATTTTAGGGTTTATATACCTTGGTTTATAATATTAATCTCTTGGGTTTAATATTATTCCCTTTGGTTTATAATCCCTTGGGGTTATAGTATTAATCCCTACGCTTATTATTCCCTTCGGTTTATAATGTCAATCGCTTAGGTTTGTGGTCAACCATGGTCCAATGTCGCATTGTGAGAAAGATTGTCTGGATATGAAAATTAGTCATAGTCAACCATGGTCAATAATCATGGTCACATTGTGACAAATAGTTTCTCAACGTCCAATGTCACATTGTGATAACCATGGTCAATGATAGTCCAACATCAAATTGTTACAAAGATTGTGCCATTATGAAAATCAACCATGGTAAACGATGGTCGAACATGTTTATTTTAGTGTTTATATAACTTGGGTTTGTAATATTAATTCATTTGGTTTAATATTATTCCCTTGGGTTTTAGTATTAATCCATTAGGTTTATTACTCCCTTGGGTTTATAATATCATTCCCTTGGGTTTATTAATCTAAGGGTTCATATTCCTAGGGTAAAATATTATTTATAGCGTTTATAATATTATTCCTTGGTTTTAATATAAATCCCTTGGGTTTATAATAATGGTCAACCATGGTCCAACATCACATTGTGACAAATATTATCTCAACATGAAAATGAACCATGGACAACCATTGTCAACTATTGTCAACCATGGTCAATCATGGTCAACCATGGTCGAACATCGCATTGTGACAAAGATTGTTTCAATATGAAAATCAACAATGTTCAACCATGGGAAACCATGGTTAATCATGGTCAATTATGGTCAATCATGGTCAACCATGGTCCAACATTACATTTAGAGAAAGATTGTCTCCATATGAAAATCAATCACGACCAACCCCACATTAATAAAAATCAATATTATTAATCCCTTGATTTTATTAATTAGGATTGTCTCAATATAAAAGTCATTCATGTCCAACCATGGTCTAACATTGCCTTGTGACAAAGATTGTTTCAACATGAAAATCAACCATGGTATGTTTATTTTAGGGTTTCTAATATTTATCTTAGAGTTTTTATACCTTGGATTTATAATATTAATCCATTGGGTTTAATATTATTTTGACCATGGTTGACCATGTTCAAAAGGGATTTATATTGAAATCAATAATTAAAATTATAAACCATGATTATAATCCCTTGGGGTTTTAGTATTAATCCTTGGGTTTATAATATCAATCCCTTGGGCTTATTCATCTAAGGGTTCATATTCCTAGAATATAATATTATTCATAGGGATTATAATATTAATCCTAGGGTTTAATATAAATCCATTGGGTTTATAATCATGGTCAACCATGGTTTAACGTCACATTGTGACAAAGATTGTCTCATTATGAAAATTAACTGTGATCAACCATTGTCAACCATTGTCAATGATGATCAATCATGGTTAATCATGGTCCAATGTCACATTGTAACAAAGGTTGTCTCAATATGGAAATCAACCATGGTCCCACATCACGTTTGGACAAAGATTTTCTCAATATAAAAATCAATCATGGTCAATCATGGTCCAAAGTTGCATTGTGATAAAAATGGTGTCAATATGAAAATCAACCATAGGCAAGAATGGTTAACCATGTTTATGTTAGGATTGATACATTGTGGGTTTATAATGTTAATCCCTTGGGTTTAATATTATTCCCTTGGGTTTATAATCCCTTGGGCTTATAGTATTAATCCCTTGGGCTTATTATTCCCTTGGGTTTCTAATGTCAATCCATTTGGGTTTATGGTCAACCATGGTCTAAAGTCACATTATGAGAACAATCGTCTGAATATGAAAATCAATCATGGTCAACCATAGTTAATAACCATGGTCACATTATGACAAAGATTGTCTCATGGTCCAACGTCACATTGTGACAACCATGGCCAATTATGGTCAACAATGGTCAAACATTGCATTGTTACAAAGATTGTGTCATTATGGAAATCAAACATGGTAAACTATGGCCAACCATGTTTATTTAAAGGTTTATATATCGTGGGTTTGTAATATTAATTACTTGGATTTAATATTATTCCCTTAGGTTTATAATTACTTGGGTTTTTTGTATTAATACCTTGGGTTTATAATAACGATTCATTGGGTTTATTAATCTAAGAGCTCATATTCCTAAGTTATAATATTATTCATAGGGTTTATAATACTAATCCTTGGGTTTAATATAAATCCCTTGGTTTAAAATATTATTATTAGCGTAATATAATATAAAACAATACAATATAATAATATATTATGAATAATCCCTTGCATTTATTAATCAATAGGAAATTTACAATATTATTAATCCCTAAGGAGCTTATAATATTATTATAAGTTTATAATATAGCATATATTAAGTTTACCCCTACTGTGTATATCAACCACATTTAATAATGTGGTTGTGCTAATAATAAGACTAGATATATAATTCATTCAATATAAAACTAATATGTGACAATTAAAAATATTCATAATAATAAAAAATTCAATCCGAATTATCCATAAAATAGTTCTATAATTAATATGTGACATTTAATAATATCCATAATAATATCCATAAACTGTCTCAATCCACATGTTATGTATTATGTATATATTATATATTTAAAAAAAATTGAGTATACATCGTACTGGTATGGATCCATTTGAAATAGATCATAAAGACTAGGGGAGGGAGGCCATTAGTTGTGTGGAATCCTTACGTGGACATGCAATGACACCTGGCTGGCCAAAGTGGATGTACGACACCTATACATCATGATCCTCCACATGTTTCCTTCACATCTATGGCCCATCTCCAGGTGTTGGTGTCATTTAGGGTTCCTGTGGCGGCCACTTTTGGACCTTGTTTCACTCCCCATTCATTTTTGTTCAGGCCCAAAACTTGTTCATTTTAATCTGCCAATTCCTGTGTGTGAGGTGTTCATTTTTGGTGTATTGAACCTCTATTTCTCACGCATTATGGCATGTTGTTCGACTGCGTATTTTTGTTATTTAATTGTAGGGATGCGTTTTTCAACCAAAAAGGTGGGGTGTGGGCGTAGTAAAGGGTTTCAACTCTTGGGTGGTATGGCATTGTTTCAGAGTTGTATGTTGTCGACTGTGGTTCATAATTGGAGGGGCCTTTGTTCGATTTCACTCATTCACTCGACCCTATTTAACCCAAAACTTGATACAATGGTCAAATTATTGCAGCAAGTGTTTGGAGCTTGGCATCATTATTCTCTGGTGGGATTATTCATCCTTCTAGCCATACCTACAATTGTGTTTGCCAACACATCAATTTGCTCGGCATTCACACCATTCTATGTCTTCTATCAGTTATTCTGTGGATTTTGTGCCTTCTATGGATGTAGGGTTTTTCTGTGGCTTCAATTGGCAGATTTTGTGGCTTAGGTTGAGATACAATTTGGGGTTTTTGCATTGGTTAAAGGGTTTTGTGGAATATTTTGGATTTAGTGTTTTCCTATGGGTTCTATGGGTTATTATGTGGCTTTTGTGGCTTCTGTGGATGTAGGGTTTTTTCATGGATTCTATGGTTTAGGATGAGATAAAATTTGGGGTTTTTCCATTGCTTAAAGCATTTTATGGGATATTCAGGATTTGTGGTTTTTCTTCTGGCTTATGTTGGTTATTTTGTGGATTTTGTGGCTTCTGTGGATGAAGGGTTTCTTTGGGGCTATCAAACTTGGTGGCTTCTATGACTTAGGTTGAGATAAAATTTGGGGGTTTTCCACTGGTTAAATATTTTTAAGGGATATTTGGGATTTGGGTTTTTTATATGGCTTTTGTGAGTTATTAAGTGGCTTTTGTCAATGCAGGGTTCTTTTGTGGCTACCAGAATTTGTGGCTTCTTTGACTTAGGCTAAGATAAAATTTGGGGGTTTTCCACCAATTAAAGGGTTTTATGGGATATTTGAGATTTTGGGTATTTCAATAGCTTCTGTGGGTTGTTATGTGGAGTTTTTGCCTTATGTGGATGTAGGGTTATTTTGTGGCTTCCGTGGTTGCCAAAATGTGGCTTCTATGGATGTAGGGTTCTTATATGGCTTAATTAGAATTGGGGTTTCTTATGTGAGCCTATCTTTTAAGTTTCTACAGATTCTTTGGATTTGGGGTTTCAATTTACTGTATCTGTATTGGAAATTGAGTTCTTAACTGTGTAATTCACCTAAACCACTATAGATTCACCATGGGGAACTTTAAATTCCTAATAGACGAATCTTTAAGAATTGTTTATTCATTATGTAGTTCACCCTTAAGTACCATATATTCACTATGTCGAACTTTAAATTCTTGATATATTCATTGTGGCGATCTTTAAATTCCATATAGGCTTTCCATAAATGTTTGTCTTCAACCTGTAAGTCTCAAACTTGTCATAAATATATATCCTGTAACTTTGGTGTTTGAGTACCATATATCGACTGCATAGATTGTCCCAAATGTTTATCTTGAAACCTTGATATTCCAACACTGTGTATTGACTACACAATCTTTACTATTTACCTCAAAGAAGACTTGCCATCAATGTTCATCTTAAAAGCTTTGTATTCTACATATCAAGCGGACTGTCCTTAGTGTTTGCTTCAAACACGACAGACCTTGAATTCCACTATTCTCATAAATATTGATGTTGAAGTTTTCTGCAAAACAATAAGATTCTTTAATGTTTTCCTTAAACATGTTAAAATTTAAACATCAGACTTCTCTATCTAAAATTCCAATTTCACTTATATTTAATTGTGCACTCTTACATAGTAGTGTTTAGTGAGGGATGTTAATTGTTACTAAATGCCCCAATTCTAGGAAAAGTTAAAATGATGAAAACATGTGTATTTGCTTGATATGGGATGGGACATGTATTTATATTCTAGTAATATTTTTTTCAGTCATTTCTATAATTGGTTATGCTGCCAATTTGGTTTATATTTTATTGTGCACTCTTATATACTAGTTTTTAGTGATGGAATTGTAATTGAATGCCCAAAATCTAGGAAAAGTTGGAATAATGAAAACATGTTTATTTGCTTGATCTGGTACGGGACGTATTTTTATTCTAGTAGCATTTGTTTTTAGTCATGTCTATATTTGGTTCTTAGCGGAGGTGTTGTAGGTGCATTATGTAAAGTAAACAGTGAAGGTGTCTATATTGATTATATTGATGTATTCCTAGCACTATTGTTTCCTGGAGCTTTCGTTGCTTTCGACTATGACACGCTGCAACTTTTGTCTTCTATTCGGGTGCTTCACATATATTGTGCTAGCATTTGGCATAATTGTATGATAAGTTAATGTTGGGTTTCCTACGTCTTATACGATTTTATGGAAAATATTTGCATCCATTATGAAGCCTGATTGATATATGCAAGTCATGTTATGTTGAATTATTTATTTAGAAAGTTTCTTATATTTAATTGTGCACTCTTACATAGTAGTGTTTAGTGAGGGATGTTAATTGTTACTGAATGCCCCAAGTCTAGGAAAAGTTAAAATGATGAAAACATGTGTATTTGCTTGATATGGGATGGGAGATGTATTTTTTTTTTTTTTTCTTTCAGTTATGTCTATAATTGGTTATGCTGCCAATTTCGTTTATATTTTATTGTGCACTTTTACGTACTAGTGTTTAGTGAGGGAATTGTAATTGAATTCCCCAAATGTAGGTAAAGTTGGAATAATGAAAATAGGTTTATTTGCTTGATGTGGGACGGGACATGTATTTGTATTCTAACAACATCTATTTTAGTCATGTCTATATTTGGTTCTTAGCAGAGGTATTCTAGGTGCATTATTTTAAAGCAAGCTGTGAAGGTGCACATATTGAGTATATTGATGTATTCCTAACACTATTGTTTCATGAAGATTTCATTGCTTTTGACTATGACACACTGCAAATTTTGTCTTCTATTCGGGTGTTTCCCATATATTGTGTTGGCATTTGGCATAATGCTATGATAAGTTAATGTTGGGTTTCCTATATCTTATATGATTTTATGGAAAGTATTTGCATCCATTATGAAGCCTGATTGATATATGAAAGTCATGTCGTGTTGAATTCTTTACTTAGAAAGTTGCTTTCAATAATTTTTTGTAACATTATAAATTATGCAGGGTACAATGTAATCTATTTGATCCCATGCTAGCATTCATGCTTTTGACACCCTTTTCTGGTCATATAATTATAGGGTTTATAATCACTTTGTATCGATGTTTAACACCATTGCATACATATTGATCATACCAATGTCGATTATTTTATTGCTCATAATGTTTAATGGCCTCGTCAACTAGAAGTTGAAGAGGTATATGACGAGTCCTTAATTGAGCTTCTAGGATCGTGATTCATATGTGAACCAATAATTGTCTTATTTTTGTTTTCTGGTATGTTGTCCAACCACTTGTATTTGTAATAAACCATGAATGTCAAAGCATAACTACAACTCTATGTAATCAACCATGAAAATATCTTTGTATGTGTTTGTTGGTATATGTATCCATGAATGTATGTAGTCATTATTTTTAGTTGGCAACTACAATAAAGAACATGCAATCAAAGGCCAAGCACAATAAATCATAAATAAACCATAATCGAATGTAGTGTGTATTTAACTATTATATTAAACTGTATGTTTAACTAACTTTGAACTGTATCCAAATACACTATGGAACTTACATTTCAATTTGGTTAAAAAAAATAAGTCATGGTAGCTTCATCCACATTGCAATTTGGTTAAAAACAAAAAATTCATTCCACCCCTAAGTTTGATGGCCTCCATTTTCTGCATTGCCAAAAATTGTTGAATTTTTTGTCCGAGCCAAGTTGCTTCCATATGCTTGAGTCCGGTTTACTCCTTGTAACGATGGAGGGATTGAGTAGTAGAATTTTCCACTTGTTCTAATAACCCCAACGCTAAGTGGAGGTGTCCTATAATACATAGGATTTACCCCTGCATTGGTAGGTGTATAGGAGGTGGGTATAACCCCTGTCTGATAATGGGGTACTTGGATGTTAATGAGGTCCTGGTATGATGGTGTATGATCTTCAATGTGGTCCAAAGTGTTCGAAATCATCCAGTTTGCCTCCAATTGAATTTCACCATACTCTTCCCTGTATGTCACCCCTCCTTTTTCTAGCACTTGTTGAGCCTTTCTTGCCTCCCTCTCTCGACTTGCCAATTGTTTTTGATGTTCCTTCTCTTTCCTTGTTTTTTGTCTTTCGAGCCTTTCCTTTTCCGAAGCAGTTGTTGTTGCAATCCTTTAATCTCTCTTTTCCTTGGTCAAATCCTTCTTTCCTTGTTTAGATCCCCGAATTTCAAGTTTTTTACTCTTAGACTTAAACATTAGGTTCATATATTCTTTAGAGGTGAGTAACTGTGAACTCCTCTCTAAACGAAGATAGTTTGTTGTTGAATGCATTGATGAGGCTTTCACTCTCTCTATTGGCAGCTTTAGGAACCTACCAAGTATTGTTTGGTTCACTGCCACATGCTCCTGATGGCTTGATACTTGCCTTTCAAGCTCAGGGAAATATGATTGAACCCCATTGTTGTTTTTGTTTGGTGCTTCATTCTGAATAGACTCTTCTTCCAGTGATCCATTGTCCACAAAATAATGAACAGGTTCAATGCTCAACTTTGTTGGTTGTCAAGGCATGGCCATGCTTTCATCATTGGTGGATGACACATTATGTTTGTTGTTATTCATCATGGCCTTTGCCAACCATCATGGTGGGGTTACTTAGGTTGGGATGCTCGATTGTTCATTTTTTATTCTTGTTAAATTCTCATTTGAAATCACATTTTAATTCTCATTTGCATGATCAACTACCTCATTTGGAATATTACATGCAAAATTAGTAGGTGCTTTAGTGGGTGTGGTAGCCTCCATGTTATTGAAAATTGGTTCATTATTGAATTGTGTCTCAATTACATGTTCATCATCATAGAAGTTCCCTTGAGAAAGGGATATCATACCTTCAACATAAATAACATATTATTTCGAATACACATCTTCTTGGGCATCAACCTGGTCATATAAGTCTTTTGCTTCCTGACCTTCCATAACAAATGTGTAGCTGAAACTAGTATCATTAATAAATTATCAACATTCAGTGGCCAAATTCCAGTCCTCCTAATTCCACCCTTGATATTAGAAGGTGTTAGATCCCTTTTAAATGCTTTACTTGAAAGCTCAGTTAAATCAAACCTTTTACCTCGACCCTTGGATTCTTTGCCATCCATGAAGCTTTCTTTGCCTTAAAATAGTTCTTGAAAGGCACAAACACGCTGAAATCAAGGGGTTGCAATTTGTGAGTGGTATGTGCTGGCAATCTTAATAGGTCAATGCCCAAATGGTTGGTCTCCTCAATTTTTTGTACAACCATGTGGCTTCCATGCCCATCTAAAACTAGTAGGTTTTTATTTTCAGGTGAGAGACCACCTGCCACAAATACAACAAAATGAAAAAGCCAATTCAAGAAGACTTCCTTTGCTATACATGCATGGGGATGTGTAACCATGCATGCACCTGGTTCACAATTTTGTATAGTTTTTAAGTTAAGTTTTACATTTGAACAAATAAAAACATGGGATTGAATAACTAGTTGCATTGACACAACAAAGAATAGTGATCCACTCCCTGCTCCTAGGAAAAATTTTTGGCACATTTCTGCTCCCTCTCTTGGAAATTACCTGCATGCACAATTCCTTCCAGCTTGTAAGCCTGTTTCATCATAGTACCCAATATGGTTTTGGGCATAAGAGTGTTTCTCGTATGCACGGGAAAGGGTGTCATAGAACTGACAACCACATTGGCCTCCTCCTCTTCAACCATAATAGTAATAGGCCCTTTACGCTTTGTATGAGTGATCCCATTAATCTAATAATGTATGCTTGATGCCGCAACTCCATTTTTTTTTGCAGATGCACGTACTAAATATCCCTTGAACTCTATGTCTTTAATTGCACCTAACATGTCTTCCTTTGTCCACCCTCTTATGCCACGGATCTTCTTCGTTGATCTTGCACCTTGTATCATGGTTGAGGGTGGCTCTGTGATAGATCGATGGATAGTAGGATCTATCACCACATGGAAATTCTTAACATCATTGTGTGGAGCATTCACAACAATCACATCATCCACCATTTCCTCTTTCGATGAAGTGCACTACAATTGGGCACCCTTGGTCCCTCGCCTCCTCCTATTCCTTATATGATCTACAATTGAAGCTCATGGCATGGATGCAACAACATGCATATTGTTAAAATTTATTTCTGCTAGTGAAGGTTGTTTCAGCAATAGAAACTCAGTCTTATTTGAATAAGAAATTTAAATGTGAAATTTAAATATGAAAAGGTTAACCAATACTTGCAACCTGCATATATTTGAATAAGAAATTTATGTGTATGTAAGCTGCGTATATCAATTAATGTTATTTGAATGTTTGATTAATGGTTTGGTCTGTGGAAAGGATTCTTTTGAGATTTAGCATAAGCCTCACTCCTCTATGTTATCTTCGTTTTACATTAATTTCTTGTTTCTAAACTTAGACTTGACATGACTTCGAACCTTGGAGACCTATAGGTGGACCTTTAATAACAATTGGCTTTGCTAGTTTTATGATGTGAAATAAATATGTACCTATTAAAGAACTGAATGTAAAACTCAAATGTATCAACTTGAATCTCCATCCACAAATATCATAACTTTACTGGGTAAAAATATCAAGACTATGTGTTTGATAGAAATATTAGGCCTATGTGTTTTGGTTCAAATAGTTTCGTATTTTTGTTGATGTTGTCTTTGTTTGGCATGATTAATTTTTTTTCCTGCAATTTCACACACATTAGCTACATTGCACACACAATAACTTCATAGAGTAAATTAATATAAGATTAAAAATAACAGAAAAAGAAATAAAGAAAAAAATTGAATTTTATACTGTAAATTAATGGAAGCTTTAAAAAAAACGACAAAAATTGAAGTTTTCAAGCCTGATTACAATGTGCACACAATCTCTAATGGTATGTTTTCAAGCCTGATTACAATGTGCACACAATCTCTAATGGTATGTTTCCAACTGCATATGAGTAGAATGCAAATTTATGAAACAATTCAATAAGGGTTGAGGCTATTTTATAGTTTTTTATTGTTGATTTTGATTGGTAGGAAGGACTGACATGGATTGCCTTTTTTCAAATTCAAATGTGTGTTGTGGATTGATTTGGATTTGATCCAATGACTGATAAATCTGATGGTTGATCCTTGTGCTTTCCTGTGTTTAATTCCTAAATCTTGTGTTTTGGTGTCATTTATTGCCTTGAATATGTTGCATTGATGAGCATATATGTAGTTATGGCTAACACAAAAATTTTCTATTCTTGTGCAAATATCAATGAACTTTGGTCATTGCTGCTCTAGTGTATATTTTGATATGATATGTGTACTGTTGGATAGTATGAGATGAAATGTTTGCAAGTTAATTTTGTCTTATTTTCTAAATCAGATGTGGCGGTACTTGGAACATTATGTCTTATCAAATCGTGATTAAAGGCTATTGTTGGAAACTTTAAGCCCAATCAATATATTGTTGGAAACTTTAAGCCCAATCAATATATGGGTCTATTTTAGACATAATTTAATAATGTATATAACTTAATATTATCTATTTATATTTAAATTATGAATATTTTTTTGATCATATTTTGATAGATATATGGAACCAATACAATAACAACAACTAATCTCTCCCAAAAAAAAATAGAAGCCTCTCCCCTATTAAGCACTTGAACAGAAATCTGTGATTAAAACAGATTTATATTGCTTCATTCCCCACTCCAATAACCTTCATCATCCAGACCTTCCCTTGCATGATCCACAGCTGCTGTCGAGAGAAAGCTTAACCTTATTCAAAATCCGCAGGCAGCGCACAGAGCGGCAGACTAGGCAACACACAAAGTGGTTGCAAGAGGCATTGGACAATCAAGACAAACGAACAAGAACGCACTCGGGTTACTGTCAGGCGGAATCAGTGCGGCATTTAGCGAAGAGACCAGCCGTTCTGTGATTCGACAAGAAATAGGAAACTGGGGTTTGGCGAGGCAATCCGGGAATCAAACCAAAATTGCCAAGATGTACGACGGCCCTGCGATTGGATTCAATGGCCGACGCAAACCCTTGGATCAGTCAATCCCGTATCATGGTACATGTATAATTGAATGCACCAACGCGCTACGGACTCTCGTCCATTAGTGGCGTAAACGCATGTGCAACACAGTGGTGTATTAAACAGTACCAAACTATTCCAATCGACGTACTCTAGTGATGTTTTAAATACCATCATCACACGGTACCAAGCAGGTCTGAGCGTTGAACTCTTTATTTATGGCAATCCCATATGATCGCATGGCCTACGCTGCATGCTTTTGGCAAATTCAACATCCTTTCGGGGTAAGGAAATATGGTCAAAGCATGTGTATTTTTTGCATATGAGAAAGTGTTTATTGAGGTGGAGGAATCGGAATTTAGACGAAAAATTTTAATGAATGTTGTACCAGCAGTATTTGAATCATGTTGTGATAGTGGAAATGGATTCAGCACCATCAAAAATTTATGAGCCACTAAAACCTTGAAATTTGATAACCTAATTTTAATTTACAAAAATCACTGAAAGATTCTAAGAAAATCTTGCGAAAATTTCCATGATTTTAAAGGGAAAAAAAATGTGGTTAGACTACAACTTTATTTTATATGTATTTAGAAACATAGTTATCCAATTTCGGAGTTTTTTTAAGTTACAAGTGGATCAAAGAACTTTTTTTTGTCAGAGGCAAAACGCTTTTTTATTGTATATATAAATTCAATATAAGTAAAACGTTTTGAAACAATTTAATAATAAAAATTTCAAAAGTTATAATTGTAACCCATTTAAATTATAAATAACTATTTTTTATCAAATTCTAAAAAAAATCTTAACAAAAAAATATACCCAAAAAACTTCGAAATATTAATTTATAAACACAATTGCTAACAACTCTATAAACTTTTTTTTATATGCCCAAACGGAGTGCATGAGAGGAGTCGAGACATCATTTCCTTAAAACGAATTTAAAAATTAAGTTTTGATAACACAATACTTTGAATAAGGAATCATCAATATTTTTTGATAAATAATTTTCCAACATCGTGTTTCATTTTATATTTTTCATTAAGTTTTGATAATACAATACTTTGAATAAGGAATCATAATTTTTTTTTGATAAATAATTGTCCAACATCGTGTTTCATTCTATATATTTTTCATTTTTATATGAATGTAAATTTATTTTAATTATAAATTTTTCAGAACTAGAAAATCAAATTTTTATTTTTAAAATTCAAAAAAATTTCAAGCAATTTTATTTTTAATATTTTTAAGATCTAAAAAAGTTTCCACTCTTGAAAAAAATAAAACTTAAGCACGTTCCTATTTGTCTTAAAGAAAATAGCTATGGGGTCCATCGTTCTGGCCACTTAGCCTATTGTTCTTCACTGAGTAAAGTTAAGTTCCTTTGGTTTGTGGGTTAATCTTCGAATGCCATAAAAATTCTAAAGAACACTTGTTGTTTTTTTTAATACAGATTAATTTAAATATAATTAGCATAAAATCCCAAATCCAATAAACAAATCAACTTTATAGCAAAGTCATAACAAAACCTGAAGTCAGATGAAAATCTTAATCTAAAAACATGGATTTTGAATTATTTAAATGACTTAGGAATATTGATTGAAGAGCTTAGACATACTACGGAACAATCATCACTGTCATTAGCCACATTTTTTTATAAAATTATTGCCCTCGTTAATCATGACCGTGGTCAATTTACTAATATCATTGAATATAGGGTGAGGATGAGAGTATTCTATTCCACTTATATTAGTAAATAAAAAGTTAAAAATTTGAATATTACCAAACAAATAATTGTGGGGTTATTTATTGACCTATGAACCAACGAAAGTCTTGATCCAAGGAAGAGAACTCTGTGAATGGATTGATGCACATTCAATCTATGGAAAGAGAATTGTACGAGTAATTGATTTATGGTTTTTGATAAACTCCCCATGTAATAAGAGGGAGGTGCCATTACATTTCCTTCGGAAATTGTGGGTTGAGTTCATAATTGGCTTCCATGTTAACTATTTTAAAATGAGTGAGTCCCAGGGGGTTGGTCTAGGCTCTGCCCAAAAGTGACCAAACGGTAGGCGTAATCTACTGAGTGTGGCAAGCATACACCCAACCCAACCTCCCACAGGCACCTCAAGTTTTAGATCACTTCGCTGACATGAGTAATGCAATATCACATCTCACATGTACTCTAGTGTAGCATAGTTCATTCGTGGCAACTTTTAGACAAGATCCATCAAAGGAGCCTCTTAGGGTTTCTTGTGTAGGGCCTTTGGTCCACACTGATTATAGACCATCAAATCCATGTAGGTAGCCTTGTGTTCTTGGTTAAAGTAAATTGGTGTCACATTTATGTTCTCATTGTCAACATATTTGCAATGACTCGATGGAGGATCCTATCTAAGAGCCATTTATGGATCAAGATAGTATAGTTTTTAATTGATACTAAAACATTGGTTATAAATTTGATTATACAATTAATAAATTTTCAACAAATGTAACTTTAAAGTACTTTTTTTTTTGTTTTTTTTTGGCATGTATAGGTGCTATAAGAGGATACATTGCCATTGAGATGGGAAGATGTTAGTTCTCCCAATATTGGTACATCCATAGCTACAAAATTTGATATTATGGCACCTCACACACCGTTATTTAAATATATTTATTCTCGTCTACTTCAATGATAACTGAGCAAGATTTTAAAATTTGCTGTTTTCTAAATGTCTAAGTTATTTGGGAAAAATTAATATATGTTTTTTTGTGTGTTTCCATAGGTGTCCACTAGAAATTCCAAGAAACCATCTCCACCTAGGATTACCAAATCACTTTCCACCCAAGAAGCATATGTTAGATTATATCTACTTTTAATGTGACTTTCTTTATCTTAGTTTATTTGAATTTAATGTTTTGCACTAATCAAATATATTACAAATGTCCATGCAAGTGTCATTCTTCCTACTTCCTTCCCCTTCCATACCCACCCAATTTCGTCCTTCACCTATCTCATTTATTCCACATTTCATGCCAAGTCTGACCATTGGATGCCCCACACCCCTGCCCCCCCCACCCACTCGCAGTGAGTATTCCTATTTCTTCCCCTAGAGTGATTCCTCCTATTGGACAACTGATGGGGGATATTTCCTTTGATGCCTTATACATTTTATTTTATAGCCTTCAACCCTTCCACCATGCCCATAGCCATTCACCTTCCACATCTATTATTGTAACAACTAGTATTACATCTACTATAGCTACACCTACAATGGTTGCATCTACAGTTGTTGCAGCTACGTCCTTCCACCTCCTATTAGTGCATGCAATGTTGTGGTAGTGAGTATCATATCTATTGTAGCTACATATTTAGTGGTTGCATATATTTTTGTTGTACAACTACATCCTCCCCAACCCTGATCATTTTCTCAAATTAGGTTGTCCAACCAAGTGCTCCATATTTCAACTAGGAATGGCCATCATCTCCATTACCTTATATCTTCACAGTGAGACTAATTATTTCTTCAATATCTTATGAAGAACAATGTGAGTTAAGTTGATTTTGTACACATTTTGATTTTTTCCAATTAATTTATTGTAATTATTATAGGGAGGAATTACTGAGAGGCTTGGAACACAAAGGAAGAAAACCTCCCTACCATTTACATTCATTTTTGAGGTAAGTTTCTATGTGAATAATAATTGTGTTTATTAAGTTTGTTAACTAGATGAACTATGGTAAAATTAGCTAATATGTTATTGTTTCCTTTTCAAATGCTTGACAAGATATTACTCTGACACTACAGAAGGCTTGAGATTTCTTCATCTTGAAGAGAAGGAATATTTATTTTGGAGATGTACCCAAGATTTCCAAGGGTGGAAATGGAGATTGAGAGAATGATTATGTAAATTAGCCATGATGTTGCATTTTTGGGACAAGATGTCATTTCTGGTCTAAGTCACTAGTTGACATTCTCTCATTGTTGGTCATGAGTTTCCATTATATGTGTTAGAAATAATATTCCATTTTTTATAAAAGAAAATTAGTTGGAACAAATTCAAGATAAATATGTAACTTTTGACTTGTGGATGATGGCTTGTGTGTTTTACTTTAGTGCATTGATGCATAACTATGCCACTTAGGTTACTTTTTGAAAGTAGGGTCAAGTTTGACATTAGACAACTTAGATGAATGAGATGATGCTTGCATTAAATTCCTTTCTTCGAGAGGATCAAAATCAACCTAAAGATCACCCTATTTGGTCAAGCAGAAGTTGATTTTTGAATTATTTTATTCATACATGTATTATGGAATGGGTCAGCCCTAATCACATGTGAAATTGGTTAGGTCAACCCCAACCCCAAGTGGACCCTCAGGAAATCATATAAATAGAAGAAATCTCAATCTAATTTCATCACATTGATCAAGCCATCTTCTATTCTTCTCTTTTGTCTTGGTTTACACAAGGGTGACATAAGGAGTTCGCGCAAGGGTCCAAAATCACAGGGGTGGAGCTCTCACTGATGTAGGGTTTTCTGATTCCTAGACACTTGGCACATAATTAGGCATTTCAGTCCTTGGACACTTGCACACAATGGTCAAGACAACGTCTAGAGACCCCTAGATTTAGACACATAAGCTTAAGGGAGCATCTAGGGTTTCAGAAGTAGATATTAAGGTGTCAATCTCTGGACGCTCACATAGAGTAGCCCTGAGAGCGTCCAGGTAGTCCCAGATGCATGCACAGTAATTAGAAGAGAACATCTAAGGGTTTTGAGAAGATCTGGGTGAGTTTGATTCTAGACACACACACTAAGTCTTCCTGAGAGCATTTGAGCAGTCACAGATGCCCTCATACGTTGTCTGAGAGAGCGTGCAGAAAGTTTTGGATGCACATAGTTAGTTTTGCTAAGAATGTCTAGGGTTTTGACTTTGGTTTGTTGGCTTCAATGATATGGTAGATATGGGTTTTTCTATGCTAGTATATAGTTATGTAGATATTTTTTGTAAATCTCCACTGCAAATATATGTATTGGGCTCATTGTACTCTCTACTGAAAACCTTTTATGATGATATATTAAGGAAGAATATTTGAAAGGGTTTTCCCCTTGTGGGGATTTCCCCTATTCTTGGACCAATCTTCTATATCTTATGGTTGTGCTGTTACCTTCTTTTTCATTGTATATATTTTTCTATCTTCAACTACAATTTATGATTGGTTACATTGTTGTTAATTGGATGCATAGTTAATGAAGAAGTAAATTGCGCTAAAGTAATTGATACAACATAGAACGAACATAAAAAAATTAACATGGTATCAAAGCTGAGGTGAAGGACAAGTCCAAAAGAATACAAGCATTAAATCCATCTTTACCATAAAGAAGATTGCCTAGTCAAGGTCAAGATGTCTTCATCTACCTTCAAGGAGCATGAAATGTTGGATTGTGCATCAAACTTTTCTACATGGAATTTCAAAGTGGAGATTATAGTTGACAAAAATGATGTGTTGGAATAAATTCAAGGAAGGGTGCCCGAGCCTCTAGAAAATTCTTCCACTTCCTTCAAGAACAGGTACAATAAAGGTGAGTCCAAATAAAAAAAAAATAGTTGATGGTTTGCAAATCATTTACTTGCATATGTTGGGAATTTAATAAAGTCTAAATAGATTTATGACAAGATAGCTGACATGTATGGAATCAAAAACTTGAATGAGATCATCACCTTGAAATATCAACTAAAGGAAACTAAGATGAACAAAGGAGAAGTTGTTTAATCCTACATTATGAGGATCTCTCATCTTAGAGATCAATTGCAGAGAGTTGGAGAAAATGTGCTTAATAGGGAACTAGTAGTTGTGACTCTTAGAGGTCTCCTTCCCATTTGGGAAACATTCATTACTACAATCATAAATAGCAATGTCCTTCTGTCATTTGATCAAATTTTTGGGAAGCTTACTCAAGAATAATCGAGGATGATAACGAGAGGAAGGATTCAAAAGCATGAAGATGGAGAGTCTGTTGCATATATAACTCATGAAAAAAGGAAGAAGGAAAAAGTAGGGCCATCAAGGAAGCCTCCTTCTCAAAACACAAAAGGAAGGAATGAAAAATATTTATCTCATATTGAATGCTACCATTGCCACATGAAAGTTCATTATGCTCGAGACTGTCCCGAGAAGAGAAAGAGGCCATAGTGCAACACCAAAAGCAAGAAAAATAACAAAAGAAGAAAAGACAATCAAATGAATAACTACGATAGAAGATATGAAAGAAGAAGAAGAGACTCCTGAAGCGACCGTGAAGAAGATCATCCTCCTCAAAAGAAGTTAAGGGCTCCCAGGTATGAAAGTAATGTTGTAAATAAATTTGAATACATTCGAATTTATGCCCTTACTAGTTCTTCTCCACTAGATTCATGGGATAGTTGGTTGGTCAATAGTAGGGCGACTCATCATTTCTGTGGATACAAGGAAGTAATCTCTAATCGTGTAGAGATGGATACTAAGATGAAGATCATTCTTGGAGACAACTGCACTCATCCTGTGAAAAGGTTTGGGTTCGTCAAATTTCAGCTAAATTTTGGGGAATCAGTTCTGTTGCATGATGTTATGTATGTACTTAGATTAATGAAAAATCTAGTATCTATATCTTCATTGGAAGATAAAGGTATGCGGTTTTCCTTCATAAAAGGAAAAGTTTTGAGTTGGCCTCCTGATTCACCTATGAGATATGCATTCCCATTAGGATCAAGATTTGAAGGAATCTATAGAGTCACAGGAAGGCCACTTCTAGCATTGGTTCATAATACCAATCATCTGAGCAAGTTATGGCAACACAGACTGGCTCATCTACACTATGATGCACTTTCGAAGTTGAAGAAATTGGTCTTAGGTATCCCCAGTGTTCAAGCTCATCATGATGGAGTTTTTCCAGGTTGTGTGAGTGGAAAGAAAATGAGGGGACCATTCCCCTCTACTAAGAACAAGACAAATGACATTCTCCATCTCATGCATTCTAATATATGTGGTCTGATGCCTATGGATTCCATTGGTGGTCATCTCTACTACATCACCTTCATTTACGACTTCTCAAGTAAGATATGGATATACTACCTTAAGCATAAAGATGAAGCCTTTCAAATGTTCAAGGAATTCAAATCCTTGATTGAAAATTAAACAGGAAAGAGAATCAAAGTCTTGAGGTTCGACAAGGGAGGGGAATACATTTCAAACAAATTCATAACATTTTGCAAGAAATAAGGGATCAAGAAGGAAACAATTATGCCATATAGTTCAGAATAGAATGGTTTACCTGAAAGGAATAATAGGTCTATATTGGAAGCTGCCTGTTCCATGCTCCATGATAAAAAGGTGCCAAAGTTCCTTTGGGTAGAAGCCACATCTACTGCTATATATGTTCAAAATAGGGTTCCTAATCAAGCATTAGAAAACAAGACCCCTGAAGAAATATTCACAGGAGTCAAGCCTGATATTAGTCATCTTTTGTATTTATATGCCTCGTATATTTTCATGTGCCAAAGGACAAAAGGAACAAATTAAAAGCTACATGAAGAAAAGGGTATGTTTGTGGGTTATTGTGAAAATTTTGAAGCATATAGAATATATATTCATGGTCAAAGGAAGGGAAAAATTAACAGGGACGTAACTTTTGATGAAAATGTAGCTCTTGGAAAAGCAAGAGATTTTTCTCCGCCTCCTCCTCCCATGGAAGGGAAGGATGACTCGGATATTCTAGATGTTCCTTCTGTGCCCGTGTCCAATCTGGTGTAGGTTTTAATCCTGTACATAAATTACCTGAATATAGATTCTAGAAACAGAAAATAAACAATGGCGAGAAAACAAAATATTAAACAAAGATACACAGAGATTTTGCCCTGGGTCGCAAAACCGGGACTACCAAATTGATTTTTCATTATATTCCTTTCAATGTTACAATACATATATATACATGCCTAAGCATCCATAAACCCCAATCCATTAACCCTAGATTAAAGAATAACCATAGTTCCCTTGACCGGATCTACAAAATACCATGGGCAAAAAACCATCATGCCCAAAACCATGTGTGAAAATCATGCACAAAACCATAGGTAGTTTTTCCCACCTAATATAGGGTCCAAAACAATTTTCCCCAGGCGCTACCCCAGACATCGTAGAGGGGGGCTACCACCTCCCTCAAACCCCCCTACATGTGGAGCTAGTCATGGAAAGAATTTAACACATACCCATTGAAATTCTCCCACTTGTTGTTTTCTTTCCATGGGGGACCATAGGAGAGCTCAGTCATTGGTTTAGCCCTACAACACCCATTGTTTCTCTACACCAAGAAAACATCTCAATGATCACAAACTTCATCAATGCATCTGTAGCATTCTTCAAAGTGTCCACCTTTACCAACAACACCTTTTTGTCCTCAACTATATCCCTCACAAAGTGATATTGAACATCAATGTGCTTTGTATTTGAATGACAAGCAGGGTTCTTTTGCAAGAAAATTTCACTTTGGTTGTCACAGTCCATCCTTATAGCTCACCCTACGAACCCCATACTTGAACACAATCTTTGCAGCCAAACTGCTTCCTTGCTTGCATGAGTGGCTGCCACGTCTTCTTCCTTTGTAGTTGAAAGTGCCACAACAAATTGTATATTGCTCATCCAACTGACTGCACCTCTAAACAAGTTAAATACATATCCACTTGTAAATCTTCTCTGATCCAGATCTTCAACCTAGTCTACATCAACAAATCCACGGATGTACAAAAATCTATCAAATCTCGGTCTTCCTTGGTAGCACATACTAAATCATTAGTGCCACATAAATACATGAAAACCCACTTCATTACTGTCTAATGCTCCTTCCCCGGTTTTGACATAAACCTACTCAATACTCCCACTTCATTGCAATGTCTGGTCTAGTACATACCATTGTATACATCAAGATACCTACTACACTTGCATATAGAACACAGAACATCTCCTCTTCCTCTTCTTGTGTCTTGGGACACTGTTTAGCAGATAAATTTACACCTAGAGGAATGGGAACCTTGATTGGTTTACTATGCTACATATTAAACCTCTGCAATATTTTCTCAACATACTTCCTCTGGTTTAACTAGAGCTTCCTCCTTTCCCAATCTTGTTTAATTTCCATTCCCAAAATATAGTTTGCAACACCAATATCTTTCATGTCGAATTTGGAGGAGAATTGGGTCTTAAATTCCTAGATAATTTCTTTGTTATTTCCAATTAATAACATATCATCCATATACAATACCAAATAAATAACACGGTCACCAATTAATTTAAAATACACACAATGATCTTCTTTGCTTTTGGTGAAGCGAAGTCTCCGTATATATGTATCAAATTTACGATACCACATCCTTGGTGACTGTTTTAACCCATATAACAAATTTTTTAACCTGCATACCAGTTCTTTCTTACCCTTCACTTCAAAGCCTTCAGGTTTCTTCACGTAGATCTCTTCTTCCAGATCCCCATGAAGAAACGATGTCTTCACATCCAATTGTTCTACCTCAAAATCAAAAGAAGAAACAATAGATAAAAGTAATCTAATAGAATCTACCTAGGCAATAGGAGAAAAAATATCACCAAAGTCAATTCCCGACACCTCGGAATAACCTTTTGCTACCAATCGATATTTTTATTTCTCCACCATTCCTTCTGTATTCATCTTCTTCTTAAACACCCATTTGCTACCAATGGGTTTCCTTCCAGCCAGCAACTCCACTAGATCCTAAGCCTCATTTTTGTGCAAAGATGTCATTTCATCAATTATGACCTCTTTTCCAAAGTTTTCCATCCTCTAAATCTACTGCTTCCCTGATAGTTCTTGGATCATCATCAGTAATAGATAAAGAAAAATTTGAACAGAAAGAGATTGGACTATACCTTTCTAGGTACCTTCTTTCTCGAACTGATCTTCTCACAGCTGGAGTTTGTGGCTCTTCATCTTCTAATTCTACTGTACAGTTTGATTCCTCCTCCTTAAGATCAAACTCAATCTTCTCAGGTTCCTTTGGTAGGACTTCATGTTTAATAACATCTTTCACATCTTTAAACACCACATCATGACTGTACACAACCTTCCTTCTTTATGGGTTTCAAAGCTTATAACCTTTAAACCATCCTTATACGCAATAAAGATGCACCTTTCATATTTACTATCCAAATTGTTTCTTTTCTCCTTTGGAACATGTACATATGCATCACATCCAAATATCCTCAAATGTGAAAGAGAGGGTTTCTTACCATTCCATACCTCTTGTGGAGTCTTATCCTCCAACACTGATGAAGGTGATATATTAACCAAGTAATATGCAGTCTCCACTTCCTCTGCCCATAATTCATATCCTAGCCCAACATCGCTGAGAATGCTTCTTGCCTCTTCCATCAACGTCCTGTTCATTCTTTCTGCAACTCAATTTTGTTGAGGTGTGTATGGAGTAGTATTCTGTCGTGCCATACAATACTTCTTACAAAACTCTTCAAATTTCTTCTTGCAAAACTCTCCACCGTTATCTTTCCTCATCACCTTTATCTTCTTCTCTGTTTGGTTTTCCACCAGAGCCTTAAATTCTTTAAACCTGTCAAAGAACTCAGATTTCTTCCTAAGAAAATATATCCATGTATTCCTTGAGAAGTCATCTATAAATTATACATAGTACATAGACCTACCCAATGATGGAACTGACACAGGTCCAAACACATCACTGTGCACAAGCTCTAATATTTGTTTTGCCCTCTTAGCACCAGAGGGGAAACCCACCTGATTTTGCTTCCCATATACACAAATTTCACAAAAATCAAAATCCAAAGAGAAATTAGACATACCTTCTACCATACCATTACTATGAATTATTCAAAGGCCCTTCTCTCTAATATGTCCAAGCCTTTGATGCCATAGAATGGTCTTTTCTCCAGAGACCACTAGATTTTCTGCTCCACTTTCAAGAACCATAGAACTGTTGCACCCATCAATAATAGTGCTATTGTGAGGCTTGTACATAGTTCCAATTCGAACTCTCCGCACCAATACCAGTTCTCCCCAAGCCATCTTACAGGTATCTTTCTCGAGCACTACTTTTACACTTGCATCATCGAGCTTTCTTACAAAAACAAAATTTTTGGCTAATGCAGGAATATACAAAACACCCGAAAGTGTTTTAATCCTTCCACCTTGCAACTTCAACTTGAATTTTCCGTGACCAATGATTCTAGGCTTCCTGTCATCCCCTAAGAAGACATCACCATCATCATATTTATCATACTCATAGAAAGCACCCTATGGGGAATGAAGTAAAAGGATGCAGCCGAGTCAATCAATCATGCCTAATGATCTACATATGTACTTGAAGAAGAAGACAAGTACACATCCCCACCTTCATCTGAGGTGGTTTTCACCTCTGCAAAAGGAGAATCATCAGATCCCTTTCCTTTCTCAAGAGCTTTAGATCTATAGTCCTTTTTGAAGTGCCCTTCCTTTCTACATTTCCAGCACATCTTTATAGGTTTTCTTGGAGATTTGGATCTCCCACTCAAGGATTTATTTTTTTTCTATTATGGGACCGTCCTTGTACAGACAGGGCATTACCATTCTAGCCCTCCTTATCTTTTCATCTTATTTCCTCGGACAATAAGGATGAGACTATTTCATCAAACTTCAAGGTAGCTGCATTGCTACCTTTTGTAATAACCAGACTATCCCATGAATCTGGTAGAGAACACAACAAACTAATGTACTTATCTTCATATGAAATTTTATATCAAGTGATAACAACTAGTTTACCATAGTATTAAAGGTGTTCAAATGATTTGTCGCCGAGTCTCCATCCTTGATCCTCAAGTTATACACATTTTTCTCTAGGAACTGTTTATTCACCAGAGATTTAGATTGGTACAAAGTCCCTAACTTGTCTCACAAATCCTTTGCCAAAGCTTCCCCTAATACATTCAACAATACTAAATCTGAGATACACAACCGTATTGTGCTCTTTTCCTTTTGATCCATCTTCGCCCAGTCTTCAGTTGACATTTCCGTTGGTTTAGTACCCAGATATACCACGATCCACTAATCTTTATCCACTAACAAATCCTCCATCTTGAGTTTCCACAACTCAAAACTATAACCATTAAAATTCTCGATCTCTATCTTTCCACTGCTCGCCATCTTCCTTCACCACAAGAATCGATCCCATAAATCTCCTAGTGAACAGGGTCTACCACAGGCCTGAGAAAAACCCCTCAGTAGCAAAGGCGTCCCCTTGAAGCCAAAACTTCTGTGATACCAAATGTAGGTTTTAACCCTGTACATAAATGACCTAGATACAAATTCTAAAAACAAAAAATAAACAATGGAGAGAGCATAAAACATAAAACATATATACACAGATATTTCCCTTGGATCCCAAAACCGGGACTACCAGATTGACTTTTCATTATATTCCTTTTGATGTTACAATAAATATATATACATGCCAAAGCACCTATAAACCCCAATCCATTAACCCTAGATTAGAACATAATCGTAGTTCCCTTGACTAGATCTACAAAATACGTGGGGAAAAAACCATCATGCCTAAAACCATGTGCGAAAACCACACACAAAGCCATAGGTAGGTCTGCCCACCTAATATAGGGTCCAAAAAAAAATCGAGAGAGAAATTATACATACCTTATACCATATCATTACCTTGAAGTATTCGAAGGCCCTTCTCTCTAATATCTCCAAGCCTTTGATGCCATAGCATGGTATTTTCTCCATACACCACTAGATTTTTTGCTCCACTTTTAGGAACTACAGAACCGTTACACCCATTAATAACAATGCTACCCTGAAGCTTGTACAGAGTTCCAATCCAAACTCCCCGCATCAATATGATTTCTCCCTAAACCATCTTGCAGGTATCTTTCTCGAACACTATTTTTACACCTGCATTATCAAACTTGCTTACAGAAATAAATTTTTTGGCTAATGTAAGAATATATAGAACATCCGTAAGTGTTCTAAGCCTTCCACCTTGCAACTTTAACTTGAATTTTCTGTGACCAATGATTCTATGCTTCCTGTCATCCCCTAATATGACATCACCACCATCATATTTATCATACTTGCGGAACGCTCCCTATGGGAGTGAAGTGAAAGGATGCACACGAGTCAATCAACCATGCCTCATGATCTACATGCGTACTTGAAGAAAAAACCAAGTACAACTCCCCACCTTCATCTGAGATGGTTTTGACCTCTATATAAGGAGCTTCATCAGATCCCTTTCCTTTTTGAGGATATTTAGATCTACAATCATTTTTGAAGTACCCTTCCTTTCCACATTTCCAGCACACCTTTACAGGTTTTCCTGGAGATTTAGATCTCCCACTTGAGGATTTATTTTTGTTTCTATTATGGGACCGTGCTCATACAGAAAAGGCATCACCAGTCTGGCCCTCCGTATTTTTTCATCTTATTTCCTCTAGCAACAAGGATGAGACTATTTCATCAAACCACAAGGTAGCTACATTACTACCTATTATAACAACCAGACTATCCCGTGAATCTAGTAGAGAACAAAACAAATTGGTTCACTTATCTTCATATGAAATTTTTATATCAACTGATAACAAATGTCTTACCACAATATTAAAGGTGTTCAGATGCCTTGTCACTGAGTCTCCATCCTTCATCCTCAGGTTATACAAATTTTTCTCTAGGAACTATTTATTCACCAGATATTTAGATTGGTACAAAGTCCCTAACTTGTCCCATAAAGCCTTCATCAAAGCTTCCCCTGATACATTCAACAATATTAAATCTAAGATATAAAATTGTATTGTGCTATTTTCCTTCCGATCCAACTTCATCCAATCTTCAACTGACATTTCCGTTGGTTTAGTACTTGGGTCTACCACGATCCACTAATATATATCCATCAGCAGATCCTCCATCTTATGTTTCCACAACTCAAAACTTTGATCATTACATTTCTCGATCTCTATCTTTCCACTACTCGCCATATTCTTTCACCACAAGTATTGATCTTGTAGATCTCCCAATGAACAGGGTCTACCATAGGCTCGAGCAAAACCGCTCAGCAACAAAAACATCCCCTTGAAGCCAAAACATCTCTGGTATCAACTGTAGATTTTAACCCCATACAAAAGTTACCTACATACGAATTCTAAAACTAGAAAATAAACAATGGCAAGAGCATAAAACATAAAAAATATATACACAGAGATTTTCCCTTACATCCCGAAACCGGGACTACCAGATTGATTTTTCATTACATTCCTTTTGATGTTACAATAGATATATATACATGCCAAAACGTCCATAAACCTCGATCCATTAACCCTAGATTAGAACATAATCATAGCTCCCTTGACCAGACCTACAAAATACCATGGAAAGAAAACCATCATGCCCAAAATCATGTGCAAAAACCACACATAGAACCATAGGTAGGTCCGCCCACCTAATATAGGGTCCAAAAAAAATTTCCTTGGGGTGCTGCCCCAAACCCCCTACCAGGGGGCTATTGCCCCCCTTAAACCCCCTTGATGGGGGAGGGGGGTGGGGGGTGGGGGGGGGCTATTTCCCCCCTGCTGTGATCAACGCAATGAAGAGGTGGGGCTAGTGCGTGGAGCTAGGTGTGCAAAGAATATAACACACACCCAACATATGGCTGATGATCCCATGGAGCCTATCGATCCATTAGATCCTCCTCCAAGTGATCCTCCTACTAGGAAAAAACCACTTTGGCTCTGCAATACTCTACAGAATGTTGAAAGAAATGTTCCCATTCATACATCATTTAGAGAAAGTAAGAAACCATGTAGTTATCAGGGATATGTTGCATCCATGAGCACTATGATTCAAGCCAAACCATCCTCATTTGAAGAAGAAGTAAAAGAAAAATTTTTGAAGGATGCTATGGTTGAGGAATTGTTGGCTTGAGGGGGCTTGGACCCAGGTTTAGAGTTAATTGCGGTAACCATCAAAACCTTACACTACCAGCCCTTTCGATAACAACCCGCGTAGCGCAGGCTGTAGTCTCATGTGAGGTAGTATTGGGGGATGATAGAACAAGGATTCTTCATCCAAAGGACTATGCAATGTACTTCTATCAGACTTAGGGCTTTATCTTAACCTTCACGAACCCTAACCCTTAAAATCCAGAAATTATAGCAACTAACAGTTAGCAGATCTATGCCCTTCCCTAATTTCACTAAACATTCATAACATCATATAAATGAACATATCTACTTCTTCATAAATCTCTTAAGTAACTGAACATATCTCTTGATTAATTGGATTCAATGGATCAAAAATATAGTAAATTCAAAGGGAAGAAGTAATAAACAAATGCACGGATAATTATCCAAAATAAGTCTTTATTATGCTTTATATTTTTAATTACAGTCCTTTCAACGTTGTGCACACAACTGTAGGGGCTCGCACACTCAACTACAGACTTACCAAGGTCTCCGCGCACACAACTGCAGGAGCCATTCCCTTCGCCTAAGGATAGAATAGAAAAAACAGATCTAAGTCTTTCACTTCTATGCTCTTTCCTTTTCATATTTATGACTCTTCTATGAATCCTTTTTATATCCTTCTTCATTATAATACCATGGTCCCTGAACCATGGGCAGGTCTTAAAACAACTTAACTCTTAACAAACTTGTTGGGCACCAAATTGGCCTATCTTTTCCCTACATTTCCACTCCTATTTTCACCCTTTTTGTATTCATTCACATATATTTATTGTGTAAGATTATGAGGTAATTCCCCTTGATCATCTCTTGGGATATTTAATTAATGAAGTAGAGTCATGAAGGTTTCTACCTACACAAGCCACTAAAACTTGTGATGACCACAGATTATGAAGCACAGGTGTTGACTACGCAACATATTGTAGCAGTTTCACGATTCACAACAGTTGATTGGCCATGACGAAGCAACATAACTGACTGTAGTTGCTCTCAACCTGTTTTTGACCATTCTTGTTCTTGCTCTCTTGGTGCTAGTGCTGCAATACAACTGATGTATATCTTTGGGCATATAGTTGCCAGGTTTTGGGGAGAATTATTCTCCTTTTTATTGTATAAAAGATGGGTCATTCCTATATCAAGGAGACCCTGGTATGGAATTGTAACAACATTATTCAGATTAATAAGATATAAACCCTTTGTTGATCTATCACTTGCTGTGAGTAACGCAGCCCTGATTAGAGAGCTGGGCCTGCTCTTCTAATCAAGTGCTGCATGTTTCCTTGTGTTGTGTATATTCTCTATTGCTGTGTTTATTTCTTTTCACTGTTACAGATCTCTTAGATATCTATGAATACCTTTTTACATTTTGTAGTTGATTTTTACTTCTGTTTCAACAATGTTTTGATTGCCAATCACGAACCCTTTGTTGAGGGCAGATCATAACCTTTCCCTTTCATATACCTTACGTGTTGCCTTGAAAAGAATATGCACCTGGATTGATACATTAATGTAGGAAAAGGAGTGGATAATTTGCTCATGCTTGGACACCAACATTTTGGCACCATTGCTGGGGAGGCTAACGAGGTGCAAGACATGATCTGTGTTAACCAGATGGTCACTCTCTCATCCTGGGGAGAGAATGAGCTTTCTCACTCTACTCCAGGTCATGAGCACAAGTACTTCGTTTATTTTGAACTTTTATTGTATTTTTCTTGTTTTAGTAGTACCGATCTCTTACCCTGGGGAGGGAGGAGTCTTTTGACACCCTGCTCCAGGCTTTAAGCTTAGATTTTTCCCTAACATTTTTGTTTTGATTTCGAGAAACCCAATCTCTCGCCCTGAGGAGGGAAGGGTCTTTTGATACCCTACTTCAGGTCTTAAAGTATTAAGGTTTTCTTGTGTGTGTTTTATCTCTTGATTGGGGTCTTGTTCCGGGGAGGGAGGAGTCTTTTAACGTCTTGCTCCAGGTCCTGAACCCTAGGTACCGGTGTTCTATTCTTTTCTTTTTTTTTGGTCGCCAATTGCCTTCTCTTCAACATGATCTCTTGTCCTAGGGAGGGAATGGTATTTTGACACCCTACTCCAAGCCTTGAGCATTGTGGTTTGCTTTTTGTCGCCACACCAACTTGTATGAATAGAGAGCCAAATAAAAGGGGTAGAGGCCCCCTACTGTGATCGACGTAATGAAGAGGTGGGGCTAGCGCATGGAGCTAGGTATGCAATGAATATAACACACACCCAACATATGGCTGATGATCGCATGGAGCCTATCGATCCATTAGATCCTCCTCCAACTGATCCTCCTACTAGGAAAAAACCACTTTGGCTCTGCAATACTCTACCGAATGTTGAAAGAAATGTTCCCATTCATACATCATTTAGAGAAAGTAAGAAACCATGTAGTTATCAAGGATATGTTGCATCCATGAGCACTATGATTCAAGCCAAACCATCCTCATTTGAAGAAGAAGTAAAAGAACCAGTTTTGAAGGATGCTATGGCTGAGGAATTGTTGGCTTGAGGGGGCTTGAACCCAGGTTTAGAGTTAGTTGCGGTAACCATCAAAACCTTACACTACCAGCCCTTTCGATAACAACCTGCGTAGTGCAGGCTGCAGTCTCATGTGAGGTAGTATTGGGGGATGATAGAACAAGGATTCTTCATCCAGAGGACTATGCAATGTGCTTCTATCAAACTTAGGGCTTTATCTTAACCTTCGCGAACCCTAACCCTTAAAATCCAGAAATTATAGCAACTAACAGTTAGCAGATCTATGCCCTTCCCTAATTGCACTAAACATTCATAACATCATATAAATGAACATATCTACTTCTTCGTAAATCTCTTAAGTAGCTGAACATATCTCTTGATTAATTGCATTCAATGGATCAAAAATATAGTAAATTCAAAGGGAAGCAGTAATAAACAAATGCACGGATAATTATCCAAAACAAGTCTTTATTATGCTTTATATTTTTAATTACAGTCCTTTCAACACTATGCACACAACTGTAGGGGATCACACACTCAACTACAGACTTACCAAGGTCTCGACGCACACAACTGCAGGAGCCATCCCCTTCGCCTAAGGATAGAATAGAAAAAACAGATCTAAGTCTTTCACTTCTATGCTCTTTCTTTTTCTTATTTATGACTCTTCTATGAATCCTTTTTATATCCTTCTTCATTACAATACCATGGTCCCTGAACCATGGGCAGGTCTTAAAACAAATTAACTCTTAACAAACTTGTTGGGCACCAAATTGGCCTATCTTTTCCCTACATTTCCACTCCTATTTTCACCCTTTTTGTATTCATTCACATATATTTACTATGTAACATTATGAGGTAATTCCGCTTTATCATCTCTTGGGATATTTAATTAATGAAGTAGAGTCATGAAGGTTTCTACCTACACAAGCCACTAAAACTTGTGATGACCACAGATTATGAAGCACAGGTGTCGACTGCGCAGCATATTGTAGCAGTTTCGCGATTCACAACAGTTGATTGGTCATGACGAAGCAGCATAACTGGCTGCAGTTGCTCTCAACCTGTTTTTGACCATTCTTGTTCTTGCTCTCTTGGTGCTAGTGCTACAATACAACTGATGTATATCTTTGGGCATATAGTTGCCAAGTTTTGGGGAGAATTATTCTCCTTTGTATTGTATAAAAGATGGGTCATGCCTATATCAAGGAGACCCTGGTATGGAATTGTAACAACATTATTCAGATTAATAAGATATAAACCCTTTGTTGATCTATCACTTGCTGTGAGTAACGCAGCCCTGATTAGAGAGTTGGGCCTGCTCTTCTAATAAAGTGTTGCGTGTTTCCTTGTGTTGTGTATATTTTCTATTGCTGTGTTTATTTCTTGTCGCTATTACAAATCTCTTAGATAACTGTGAATACATTTTTACGTTCTGTAGTTGATTTTTACTTCTGTTTCAGCAATGTTTTGATTGCCAATCACAAACCCTTTGTTGAGGGCAGATCATAACCTTTCCCTTGTATATAGCTTGCATGTTGCCTTGAAAAGAATATACACCTGGATTGAAAAGGAGTGGATAATTTGTTCAAGCTTGGACACCAACATTTTGGCACCAATGCTGGGGAGGCTAACGAGGTGCAAGACATGATCTGTGTTAACCAAAGGGTCAATCTCTCATCCTGGGGAGAGAATGAGCTTTCTCACTCTACTCCAGGTCATGAGCGCAAGTATTTCGTTTATTTTGAACTTTTATTGCATTTTTGTTGTTTTAGTAGTACCGATCTCTTACCCTGGGGAGGGAGGAGTCTTTTGACACCCTGCTCCAGGCTTTAAGCTTAGATTTTTCCCTAACATATTTGTTTTGATTTCGAGAAACCCAAACTCTCGCCCTGAGGAGGGAAGGGTCCGCTGATACCCTACTTCAGGTCTCAAAGTATTAAGGTTTTCTCGTGCGTGTTTTATTTCTTGATTGGGGTCTTGTTCCGGGGAGGGAGGAGTCTTTTAACATCCTGTTCCAGGTCCTGAACCCTAGGTTCCGGTGTTCTGTTCTTTTTCTTTTTTTTGGTCGCCAACTGCCCTCTCTTCAACATGATCTCTTGTCCTAGGGAAGGAATGGTATTTTGACACCCTACTCCAAGCCTTGAGCATTGTGGTTTGATTTCTGTCACCACACCAACTTGTATGAATAGAGAGCCAAATAAAAGGGGTAGAGGGTGAGTCCCAAAGAAGGGAAGACATGATTTGGGAAGGAACACCTACATCTAGCAAATTATTGCAAAAGCTAAGTCGGAGGCATCTTCCTGTTCAGCCGTGAGGCTAGGTGCACAAACAAAATCAGAGGGACAATCTGTAGATCAACCAGTGCTGTCAACAACACTCCTTGCTGGTTCAATACAACAGACCCTTCCAGCAACCGAAGAGACAAGCAACAGTATGCCTACTAAAGGAATCCTGTTGCTTACAACAGAAGAAGAAGAAGTTACAAGTAAAGCATCCAGGGGAACTATCCATTCTAGTATAGAAGAAGAAATTTCCGAGAGGAGATTTGAAGGGTCTAGCCATGGTGACAGGGAGGAAGAGATTGTAGAAACATTTCTATCACCAAAGGATAGAGGAAGCGCTATTAAGGCAACTTGAACCCCTGTGATAAAAGCCCTTCCTATGGAGCCAGCTGAAATCCCTAGTGAGTATTGGAGGATATTCATGGCACCTACAACCTCTACTATTGACTTCCCAATTGGGGATTTGGGGACTGGTGCACCAACAAAGCCCATCCCTTTAACAACTTTACCCAGTTTCCATGGGCTTACTTCAGAAGACCCTAACACGTTTTTGTTTGAATTTGACATTATGTATCGAGGGTATGATTACATAATGGATGCTTAGAAATTGAAAATCTTCCCTACTACGATAAAGGGGATAGCCCTGCGATGGTTTATGGGTCTTAGGGGAAGGTCTATCACCACATGGGAAGTAATGAGAACTGCTTTCTTGGAGAAATACCAAGACTACTGTAAATCACGGGATATTAAAGAAGAGATTTTTAAATTTACACAGAAAAAGGATGAAAATATGGAAGACTATGTGGAATGCTTTAAATACACATTACAGAGGTCAGGTCACTCTGACCTGGATAAAGACAATTTGAAAATTATCCTTCTCCGGGCCTTCTGAGAAGACTCTTTGGAATTGTTGAATGTAGTCAGAAAGAGAGACATATCAAAGGAGGACTTTGATATCATCTGTGAGTTGTGTCTTCAATGCTCAAGAGGAGTTGCAAGAAATAAACAAGGGATTCAATTAACAAAGGTATCTAGTGGAGGTGTTACAAAAGAAAAAATTGGGAACCTACTGGACAGCTTGAGTACTGATATCCTAAGTACCTTGTCTAAACAGATAGACACACTGCAGGTAAAATAGAAACAACTAAAATTGGAAAGAACTATGGCCGTATTTTTCCCCACATGTAGAAAGAAACACCCATAGAGGGAATGCCCATTGAACTCTATAGAAGAGTGTGCAATCGGTGAACTGAAGCATGCGACAAGTTCATGCCCATCTTTGCCAGGGCTAAAAGAAGTTTTTCAAGGGAAAAGAGAAGATATGGAGCAGGTATACTTTATGGGACCTAAAAATCCATGGCAACCTTAGCCATCAATGGGAAATCAGGGTATGTTTCCAGATCCATCCAATATTTTAGCAATTTCAATATGGGTCCCCAGACTATGTCTTATCCGCCCGTATGGCCCCAATACTTGTTTCCACCTTGGCAACAGTGGGCTCCTCAAGCTAGTTCAAGCTCCTCGTGGGCTCCCAACTGGCAAGGACCTTCCCCTCCTAATCAGTTTTCCCAATCAATGCCACAATAGCAACTTTAGTTGCCCTCTAATGTGCCCCCTGGCAATCAGCCTATTCATCCTCAACTCCCTACCCAACCCAATCTGAATCCTAACAATAAAGGGGTTCAGTAAGCTGACACCCTCAACCTGCCTTCATACAACATCTCCACCATAGAATTCTATGAGATGCATTTACAATCTGGGTAGCCCGTAGGTTCTCAGCTCTCACCAGTTATCATTGAGCATATTGATAGTGAGGAGAAGGAACCAGAAATGGTCAGAGAGGAACCAAACCGAGTTAACAAAAATCATACACCTCCTCAACGGTTAGCTACTCAGAAACACCAAGCTGAACCGCCCTATCCAAAAAGGTTGGCTCTGAGTAAACCAACCCCTTAAACTGAATTTGACTTGTTAGGTGAGCTACAGTATTTATTTGTCAACATTCCCCTATTGCAAGCCATGAAGGACGTACTTATATATGTGAAGTCTCTTAGGGAATATTGTACTAAGAAGCCTAAAAAGTAATCAAGATATCCGCTCACCATTCACGTAGTGGGGAAACTATCATATTTCATGATGGGAAGGTCCATGCTTGTAAAGTATGGGGATCCTGGGAACCCAATTTTGACTGTGCACATTAATGGGGTAGAAATTCCAAATGTACTGGTAGATTTGGGCGTTGCCATAAATGTCATCACTACTGAAACCATGCATGCGTTAGGACTTCGTAACTTGAAACATACACCTACGGTGTTAGAACTAATAGATCGATCTACAATCAAACCACTAGGGAAATTACAAGATATCACAATTTCAGTGGATTCATGGCACTACCCTATGGACTTCCTAGTACTCCAAATGTAATCTCCAACTGGAGGCCATCCCTTGATTCTGGGAAGATCGTGGTTAGCAACCGTAGATGCTTATATTGGGTGTCGGTCTGGGCATATGATCATCTCAAATGGGAAAAGCACTAATAATCTAGTGTTATATACTCCTGTAGAACCTAACCCATCAGCAAAACGAGCAGACCACAAGAAATCTATACACAAGAAAGAGTCTGAATCAGAAAAGGAGTTAAGACTAGTTCTCACTATTGGGCAGGCCCTCTAGTTAAAAGATGAAACAGAAGATGGCGCAATTACTACCTTTATCAGTGATCCTTGTTCTATTTCAGATTTGAATTAGCAAATCTTGGAATCCGTATTAATCTATGAGACTCAGGAAATTATTGGAGCAGTAGATGGATTCGAGGAGCTACCTATAGCTACAGCCCATGAAAGTGTTTCCAAGGAAATAGAACGAGGAAAAACCATAAATATCAATCCAGAGCTGTCAAGTACCCAGAAAAAAAACTCTTACATGTTCTTTGGAAACACAAAGAGCCTTTGCCTGGGACTACTCAGATATGAAGGGAATTCCTGCTAATATGTACACTCATCACATATACATTAAGGAGGATTGTCGTCCTGTAAGGCAACCCCAGAGAAGAATGAACACTGCCCTAAAAATCATTGTTAAGTAAGAGCTCAAAAAGCTGCTAGACATGGGATTTATCTACCCCATTTGAGACAGCCAATGGGTTTCCCCTTTGGTAATGGTCCCTAAGAAAAATGGTAAATGGCAAATATGCATGGACTGTAGAGAATTAAATAAGGTGATTCAGAAAGACTATTTTCCGTTGCCATTCATTGACCAAGTCTTGGATACATTAACGATGAAGAAGTTTTTTTCCTTCCTAGATGGATTTAGTGGATACAACCTGTTATGAAACCTGCTCAAGAAAAGATAGAAAAGAGAGATCAACGCCTTAGAATTCAGCCTCTTCGAGGGGGAAACCTCCTTTACATTACATAAATGAACAATTCTTGGATGATACAAATGTCAAAACCTCCTTTCTATATATAGGAGTCTAAGGAGTCACAATATAATCCAGCCGACCTAACAATAATAATATAAAGCCAAAAAAATAACAATAGAGGGATTCTATGGGGCACAGAAATAACAATATGGGGGTAATAGGGGCACAACAATATAAATAAGGGGTATAACTACAATAGTAATGGGGTAATCACTAGTATTATAGGGACCCAACATGCCCCTCTCCTTCAAAAGAGTGTTGTCCTCAACACTTGAGTAGTTCTGGATACTTCTGCATAAAATTCTCATCCTCCCATGTGGAATCTTCAGCGGATAAGTTCTTCCACTTGATAAGATACTCTGAAATTGATCGATTTCGTAGCTGTCGAGTTCTTGTTTCTGTGACTGCTTCCGGTTCCAATATAAATTTTCCTTCCTCGTCAAGTTCTGGCAATATTGTTTGAATTGGGAGCTTGTCACCTATAACCTTCTTTAAACATGAAACATGGAAAACTGGGTGCAATCGAGAAGCTGCAGGAAGCTCCAATTTGTATGCCATAGTACCAATCTTTTGCAACACCTTGTACGGACCATAATACTTTGGTGATAATTTATTATCCTTCTTAGCTTGCTTTAGGGACATTTGCTTATATGGTTGTAGCCGTAGGAATACCCAATCACCTACATCAAAACTTCTTTCACTGCGATGTTGATCTGCCTGTTGTTTCATTCTATTTTGTGCCAACACGAGGTTATCCTTTAAGAGTTGGAGGACTTGTTGTTGATGTTCGATGTGATGTTCCACTGCCTGAACCTTAGAATTTTCTCTTAAATATGATGTGATGGATGGTGGTTGATACCCATAAAGTGCCATAAATGGGGTCATTTTTGTTGCTGTATGGAAGGAAGTGTTATACCACCATTCAGCCAGAGGCAACCATTTGACCCATTGTGTCTGTTTATCAGATACAAAGCAACGAAGATATCCTTCCAAACATTTGTTTACTATCTCAGTTTTCCCATCAGATTGAGGATGATAAGATGAGCTATGAGCTAATTAAGTACCAAGACAAAAAAATAATTCTGTCCAAAAATTTCCAGTGAAAATGGGATCTCTGTCACTTACAATAATCTTTGGGTTTCCATGTAGCTTTTGAACTGTTTCCATAAATGCAGTAGAAACTGTACTGGCTTTAAATGGATGTGATAATGCACAAAAGTGTGCATACTTGGTAAGTCTGTCAACTACCACCATGATGACACTCTTTCCCTCAGACTTGGGTAAACCTGTGATAAAATCCATTGAAACCTCCTCCCAAAGTTGGCTTGGAATGGATAAAGGTTGTAATAGACCTGGTGTCTTAATTGCTTCAACTTTATTTTTCTGGCAAACCAAACATTCCGCCACAAACTTTTGAATATCTGATTTAAGGCCATCCCAAAAAATTTCCTTCTTAACCCTGTGGTAAGTTTTTAAAAATCCTGAGTGCCCTCCTAAGGGAGAAGTGTGCAATTCCATAAGAATCTTTTGTTTTAGCTGGGAATTCTTACAGAGGTATAAGCGATCTTTGTACCATAACGAATCATTTTGCCAGCTAAATGTATCAAAAGTATTGGAATCTTGTTGTAGCTTTAGAATAAGTGCCCACACTTCTTCGTCATTCTTCCATTCCTCCCTTGCTTCGTTTATCCAATCTGGTTGGATAATAGAAATGGCACACAACAATGCTTCCACATCCTCATCCTTTCTTGAGAGTGCATCTGCCACCACATTTTGCTTCCCTTTTTTGTAGATGATTTCAAAGTCATAACCCAACATCTTTGTGACCCACTTTTGTTGCTCTTCAGAGGATAATCTTTGTTCTAAAAAGTATTTAAGGCTATCATGATCCGTTTTTACCTTGAAGTGTCTTCCCATTAGGTAGGGTCGCCATTTCTTAAGTGCATGGAGTATTGCCAACATTTCCTTCTCATAAATAGCTTTGCTTAAAAACTTTCCCTTGATTGGACGACTTTCAAAAGCAATGGGTCTTTCATCTTGCATTAGAACAACACCAATTCCATTTCTTGAAGCATCACATTCCACAATAAAGGTTTTTGTGAAGTCCGGTGTAGCTAAGACCGGTGCTTGGCACATTGCCTCTTTAAGATGTTCAAAGGCCTTTGTTGCTTCCGGAGTCCATGAAAATGAATCTTTCTTCAATAATGTTGTTAGAGGTGCTGCTATTCTCCCATAATTCTTAACAAACTTGCGATAATACCCTGTCAACCCAAGAAATCCTCGCAAATGCTTTATGGATGTGGGAATTTTCCATTCCTTAATGGCTTTAATTTTGCTAGGGTCTACCTTAACTCCTTCATGAGATACAATATGACCCAAATATTCCACCTCCTGGACTCCAAAGAAACATTTGGATCTTTTTTCATATAATTGTTTCTCCTCCAATAGTTGTAGCACCCTGTCAACATGTTCAACATGATCCTTCCAAGACTTGCTGTAGATTAGTATATCATCAAAAAATACTAACACAAATTTTCTAAGGAATGGTTTGAAAATTGAATTCATCAAACCTTGAAATGTTGAAGGTGCATTGGTAAGGCCAAAAGGCATGACCAAAAATTCATATGACCCTCATGAGTTCTAAATGCCGTTTTCGGAATGTCTTCAATCTTCATTCTGATTTGATGATATCCCGAACGAAGATCCAACTTGGTGAAGTAAATTGATCCATGCAATTCATCCAGTAATTCATCAATAACAGGAATGGGGAACTTATCTTTAATAGTGAGCTTGTTGAGCTCCCTATAATCCGGACACATGCGCCATGATCCATCCTTCTTGTGCACCAATACTACTGGAGCTGAGAAAGAACTTTGACTTGGTTGAATTATACCTGCCTCTAGCATTTCTGCAACCATACGTTCAATTTCACTCTTTTGGGCATAGGGATATCTGTACGGCCTGATGTTTGGAGGAACACTTCCTGGAATCAGATGAATAGCATGATCATGATCACGCATAGGTGGGAGACCTTTTGGAGTCTCAAATACCTTGGAATGATTGTCCAGGACTTTTTGGAGATCTGGAGAAATAGATGATTCCAATGTGGAAACATCTAGCGAGCATAATTGTGCAATTACACCTCTTTGCTCCTTTTTTAGAAGCTTTGTCATGCCATTAGAGCTGATTATCTTTCCTGGTTTCCCTGCAATACCCCTTAATTCAACTTCCTTTCCTTCCGTAGAAAATTTGATGAAAAGTTCTTGAAAATTAAAAGCTATTGTACCCAAGGATTGTAGCCATTGGACTCCTAGTACAACATCAGCACCTCCCATTGGAATGGAAAGCATTGGGCTAGTCAATACATATTCTCCCATGGATAGCTTGATATTATGGCACTTTCCAGAGCAATTTATTGTTCCTCCATTTGCAATCATCACTTGACACTCTGGTGCTGGATATAGGAAGCAATTCAATTCTTTTGCTACCCTACAATGAATAAAATTGTGGGTGCTTCCTGAATCAATCAACACTATTACCTTTTTCTTCTTGATTTGTCCTTCTATCTTGATGGTTTGAGGAGTGGTAATTCCCGCCAATGCATTACAAGATATGGTCGGATTTATTTGTTCTTCATCTAGGCTTTGTTCCTGGAGTATATCTTCTTCTTTTGACCTTTCTTGCTCCTTTTCTTCTTCCTCTTCACAATCTATGTAGAATAATTTCTTCTCAGCACACTTATGACCTTTAGTGTATTTGCTATCACAACTGTAACAAAGCCCTTTTGCTCTTTTTTCTTCCAATTGTTGTGGTGTCAACCTTATAGGTTGTGGAAAACTAGGGGCAACAACACTTCCGTCTTTATAGTTGTGAGTGGTATGCTTCCTGGTTGCCATAATTTTGCTTTCCATTTTTCTTGCTAACCTGAATGCCTTTTCTAATGAATCAGGTTCCCAAAGGCGAACATCATGTTGGATATTATCCTTTAAAGACCCTATGAACACATCAATCCTATGCTCCTCTGGAATATCTTTTACCCTTATGTTCAATTTTTGGAACTCCTCAATGTGCTCCATTACTGAACCCTTTTGTTTGAGACTTATTAATTGGCTAAAAAAAGTGTTGCTTTTTCTATCTTTATAATGTGCTATCAATTCTTCCGTAAAAATTGCCCAAGTGATAAATTGTTTAGGAGAGCAAAGCCATTGATACCATACAAACTGATTTGGTTCCAAATATACAGTTGCCATACGTACCTTTTGTGCGTTTTGCACATTATTGAGATCGAAGAATTGCTCCATCTGTAATATCCATGTGGCCTGATCCTTGCCATCAAACTTCCTCATATCGATTTTTGGAATATGGTGATTCTTCGATCCAACATTAGCGTCTATGGAATCATGATTAACATTTCTTTTGTTCTCATCATGAGTTTCCTTTACCTCCTTTTCACCATTAGTGACCCTTTCTTGTAGCAACTTCTTCAATTCTTCCATGTCTGTCTTCAAATATATCTTCAAATCGTCCATCTTAGCTTCCACGCCATTTATCTTAGATTCCACGCCATTTATCTTAGATTCCACGCCACTTATCTTAGATTCTGTTAGCTTTTGTGAGCGTGACATTTGTTGCACTTGTTCATGTAATTTTGATATATCATGTAGCATTTCTTCCTCTTCTTCATGAGTCACGCTAGAGCTTTCAGGTTCCTTACTAGGTGTTTGCATTTTCTTTCCTCGGGGCATCAGTTACCAATAATAATGCTTTACTATGCCCTTTGAATTCTGTTAAACCAAGCTTACACAAAAATTAAAAAAAAAAACTACACACCTTTTTTTCACTTTATAGAAGCCTGATATTGAATCTGATGTATCTGTGTAATTTCGGATCATCCAGTTTTGAAATTGCTACCTATAGTATCCTTATGTGTGCTCTTTCCAATGCCACAAGTCTGAGCTAAATTGGATTCTCCAAGGAAGAGTTATGTGAAATCTCCCACAGTGACTTGCTTTTAGACTGGTTTAGTAGAGCGAACTTGTACGACGTACCACGCGTCACTGTTTGAACCTTTGAATTTGAAACACACACACAAGAAACTACAGAGCGTCCTCTTTCTGTACCTTCTTATGAAATTTCAGTCCGATCCGCAGAGAGAAGGTTACGACGATTTTCCCCAGGTCACCTGTTTTGAATGTAATTCAGGAGTCTACAAAAAGACCAACTTCCTCAGATCATATCTCTGCAAATATCACGCAAAATGCTCTGAAATTTGGACCCAAGGTTCAGCGCGATTTCTTCTCAAATGGGTTTTTTTTGCGACTTCTGAAACATCACAGAAAGAAAGTTATAGCGAAAATGCCACGATGACCTGTTTGGAGCAGCGAAACCCTAGAATCCAAAGCTTTGATACCAAATGTTATGAAACCAGCTCAAGAAAAGATAGAAAAGATATATCAACGCCTTAGAATTCAGCCTCTTCGAGGGGGCAACCTCCTTTACATTACATAAATGAACAATTCTTCGATGATACAAATGACAAAACCTCCTTTATATATATAGGAGTCTAAGGAGTCACAATATAATCCAGCCGACCTAACACTAATAATATAAAGCCACAAAAATAACAATAGAGGGATTCTATGGGGCACATAAATAACAATATGGGGGTAATAGGGGCACAACAATATAAATAAGGGGTATAACTACAATAGTAATGGGGTAATCACTAGTATTATAGGGACCCAACACAACCAGATCTAGATAGCTCCTGAAGATCATGATAAGACCACATTTACATGCCCCAAAGGAATCTTTGCATACAAAGTCCTCCCATTTGGTCTCTGTAATGCACCTGCAATGTTTTAGAGGGAAATTTTGGGGATTTTCTCTGATCTGATGGATGATAGTGTTGAAATATACATGGATCATTTCACGACATATGGAGATTCATTCGAAGAAGCAATAGGAAAGCTAGAAAAAGTTCTTGAAAGCTGCAAGCAGGCGCATGTCTCCTTAAGTACGGAAAAATGCCATATGATGATGAATGAAGGAATAGTCCTTGGACACTTGCATTTGGCTACAGGAATCCAGATGGATCCAGCCAAGATAAAAGTAATACAAAATTTTCCAATACCTAGAACATCCACTTAGGTATGTTGCTTTATCAGTTGTGTTGGTTATTACAGGCGCTTTATAAATTTTTTTGCTAAAATAGCACATCCGCTTTTTCAATTACTGACAAAAGATGCAGACTTTGTGTGGACAAATGATTGTGATGCAACCTTTGTGAAGATCAAGGAACTAGTCTATAGTGCTCCGATCCTTAGAGGACCAGATTGGGCATTACCATTCCATATTCATGCTGATGGTTCCCAAACAGCAGTTGGGGTAGTTTTGGGGCAGCAGGTGGATAAGGTACCATATGCAGTTTACTATGTTAGCAAGAACTTGGCATCTGCCAAATTAAACTACACAGTGACTGAAAAATAATTCCTCAATGTCATCTATGCTATCAACAAGTTCTGGCACTATTCACTGGTTAGCCCACCTTTGTACACACGGATCATGCAGCCATCAGGTATCTGATGAATAAACCCATTACTCCTGGTCGTATTACAAGATGGCTTTTGCTACTTCAAGAATTTGATATTACCATAGTAGATAAACCAAGAAAGGACAACGTGGTTGTGGATTTTCTGTCTAGATTAGAAAACAATACCGAAGGTACACCTATCGAAGATAGCTTTCCAGATGAATATCTTTTCGCAATTTTCGCTAACACTCCGTGGTATGTAGATATTGCTAACTATCTTGCTACAGGAAAGGTACCTCGTCATTTGTCTTACAAGGACCAATGGAAAATTATTCATCATAATACCCGATATTCATGGATGGAAGGATACCTCTTTCATATGGGGGTGGATCAATAGATTCAATGCTGTGTATCAGAGGATGATATCTATGAGATATTGATAGTGGGCCTTGTGGAGGACATTTTGCAGATAAAAGAACAGGCCACAAGGTGCTGAAAATGGGATACCACTGGCCTTCTATCTTTAGAGATGCTAGAGATTATGTCTGAAGATGTGACAACTTTCAACGTTTGGGACAACCTAGGAAATTAGATGAAATGCCATTACAACCCCAGATAGTCCTAGAACCTTTTGAGAAATGGGACATTGATTTTGTTGGACCCATCAACCCACCTTCCCATCAAAAGGTTCACATCCTGGTCTGTATTAATTATGTCATTAAGTGAGTGGAAGCCAGAGTGGTTGCGAAAGCAACAGAACAAGTGGTGGCAGATTTCCTTTTTGAAGAGATTTTTACCTGATATGGTACCCTGAGAGAAATTGTTTCAGATGGAGGAGCACAGTTCACATGCCACATGATAGAGAAGCTTATGCAGAAATATGGGGTCAAACACAGAGTGATAACTACTTACCATCCCCAAGCAAATGGACAGTTAGAAAGTACAAACAAGGTGTTGGAGAATATCTTGAAAAAAATTGTAGCAAGTCATCGCCGGGATTGGTCACAGAAACTACTAGAAGATCTTTGGGCATATAGGACAACATAGCGAAATACAACTGGGTTTTCACCATTTGAGCTAGTCTACAGGAAATCTCCCTTGTTTCTGGTTGAATTAAAGATCAGTATTCTCAGAATAGCTTTGGAAGTGGGATTGAACTTATCAGAGTTCCAGAAACGCCGACTGGAAAAGCTCTATGAGTTAGACGAGATTCATTCAGAAGCTATCCAGAGAACTATTGTTGTCCAATAGCAAAGAATGAAATGGCACGATAAAGTTATCAAGAATAAGGTGTTTCATACAAGGGACTGGGCACTGTTATCTGACTCCCAGTTCAAAGATTTTAAAGGAAAGCTTCACACCCATTGGATGGGACCCTATGAAGTGAACGCTGTATTTGCCAATGGCACAGTTAGATTGGTTACATTAGATGAAAATTGTACTTCCTTCCTAGTGAACGGACACCATCTGAAGTTATACCACTATCCAACGTCTAGAGATGCCTTCATAAAACATCTTTTTGATACATCTGGTTTGATGGTTGTTGGTGCATAGAATGGTCTCTCTGCCTTTAAAAAAATAAAAAATAAAAAATAAATAATATGTTGTTACTACTTACTTGTTTATCTTTTTGCAGGAATAAGAACTGAATTATGACAAGGAGAAACAGAGAAATTTTTCAAGTAACAACCGGCGTTGTTACTCCACTGTTGTTGTTACTCCACTGTTGCTATTACTCCATTAGTTGTTGTTACTCTGCTGGTGCTGTTACTCCATTGTTGTCGTTACTCCACTGGTTCCTATTACTCCGCTGGTGTTGTTACTCCACTATTACTGTTACTCCACTAGTTTTTGTTACTCCACTATTGCTGTTACTCCACTGGTTATTGTTACTCCACCGATGTTGTTACTACACTGTTGCTGTTACTCCACTGGTTGCTGTTACTTCGCTGGTGTTGTTACTCCACTGTTGCTGTTACCCCACTAGTTGCTGTTACTTCATCGGTGTTGTTACTCCACTGTTGATGTTACTCCGCCGGTGTTGTTACTCCACTGTTGTTGTTACTCCACCAGTGTTGTTACTCCACCGGTGTTGTTACTCCATTGTTGTTGTTACTCTGACGGTGTTGTTACTCCCCCATTGCTGTTACTCCACCAGTGTTGTTACTCCACCATTGTTGTTACTCCATCGTGCTGTTACTCTGTCGATGTTGTTACACCGCGGTGCTGTTACTCTGCTGGTTATCTTTGCTGCTACTCCACCACCAGGTAGGTAACTAGGTACATGTTCATTGACTCTTACGAATTTAATTAAAATATTTCAATAAGAGACTAGTACGTACCGTAGACGGCTGCATTTAAGTTGGGGGGTCCCGTCATAAATAAATGACGACGTACCTAAAAAAAAATGTAATCATATCACATCATTACCAAATCCAATGAAAATGGAAACCAAAAATGTTGTGCAATTTTGTAATCATGATTCCCATGCATTGGAATTTGAAATCGTATGCCAAGAACTCTTCTAGTCATTTCCCTAGTACGTTGTATTCAATTGCCATAATCATTCACCTGTACTTCCACACCCTGCCATTAATAGCTATGTTTTTCCGAGGCCTACCAATCATTATTATCATCCTTTCACACATGGCCACCATGCTAATAATATTGTCATCATCAGTTGGGTTTCTGTTACTCTTCCCCTACCAGCCGACTATACCCATCGTGTTGATCCAGTTCTTACAATGATGGGTGGGTTGGCTGTGCGCCATGAGTCGAAGGGCACGATAATGGTCAGAAACAATCTGGAGGTATGGCAGGTCTTCGAAAATGCATAGTGGAATGTTTATTTTGACAGTTTGCAATAATTTAATGAAGTAATTACAATTGAATTCACACTCAATTTGGAAGAAGAGAGCTCTCGGGTCCGAGGGATAGAAACCTCTGTTACAGAAGAAACCATTGTAGAGGTTAGTGGGCTACCCCAGCAGGGGGAAAAATGGTTTTCACAAATAACTGCCCTTCCAGATTTCCTCGAAGCATTCTTACAGGTTGGAGAAAATGTTGCTCAGAATGGCCGGGGGTACTACCGAAACTCATTACCACACCCATGGGGTGAGGTAGCAGGTTTTGTAATGAGATACATAACCTGCGAGGGGAGGTATACCACCATGTTTAAATACCATTTTAGAATATTGCCTCACCTTCGGTTCTCACAAGTGGAAGCCTTCTCATTGAATATGCCTTTCTTCCTCTTAAGAAGTTTCCAGCTGATGGTGCACTCTGCTTGGCATTCTCGAAAAGTGGCAGTAGTCATTACCAACCATGGCTTGGTCCGACTATTAGTCATGCATGCAATTGGTCAATTTCAAATACCATGGGAAACATTCTAGGATTCTACAGAGGAAGAAATAACGGCTACTAGAGCTGCTAGAGAGGAAGAGCCAGAAGCAATGGAGGAAGGAACCAGAGTAGAGGATGAATACATAGATCAAGAGGAACCAGAGGAAATGGATATGGAACTTGAAGAGTGGGAACAAAATCAAGAGTGTGAACCACGAATGACAGTTGAGGCTGCTCCACAAGAACTAGCCTCGATCTCGGAACTAATGGAAGAAGAAGTGCTGCAGCAAGGGGCCAATATAGAAAGGGCCACTAGCACCACGACCTAGGCTGTCCTTCAAGAATCAGCCTCGACTATAGAGCCAGTAGAGCAAAGCAGCAGCACTATAATAAGTGAAGAGGGACCACATTAGGCTGAGGTGGAGGAATTCATTACTATTACGGCGGGGGGTGTCCCACAAGAACCACTCTCGACCGTACAACCAATGGAGGAAGAACCAGAATGAGAAGGGCCCGAAGCTGAAAGAACTGTGGGGCCAATAGAAGAAGAGGATAAGGGTTTAATGGATGGAATCGATGTGATCATGCAAGAATCCAATTGGATCAATGCCATGCTGGAAGAAATAGTGCTAGCATCATCTATTCAAGAAATGTTGGACATGGAAGGTGGTGTCCCACAAGAACAACCATCAAACTATCCGACTTTGGAGACCACAGAGGAATTCAATGTTGGGATTGATGTTGTTCCACAAGAACTAGCGTCAACCCCAGAATAGGTGACTGCGCAGGCATGGGTTTTAACTTGGAGCAGAGTCATTGCAGATAGAGGGAAAGAGCCTGAGATCACAACTGGGGCCGAGATAGATCAGGTAGGAGAATTCTTTCAATTTTCCTCTTACTTCTCCATTCCGAAAGGGGCGAGGGTGTCTCGCTCTGTAAAGCATACAGAAGAGGAGGTGGCCATTCTACCGATTTTGAACTATGATGGTTGGAAGAAGGGACTAGCTGCCACAGGTTTGTTGGCCACATATCCCCACAGAGACCTCTCTCAAGAACCCAGAACATAGGAAGAGGCAGATGCTTTTGAAATGAGGGAACTTGGAAGGGAAATTTTGGCTGAACCACAATGGATGTTCACCGAGTGAGTCTGCCACCTATCAAGATAGCTTGAAAATAGGGTGAGGTAGGAGACAGTAAGGAAATGGCTACTCCCCGGGAAGAGAAACTAAAGCAAGGAAGCCCCGTCAAGTAACCTTGTGGATACTCCATCGGGTAAACCACCACATGTGAAACCAGTTGCAGTACTAGATGAGGTGGTGGTTAAACAAGAATGGGTGGAGTTGTGTGAACAATGAAGGAGACCTATGAAGTAGAAATATCAACTTCAGTTTAAAGAAACCATGCGACTCAAAACAGAGGTTAAGAGGCTGAGGAAATAGATGCATCGGTTGAAGAACCAAGTGAAGAAATATAAGAAGCAGGCTAAGAAGCCAAAAACCATGATGACCGAAGTAGGGATGCAGGTAGATGAAGTGGCAACAACTTCTGTTGCCAGTCAGATAGACCTGATAGAATATTTGTTTGAAGGCCGCGAGTTTTCTTTGTCGGCTGAGGTACAGACCTAGAAATCCACCGCGGCATGATATCAGAATGAAGCTAAGAAAGCCCAAGAGCAAGCGTCGACAACTATTTTTGAATATCTAGAGTGCATTGATATAATGCGAATGAGTTATGAAAAGTAGCAATTCATGGTGGAGCAGCTGGAAAGGCAAGTAGCAGAGTTAAAAATTGATAAAGAGTAGATACTTCATTTAGCACAAGAAGCGATGGCATGTTGCCCTCCTGCCTCCTGTTACTCTTTATTTTTGCATGAGCACTTTATTTTCTTTTGTTTGGAAAGTATCCATAAAGAAATCAGTCATGAGATTGAGGACGGTGTACAGTTCCTCTAGATATTGAGAGCCCATGATGTGCTAACTCAGCACTTGATGTGCGAGCTTTATATGCATGGGTATCTCTTGTGTGTTGAGAGAGAATTTAATATAGTTCCATATGTGGGGGACATTCATTTAAGGGCCCTCACCTCTTACACTTTTAATCAGATAAGTTGGCAGAAGGCTTCTAACACATTCGAGTCAAATCAGGCCACGAAGCCTTTTCTGGTAAGAGGAGAACCCAAGAGATCAATGACTATGTATAATAAGTACACTACATTTTTGGAAATTATGGGAAACAAGGAACAGATGCTGAGGACACAAAAGTGGTGCATTGATCTCTTTGTCAAACAATTGGTCACGTTTTAGGCTGAGGCCCTGGATAGTTGTCAGAAGAGGTGGATGATGTCACCCACATCTGTCCCGAATATAGAACCGTTTGGAGGACCAAATTTTGCACGTGCACCCAGTAGGGTGCCAAGATATGTGGTGTGCATCCAAATATGTGGGGTCCGATGGATGGGAATTCGATTACAATACCCTGTTCTATGGCTGCCAGCAGAACACTACACCCCAGCCTATAATGTACCAAATGATTGGTGGAAGGAAATTCTCCTCTTAGAAGGGTTCAAGGTTCCAGGAACAAAAATGGCCAAGGAATATGATCTCGCTCAGCTTCAGGAAGCACACAACCTATCCAACCCAGACCTGTCGAGACGATGAGCTGCATGAGGGGATAGAAAAGGCTAGTTGGGGGGAGATGTTGGGCACCAAATTGGCCTATATTTTCCCTACATTTCCACTCCTCTTTTCACCCTTTTTTCATTCATTCGCATATATTTACTGTGTAACATTATGAAGTAATTATGCTTTATTGTCTCTTGGGATATTTAATTAATGAAGTAGAGTGATGAAGGTTTCTACCTACACAAACCACTAAAACTTGTGATGACTGCAGATTATGGAGCACAAGTGTTGACTGCGTAGCATATCGCAGCAATTTCGCAATTCATAGTAGTTGATTGACCACGACAAAGTGGCATAACTAATTATAGTTGCTCTCAACCCATTTTTGACCATTCTTATTCTTGCTCTCTCGGTGCTAGTGATGCAATACAACTGATGTATATGTTTGGGTATATAGTTGCCAGGTTTTGGGGAGAATTATTTGTTGGAAATAATACTGAGAGGGTAGTATTATCAAGTCAATTATTTTTCATTTCATAATCAGATTTGCATACGCTACTCTAGTTAGTGGAAATGACATATATACGCAACTTTAGTTAAGGAAACTCATGTATAAATTGTAGAATTATAATTTAATTTATTCTTCAAATGTTGATCATTAATCTGTGTGTCAGAACCATATAAACAGTAACCAGGAACAGTAAAACAGAAGAGACAGTCACACACAAGAACACAAGATATAAGGTGGAAACCCAATGTGGGTGAAAACCACCTGCTGTAATTCGTCTCTATCTTCTTTCAATTAGAAACTTCTTTTTACAATGGATCTATACTGGTGCAGTCTTATACCAGTACGTAGGCTTCTACCTGCAGAAGGGTACAACCTTCTCTCATTTTCCAGCTTCTCCTGGAAGGGAGATACAACACCCTTAGCTCTTGTACTAGCTGATGTACTAGTATGTACGTGCTGACCTACAGAAGGCTACAACCTTCTCTTTTCTTCCAGAGACCACGTTTCATAAATTTTCAGACTGGATCCATCAATAACAATAATGAAAAATCAAATACATATGCATCAACCAATCTCCTTTGTTTCAATCAAAACTGAATCAAACAATTACTTCTCTGAGTGCTGTAACCAGAATACATTAACAGTAACCAGAAACCAATCCTAAACCTAGAACACTGAAGTAATAAATAGAAGTGGCTAAAACATATTTCATGAGATGTATGCTACTTCAATGTGTAGAACCTACGTGCACACGCTTCTGTATTAAGGCAAACCAGTGTATACGTTGTTTTTACTTACTGAACCAGCGTGTATATGCACCTCTGCTATGCCGAACCTATGTGATGATCTATAAAGGATAATTTACCCCTTTTTTTACTTATTCAGACGTCAGTTATACCCATATTATCAGATTTATAGATCAAGTCATGCGCCAAATATAACAGATCAAAATCACATAAATATACTACTATTCAAGCCTTAAGATCTTGACCCATTAATAGAACTTATCCTTCTTCTAGCGCTCAAGTTCCTCCTTGGTTAAAATCTAGCTATGCACCATAACCCAATTCTAGATCTTTCTATTCATAAGATATTCAATGCTTGAGTGAATTCCTTTTCCTAATGATCTCTTCCCCCTTTTATAGTCATAGGCCTTACTCAATACCATGGTCCAAAACCATAGGTCCAAATACCAAGGACTAAATACGATGGACCAAAAATAAGTTTTCCCACATGTACGTGATTTTCCTTGCATGAAAGTGCGTGCATACATATATGCACCTTTTGATAGGCGATCCCACATCTATACGCGACTTAGCTAAGAGGAAACTACCTATATATCTTTTTCTTTCATTCTGAGAGCCTGAACTGTGATCTTCCATCTGAGTGAGTTTCCATCAAGGACAACACCTGTGCCGTAGTGCCAAACCTGTGTCATAATGCCAATAATCTCCGCCTTTGGACTTGATGGCAACCCCAAGTCACTCACAGTCATTCTCCCCCTTTGTCATCAAGGGAAAAGGGTTATGCTCCCCCTGAGCACATGCTAAAATCTCTGCTCTGCTGTGCTGTCCATGCTCCCCCTGACTGTAGGCAAGGTCTTCAAGAAGATGTTTTACAAGAGGAAACATGACTTTATACATCATGAACTTCCTATCACCAAAGACTCATACATACATCCATCTCCCAACCAAATGGGGATATACCAATATTGACTCATCCACCCAACCAAGTGGGGATACACCAAAAGTTTACACATGATAAAACAAGAACATTACATCATCCATCCTAGGCATAGTGGGGAAACCAACATAGGCCATTACATGACCTTGATAATAAAAGAAATAGAGAATAAATAATCTAAGACGAGACTATGATAATCATCAACAACTAAGCAGCATCTATCAATCATCATTTCAGACTGGCAACCATGATCTCCCTCTACGCCTGTTCCATGAACAAAAATAGCTGTGAAATTGAACCAAGATCTTCTAAAATAATGCCAACAATGCATTATTAGAAGTATATGTTCCCCCTAAACCTGTGCCAGATCCTGAGTCTGTCCCAACTGTTTGTCTTCAAACCATAATATACGCGACTATGTCCATAGACACCTACGTATGTACAAGGATACACTTCATGAAACTCACGTACAACCACCCTTCTCTGAAAAAGATAACTTCAATAGCAAGATGATGCATCAACTACTCCCAGCTTCTGTATGAGGTATTCAAATGTCTCCCTGGGCAGTGGTTTGGTGAATATATCAGCAACCTGTTCCTTAGAGGGAACATAATCCAATTTGACCTTTTGTTCAAGCACTTGTTCCTGGAGAAAATGATATTTGATAGGTATGTGCTTGGTCTTTGAATGCATGACTGGATTCTTTGAAATACTAATTGCACTTGTATTATCACAAAAAATGAAGATAGGTGGAGTACAAGTGATTTGAATGTCTTGCAATGTTTGCATCATCCAAAGGAGTTGTGTGCAACAAGATGCAGTAGCCACATATTCTGCTGCAGCTATAGATAATGCAATTGAGCTTTGTTTCTTGTTGAACCAAGATACTAATCTGGAACCCATAAAGAATGCACCACCACTAGTGCTTTTTCTGTCATACACTCTTCCTACCTAATATGCATTTGTATATGCATGAAGTGCGAGATCTGTATCTCTAGGATACCATAAGCCATAATTTTGCATTCCTTGAAGATATTTAAAAATCCTCTTAACTGCCTGAAGGTGTGCTTCCTTTGGATTTGCCTGGAATCTTCCAACTATTCCCACTGCATGCATGATGTCTAGTCAGGTACCTGTCAAATAGAGAAGACTACTAATCATGGATCTATAGGTTGGTTGATGTACTACTGTTGATTCATCATTTGCGCTGAGGTTGCATCCTATTACCATAGGGGTACATACTGGTTTCGAATCCTCCATCACATATTTCTTCAAGATCTACTTGAGATACTTGGTTTGTGATAGAAAAATATCGTCTTTGTTTTATTGGACTTGTAAACCAAGAAAATATGTGAGCTTACCAAGTAAGGACATTTCAAATTCTTTCAGCATCACCAAAGAAAAGTTTTGACTCATGGTTTCTTCATTGCTACCAAAGATGATATCATCAACATACACAACAATTATTAGCAATTTATCATTATCAATTTTTATATATAGATTGCTATCTGTTGATCCCTTTGAAAAACCTTGTTGATGGAGATATTTGTCCAACTGAAAATACCAAGCCCTTGGAGCCTGTTTAAGGCCATAGAGAGCGTTTTTGAGTCTGCATACAAGTTTTGGATCATTTCCAAGGATGAATCCATCTGGTTGCTCAATGTACACTTCTTCTTCTAAGTCTCCATTTAGAAAAGCAGATTTCACATCCATTTGATATACTTTGAACTCCTGAAAGCTAGAAAGAGCTAGGAACATTCTTATGGCATCAGGTCTAGCAACTGGTGAAAATTTTTCTTCAAAGTCTATGCCTTCTTGTTGAGCATACCCTTTACAAACAAGTCTGGCCTTGTTTCTAATAACATCTCCATTTTCACTCAGCTTGTTTTTGAATATCCATTTTGCCCCTATGACATTCTTATCATTTGGTCTAGGAACCAACTCCCAAGTGTTATTCTTTTCAATATGCTCAAGTTCTTCATTCATGGCCTTAACGCAACATTCATCTTTGCATGCTTCACTTACATTTCGTGGTTCAATGGAGGAGAGAAATGCTAGATAGCTTGAAGCTTCTGAAATAGTTATTCTTGTTTGTACACCTGCCTCTTTCTGCCCCAAAATTTGAGTCTCTGGATGAATCTTCTGGGCATACCTGGATGGAATCTTTTCTTCTACCCTTATCTATTCTTCTGGTGCCTCATAGGTTTCTTCTTCATCATTAGTTTGATTTGATGTTGAACGATAGCCCTCATCATCCTCGAAATCTTCAAATTTTACCTACCTTGGATTGTTTCCTTCTTCATCAACCACTACATCAATACTTTCAACAATTTTTCTAAGTTTTTTTATTGTAACACTTATATCCTTTGCTTTGGGGAGAGTAACAAAGGAGAATGCCTTCATCTACTCTAGGTTCAAACTTGCCAAGGTTTTCATTAGTCCTTTTGATGTAACATTTTCTTCCAAAAATTTTGAAGTATTTTACCATAGGAGTCTTACCATGCCAGAGTTCATGAGGAGTTTGAGTGTTGTTCACCCGGATGTTTGTCTTGTTGAGAATAGTAACGGCAGCAAATGCAGATTCACCCCAGAAGGTTTCAGGAGTTCCAGACTCATCAAGCATAGCACGAGCCATTTGTTGAACAGTTCTGTTCATCCTTTCTACTACTCCATTTTGCTAAGGAGTCCTTGGAGTAGAGAATTCCCTTCTTATTCCATGTTCTTCACAAAAATCAAGAAATTCATCCGAGGTAAATTCCCCTCCTTGATCAGACCTGAGGCATTTGATTCTGTGATCTGATTCGTTTTCAACCAAGGCTTTGAATGCTTTGAAATTTTCAAAACCTTCATCTTTATGCTTCAGAAGTCCTATCCAACACATCCTAGAAAAGTCGTCAATGAACAATATGAGGTATTCTTCTCCTCGAGGTGACCTTTTCCTGGATGGACCACATACATTTGTATGGACAAGTTCAAGTGGCTTACTTGCTAATCCTTCCTTCTCAGGGAAATTAGTTCTATTTTGCTTACCAAACTGACATGATTTGCATATTGTATTGTCTGGAATTATAATGTCAGAGAGATCACGAACCGCTTGATATTTGCATGCTTTCCTTATCTGAGAGAAGCTTAGATGCCCCAATCTTCTGTGTCATAGCTAGTGTTCATCATTCTTGCTTAGATAGCATTGTTGTTGTCCTCCCTTGAGTATGTATAAATTATTTGGAGTTCTTATGCCTTTGATCACTGTTTCTCATGTATCAAGCTCACGAAAAATACGTCCATTTGATCGAAATATTACCTCATTTCCTTGATCATACATTTGACTGACACTCAATAGATTATGCTTTAAGCCATTAACATACATAACATTTCCATATTTGACCTTTTCTTTCAAAAGAACAGAACCTTTACCTTTTATGAGTGCAGGGGTGCCATTTCCAAATGAGACCTTCCTTTCCTTTTCTAAGGCACTATATGACTGAAGTTTTTCTTTATCACCTGTCATATGTTTTGAGCATCCATTGTCAATGTACCAGTGATTTTCCTGTCCTTCTACATATAAGGCTATAACACATCTTTCTAGTTGTGGTTCTTTCTTTCTCCATGTTTTGGGACTCAATGAAGCTTGCTCCTTCTGAGTTGTTTGCCGAAACCTACTCCTGCATTCAAAATCTTCATGAACGAAGTTGTTACAAATAGAACCTTCTATTTCATTTTCAAGAGTAGAAAAGTTATTGTAGGTTCTTTTCATGATTCCAGTCACATTCCTTTGATTTCGTGCTTCTATGGTCATGATGGTCTTGTAGGAAAGACATTGAGCTGCTTTGTGTCCAAAGTTATGACAAGAGAAACATTGGCCATTGAAGAAATTCCTGCAATTATCAAACCTACTGTCCAGGTGATTGTAGTTTCCATAGACATTCATTTTTGAGGAAAATTGAGAATGATTTACTTGCGGTTGGTTGTAGCTTCTGTTCATACTTGAAGTAGATTGCCCCCAATTTACTTGGTGATATTTGTTCATCCTTGAAGTAGATTGACCCTGATTTACCTGGTGATCTGCTATATCAATTTGTTTTCGATTGTCAACCTATTCACCTCTCCTTGCTGCATCAAGATAACTTTTGGAGGTGGATGGCTTCTATGTTTGAGATGCTTCTTTAGAATATCCAAGACCTGTCTTGATTAGAGGAGAATGTTGCACTTTGATAATCTCATCTAAAGTTTCAGATCCTTTAGCAAATCTAAGATTAAGAGCTTTTGTTTTCTTAATATCTTTTCTAAGTCCCACAATTTCACATTCTAACTTTTCATTGTGTTTTTCCCTTTGAGCAAGTTGGAATGTCAGAGTGTCTATGATCATACTCTTTTCTTCTAAACAGATTTTAAGTTTAGAAATTTCTTCATAGAGATCATCTTCATCTATAGCATCCAAGAAATCATCATCTTCAAAAGCCATCAAAATTCTATAATCATTACATTGCTCATCTTCATCACTAATTGAAAATACATCACTGTCTTCATGAGTATAATAGCTCTTCTTATTTACATTATTTTCCCTGTTCTAGCTAACTAGTTCCTTACCTTTGTCAAGCTTATCTTTATGAGGAAACTTGGCTGCATAGTGACCGACTCTTCCACAAGATAAGCATTTGAAAGGTAGCTTACCTCTGAATCTTCGAGAACCCCATTGAAGGTTCTTCCTCTCCTTCTGACATATGTCCTGACTCATTGTAATCTCCTTTTCCTGAAGCTTTGAATGAAACTTCTCTCCTATCTAATGGTCCCCCTTTTCTCATTTCGAAAACAGTAAGGATTCCGTGCAGCTATGACATGGTAATGCTCTGTAGATCCTGCTTTTCTTCTATGGCAGAAACTTTTCATTCAAACTTAAAAGACAAAAATCTTAGCACCTTTTCAACCAATGTAACTTATTTTATTTCTTCACCCAAGTTTTTCATACGATTAACAATCTCATCTATACGTAAGAAATAATTAACCACACTTTCATCATTGTGCATTCTGAGATTTTCATATTGAATTCTGAGAGTTTGTAGTTTTGCACATTTTACCTGATCGTCTCCTTCATAGCTCAGAACGATCTTGTCCCATATTTCTTTTGCAGTTTTGAGCTACATAACCTTGACGATTTCTGATTGAGATAAATTCCCTAATAGAGTATTGACAACCTTTGCATTTGTTTCATACTGCTTCTTACCAGCCGTATCTGTAGGAGTTGCTGATGGAAATGTGTATCCTGCTTCCACGATATCCCAAACTTATGTACCAAGAGATTGAAGATAGGTTGTGATTCTTACCTTCCAATAGACGAAGTTGCTCCCATCAAGGATTGGTGGCCTGATCGATGCCTCCTTTTCGTAGTTGCTCATGATGATAGATCTTCCTTCAAGCAATCAAGCTTCTTCTGAAGGACCTGCTCTGATTCCAATTGTTGGAAATAATAATAAGAGGGGGCATGAATTAGTATTATCAAGTCAATTATTTTTCATTTCATAATCAGATTTTCATACGCTACTTCAGTTAGTGGAAACGACGTATATACACAACTGTAGTTAAGGAAACTCGCGTATAACTTGCAGACTTAAAATTTAATTTATTCTTCAAATGTTGATCATTAATCTATGTTTTAGAATCATATAAACAGTAACCAGGAACAGTAAAAAAGAAGAGACGGTCACACACAAGAACACAAGATATAAAGTGGAAACCTAATGTGGGTGAAAACCACCTACTGCAATTCTTCTATATCTTCTTTCAATTAGAAACTTCTTTTTAGAATGGATCTGTACTGGTGCAGTCTTATACTAGTATGTAGGCTTCTACTTGTAGAAGGCTACAACCTTCTCTCGTTTTCCAGCTTCTCCTAGAAGGGAGCTACAACCCCCTTAGCTCTTGTACTAACTGATGTACTAGTACGTAGGTGCTAACCTACAGAAGGCTACAACCTTCTCTTTTCTTCCAGGGACCACGTTTCATAAATTTTCATACTAGATCCATCAATAAAAATAACCAAACATCAAAGACATCTGCATCAAAAAATCTCCTTTGCTTCAATCAAAACTGAATCAAACAATTACTTCTCTAAATGCTCTAACTAGAATACATTAACAGTAACAAGAAACCAATCCTGAACCCAGAACAATGTAGCAATAAACAGAAGTGGCTAAAACATATATCATGAGACATACGCTACTTCAATGTGTAGAACCTGCGTGCACACGCTTCTGTCCTAAGGACAACCAGCATATACGTTGTTTTGACCTACTGAACCGACATGTATACGCGCCTCTGCTATGCCGAACCTGCATACAAATCTATAAAGGATAATTTACCCCTTTTTTACTTATTCAGACATCAGTTATACCTAGATTATTAGATTTATAAATCAAGTCATGCGCCAAATACAACAGATCAAAATCACATAAAGATACTACTATTCAAGCCTTAAGATCTTGGCCCATCAATAGAACTTATCCTTCTTCTAGCGCTCAGGTTCCTCCTTGGTTCAGATCTAGCTATGCACCATAACCCAGTTCTAGATCTTGCTATTCATAAGATATTCAATGCTTGAGTGAATGCCTTTGCCTAATGATCTCTTCCCCCTTTTATAGTCTTAGGCCTTACTCAATACCATGGTCCAAAACCATAGAAAATCAATACCATGGACCCAATACCTCGGTTTGACACTTCGGACGAGATACCATGGTCCAAAACCATAGGTCCAAATACGAAGGACTAAATACCATGGACCAAAAATAAGTTTTCCCACATGTACATGCTTTCCCTTGCATGAAAGTGCGTGTATATATATATATATATATATATATATATATATATATATATATATATATATATATATATATATATATATGCACCTTTTGATCAGCGATCCCACGTGTATACACGACATGGCTAAGAGGAAACTATGTCTATCTCTTTTTCTCTCATTCTAAGAGCCTGAACTGTGATCTTCCATCTGAGTGAGTTGCCATCAAGGACAACACCTATGCCATAGTGCCAAACCTGTGTCATAATTCCAACATTATTCTCCTTCGTATTGTATAAAAGATGGGTCATTCCTGTATCAAGGAGACCCTGGTATGATATTTTAATGACATTATTTAGATTAATAAGATATAAACCCTTTTCTGATCTATTACTCACTGTGAGTAATGCAGCCCTGATCAGAGAGCTGGGCCCACTCTTCTGATAAGGTGTTACATGTTTCCTTGTGTTGTGTGTATTTTCTATTGTTGTGTTTATTTCTTGTTGCTATTACAGATCTCTTAGATAACTATGAATACCTTTTTACATTCTGCAGTTGAGTTTTACTTCTATTTCAACAATGTTTTAATTGCCAATCACGAACCCTTGGTTGAGGGCAGATCATAACCTTGCTCCTGCATATACCTTGCGTGTTGCCTTGAAAAGAAAAAACACCTGGATTGATACATTAATGTAGGGAAAGGAGTGGATAATTTGTTCATGCCTGGACACCAACAAAACTTAAGGGGCTTTGACCTTCTTAAAGTACCTTTGACTCTTATCGACCTGTGCTACTCATGCTTTGCTCCTCAAAATGAGGATAATTTACAATATTTGCCAAAAATTTACAAAATTTGACCCCATGGGACCTCATCCCAATAGGGCCCCAACAAAAAGTCATGACTCATCTCAAGTCACTTTTCTTGCAGATTGTCGAACTTGTTCTTCAAGATTTGAACATCTATTGTTCCTTGTGCAATGTCTTGACTAACTTCTTCAACCAATTTTTGTGGTTGGACCTTCAATTGCAAGGCGCATGGTTCTCTATGTTTGTTGTAGGGCCTTCAACTTGCTCTAGACCATCTGTGATAGATCGATTTCCTCATCGGCCCATGGCTTCATCCTTGAGGAGATAATGGAGGCCTTCTGATGCAACTGATCAATCTAGGCCTGGATGAACTTTCCTTCTCAAAGTCTAGTGAACCTTTGCACAGGTGCTAAGTTCTGTGGTGTCAACCTGATCTCATCAAATTGTAACTTTTTTCATGGATGTCTGCTTCGATCTTCTACAAGTGTGTATCCTTCTATAACAAGGTCCACATCTCCATCATTTATTCAAACAATTGGCTGCAATCCTTGACTGCAATGACTAGAGAGGTCATATCTTCTTTAATAGTAGCCCTGCGCTGCTCTCTGACTTCCCGAGGAGTGGTTGGCTACAGCTTAAGTTGAAGTTCAGATATCTACAGTTGCAGCTGAAACCAAACCTTACCAATATTCAAAATTCACTATTCATAGAAATTTATCTTGTCTTCTCCACATCTTTAGGATTGCCAAACTCCTCATGCATTCCAGATTCCATGCATAAAGCTTAAGTTTTTGTTGCCTACAAGTAGAACCACACCAATAGGCCTACTTCCATGTGGTTTGGAAGCTTACAACCACACTCTTAATCCCTTTTAGTGTGGTTGGTGCCTAAACTAAGAAAAATCCTCTCTTCTAAGACTAAAACTTGTTGCAAACTAACACCAATAGATATTTTTCTGTTTATGTCAAAAATATTACTCAATAATAAATAATCTTCTATACATATAATGCAAATGATAATAGGTGTAGGGATCTTATAGAGAGTTTCTCCCTCTAAATGGGAAGCCAATTTAGTGATCATCATTCAAGTCATCAACATGTCTATCATAATTCTATCATGAATCAACAAAACTATTAGATCATAAAATCAAACTATATCAAGTCCTAAAACATATATCCATCATGGTGAAAACATGTTAGCATCAACTACTTCATCATCACATGTGGACATGACATCAAACTTTCATCAAGGGTTAGAGTCATATGATTAGGGCGGCTTACAAGTGTATCATCATACTTCAACAACAATAATCACTTCATTACTTCTTTATTATATTATCCAATCATCAAGATAGGGGATCCAATTTTACCATATGTCATAATTACTTAGCTTATCAAAACTCGACCACGGTCAACAAGAAGACCCTGAATATCAATCTTATTGTTACACTTATATCATCATGAATATCATGTTTATCACAAGCATTAATAATAGTATCAAGTCACCATATATCAATTACCATGTATGTAGCTTGTTTCATAAAATCAAGAAATCCATCATGTATAAAATGTAATATGCTTGAAAAACATCAAGTGCACCAATATATCACATGTACCATAAATCAAACTCACTTTCTTATGCATATATGATTCATTCACGAAGGTAAAATTCCCATCATACATTAAGGCTTACCTTGTCATCCAATATTGCAGCTAAAACATGACATTGAAACAATACAACATATGTACCTTGTAGTATTTAAATGCTTATGCACCTTGACATTGGAAGTGAGAGAACTTTGTCAACTTTTCATCAGGTGCCTCTTTCCTTTTGCAGCACTAGCTTTTCTCTTCCTGCACCAACCATGATCCTCAAGAAGGATCCACTTATCACATCTCACCAGGAGGTTATAAATATGTGAAACTCAAGACTTATACATGCAGGAAGATAATAAATGATCATATCAGTAAATCTAAACAAAAGTAAAGACATAAAGAAGTAACTAAATAAGAAAAAGGTACTTATATTCAATGAGAGGTGATCATCTCCCTCTTGAACCAGCCTTCATTATATTTCAACCAACTTCCTCAACAACCAGGCCTCATTGAGACTATCCCATCTAGGGTTAATTAAAACTTGTCACACATGTTTGAACATATTCACACTCATCATGCTAGGGTTTCTAGATTACATATCTGAGATCCTTTGTCATAATACAGGGTTTTTTCTAAACCCTAACATCATAATATCCATGAAACCCTAATAACCAAATTACCTAGGTCTCATCCATCTTCTCTTGCTTTCATCACATGTGTCTTTATACGGGTGATCTCAATGAATTTTCTATAGCCCAGGTCTGAGTCCATGTTAATTTTTTCCTTAGGGCTATATTGTTCTTTTCTTTGATTATTGCATTTCATTATTTCCATATTAAATTCACACCACAATATCATAACGTTATTTATGTTTACATCATTATTCAACAACATATGAAATTATATAGAAAGAAAAATATCATCATTAATGCAACAAAACATAATGGAATAATAGAAAAAAATAATTCACATAGAGACACTCGGATTGGCCAGAGACCAAGGAAAACCCCACTACAGGGAAAACCATTTCATATTCTTCCTCTTATTCGATTTTCATTGAACAATTCAACTAAGGAGAGAGCACAATTATCCATATCTTCAAAAATAAGCTTATCCGACAAAATAAACTAAAAAAAATCATAACTTGAACTCAACAATGAAAATAATTAAAACCCTGATTCAAAAGCTTGCAATCAACTATCACTTTCTGCAATCAAGTGTTGAACTTTGCGGTCAAATGAAAAAATGTTTGGTCAACTATAAAAATCAAACCCTAGGTCTCAACCGTGTGGAGAGAGAGTCGTGCATGTGGCTAGAACCCTTCAACCACATGCATAGGCCCACATGCCTACAATTATAGCTAAAATATGCATGTGACAAGCCTATGGTTATGACACAAAACCCTTGACACATGTCCGAGCTTCAGACCCTGCAATTTCAGACCTATGTGAGCCAATCTCCATGAACTGCCTTAGACCTGTGTGAGAAAAAACCAAAGAGATGCTTCATGATGATGTGAAAATGAGGTTAAGATCACTTTTATTTATAAACTTCCAAAAGTGTCCAATTTTCTTTAGGGTTGATAAGATCAAATGTGCACATGGATTTAATTCAAAAATATAGTTTCCTTTGTCCAAATTGAGCGCTTCAATAGTTAAAATTGGTCCTCTCGAAAAAATGAATCTCATCCCATGGTTGGAATTTGTCACCGAACTTCCAAATTAACATTCTTTCCAGCCAATCAATCACACACTTAAAATCCCCCAAAATTTGAATAATTTTTATGTTCTTTGATGATGTTAGGAACATAAGAACCCTGACAACAATTAATTCCACTTTAGTATTTTTACCAATTCCTAACCAAACTCTGAAGAGCATGGTTTTATCCCCTATAATTTTGATCCTGTGTCCCCCTCCACAATAGTTTTCTTGTGCAACAACATCGAAAAGACCAATTGGATATTCTTGGAGAAAGCAAGGGATGTGAATTCTTCTCAGATACGTTTGGAATTGTAACAGAGAGTATTCCTTGTACTGAGAAGCAATATTGGAAGAGAGATGGACAATATTCAGGTTTTCCTTTTTGAATATTATCTAGTTATTTAGAAGCTAGGTTCCCCAAGCCACAAAAATAGGAAAAGAAGAATGATTTTTAAATTTTCCTACCCAATAATGTGGAAATTAAACAAAGAAGGTATGTGCAAGTTGTTCTCAAATTCCGAAGATCTTCAAGGCCAAATGCTAAATTTTCTTAGTAAATTGGAAGCCAATGAAGTTGTGGTCCACTAATTCATCTTGATTTCTACAAAGAAAACATTGATTTTGAACTAGGACACCTCTTTTATGCAATTTTCACCGAGTCAAAAATTTATTGTTTAGCACTAGCCAAGTAAAATATTTAAGTTTGTTTGTTAAGTTCCATTTCCAAATGTTTTTGGTCCACCATATCATATTCTGGTCCATATTTGAATAGGCAACAGATATGTTTGCCAAATTTTATTTAACCTTGCCTATAGTATTGTCCCAACTCCATACCAGGTTATCCTCTGAATCATTCAAGTAAACCCCATTTAAATTTAACTCTTTGATGAAGGACTTCCACTCATTAGCAAAAGATTCTTCCAAATCTAAGTATGAAGATGTCAACCATTTAACCTGAGAAGATACATCATTTAAGGAGATGAAGCCTTTAGAAGTCAATGTATAAATCAAATCTTCTGAAAACATATAGACACAAGCCCCTGCTATAGAGGGGTACTTTCCCAATATCATTTTTTTTCCATCTCCAACCTTCTAGGCTAGCCAATTTTAGAGGAAGGGAAAATAATCCATAAAATTCCTTCCAGTTAATGAAAACTTTGTTGTCATGTTTTTTGGATACTCCTCTAAGCCAATCCACTATCGATTATTTTTTTAGATACTTCTCCTTAATCACTTGGCTCCAAAGGGTGCCATTAGATAGTCCTCTCCACAATTTTTTTAGGGCTAAAGATTTACTTAAAAAGGAAAGATTCTTGAATCCCCATCCTCCAAAATATTTGGGTTTGGCAAGGGAGACCCAATTGGAAAGGTGAACCCCTTCTTTGGTCCTTTTGAAAATCCATAGAAAGTTGTATGTTCTTTGTCTAATATGGTTTAAAATTGATTTTGGAATTTTGGAAATTGTAAACTAGAAAACCGAAATATCTTCTAGCATGAATTTAATTAGAATCATTCTTCCCCCTAATGTTAACCTTCTGTAACACCACAAATTGATTTTCTGTTCAATCTTTTTGAGGAGCCACTTTTAGTCATCTTTAAGATAACCATTTGGCTTAGGAAGACACCAAGGTACTTGAAGCTAGAATCCATATCATCAATTTGGTAAGGAACAATAGACTGAATGGATGAGAGTAGATCCTCATTGAATGCATTGTGATAAAAGGACGATTTCTAGGCACTAATATCTATACTAGAGGCCTCATAAAATATGTTAATGGCTTTGTGAAAAGAATTCCATTTCAGAAAAGATCTTACCCCCATCAAAAAAACATCATCCATGAAGAATAGGTGAGTAATGAATTGATTACATGCGATTTTAATGCCTTTGGTGTTTCCTTCTTTCTTTTCTTTGAGAAGCAACATACTCAATCCTTCCATAACTAGTAGAAATAGAAAGGGAGATAAAGGAAACCCCTATCTAAGCCCTCTTGAATTGGAGAAGTTGTTTGTCGGAGAACCATTAATCAAAATGGAGAAATTTGTTGAAGTTACACAACCCATAATCCATTTGGTAGTCTCCAATGACAAAGCAAATTGAAGAAGGAATAAATGAAGAAAAGTCTAGTTTACCTTATCAAAGGATTTATTAAGGTCCATCTTAAGGACTAAGGCTTGGATATTTTTTGACTTGATCAAGTGGAGGAATTCTTGAGCGATGTCAATACGATAATGAATTTTCCTATTGGTCAAGAAACCAAATTTCTTAGGGGACGTCATATCAACAAGGATAGGCTTGATCATATTAGATATAATTTTTGAAATGGTATTATAAATCGAGTTACATAGAGAGATGGGGTGAAGTCAAATAACATCTTAGGTTTGGACATTTTGGGGATTCAGAGCTATATATGTTGCGCTAATATCTCTTGAGACTTTCCCCAATCTTCTAGATTCCTCCATCATATTGAAAATATAAGGCCCCATTAGATCAAAAAAGAAAAGGAAGAGTTCAATAGTCCAACCATTAGGTCCACAACTTTTGTCTTTGACAAAATGTTTTAGTACCTATTTTATTTCATCAAGTGACACTAAGCTACTGATCCTGGCAGAGTCTTCAATACTCAAAAATCTTGGGAAATTAGGAATGGTTTGAAGTTGAGAGCTAATATTGCAAGATCTAGGATGCCTAAATAGGGTGGAAAAGTTAACTGAAGCTAGAACTTTGAGATCATGTTGGCTAGTGGCAATCTTGCCATCCTCTAATTCCAACTCCCAAATAAAATTAATGTTCCTTTTATGATTTTCATATTTATGAAAAATTTTGGTATTACCATCCCCCTTCTTGATCCATGTAGCCCTAATTTTAAATCTCGAAGACTCTTATTCTAGTTTTAGACTCTACAACTTCCTAAATTCCATGGAATACACTCTCTGAGCTAATTTAGTAGAAAAATATGAGTTCGAGAAGGACTGAGAGATTTTTTCATGTTTAGCTTCCAAATTCATCAGTTCCACCTTATGTTCCTTTTTCCTTTTCTTTTTCCAATCCGTTACTGCCTTTTTGAGTTTCATATGTTTATAGACCATGGAGCCCATAATAGAGAGAGCAGATTTGTCTAAACTATTTTGCTAAACACTCTTCATCATCTCTCTAAAAGACTCAAACTCCAGCCATGTATAATTGAACTTTGTTGACACCTAATCTTTGGGATTAGATAAATCCATTTAAATATTGTAACTAGTAAAATAAATAGAATTTGAAGACAAAAATACATTGGGAGATGAAACCCAATAGTCTTCCTCTCCATACATATATCCATATTCTATCTTAATGCAAAAGAAATCAGAGTTACTTTCCTGGCCTGACATGGTATCAAAGTCAGCCCCATTTTTAACATTTTCTGTTCTATAACTCCTACAAGACCCTGCCAAAATTCCAAGTCTCCTCTCTTTGTCATATTCTCTGCAAGATTTTGTGCATTCAAATCCCTGGGAGCTACATTGAAATTCCAATGTGAGCAACAAGAATTTTTTTAATTTTATGCTATATAACTCGTGACTGTATGTTGGTTTGTGAGTATTGTTGAATGTGATGATACATATCCTATGCATTAAGTGATGCCTTTAAACCACGCACATTGAAATGACAGTAACCCAGTGTGAAAATAGGGAGATTCTAATTTCTGTTGGTAGTAATTTTTGAGATGCTCTGTTTTTAATTATTTTTTTTTTCTGTCGGTCATGCTCTACGAATGAAGATATAATGAAAGGATACACATGTTGTTGAAAGCCATTCATATAACAGATTGTGTTTGATTTGTTCGCGGATTGATTGTTGCCATCGAAACCTAAACTGTTAAGTGGGTATTGAAGGATGATTTGTAATATTCATTTGTTGTATTGAAGTCGGTTGAAACCACTGCCATGGTGACATTGGTCTGAATGAGGTGAAGAACTAAATGCCGCCTAACGTTGAGATGATGGGCATTGAATATGATGTTCTGCATTTGTGTGGTTGTAGACTAGTGCGTGGTGCATTGAACCGTCATTCACATGCTACTGTGCTTGAGGTCGTGACATAAGCTTTATGGTACGTAAATCCAAATCTATGTTGCGTTAAGAATTTTTTAAAGGTCGTATGGCTGCCAATTTATAAGTGCGTTGAGTTCATGATGGTATATAATGTGTGATGTGCATATAATATATGAAGTGGCACATAATATGTTAACGAGGTTTTTTAAAGAGTGATTGGCACATAATATGTTAACGAGGTTTTTTAAATCGTGGCACATTAATATATATATTGAAAGGTGAGGTGACATGGTATAACGCAAGGGTTTTTAAAAAGTTTGCTGCTTTAATGAAGACTATGGTATATATGTGCTCATTTAATTTATAAAAACCATAAGTGGTATATAAATAAGGTATGTGAGCATTATGTAGGTATATTTATGATCTTATATATTTAATTGATGTTGTTGTCCAGATATAGTTAGTCAATTTTATTATAAATGAGGTATTCATTTATTTTCATTGTTGATATAGTTTTTTTTAAAAGAGAACTATCATGAGTGGTTTCAGAAGATAAAACATACTTTGAGAAGGAGACAATGCACTTGAAAACCCACTTCATGTAAGGATCTTTTCATTTGGGAAAACAAGAACAACAAGGCCTACGTCTTGATTGCAGCGACAATAAATGAAGAGGTGAGTCGACATATTTTTTCATTTTCAAATGTCTTTGAAACATTAAATAAGTTGAAGAAAATGTATGGTTCACACTTATAACCTCAATTTGTTTAATTGATGATGAAGTTGTTCAATCTTGAATTGAAAAATGATGACCCTCTTGCCTTAACATCAGAATTAAGATCCATTATGCATGACATAAAAGTCATTGGTGTTGAAATAGATATTCCTCCCATATCCTTTGTCAAGGAACTATATCCCACCTATTCAAATTATCTTGAGTCATTGCAAGCAAGTGGAAGCCTTAAGGAGATTACTTTTGACTCCCTTGAGAAGAAGTTTGTTGAGAGAGAGAAGCATTTTGGGGAGAAGAAAACTCCTCAACCTTTTGAAGAAGTTATGTTCCTTGCACAAAAAGAGAAGAATCATGCATAAGATTCTTCTAGAGTAAGAGGCGGCTAAAGAAGAAGAGGAAGGATGAATTTTAGAGGAAGGGAGGCAAACATTTCCGAGGAGAAAGGACTAATCTTCATTTCATACGATGCAATATACATGGACAAGATGCTTCGACATTTAAGTTTCCTTGGGGAAGAATTGAGCAAGAGAGAAATGAAGAAAAGGGAAAAACACTTGGTAAGGGGAAAGGAAAAGCACATGAGTCCACTTATTATGTTGTGGTACATTGCAACATTGGAGTAACTAAAGACTTATTCAATGCTTCACTTACTTCATTGAAAGATGCTTGGTTGCTTTATTTAGGAGTAAATTGCCACATGACTTTTAGGAGAGATTTCTTTGTAAAATTCACTGACAATGTTGATGGAGAAATATACTCTATAGACAAGTCAAAACTCAAGCCATGAGGTCTTGGAAGCATCAAGATAAAACTGACTTGTCTTCTAGACTTTCTTCTACATGATGTTCTATACCTCCTGGAGCTAAGGATAAACTTCTTGTCTTTGGTCCACATTCGCCACTAAGGACACTCCATTCACATATTTGATGGAATAGTTGAGGCTAGAAAAGCATCAGATCACTCACTTTTCATGATTGGGATAGAAGAAGAAATAATTTTGAAGTTGCAAGGAACCTCTTCACATGCACTTAACGTTTCATACAATTATCACTATGATAAAGGTACATTTCCATCAAGTCTTTCATGGCATGCTAGATTTGGACACTTGAATTATGGTAGCCTTCATTTTTTGAAGAAAAATGGTGTTACTGGTTTGTTTACAATGCCTAGGAAACTTAAGTAATGTGATGCTTGTATCTTCGGAAAGCACAACAAACAATCTTTTCATGATTCTCATTCTAGAGGACGTAGAAAACTTTAACTCATTCATTTTGATTTATGTGGACCAATTCCTATTCCTTCTGCAAATGGTAATAAATATATGATGACATTTATTAATGACTACACTAGAATGTGTTGGGTTTATTTATTGAAGAACAAACTTGAATCTTTTGAAACATTCAAGAACTTTCATGCATGGATTGAAAATGATGCACAATCTCATATTAGATCCATTCGTATTGATAATGGAAAAGAATAGAGATCAAATGAATTTGAAAACTATCTTTGCCAACATGGGATCAAACATCAAACAACCTTTCCTTATAATCCCCAATAGAATATAGTAGTTGAAAGAATGAACAAAACAATCTTAAATATGGTACATTTGATGATGCTTTTCAAGAATCTTAAGTTGATGTTTTGGGATGATGTAGTTCTATGTGCTATGTATATAAGAATAGGTGTCCATATAATGCTATCAAAAACAAAACTCCCTATGAAATGTGGTACGGCCACATTCCTTCAGTGAGGCATCTTAGGGTTTTTGGTTCTGCCTGCTACACCTTCATACCTAAGGAATAGAGAAAAAAACTGAGTGCTGGTTGTCACAAATATATCTTCTTGGGGTACTCAAATAACTCCAAAACATATCGTCTCTATGATGAAGTGAATAACAAGTTTATAATATCTAGATATGTTATCTTTCTTGAATATTCCAGGGATGACAATGTTGTTGAGTGGCATCTTGATCGCTTCGATAGATTTGGGCATGCAAAGTATTTTCAAGAGTTTGATAATGAGATTCCACATCTTGAAGGGGGGATTCCTATACTGGATCAATCCGTGGAATGTTCTTCTAAACCACTCTCTCCCCTGCATGAAGCTCCAACCATTGACGAAACTTTGAGTGATGTGATTGATAGAATTGGGAGATTAAATCTTGATTTAACTCGAACTCAGTCAACTAAGAAGCTTGCGCCATCTCAGAAAGGTATTCCAAAATGACTGACAAAGACACTTGAAATTGTACGTCCTGATGAGGTTGGAAATATAGGAACAAGAAGCTCAACCAAATAGAATGGAGGTGATGTAGACAATTCTAATCCACTTGTTGATATGGATGTTTCATATGATTGTGAACTAAATTTATCTACATATTTCGAACCAACTTCCTTCAAAGAAGTTGCTTCTCATGATCAATGGAAAGAAGAAATGTAGAAAGAATATGATGCTTTGATAACTAATGGCAACTAGAATTTGGTTGATCCTCCACTGCGAACCAAACCAATAGGATGCAAGTGAGTCTTCAAGAAGAAGTATAAAGGAGATGGATCACTTGACAAGTACAAAGCCAGGCTTATGGAAAAAAGTTTTACATAGAAGGGGTCGAATATGAGGAGACTTTTTTCCCCAAAGAAAAAAGGGCTACCATCTGAACACTCTTTGCCTTGGCATCTCAAAACGGTTGGAAACTCCATTAAATGGATGCAAAAACTGTTTTCTTGAATGGAGATCTGAAAGAGAATGTTTTTATGTCCCAACCAGAAGGAATTATTGTGAAGGGCTAGGAATATAAAGTATGCAATCTTATAAAATCCTTGTATGGACTCAAGAAAGCACCACGAGCCTGCTATGAGAACTTAATTAAGCATCTTATGAAACTAAATTTCAAACATTATGATCTTGATGATACAACTTTGCTTGTCAATAAAGTTGGAAAAACAATTGTATATCTTATGGTGTATGTAGATGATCTTCTAATGACAAATAACAATGAGAGCTACATCACATCCATAAATAACGAACCAAGGAAAGGTTTTGAAATGACAAAAATTTGGGCTATGTTTACTATTATCTTGGAGATCTGTTGAACAATTTTGGCATGGATGAGTGCAATCCTTTGACTACTCCAATGGAACAAAAATTAAGGCACACATCCACTGAAGGAAAAGAATTTGAGGATGTAACAAAGTAAAAAAAAAACAAGTATGAAGTCTCAACTACCTTACTACTACTAGACCAGAAATTTCATTTGTTGTTGGAATCCTCTCCAGGTTTATGGAAAATCCTTGTGAGGGTTATTGGTTTTCTTAAAAAAGAGTTCTAAAGTACTTGAATGGAACTCAAGACTTTGGACTGAAGTATGCACAGGTGGGTGACTTGATCCTGACTAGATACTCTGATTCAGATTTCGATTGAGATAAAGAAACTCGAGTATCTACTTCAGGTTATGTTATGAGTATTGGATCAGGAGTTGTATCCTATAGGTCACAAAAAAAATAAATTCTAGGAAATACCATAACTAAGGAAGAACATGTAGCAACAATTGAAGAAACAAATGAAATTGTGTGGCTTAGGAAAATTCTAGAAGATTTCTAGGAGAAACAAGTGCATTCAACTCTTCTTTTGATTGAAAACACTTCTACAACAAAGTAGTTCCATGATTGGACCAAGAATATCAATACAAAATATCATCTGATTCGACATCATGTTGAGGCCAAAACAATTCACCTATGACATTATTCCACAAATGATAAAATCGCAGATATCTTCACCAAAACGCTTGGAAGGGAAAAGTTTGAAAGATTCAAAATTATGTTTGGACTCACCAACATCCCTTCAGATTAAGGGGGGGAATGTTGGCACCTAATCTTTCGGATTAGGTAAATCCATGTAAATATTGTAAATAGTAAAATAAATGGAATTGGAAGATAGAGAGACATTGGGAAATGAAACCAAATAGTCTCCCTCTCCATGTATATATCCATGTTCTATCTTAATGTAAAAGAAATCATATTTATGGAGTTACCCTCCTATCTTAATAAAATTGAACGAGCATTTGTGTATACGAATCAAAATCTAATTATAGGAGGATTGTAAGGTGATCTGATAGTTTATCTTGCGATATTCAAGACCTGTACTTCCCTACCTTATTCGCCAGATGGTTAGCTAGTAATAACCTATCCATATGTTTTGCAATCCCTTCCTCTCCAATCCTTCCATTTATCCAAGTAAGCGCTAAAGGAAAAGGGGTTGCATCATAGAGGTTGTAATGAAGCACCATCTTTGAAAAATGAGAGGTCATAGGGTTTGAGCAGGATGAGGGTCCCCAACACTCCCTGATTGAGATAGTAAAGTTTAAGTCACCTGCTAAGAAGAGAGAGGGATCTGAGAGCAATCTTCTAGATTGGATATTGTCCCAAAATTCATGCCCTTTTCCATAGGGGCCATAATAGTTAACTAAATGATCTAATGAGGAAAACCTCTTATATATCTGTCCAAAATGTTATCAAAGAAAGGGGAAAAGGCTTGAAAAGATGCAAGATTTGGGTTCCAAATGGAGGGAAGTCCTTCAAACAAACCAATAGAGTCCATGGAATATGAAAACCAAGCCAGAAAAATGTATTAGATGGATTCTCTATCTTTCTCCCCAAGAGCGATTTTCTTTTGCAACAGAATAATAGATGGTCTGTATTTCTCCACTGACCTTTTGAGGGAAATGCTTTTTGCAGATCCCCCCACCCAAGTAATTTTTGAGGAGAAGATAATCATTGTGAAGGAGCCTTGGAAGGATGATGCACTATTAGGGCCTTGGAAATAATCCCTATGTCTATAAGAGGGGGCATACTAAGACCTCCCTAGATAGCCTCAGAAGGGACCCTATCCCTAGCCTAAAATTTTTTATTCTGCTTTTTTTTATGGTTACATTTTGGAAAGTGTTATTATCAATAGATGAATGGGTAATAGGAGATATCCATGAGAAAGATGGTATGGGAGTCAAATTAAGGATATCCTTATAAGAAGGCATAGAGGGTTGGTAGTTATCTAAAGGAGAAATTACATGTTGATCTAAGTTAGTTATGGGGAAGGTCCCTGATGAGAGAGCATGTTCAGAATAAGGCTCAACGTCTATAGAAGTTGGAGGACAAAGAATAATATTAGATGAAGGAATGTCTAGATAAGTTTGGTAAATTGAAGTCATAGGTTTACCCCCCTTTCTTAGGATAGGGTTATGGCAATGCTCAGAACTATAATTTAAGGAAATTTTATTAGTGGCATGGTTGTCAGAATTTGATTCCAATTCATTATTAGGAGAAAGTGGAGAAAAGTATGAGTCATCAATCTTGTGTTGGAGGGTTTTTAGAGATTTTTGTTCTAAATAGTCTAACAACAAAGAATCCTCATATGAAAATTATTGAATAAGGAGACATGAAGAGAATGAAGACTTACTAGCCTTCCCACCACATCTAAAAGGGTTCTTAGTTGTATGAGTGATATCATGTCCACCTATGGATTTTAGCTCTATTGAGCTTTTACTTTCTTACACATCTTTATCCATGACCTTTTCTACAAAAACCCTAGAGAAGGGCATATATCTTTGGATTGAACATGGGTCTTCAACGAAATAGGGATGACCATCAACTGGTTCATTCATCACAACCTGGAGTGAGGTATGAATTGTTGCACACCTGTTATTTGTGTCTTTCGTAACCTATAGATGGGCAAAAAGTGACCTACAAACCCCCGAGGTCTCTTATAGATGTGTGGAAGGTGTATGCGACACCAGAGGAGCGATGAACTTAAATATACCATGTTAGTAACGAGAGGATAAAATGCAAGAAATGGCTGAATGACCCACAACTCGACAATTTGGACATCTAAAAGGAATTTTCCAAAATTCAAAAGGTTGTAGGATAACCTTCTAACCCATTGGACTTTTAAGGTCCCAAGAAGTCCCTCTAAGATGTCCATTTCCACCAATACCTGGGTCATTCTCTTATCAACTGTAAATAGGGAAAATTCCTACATGAATATGAGTTTTCCAAGGGAGTTAGTGTTGTTGATAACCACCTCCTATGACCATAGTTCTAGAGGAAAGCCTGGCTGCATCACTCACATGTTTTTGTGATTTTTTTGGTCAGTTCTCTAGAAGAATGCAAAATTCCAATGTTGTAGCCACAAGGTATCCTTGTCGATAACCCATGGCCTATTAAGGATTAAGCCCGCATCATATTAGGCTAGGAAATAGAAGTGTATCTATTTTTTTACAAAATATTAGCCACAGGAGTATATCCCGCTAGGTTCTTCCAAGTCTCCTTTACCCAAGAGAGAATTTAGGAGTGGGTCAAGGTGATATAATTGAATTTACCTACAAGAGATAACCTAGACATAAATTCCACTATCTCTATATTCATATCTAACCCTAGGGTTAATTCCTTCATTTTAGCTAGAGCCTTGTAGGTTTGCTAGACTTTCTTACTTTTTTCCCACTCCCCATAACTCTTTTGGACAATTCCAACTCCTCCTGCTCCAATTTCCATCAAAATTTATTTTGACAAGGCAACAACCTACCATCTTGGTCAGAGGACCCCTGCAAAGCCTCTGGATTCGGTAGTACATAGTAGGAATCATGTGTATACTAACCCTTTCTGAATTACTGTCGTAAATAACTAGAAAAGAGAGTCAACACCATTTTCTACCTGTGGAAACGATCAGGCTTCTTTTGCTAACCAAGCTATGTGAAAGGTACCGTGGCATTGATGACACAAGAGAAAAAATCAGATAAATTGAGTTGAATAGTAGGGGCCCAGGTGGAAAATGTATAGCCAAAAGAAAGGATACAGTGACTTGTGTGGGCTACAAATACCTTCAATTCACAAAACAGGGGCCCGAGAACTTGGCTACATGAAAACACCACCAATACTAGGCTATGGAGTATGTTGCTACAAAAACCATAGATTGTAATCCTTCTCCATTGTTGCAGAAACCCTTTAGTTCATAGAATAGGGGCCCAAGAACTTGGCTGCATGAAAACACCATCATTACTAGACCATGGAGTATGCTGCCACATAAACCCTAGACTGTAATTGAAAGCTAAAATGTGGAAGTTGAAACCTAGTATCCCTCACAGGTCGATGGAATCTCTAAGTTTTGATACAAATAAATCCCACTTACACTTGAATATCACGTTCCACCCACAACAAAACAAGACCCTACAAACAAGACTACAAAATAAGAAAATAATGGCCTTCCTGCAGAGGGCCTGTCAGCTTAAAACTAGCATATTTAAGCATAAAACATATTCAAAACATGTGTATAGAAAATTAACATATGTCTATTAATCCAAAATGATAATACACAAGGTGTATGTCTCCAAACAAGAGAGGCCTCTTGTCCAACTTGTAAATTGGCCTCCTTCTCTCAATGTAGCAACGTTCCCACACTATAATATGGATACTTCCTCTCAGATGGGTTTCTATTGCGCTCCGATTTTGACCATGGGATTATGGAAGATTTTCATCTCCCTATCGTAGACTACTAAGTTAGTTTTGTGGTCTTGGAGCAGTTTACTCATACACCTAGCTCTAAAACTCTAGCCTAAGCTAGTGTTGGTGTACTACCAATAAAAAGAAAAGTGAGTCTAGAAAATTCTATTAGAGTATCTATTTTAGTGATTATTATTTACTTAGTTGGGTAGTAGTTTGAAATGTAAATGGTATGATAAACTCTTGTTAGTAACACCCTAATGCAACTATATGCACAATTCTCTTTTCAATTCAATGAAAACTAAGTACAACAATGTAAAAGATATTTTTAAAAATATTATTATCTAAATATAAATATAAAGAAGAAAACATTATTTCAAATAAAATAAAAAACAATCTTATATCTTATCATTATTATTTAACTTCAATAAATTCTCCAAAAAATATACATGAACAATATATAACATAATTTAAAATTTAGAAAATATATTAGATTAAAAATTAAAAATAAACTATAATATTACAATATTTATAAATATAAATATTATTGCTTTTAATAAAATTACCTTGATCCTTATCTCATTATAAGATATGCATTTTCCATTTAATTTTTCAATTTTCGACTAAATAAATAAAATATACTCATTATACATTAAATTTTGTTTTTAAATTTCATTTTTTCTATATTAATTTATTAAGATTTAATTTTTTTCTCACTTATACTTATTTTATGATAAAAAATATCTAATATTTTTTCCAACATTATCAAACTTCAAAATAAGCTATCAACCAAATCCTACATGACCATTTTTATCACACTTTATTGCTCTCACACTTATTATAGCTTCAATTTTTTAATTATTCAATAATAAGATAAAATATTTAAACAATTTATTATTGTATATGTTTATAAGGTTTTAGTGGAGGTTAACTATTATCATTATAGTAAAATAAATCAATTGTACATTTAAAAGAAGAAAGTGAATCCTTACTCTGATATAAATTGTTTTCTTGACTTTTTAAATTAAAAACTCAATCTCTTTTCTAAATACTCTTAATATTAAAAAATAGATTATCAGCTATATTTAATATGTATAAGCCACTTTCTTTACACAAATATATAACCCGCCTTCTGGTCTCTTTCTGCGTTACTATGCTTCAAACCATATGTCTTTAATCAATCATTTCATCATGCAAGGAGAAAATTTCAATATCACATTCATTCATCATGCTCTCTGAAATTCTCCAACCAAGATTTCACTGTGAATGTTCTTCTAAACACAATATGCATTCCAAATTAATGCCACAACAACTCAAAACTTTTAATTTTAATTTTTTTTAAGCTTTTAATTAATTAATTAATATAATAATAATTTTTAATTTAAAAAAATAAATATATTGATTCGAAGTTTTCTAAATAAACACAATATTTTATTTATTTATTTTTATAATGGTTATGATCTCAAAAATTTCACCCTATTAAAAAACCTTAATTCTGAAGATAAAAAGATTGTTAATAAATTTTAATAATAAAAATATTATAAAATATTATAAATTTTTGTTTTTTAAATTTTGTTAATATAACATTTTGATATTAAAAAAATCATAAATTTTAATATAAAATTTATTTTTAATAATATTTTAATGTTAACAATGTTTTTCTTTAATTTCTTTGTAACCAATAAAATTAAATGGACTTAAAACTTATAGTATGCAACGTAATAGTAACAATTACTTATGACTTGGCAAAGAGTTAGAAGATTAGAAACTCACAATTATTTATGACTTGATAATGATTAAGAGGTTTAAAAACTTTATGGGTATTTATAATTTCTTAATAAAAATACATTCTTTAACTTATTATTCTATTCCACCATTAAACCCAATCAAGTTATACGAAATCAAACAAATCTAAAAAGATTGAATATACAAGCTCAGCCTAACTATCAAGTTGAATATCCAAAAGTCTCCTACACAATTGAGTAGTTATATAACACAGGGTGGAAAGGCAAGAAAATAACAGGTACAGTGTTTGGCGTCTTTGAGGAACAGGGAATTGGTTATATAACACAGGGAATTGGTAGAGAGGCATACAAAGGGTGGTTGACATATCCACTTACTCACATTGTTATAACACACCATAAAGGAAAAATGAATCCTTTTTGAAGCGCAGTGCAGCAGTGTTATCTGTATAAAGAGGATTGTGATAGCTGCAGAAAACATGCAGAGACAGCGATTGCTGCGTCGTGTAGCAAATAGCATTTAAAGTTGAATGAATAGCATTTTGCTGTACAATCTAAATATCAATACATAATTTCTTTTTTTTCATATACTTGCTATTCTTGACGGTCAACATGGTTCAGATATTAAAAGTCGAAAGCAAACTTTTCAGATATTCTCTCTCAGAAACTCATCATATGTCCAACCACCCTAGAAAAAAAAAGGATGACAAAAAAAAAAGCAACGGTAAGGATAGGGCAGGACAACAATTATCAGTTTCTCATAATTATATTTTTGAAGATATGATGTTTGATACTTCATGTATATTTTAAAATATGATGCTTGACAGCTAATATATATATATATATATACTATGGGGTATTTTTGGTATAATGTTTCTTGTTTGAATTCGTTATATGGAAAGGAGTTAAATATATTTTATAATTTAAGTATTAAATTGTGATTCTTTGAATTGGAGGGTAGTAATAAAGTTAACTTTATTTTTTAATAATGGGTTTTTAGATATATGAAATTCAGGGAGAATAATTTTTTATATTTTATTGATTTGAGGTTTGTGCGATTTATATTTTGTGTGGTGTTTATATTTTTGGAATCCATGTTTTAAACTATTTTTTGTGGTTTATTATCAAGTTAGATTTATGAGTGAATAAGTCAGAAATCAATAGCGTTAACAAATGAAGGTGAGGGTTGGGATGGGAATGAATGGCATTGAAGTTTCAGTTTCAGAACAAATGAAGGTGTGGGTTGGGATGTGAATGAATGGCCATTGTCATTTATTCCCATGCCAACCCTCACCTTCATTTGTTAACCCTATTGAGTTCTGACTTATTCACTCATGGATCTATCACAAAGATGAACCACATAGGATGGTTTGAAACATCGATTCCAAAAATATGAACCTGATGACTCCAGAAAATAACACCACACAAAATATAAATAGGAGAAACCTCAAATCAATCAAATAAATAATATAAATCACCTTCATTTTTATATCTTATTTATTTATTTTTTATATATACATAAAATAAAATACATTTTACCATTTAATAATATAAATAAAATGTGTAACTATATATATATAACTATAATTTGATATATGGTTGAAATTAATTTAATTTAAAATTTGAAAAATAAAAATAATTATGAATAATATATGATTTATAGCATTTAAAATAAATATAAATATAAAAATATAAATTAAATATATAAGTAAATGAAAATTTACTGAAAAATAATATTAAATATGATTAGATTTAAAAGTCTATTATAAAGCTTTTTTTTTTTGAGGTTTGTATATTAATATATTTTGAAGAACATTTTGTAAGAGAGTTATTTTCCATTTTATATGACAAAGTTTACCTATTATTTTGTGAAAAATATTTTTGATTTTCACGATATTAAATTTATTTTTTAAATAGTATAAAAAATTATAATTTAAATTATATATATATATATATATATATAGTTTTTATTAGGGAGTTTTTCTAGTAGAAGAATACAAGTGGACACACTTAGGTTATGGGAGATTCTCTCATAACTGTGCATCATCTAGTTAAAGTCTCCCTTTCAAAGAAGAAATCTATGGAAAACATCATAAAAAGAACGAGACAAATTGACAAAGATGTCTCATCCAAAGCATAGTTCCATATCCTAAGAGAATTCAATAGATAAACATAAAAATATGCTAACCATGGGTGTAAACTGAAAATTAGTGAATTAAAGATTAATGATCAAATCAAGCCTATTATAATTCCCTAAAGGTGAATGAAGTTTGTTATTCTCTTTTAGTTGAATTGGTTGATATGAACAAATATAAAAATGGAAAATTGGGGAGCCCAAATGACTTGGTGGCAACTCCTAGGAAACACATGTATGTAAACAAGCTCTAGGGAAAGAAGATTTCATAATCAATTAGTGGTATTGTGTATTGTAAACTTTGTGTATCTAGGTTTTTTTGTTGTTTAGATATATTGTTACAAAAAATAATATAATCCTATTAGAAAAGAGAAACAATTAGAAAATTTTGATGAATTAGCTCTATCATACCTAATGTATTTACTTCCTTAACTTTTTCTTTTCGTTTCTTCTTTGTAATTTTGAATTTCAAATATTTCAATTTTATTTTTAAATTTAGTTATAATTTTTCTATCCATTTAATTTTAATAATATTTTGAAATTTAAAAATATTTTGAAAAATATTTTTTTTTAATCTTTAAATTTTATCTAAAAACAATCTCTCTTAAATTGTAATTACAATTTTCTTTTAATAAATTTATAATAATATCTAAAACATTATAATTTATTTTCATAAATTTTCTAATAATTAATGAAAAACTCTAATAGTGACATGTTTATGTTATTTTTCCTTATAAAAAATAACTATTATAATCTTACTCTTGGATGGTTATTAGTTTTCTTTTAATTTATATAATTTTTAATATTTTAAACACAATTTAGTCAGTAAAAACAGGACTATTATAATCTCTCTTGGATTGTTATTAGTTCTCTTTTAATTTATATAATTTTAATATTTAAAACTCTCTCTATAAAATTTAGTTAATGAATGAATTAAGAGTAGCCTTGTCAATATGAAAATTACTTACCATTTTCTAGATATTCTGGTTATGATTTATAGATATGGTTATTATAAATTAATAATAGGTATTATTAATTATAATAATTAATATAATTTTTATAAATTAATATTATTAATTGTTATTATCTAATGAAAGTTTATTAATACTTGCAAAAGAAATAGTTCTTATTTATATGATTATAAAAAGAGATGATTTAATTGGATTTAAAAATTGAAATTATTTGAAATTATTTTTGTATTGATAAGTATATTTGTTTTGAAATAAGATTTCTAAAATTTCAATTTAGCTATCGATAACTATTAAATAAATAGTAAAAATTAAATTAACTATTAAATAAATAGTAAAATTTAATTTCTATTAAATATTTTAAAATATTTTTAGTAATATTCGAGAACTAAAAATTGAGATTTCTCACATATAACTATTTTTTTCTATAAAACACCGTATTATAACAAAAACCTATTTACAATTTTAAATAAATATAAAATGAGACATGAATACAATTTAGTATACTCGTCCGTTTACGACAGTGGCATGGTTTTCAAAAGGCAAATGCAACTGTGGTGTGGGGTAGTCGAGCATTTCGTATAAACCTCTATGATGAAAAGTGGGGAGCTTTTATTGCAACTATTCAACTTCTGACACTGAGCAGTCTATTCCAAGATAATTGATTGATCCATTCTACGAACCATGAAAACACAGCGTGCCATCGCTGTCTCTGCAAACTCCAGAACCGATGAAATTACGAGTCATGAGGAAGGATCTCAAAAGTCTTCCCCATTCTTTCATATCTCTCAGTACAATTAATTAGCACAGCAGCTGCCATTGCAAAAGCTTGTCAAGGCAATCAAAGCTATGTGGCTTTAAAGTCAAAAAGGACTGGAATATCGTGGCAACTGTCAAACCAAAGAGAATAATATCGTTAACTATGCAAACGCACATTTGTAGTCTCTATCACAAATCTCGGAAGCCAGGAAAGGGTAAAGCATCTATCAACTTTTTTTTTTGGGTCCCAGGACACACTGCTCGCTCACCTTTATGGTTTAGTTGATTTTACTTCTAATTGGGGGATCAGAACTGGCGAAAAGAGAGGAGGTGTGTAGTTAATAGTTAAGCTGGGAGATTTAGTTTTATAAATTTCATAATTTAATCTGGAAAAAAAACTATATATATGCTTGAAAATTGCTCCATAGACAGCTATTTTTTCAAAAAAAATAAATAAAAAAAATTACATGTTTATTTCTTAAAAGAAAAGGGAGGTGTTACCAGTTGCATGGTCTCGCTCATATGTTTTAGATGCGTTGGTCATACCTTAGTTAAATGGGGCCCCTGACACATTATCCACCAAACAAATCTGAAATTTATTGAAAAATCTATCAGATCTGTATAAAAAGTTCCCAACAATATTACTATGCTTCACTTTAGAACCTTTCATTTGGCATATACTTAATTAAAAGAGAAAATTAGTTTTCTTTTCATATATGCTTACTGAATCAAAAGATCAAATTAGTTTGATGGAACAGCAGTAAAGTAGGACCATGGAACCAAGAAGAGCAAGGTAGAAGTGCAGGGGTATATATATATATATATATAGATATATATATGAGAGATGTGAGTAAGAATAAGATTGATGTTTAAATATATTTTAAAATATTTATTGAAAGCTTATATGTGAAATTTGATTTATATTGTTAATAGTTATATTTAAATTGCTAACTTGGGATAGTTTAATTGGTAATGGCTGTGGAAATGAAGTCTTAGTAAATTGGAAGTCTTGTGTTATTCTCTGGATTGGCGTGATAAAATGGACATGATGAAGATGTAATCTTACCATGCTTACAAAAAAATAATTATATTTAAATTTAATTAATTGAAAAAAATGTAATTATATGGTATCCATAATTTTAATATATTTAGTATATATTTTTGAAATTTGATATTTTACAATCTATAAAAGTACTAGAACATGGACATGTCTTCATTTCGCAATCTCTAAATCTTCTAATATATGAAAAATTTATAATTACAACAATTATCTAATCAAGGCACACATAAATGTCTTTTTCATAGAACTAATCCCAAAAGGCTTGCCCTATCTTGATGATATCAGGAATGACTTCACACATAAATGTCTTTTTCATACAACTAATCCCAAAAGGCTTGCCCTATCTTGATGATATCAGGAATGACTTCACAAAATGGATTGCAACCCACCATAAAGAAAAACGGTCCTAACTAAAAAGCCCTTTTCTTTTCACCTTGAAACAACTAGAAGTGAATATCATTTTATCACTTCCTTGAGTGGCATCTTTTAACTATGCGTCAAAGTTGACATCCTCTTAAAAAAACGTTAATTAATTCTGAATGAAATGATTCAAAAAAAGTTATAGTTAAATTTTTACATAAGTTTTTTTTAGTTTTTTTTTTTTTCTTCTAAGTAATACTATTCTATTTAGAAAGGCAAAAATAAAAATACAGTGAGGCTCCGGCCTCTGCGGTGTTGAACAGAGTTATATCAAAATTAATCAAAAAGACTAAACTCGACTGCCCACCGAGGGGAAACTAGTCCGAGTGAACCCATTGTAAAAAGCCCATGCAGAGGTCTCAGAAGTTAACTTAAAAAGGCCCACACAGGGGTCCTAAATCAATACTAATCAAATAGCCACATGGTTTTAAAAACAAATAGTAGAGAAAAAATCCATGAAAACGAACCCATGAAACAACAGTCTTAATGGAAACCTGGCAACTGGCTCAACAGTCTGAATGGACACCCTAGGTGTCATCTCGTGGAGGCTCTTTCACAATGCGACACACGTACTCATACTAGTCATCATCCTCTGCTGACATGCCGTGCAGGAGGCCACCGACTGCTTGTGTGCTTGCTGAGCTGCCCTCCACTGCATGCTTGCCTGACATGCCGCCCAAGATGCCATAAATCACCTGCATGCCACCCGAACTACCTTCGATTGCATGCTTGCCTCCAGCCAGCTCCCCTCCATGCAGAATGTTGTTAAGACCAGCCTTGCTCATTTTCTCTACCAGCTACTGCTTGCTACTATTTCCTTTCTCTAGTTCACGATCATTTTCTCTATTGGATTTGCGGGATTTTATATTTAATGTTACACGTTGTTCCACTTTTATAAGGGCACACCCATGTACCTAATATACCTACATACCAATGTTCCCTTATTTCACTTCATCCTATCTTTGTAATTTTATTTTGCACCATATACAGTATTACAAATCAAGGTTAGGGAATCTTTTAGAAGTTTTATATGTATGATTTGGATTTAAACAAGAACGCAACATATTATAGAGATAACCATAAATAAAGATATGCAGTAGAAATAATACTTCATTTCATTAATGTGAAATACTGAAATATGCTTACAAATAGAAATGGAAATAAACCAGCTAAGGCAATGGTAGCTTATCTCTTAGAAGAGATGTGGTGGCTACATGCATCTGAACTGTGTTACAATGAGGCTCGCATGCCTATTTATTGTTGAGAAATAATGGAAAACCATAAACATCCAAAAACCTAACCCTAGAAGATGACACACCAAACTGTGGGCCCTATTTGGGTAAATTGGTAAATCAACTTCCCGGGGTGGTAACTTTGGCATATGATCTCTGTTTGACGTGAAAAATATCTTGTTAGAAAGATCTTTACAAGAAATACAACTTTGGGAAGAGCAACATCAATCCATGGACCCATGTTGCTCCCAGTTTTCCCAAAAAGCGTCATTTAGGGCCTCAAAATGGCTCTGGAAGTTCAGGACCTGAAAAACTGTGAAAAATAGTAAATTGTGCTACAATTACGGAAACTGAAAAATGGAAAGAGACAGTTGTGGGGGTGCAAGTGGGATAGGTGGGTGGCCATCGACATCCACCTGGATCATTCCTCCCCCCTTAGGAAGCAATGGTCCCCATTGTGTTGAGTTCCTCCATCTGATGAATTTGGTCCCTGATGAGTTGTTCTGCAATCTCGGATGTGTCCAGTAATGGTGGGAAGCATGGTCGAGGGCAGTACACATTGAACACTTGGTGTAGGCGAAGGAATGAGGGAATGATGTGCTCCAAAGCATTGTTTCCCACAACCTTGGTAATGGTGTAAGGACCATGTTGGAGTGGCATGAGCTTCTAATGGGTTTTGGTAAGGTGTTCTTTCTGCTAAGGTGACCAGACTTTGTTGCCCACTTGAAACTTGTGTGGTACCCCTGTGGATAAGGAGAAGATGTTCCTGTGCTATGTAATGACCATATTTCTTTATTGCTGCTACTGCATGGAGGAAGCCTTCCTGGGGGTCATGGATGTGGCGATGATCTTCCCCTTACTTTGGGAGTGAACTAGACAGAAAATAAATTTCCTAGTCTGTGAGATGAGCTTGCTACCTTTCTTAGCAACAATCAAAGAGGTGGCGGTAGGTGGTGTAGGTTTTAACCTTGTACATAAATTACCTACATACAAATTCTAAAACAGAGAAAATAAACAATGTAAGAGCATAACACATAAAACACATATACACAAAGATTTTCCCCTGGATCCCAAAACCGGGACTACCAGCTTGATTTTTTCATTATATTCCTTTCAACGTTACAATAAATATATATACATGCCGAAGCATCCAATACCATGGACCAAAAACCATCGCGTCCAAAACCATGGACCAAAAACCATAGGTAGGTTCACCCAACCTAATATAGGGTCCAAAAAAAAATTTCCCGGGGCGCTGCCCTGAACCTTGTAGAGGGGGGCTACCCACCACCCTCAAACCCCTCGGATAGGGGGGGATGCCACCCCCCCTGTGAACCCCCCGTTGTGCAATCGGTGCAACGAAGGGGGGCTCCACCTCCTCTCTAAGCCCCTAGTTCACTACATAGGTTAGTCGTGGAAAGACTATAACACAACCCAACATTCTCCCACTTGTTGTTTTCTTTCCAGAGGGGGCCACAAGAGAGCTTAGTCATTTTTTCAACCCTGAAACACCCATTGTTTCCCTACGCCAGGAGAACCTCTTAGAGCTCACAAATTTTTTCAATGCATTTGGAGTGTTCTTCAAAGTGTCTACCTTTACCAGCAACATCTTTTTGTCTTCTATCATATCCCTCACAAAGTAATACTAAACATTAATGTGTTTTGTCTTTGAATGGTAAGCAGGGTTCTTTGCCAAGAAAATTGCACTTTGGCTATCACAGTCTATCCTTGTAGCTCCCTGTACTAACCCCATACTTGAACACAATCTCTGCAACCAAACTGCTTCCTTGCTTGCATGAGTGGCTGCCATGTATTTTGCCTCTATAGTTGATAGTGCCACTACAAATTGTTTCTTACTCATCCAATTGACTACTCTTCAAATAGGTTAAACACATACCCACTTGTAGATCTTCTTTGATCCGAATCTCCAGCCCAGTATGCATCAACAAAGCCACAGATATCCAAAACTTTGTCCAATCTTGGTCTTCGCACAAACCATAATCACTAATGCCACGCAAATACTTGAAAAACTGCTTCACTACTATCCAATGCTCCTTCCTTGGTTTTGACATAAACCTGCTCGATACTCCCACTACATGTGCAATGGCTGGTCTAATATAGACCATTGCATACATCAGGCTACCGACTACACTTGCATATGGAACATGGGACATATCCTCTTCCTCTTCTTGTGTCTTGGGACTCTGTTCAGCAGATAGTTTTACACCTACATGAATAGGAACCTTCACCGGTTTACTATCCTGCATAGTAAACCTCTGTAGTATTGTCTCGACATACATCCTCTGGTTTAACCAGAGCTTCCCCTTTGCCCGATATCTTTTAATTTCCATGCCCAAAATATAGTTTGCAGCACCAAGATCTTTCATGTCGAATTTGGAGGACAATTGGGTCTTCAAATCTTGGATAATTTCTTTGTCATTTCCAACCAGCAACATATCATCGACATACAAGACCAGATAAATAACATGGTCACCAATTAAATTAAAATACACACAATGATCTACTTTTCTTCTGGTGAAGCCAAGTCCCTGTATAAATGTATCAAATTTCTGATACCACATCCTTGGTGACTGTTTTAACCCATATAGAGACTTATTTAACTTGCATACCAGTTCTTTCTTACCCTTCACCGCAAAGCCTTCAGGTTGCTTCATCTAGATCTCCTCTTCCAAATCCTCGTGAAGAAATGTTGTCTTCACATCCATCTGTTCTACCTCAAAATCAAAAGTAGCAACAATAGATAAAAGAAATCTAATAGAAGTTACCTTGGCAACAGGAGAAAAAATATCACCAAAATCAATTCCCAACACCTAGGAATAACCTTTTGCTACCAACTAAGCTTTGTATTTCTCCACCTTTCCTTATGCATTTGTCTTCTTCTTGAACACCCATTTGCTGCCAATGGGTTTCCTTCCAGCCGGAAACGCCACCAGATCCCAAGCCTCATTTTTGTGCAAAGATACCATTTCATCAACCATGGCCTCTTTCCAGAGTTTTCCATCCTCTGAATCTACTGCTTCCTTCACAGTTCTGGGATCATCATCAGTAATACATAAAGCAAAATTTTAACAAAAAGCAGATGGACTATACCTTTCTAGCTGCCTTCTTTCTCGAACAGATCTTCTCACACTTGGAGTTTGTGGTTCTTCATCTTTTGATTCATCCTCTGCCATAGAGTCTGATTCTTCCTCCTTTAGCTCAAACTCTATCTTCTCAGGTTTCTTTGTTTGGACTTCATGTTTAATAACATCTTTCACCTCTCTGAACACCACATCTCGGTTGTACACAACCTTCTTTGTTGTTAGGCTCCAAAGCTTATAATCCTTTAAACCGTCCTTATACCCAATAAAGATGCACTTTTCAGATTTACTATCCAACTTGGTTCATTTCTCCTTTGGAACATGTACATATGCATCACATCCAAATACCCTTAGATGTGAAAGAGAGGGTTTCTTACCAGTCCATTCCTCTTGTGGAGTCTTATCCTCCAACGTTGATGAAGGTGATCTGTTGACTAGGTAACATGTTGTCTCCACTACCTTTGCCCAGAATTCTTGTCTTAACCCGACACCACTGAGCATGCTTCTTACCCTTTCCATCAACGTCTTGTTCATTCTTTCTACAACTCCATTTTCCTGAGTTGTATATGGGATAGTCTTTTGTCGTGCTATACCACACTTCTTACAGAATTCTTCAAATTCCTTACTACAAAACTCTCCACCATTATCTGTCCTCAGCACCTTTATCTTCTTCTCTTTTTGGTTTTCCACCAAAGCATTAAATTCTTAAACCTGTCAAAGACTTCAGATTTCTTCTTAAGGAAATATATCCATGTATTCCTTGAGAAGTCATCTATAAATTATACATAGTACATAGACTTACCTAGTGATGGAACCTTCACAAGTCCAAACACATCACTATACACAAGCTCTAATATCTGTTTCGCCCTCTTACCACTAGATGGGAAACTCACATGATTCTGCTCCCTGTATACACAATTTTCGTAGAAATCAAAATCCAGAGAACTATTACTCATACCTTCTACCATACCTTTACCATGAAGTATTCGAAGGCCCTTCTCTCCAATATGTCGAAGCCTTTGATGCCACAACATGGTCTTTTCTCTAGAGACCACTAGATTTTCAGCTCCACTTTCAGGAACCATGGAACTATTCCACCCATCAACGAAAGTGCTACCTTGTAGCTTGTACAGAGTTCCAATCCGAACTCCCCACATCAATACAAATTCTTGCTGAACCGTCTTGCAGGTATCTTTCTCGAACACTATCTTTACACCTGCATCATCCAGCTTGCTTACAAAAATAAGATTTCTAGCCAATGCAGGAATATGTAGAATACCCGGAAGTGTTCTAACCCTTCCACCTTGCAATTTCAACTTTACTTTTCCGCGACCAATGATTCTAGCCTTCCTATCATGCCCTAAGAAGACATCACCACCATCGTATTTCTCATACTCGCAGAACCACTCTCTATGGGGAGTGAAGTGAAAGGATGCACCTGAGTCAATCAACCATGCCTCATGATCTACATGTGTAATTGGAGAAGCCAAGTACACATCCCCACCTTCATTTGAGGTGGTTTTTGCCTCTACAGAAGGAGCATCATCAGATCCCTTTCCTTTATCAAGAGCTTTAGATTTACAGTCCCTTTTGAAGTGCCCTTCCTTTCTGCACTTCCAGCACACCACCTTTACAGGTTTTCCTGGAGATTTAGATCTCCCTCTAGATTTAGATCTCCCACTCGATGACTTATTTTTGTTTTTTTTCTGGGACCGACCTCGTACAGACAAGGCATCACCATTCTGGCTCTCCATATTTTTTTGTCTCATCTCCTCCGTTAGTGAGGCTGAGAATATTTCATCAAATTGCAAGGAAATTGCATTGCTACCTATTGCAATAACCAGAATATCCCATGAATCCGATAGAAACACAACAAACTGATGCACTTATCTTCATCTAGAATTTTAATATCAATAGATGCTAACTGACTTACCACAGTATTAAATGCGTTCAGATGCTCTGTCACTCATCCTTAGGTTATACAACTTTTTCCATAATAACAATTTATTCACCAGAGACTTAGATTCGTACAAAGTCCCTAACTTGTCCCACGAAGCCTTCGCTGTAGCTTCCCCTGATACATTCAACAATACTGAATCTGAGACACACAATCGTATTGTGCTCTTTGCCTTCCGATCCACCTTCTTCCATTCTTCATCGGACACTCCCATTGGTTTAGTACCCGGATCTACCGTGATCCACTGATCTTTATCCACCAACAGATCCTCCATCTTGAGTTTCCATAACTCAAAACTCTGACCATTAAATTTCTTGATCTCTATCTTTCCACTGCTTGCCATATTCTTTCACCACCAGAATCGATCTCACAGATCTCCCACTGAACGAGGTCTACCACAGGCCTAAGTGAAACCCCTCAGCAACAAAGGCATCCCCTTGAAGCTAAAACAACTCTGATACCAAATGTAGGTTTTAACCCCGTACAGAAATTACCCGCATACGAATTCTAAAACACAAAAAATAAACAATGCGAGAGCATAACACATAAAACACATGTACACAGTGATTTTCCCCTAGATCCCAAAACCAGGACTACCAGCTTGATTTTTTCATTATATTCCTTTCAATGTTACAATACATATATATACAGGCCAAAGCATCCAATACCATGGACTGAAAACCATTGCGTCCAAAACCATGGACCGAAAACCATAGGTAGGTTCGCCCAACCTAATATAGGGTGCAAAAAAAAATTTCCCGAGGCACTGCCTCAGACCCTGTAAATGGGGGCTACCCGCGCCCCTCAAACCCCCAAGATAGAGGGCGCTACCGCCCCCCCGCTGCGTAATTGGTGCAATGAAGGGGGGGCTCCGCCCCCTCTCTAACCTCCTAGTTCACTACATAGGTTAGTCATGGAAAGAATATAACACATCCCAATAGGTGGGACTACCTCCGATATCCTGTATAATGAATTACCTAAAGAAATAATAGTAGTGGGAGGCCTTGACTTATACACATCATGTCTCCTCCACAAGTATGGTTGGCCTAATAATACATCACAAGCATGAAAAGCTGTAACATCACACAATGCCTCATCTATGAAGGGTTTGATGTTGTAGGGAGGGCAACATTTCTAGTGAAATCGAAGATCTCATCCTTGGTGAAGCCACCTGATACTGTACGGTTGTGGGTGTCATGTAGTTGGTAGGCCTAACTGTTTCACAATCTCTGCTAAAATGAGGTTCTTTTGGCTCCCACTGTCAACAATGAATTGCAATAGCGAACCCTTCACCCACATCTATGAGTGGAAAAGGCATTCCCCCTCCTCTGGATCTTCATGCTCATTCTTCTAGATCTTGGCCGTGGTAACAGTGGCATCGGGCTCCGTGTCAATGATCTACTTCCCTTTGTCATTCCCCTTGTCAGGTTCTGGCTCAGGGTCGGAACATGGATCTGATTCGTAAGCCTTCAACATGGCCACCAGCAACTGCTTGGTCCGACACTCACTTGTGTTGTGAGTGGGGTTCTTATGGAACTCGCACCACTTTTCTGTGTCCTTCCTTGACTTTGTGGTGTTGTTCTTCTCTTTCGGCTTCGACGGGTTGTCTTGGGTTGCCCCGTCTTGGCTTTGTCCTTATTTCTGCGATTTGGGGAAGCCTTTCCCTTGCTTGAGATTTGCAGATCCAAAGTCTCGCTTCTTCTGTTTAAACTTCTGCTTGATTTTGACAGCGTATCGTTATGCCGTACCGAGTGAGGAGATGCTCAGGAACTCCATCTCTTCTTGGATGTATCTGTGTAGGAAATCGTAATATTTGAGTACCAAATGCAACTCAGAGTCCTTGATACCCAACTGTGTGTGAAGGGTATGAAAAATATTTGTGAACTCTGGCACATCTTGGTCCCTTTCCTGTCGCAACATGGTCCACTTTATGTATTTGTCCTCATACCTTTTGACAGGGTAGTATTGCTCCTTGATGGCATCCTAGAATGAATTCCAAGTGGGTGCAGCTAAAATAGTGAGCCCGTACTTTCGTCCTTATGCCTGTAGTAGGTTTCCCACTAGTCCTTGACATGGGGGGCTACTTTGAGAAGAGTGAAAATAATTTTTACCCGACTCGAAAAATCATGAACAGAAAAATACCCTTCTAGCAGATTTAACCATTTATCTATGACATCTGCGCCTATCTGACCCTTGAAGATGGGGATTTCAAAATCAACTTGTACCTTAAAGGGTGTGGAGTTTCCAGAGTAGTTGTTGGAAGCCGATGCGTCACCTCTAGGTAGCTGCTGAAGGATCTGGGCAAAGTTGTCCATCATCGCGTTCCTTTGTCACTCGAGAGCTTCTTCAAGCAATATTTTGATCGGATCTCCTGCCCCCTTGTCTTTCCTTTCATCTGCCATGGGAGACCATCAAGATTTACAAGGCTGATCTTGCAAAGGTTCGACTAGTTCAAGCCCTAACTCCTTATATCTCGACCTCGTTGGGGACATGCAAAGAAAAACAGAGAAAAAGTAAACTGCTCTTATACCACTGATCTGGATTTAAACAGGAACACAACATATTACAAAGATAAAAATAAATACAGATATGTAGTGGAAATAATACTTCATTTCATTAATGTGAAATACTGAAATATGCTTACAAACAGAAATGGAAATAAACCAGCTAGGGTGATGGTAGCTTATCTCTGAGAAGAGATGTGGTAGCTACTTGCCTCTGAACTGTGTTACAATGAGGCTCGAAGGCCTATTTATTGTTGAGAAACAACGGAAAACCATAAACATCCAGAAACCTAACCCTAGAAGATGAAATGCCAAACTATGGGCCCCGTTTGGGTAAATTGGTACATCAACTTCCCAGGGTCATAACTTTGGCATATGATCTTCGTTTGATGCGCACAATATTTTGTTAGAAAGATCTATCCAAGAAATACAACTTTGGAAAGAGCAACATCAGTTCATCGACCCATGTTGCTCCCAGTTTTCCCAAAAAACGTCGTTTAGGGCCTCAAAACAGCTCTGGAAGTTCAGGACCAAAAAAACTGCTAAAAATAGTAAATTGTGCTACAATTACGAAAACTAAAAAATGGAAAGAGACAGTTGTGGGGGTCCAAGTGGCATAGGTGGGTGGCCACCAACATCCATCTGGATCAATGTACCAATACATTCATCGATGAAGAGCACAATAGTGCATTAAGAAAGGGTGTGCATTAATTTAAGGTAAAAGTAAAAATATTGTGTAACACGCCAATAAAATTGTGCCACATTAGTGGTGTGCTTTATCATTTTCGATGTACTATGATCATGCAAGGTGGGATGACATTGCTTGCTACTAAGGATATATAGTAATAACAATCTACTCATATTAAGTTGCACTTTATAGTTTACATAGGTCACCAAGTTATTTTTCCTCACATGGTTACACTAAATTAATGATGGAAAGTCACATGATTGATATGGCACACATTACTTTAATTTTTCCACATCAATAATTTTTCTATTATCCTCATTGTGTTTTCATTGTTTAGGTTAGGTGGCCAACATGGATTTCCACTAATTCCATTAGATTTTGTTTCTTTGGTCATTTTATAATGCACTTCAAGATCTAAGTGGGTCATTATAGTACCACTGGTATCACAATTACTAGACTAGAGAACCAACATTGTATTTTCTTAATGCCATGTTATGCTAAACTACCTTCCATAATTATGATGTGTGAATGGTACTAAACCATTATTATTGATGAATAAAAAATTATTGTGTTGTTGTCACATTGGCAACATACCTTACTATTTCCAACACACCCCTAACATGTAATGTAGGTAGACATTTATTTCTAGGATGCAAGTCATACCTGAGTTCACAATGAATAAAAGTAGGGTATTACATGTAGCTTTATTTAAGAATTGATAGGCCTACTTGACTAGATCTTTCCAACAATGGCATTCATTTTTAGCAATAACTTCAATGGTGTGGAAATTCTAGGCTAGCTTTGCACAATACTTCTATAATACCTAGTAATACTAACCATCTAATATTTATACTTTCTTTGAGTGTGGTAAGCCTTTCATTACTCCAAATGTTTTAAGATCAACATGTACCCCATTCCAAATGATAACATGACCAAAATATTCCACTTCTGAAGAACCTAAAACACATTTAGAATGCTTGATGAATAAGTTGTTATCCTCGATTAATTATGCTTCTTAATAAACATGCACCATATGTGCCCCCAAAGTTCATTGTAAATAAAAATATCATTAAAGAATACAAGCACAAAGTTGCATAAAAGTTTCCAAGAAAGCTTATTCATAAGTGTTTTAAAAGTTGATAGGGGCTTTCCAAAATCCAAAAGGCATATACCAAAAACTCATAATGTCCTTCATGTGTGTGGAAGTTATTCATAGGAATTTCTACATCCTTCATCTCAATTTGGTAATAATTGTAAATGAGACCATTTTAGTGAATAATTGTGTTATATCAAGCCCATGGAACAGGTCATAAATGAATGGAATAGGAAATATACAATGGGAATATGTACTAAATGATGGGAATAGTTCAAGGTGCAAAAACTAAGTAGATGCACCATTTTCTTTCTTCATTCAAAATAATGACAACTAGGGAGGAGCGGGGATACTACTAGGGTGTATCACTTCATCTTCTAACAATTCCTAAATTTTACTTTTAATTTCATATTTTTTTGTAAAAGATCATGATAAAAGAAAACATTATGTTATTTATAACCTATAATTAGACAATTTTATGATTTCTCCAAGTGAGAGGGTTAAGTCATGTAGTGTTTCAAATACCTATTCATGTTTCTACAAAAACAATTATAATTAGGATGAATATTTGTTGGTGTCCTCAAATTCTCTTCATCCACTACACATTTTACATTTTACATAAAGAAAGGACCCAAATAGGCTTTTCTTTAGTTGAAATATTGAGAGCTATAAATTGTAGTCTAGTTATATGAAATAAATTCTATAATTCTTACAACTATTGTAACTTAAACTAGCCTATTCTATAGCTTCTTCCTAGCTAAGAATTGAATAACAACAAATAAATATATAATTAATTGAAATGAATGAAAAATTTAGAAATAAATTAATCTATTGAATGACCACTTGCAAAAAAAAAATTATATAACAAATCCTAAACCTAACATTTAGAAAAACAACTTAGAGCATAATTCAACATTCATTTGTTGAGACGATTAATAAAGAAAAGTAAGATAAAATAAAACATGAGAAAACTATACAACAAAAGTATTAAATCTTACCATGATCCTAAAATTTATGACAATCGAGAATAGTTTAAGCTAAAGCATACACTATAATTGATCTTCCGGAATATGGCTAGAATGGTTTTTTAGTAGTAGGAAAATAATTACTTTGCCCAGAAAAGATAATATGAACATGAGGTAGTGTAAATTGAGTTTGTTTCAAGGTTATTTATTTATTTTAAATAAAATTTTACATAGCTTTTCCCAGTTTTGAAAATTCTTTTAAATTTTTAGATAGTTTTGAAAATTCTTTTAAATTTTTAAATAGTTTGCGCTTATGGAAAGTTACGTTATTTTAAGAAAGCTTTATATAAATCAATGTTTTTTCCCAAACTTCTCTACACTTTTCTCTAATTTTAGTAAAATTGATCTTAAAGTTATGTCCATGGTTTGAGTTTGTATGTAGTTTTTCATGTGTATTTTGTTGACACAAATTATGGCAATGTATATATTACTGAACTACATATTTTAAAGTTTATATTACCTAATTATTATGATAATAGTAATAGTTTTCGTTAGCCAAATTTTGGAAGATTTTATATGCAAGTGTTTTCATTACTGCAATATTTTCTCACAATCCCCAACTTTACTTGAACGTTTCTCCATGATTTTTTATAAGAATCCTTATAGGATTTGTGGCCATTGCTAATCTCAAGGATGCCCCTCATTTATATGATGAATTTCAAGACGATTATCGCTTTCCACTTCTTTATAGAGTTAAATCAAATCTACGCTCTCTCATTTTAGATTAGCTTTCCACTTCTCGATAGACTTAAATCAAATCTATGCTCTCTCATTTTTTTTTAATGACAGAGAGAATATCTTGAATTGTCCTTAAAATCATTCATCTCATTTATATAAATCATTCATCTCATTGATATCAAGTGGATATTTAGTAAATTATGTGATATTTTGGTTGTTTTCCATGAACTAGTTTACTTGATTCGCTAAGACTCCCGCAAATGACTTATAGTCTTTCACATCTTTGAGTATATCTTTATCTTTAGATGTATTATCTTGTACAAAACATACTCATGTTGTACAAAACATACTCATGTTGTACAAAACATACTCATGTTGAAGCCATTAGTACTAAGTTTATTTCTTTGGCTTCTCGCACGATGGTTTCTTTAGTAACTATAAGTTCTTGATCAATACTAAGTCATGTTTTCTTATGTGTTTTCCATATTATTAAGTTTTCTTCAATGAGTATGCCTCATTCAATGAGGATGTTGAACCTTATCCATTGATTAGTTTAATACTATGTACCCACATACAGGGAAGGTATAGTACAACCTTACTATGTCACCACCTTAAAAAAGCATGTTTATCGTCTAGACTACAGGTCTAGAAACTACTGTAACCACTACATTTTTTCCTAGGTCACATATGTAGGCTATGTATCTTTCCAATCCATGAATAATCCATGAATACTTCCTAAATAATGTGTTGACATAGTGAATCTTATCATCTGTCCAGTATCATCTTTGACTATAACTTAATGGATCCATTTTCGTCATGTTTGGAGAGGATGGTTTGAACATAGAACTTAGTTGTGCCACTTATTAAAACAAGAAACATGAAATACTACATGGAACTTAGAGCATGTTGAGAGAGCCAATATATAGAAACACATCCAATGCGATAGAATATTTTATAGGGGCCATAGAACTTGGGTGCTAGCTTTTGGTGGCTCATTTCCGTAAGAGATGTTTGGGTTGGAGATCAAGAACTATGATACCTTTCTTCGAAGAGGTGCTTTTACTTCCACTAAGCTACCAGTTCCTTCATTTTATTCTAAAAAAAGATCCAAAAAAATTAACGGATGGAGAATGTAAATTCTAACATTAATATTGATACCCACTTCCTAAACCTTGGATGTTGTTATCACTCAAAAAGTGATCGCCTAGTCATTTTCCACTAGGATAATCAAAATATACCATCCTGTATGGGTTTTACAAATTAAATTTCAGTCTCATGATATGAAATAATTTAATGAATCAATTTTACTAAATTATTTGCATTTAATTTATCCACATGAAAATAACCTTGAAAATTGTGTAATTAATTTAATGTTATTTTCATATATTTACCTATTTATGTGAAAACACTTGATTTTATTTTCACCCACTTTTTCCATTTCTACAAGAATAATTAAATAAATCATTATTTATTTATTATTCATTAATCATTTCACTTTCTCCAGTGAAATATTTATTAGATCATTATTTAATAATTGTTTCTAACTCATTTGGCCATATCATCTAGAAATAATTAAAATATCATTTTCATTTATTAATTATTTCAAAAAAATCTTAATTAAATCAATTAATCATTATTTTTTGAGTTAGTTATCTTAATAAGGATTATTGATCATTTCTCTAATCTTTTCCTCCAAAAAATAATAAAATATTTATAACAGTTAGATCTTGATCTTGTTAACCAAATATTTTATTATTTGACCAGATCTAGTCTAATTGAGCATTTTATTATAAATAGAAAAGTTTTTTCTTTACCATTTATGCAAGATCACAATCATTGTCATCATTTTGATCCTATAACATTCAAACTATTCTCTCATTTTTTTCATTACCATTCCATCGCCCACTTTCACACTTGCCAATATATAGAAACACATCCAATGTGATAGAATATTTTATAGGGGCCATAGAACTTGGGTGCTAGCTTTTTGTGGCTCATTTCATTAAGAGATGTTTGGGTTGGAGATCAAGAACTATGATACCTTTCTTCGAAAAGGTTATTTGACTTCCACTAAGCTACCTGTTCCTTCATTTTATTCTAAGAAAAGTTCCAAAAGATTTAAGGGATGGAGAATGTCAATTCAAACATTAAGGTTGATACCCACTTCCCAAACCTTGGGTGTTGTTATGACTCAAAAAGTGATCACTTAGTCATTTTCCACTAGGATGATTGAAATATACCATCCTGTATGGGTTTTACAAATTAAATCTCAGTTTCATGATATGAAATAATTTAGTGAATCCCTTTTACTAAATTATATCCATTTAATTTATCCACATTAAAATAACCTTGAAACTTGTGTAATTAATTTAATGTTATTTTCATATATGTGCCCATTTATGTGAAAACAATTGATTTTATTTTCACCCACTTTTTCCATTCCTACAAGAATAATTAAATAAATCATTATCTATTTATTATTCATTCATCATTCAGCTTTCTCCAATAAAATAATTATTTAATAATTGTTTCTAACTCATTTGGCCATATCATCTAGAAATAATTAAAATATCATTTTTCATTTATTAATTATTTCAACAATTTTTATTAATTAAATCAATTAATCACTATTTTTTGAGTTAGTTAACTTAATAAGGATTATTGATAATTTCTCTAATCTTGTTCACTCCAAAAAATAATAAAATATTTATAACAATCAGATCTTGATCTTGTTAACCAAATATTTTATTATTTGACTAGATCTAGTCTAATTGGGCATTTTATTATAAACATAGAGGTTTTTTCTTTACCATTTATGCATGACCACAATTATTGTCATCATTTTGGTCATATAAAATTCAATCTATCAGTTCTCTAATTTTTTTCATTACCATTCCATCGCCCACTTGCACACGAAAGAGAGTGGAGAAACATTTTGTAGCGAGGCGATGATAGAACTCATCCCATAGAGGATAATGGTATTGGCCCATGTCAACACTTTCCAACTCTGAGTTATTATTTTAAAAATTATTCCTTTAATAAAAATAAAAAAATTTCCATTGACGATTATCTTGTCATGTTTTTATATATGTTTTTCAATTGGTGGTATTTGTGCAAGATTTTCTAATAGTGTTCTCCATAAATCTCAAGACATACATTTAACATTACAATGTGGAGTTTTTATCTATTTTATGTTGTTAGGCCACTTCAGTAATCATTCTTTAAAAGTACATTTTTGGCACACTCACTCAAAAATTTACCACTAACAGATGTGATTGGTAATTATGAGATTATAGATGGAGTAATTGATCGATAAACAACTATATATGGATATATTTTGGTAGCACAATGATATGTAATATTGAACGACCAATTTTCTAAGCCTACTAGGATTCCTCATCCATTTCCAAACATATCAAATAAGTATCTAGGCACATGTTGACCACCTCTATCTAACCATATATATAGTGTGATAAGTTATGTTCTTTTTTAATTTGGGTCCATGTAGTTTAAGGAAATTAACAAAGATTGTTGGTGCTACTAAGACCATGATCTATCACAATGGAACTAAGCATGCAATGTAATTTTAAAATATCCTTTGCAAACAATTATGAAATCATGGATGACTTAAATATGTGTTGTAAGGCATAAATGTGAGAATACTTGGAAAGGAATTAATAACAACCATAATAAAAAATGTTACATTCTCTACGAATCCCACCTATAAATTCCACAAAAATGTCATCCTAGATGCTTGTATAGGTTAATAGAGGGTGAAATTTCCTATAGGCATTTATTATTAACCCTTGTTCATTTTTCATGTGTCACATTCAAATGATATACATATATCCTTCATGTCATATGAAAATAATAAGTTCTTCACCCATTGATACGCCCTTCCAAAGAGAAAGTAACCTACAATGGGATAAGAATGCAAATCTGCTAACATAAAAAATTTTAAGGTGTAATTTCACACAAAAAAATTGTGCCCTTTGTAGTCTAAGTATTCATGATACTAAATATATCGCATAAAATGTTTGGGGCCTCCTGTAAGTACTACACGGGTTAAAAAACTTTTGTATTTTCCATCCATTCCTTTAAGACCTCAGAAATCAAATATGTCATTGGTAAGGATAAGGTAAATAGGGAGCCTTCCTCCTTTTACTTCCATGACAAGCCATCAATGACCACATTCTTTGTGCCCTTCTTGTAGATGATCTCATAGTCATACTCTAATGTCTTAGTGATCCACACTTGTTGCTTAAGTGAAGAAAAAAGTTCTTCCAAAAAATATTTGAATCTCTATTAATCTATCTTGATCTAAAAATGCCTCCAAATTAAGGGTCCCATGCATACTACACAAATAATGGCCATCGTTTTTTGTTATATGTATGATTTTTTCAATTTTCTATCACGTGATCAAACAATGGTGAATGGAAAATAGTTTTTCTCTTCTGTAAAAATTACCCTAGCATCTTTTCCTAACACATCACATTCTATGATGGAAGTCTTACTTAAGTTCAAACTGGAAAATATTAGGGTAACGCACATAGCTTTATTTAAATCTTCAGAGGACTACTTGGCTACATCATTCAAAAACATGGCATTCCCTCTATCAATAAAATTAGTGGGTAGAAAATTTTAGCATAACTTTGGAAAAATTATGTATAGTACCTATTGATGGGTCGAGAAACTAAAATATTTTTGTCAACTTTCTACCATAATTTTGACCATTTCTATCTCTTAGATGCCTCCATAATCATCCCTTCTACATATATTTGTCACAATCCATACGTATATATGCCATCAAAGCTACAAAAGGCTAAGCAAAGGATATTCAAGGTAACATGTGAATTATTCTATAATTTTTATATGTTTTCTTTATGAAAATAAGCTAATATGTGATAATTACATAAATTAAAAAAAATTGTAGCTCCTATGTGGACCTATAGTAGATTCATTGGTTAGTGCATCTCCAAGAGAAGCTTAGTGAGATTGGGCATATGGACAGATGACAAAATATACGAGAATGGTTATTTACCTACTTGGTGCACCAAATATGTGATTGTGTGATCGTGGTGGAAAAGTCAATGTCTTAGCCAACACAACATCTAGTCGTGTGGCATAATGCAGAAGTAGAGTATTAGAGGATTGTGACAGGGCACCATTTCAAGCATCAACAAATCATGATATATTTGTATGATTGAATGTTGAAAACATTGAATAATAGCATTTTGTTGGCTATGTGTTCATATACACTCATGCATGAACTAAGTTGTGACAACCTCCATTACCTTTTTAGTTATTAAAAGAATTTGTAAATTAAATTTGATTAAAAATGGGCTAAGTCTAGTTACACAAATTTCCAGAGCCAAGGAGGGGAAAATTTCCTGAGATGTCTACTTTTTTTTATGGTAGCCATGGAGACTAACAAGTGTGCATAAGGGACTTGTGGCATAAATACCAGTAGGGAATGAGGACAAGAGCATGCTTCTATGTAACATGCATGAAAATGTGGACATCAAGACCAATAGAGATATGGCCACGCAACAAGGATATAATTTGTAAATGAGTACACTTAGAGTTTATTGGCTACCTGTGGTAACAATGGTAATCGAAAGGCAAAATCTAGGAGATAATGGTGCAGCTGGCACAGTTTCACTGGCTGGAGAAATCCTGGATAGCAATGCAGTATGGAGGGGAATATGCATAGGAATAGGGAGTGAAAATTGAATTATTATATTGTTAAAAATTGAATTTTCATTATTAAAAATAAATTTAATAGTGAAAATTGAATTCATTGTATTGCTAAATTATAATAGAATTTAATTAGTTGAAATAAACATATTTTTAATTACATGGTGACAATAATTTTAATATTTTTAGTATTTCATTTTTCTATTTTACAATTTATATGACTACTAAAAACATAAATGTCGCTGCATTTCACAATCTCTAAATCATCTAATATATGAAAGGTTTTCAAATCCAATAATTTTCTAAGCAAGATGCACATAAATCAATTTTTCAATAGAACTAATTCCAAAAGGTTTTCCGATACCTAGGTGATATCAAGAATGGATTCTCAAAATGGATGACAACCTACCATAAAGAAAGAGGATCCTAACTAAAAGGCTTTTTTCTGTTCACCTTGAAACAGCTAGAAGTCAATGTCATTTTATCACTTGCATTTTTTAACTATGTGTCAAAGTTGACACCTTCTTAAAAATCATTAATTAATTCTAAATGAAATGATTGAAAAAAAGTTACAGTTAATTTTTTACATAAGTTGACATGTAGACAATGATGTAATGATTAAAATTAGATTTGAAGTTGTATCAAAGATGTTTTTCTGGAAAATAAAATACAATGTAGAACTACAGAAAAGAAGTGGAAGATGGGTTACAATATTGTTGTAGGATTAGTTTGCAAAAGTATTTGAGAATCAATATTATTAAAGAATATTTCATGTATCAGTAAGGGCTCGCTTTGATTATAAAACAAGGGTGTTTCCTTCACCCACACCATAAGGAAAAAGGAGATTAGAAGAGGATTTTGAAAATATTTATTTCAAACCTATGTAATTGTTGAGCATTTTCTCTATTTGATTTGCATAATTTTGTATTTAATGTTACACATTACTCCACTTTTATATGGGCACACCCATGTACCTATTATACATACACACCAATGTTCCCTCATTTCACTTCATCCTCTCTTTGTAATTTGATTTTGCACCATATAATGTATTACAAACAAGGTTTAAGGAAACTTTTAAATTTTTTATATATACCGATACATTCATTGATTAAGAAAACAATAGTGCATTAAGAAAGGATGTGCACTAATTCAAGGTAAAAGTAAATGCATTGTGTAACATGACAATGAAATGGTGCCACATTAGTGATGTGTTTTATTATTGTCAATGTACTATGAACATGTAAGGTGGGTGGACATTTCTTGCTACTAAGGATGTATAATAATATCACTCTACTCATATTAAGGAACACTTTATAGTTTACATAGATTATCATGCTATTTTTCCTCACTGGTTATACTGTATTACTGATGGAAAGTGACATCATTGATATGGCACACATTACTTTAATTTTTCCACATCAATAATGTGTTATATTATCCTCATTGTGTTTTCATTGTTTAGGTTAGGTGTCCAACATGGATTTCCACTACTACCATTAGAAATTGGTTCTTTGGTTATGTTATAATGCACTTCAAGATCTTAGTGCATGATTATAGTACCATTGGTATCACAATTACTGTACAAGAGCACCAACATTGCATTTTCTTAATGCCATGTTATGGTCAACTACCTTCCATAATTGTGATGCATGAATGTTACTAAGCTATTATTGTGGATTAATACAAAATTATTATGTTGTTGTCACAATTGGTAGCATACCTTACTATCTCCAACACACCGCTAACATTCAATATAGGTGGACATTTATTTCTAGGATGAAAGTCATGCTTCAATTTGAAATGAATAAAACTAGGGTATTACATGTAGCTTTCTTTAATAATTCATAGGACTACATGACTACATCTTTCCAACAATTGCATTCCATTTTAGCAATAACTTTAATGGGGAGGAAATTCAAGAATAAATTAACACAATATTTCTATAGCGCCTAGTAATACTAACCATGTAATATTTTTACTTTCTTTGAGTGTGGCAAGTCTTTCATTACTCCAATTTTATAAATATCAATGTGTACCCCATCCCAAATGATAACATGACCAAAATATTCCACTTATGAAGAACCTAAAACACATTTACAATGCTTGATGAATACGTTGTTATCCAAGAGAAATTACACTTCTTAATAAACATGCACCATATGTTCCCTCAAAGTTTCATTGTAAATAATACTATATCATTAAAGAAGACAAGCACAAAGATGCATAAAAAATTTAAAGAAATCTTATTCATGAGGATTTTAAAAGTTGATAGCGGCATTGCAAAACCCAAAAGGCATATACCAAAAACTCATAATGTCCTTCATGTGTGTGGAAGTTATTCATAGGAATTTCTACTTCCTTCATCTGAATTTGGTGATATTGTGAATGAGACCATTTTAGTGAATAATTGTGTTATATCAAGCTCATAGAAGAGGTCATAAATGATGGGAATAGGAAATATACAATGGAAATATGTATTAAATGATTGTAATAGTTAAGGGTGTGAATTCTAAGTAGATGCACCATTTTCTTTCTTCCTTCAAAATAATGACAACTAGGGAGGAGTGGGGATACTACTAGGGTGTATCACTTTATCTTCTAACAACTCCTAATTGTACTTTTAATTTAATAATATATCTATATATATATATATATATATATATATATATATATATATATATATATATAGATCGTGATAAAATAAAACATTATGTTATTTATAACAAATAATTAGATAATTTTATGATTACTCCATGTGAAGGGGGGTAATTAATGCGGTGTTTAAAACACCTATTCATGTTTCTACAAAATAAATTATAATTAGGATGAATCTGTGTTGGTGTCCTCAAATTCTCTTCATCAACTACACATTTTACATAGGGAAAGGACCCAAATAGGCCTTTCTTTAGTTGGAATAATGAGAGCTGCAACTTGTAGCCTAGTTATATGAGATAAATTCAAAAATTCCTACAACTATTGTAACTTAAACTATCCTATTCTATAACTTCCTAGCTAGGAATTAAATAACAACCAATAAATATGTAATTAAGTGAAATGAATAAAAAAATTAGAAATAAGGTAATCTAGTCACTTGCATAAAATTTATATAGTAATTCCTAAGCCTAACATTTAACAAAAATCAACTTAAAGCATAATTCAACATTCATTTGTTAAAACCATTAATAAACAAAAGTGAGATAAAATAAAGGAACATGAGAAAACTATACAACAAAAATATTAAATCTTACATTGATCCTAAAATTTATGACATCCAAGAATAGTTTAAGCTAAAGAATACATTATAATTGATCTTCAAAAATATGGCTAGAATGGTTTTTTAGTAGTAACAAAATAATTACATTTCTAGGAAAAAATAATATGAACATGAAATAGTGTAAATTGAGTTTGTTTCAAAGTTATTTATTTATTTTACGTAAATTTTGACATAGTTTTTCCAAGTTTTGAAAATGATTTTAAATAGTTTGTACTTATGTAAAGGTATGTTGTTTTAACAAATCTTTATATAATGTAATGCTTTTCCAAAACTTATCTACACTTTCATCTAATTTTGGTAAAATTGACCTTAAAGTTATGTCCATGGCAGGAGTTTGTATGTATTTTTTCATGTGTATTTTGTTGACACAAATTATGGATCAAATGGCATGTATACATTACTGAATTCCATCTTATAAATTTTATACAACTTAATTCTTATGATAATAGTTGTTCTTAGGTCAAAATTTGGAAGATTACAGTTATATATAAGTGTTTTCATTACTGCCATATTTTCTCACAATCCCAAGCTTTGCTTGAATTTTTCTCCACAATTTTTTATAAGAACCCTTATAGGATTTGTGGCGATTGCTAATCTTAATGATGTTCCTCTCATTTAGATGAGGAATTTCAAGAGGATTCTCATGAAGATTAGTTTTCCACTTCTTTTTAGAGTTAAACCAAATCTATGTTCTCATGTTTTATTTTATGTTCATGTCTTTCATGACATAGAGAGAGTATATCTTGGAATTTTCCTTAAAATCATTCATCTCTAATGTAGGAAAAATCATTCTTCAAAGGTATTCATCAACAAGATCTGGTACGTGTATTACAAGATTTAAGCATATATAAATCCTTCCTAGAATTCTTTGGCTTGAATTCAGTCTCAACTTTCTTATAGATAGATTTCTCCTATTTGCCCTAAAAAACAAATACACATGCATAAAAGTTTTCTTCTCACTTAATTCCAAAATACACAAAGATAATGCAATTCTTCATTCATTCATACACATATACAAGAATGAGCATAAATATGCTTTCAAATACTTTCATTCAACAAATTATGTACATATAAGTATTCAAAAACAAATTCCTCTCGCTTGGCCCGATTCTACATGCATTTGGCCACTAGTTCTCATTGCTCGTAAGCTTACAATAAGAAGAATTAAGAAACTAAATAATTTTTCTCAACCCTAAAAATGCTCCATAAGTCACCCATAAATCACTCCATAAACAAGATTTTCCTAAATCCTAAAGTCACTCCATAAATCATCCAGAAATCACTCCATAAATTGTATTTTTCTAAATTCTAAATCACTCAATCTATCTGTAGATCTCTCATGTTTTTCAATGTTATTTTCCTTTTCCATATGGAAAAAATATCATCTATCCATATATTTTCTAAAAATATGACTCATTAGTTCTAAAACTCAGAAAGTATAACAACTTGGAAAACACAATTTATTTACAAAAAACAATATAAATTCTTCTAAAAAATCAAGACCCCATTTTTAACCTTTTACACATAGAAGATTTAATGGCTTGGAAGCTCTAATGCTCCTGCATCAGACTCCCAAGGTAGAAATAATTCATCACCTCTTGGTCATGTGTAATTAATTTTTGAATCCTCCTGGATCCCACATTTTGCATTGTAGTTGGTCAGCCATCTCATCATGTTGTTGTTCAATTGCTTCAGCTTTTGTCACCCTTCTTTATCCTAGTCTCCAAATCTTATACTGTAGTCTTCCATTTACCTTACTAAAAATTTCTTGTATAATCAATTTCCCTCTAATATTGACTACATTCTTCACATTAGTGTACCTTTTCCTGGGTAATTTCATCATTAACCTTCTCAATTAGTGTACCTTTTCCTAGGTACTTTCATCATTAACCTTCTCAATTTCTCAATTTCCATGTCCAACTAGTTCTTACTTTGTTGGAAATTACTATTGTTGTTGTCCACTATTTGTTGCATTATTTCCTCTTCTATGTCACTACCACGTGACACTTTAATCTTCTTCTTCTCCTCAGTTGAGTCTTTATCATTCACATCTCTTTCTAAAAATTTCTCTAGAAACCTCATTTCATCTTCCTTTAGAAAATAAATCAGATTATTTCCATTCTCTTCCATATCTGTGAAATTTTTTAATGATTGTGCCCCTTCATTTTTTGTGTAACCTAAAAAGATTCACAAATTATTAGTTTCAAAATCATAAGGCCTTATGGCCTCATTTAATGATTCAGGCATTATTCTCCCATAAACATCATCACCATCTTCACTAAGGATTTCTCCATGCTCAGGTTCACTTATGTGAAGTGTTTCCTCATACTCAACTACCTTGATTTCTTCCTTCAACCTATCATAACTTGTCATGGTTGTATTTTCTTCATTATATGGCTTTGGGTTATTCAACCAATCTTCTAAAAGATCCAATTCTACTACAACATTTCACATGTTTACTCTGTTGCGGCCATGCACAGTCTCTTTCACAATAACTTGTACTTAAATAGTTGAAGTGTTTCCAAGTCAACTCTTTGTTCTCTACACATTCTTGTCCTTTTCTTCACCATAGACTAGTCCTTGTTTTGGTTCATAAATGAAAACCTCCATCTCCTCCACCTTGAGTTCTCTTTTCCTTTGTTGAATCCTTAAATTGTGTTTCAGCTTCACTTGCAACATGTGCCACTTCAACTTTTTCTGTAGCACCCATCCACACCTTTAATCTTCAACATCTTGTTGTAGTAACTCCATAAGCACATATAATCATGCCTTCACCTCAACCATATCTTTCTAAAATTATTCATCCTTGATCTTACTCATGCCAACTGCTTTGGAATTTTCTTTCATCTTATTGTGACTTCTCACGAAACCCTTGACATGACTATCAATAGTCATTGCCACTTCTTTCTTTTGTGAACTTTCCTTATGCACCTGTGAGTTGAAATCTATCCAAAACCTCACCAAGATATCTCCTCTAAGCTTGGCCAATGTTTCACTTCACTTGAACCTTCTTTCTAAGCAATCCTTTCTCTATTGGCTTTTGAATGTACCTTACTCACTGAGATATTTTTCTTCTCCTCTTCCTCTTCAAAAATTCATCTTCATGTTGATTTTTGTCCCAATTCCTTCTTTTTTGTATGCTCCCTCTTCCTTTGTCACAACTACACTTGTTGTAATGGACGTTATCTACAACTTTCCTTCTTTGCTACCTGCAAACATAAGTTATTTATAACCAGAATTAATATAAAAAATCATATCCATCTTTCAATCTCTTTTATGAAGAGCTAACTAGCAATGATACCATTGTGTGTAGGAAAATTCATTCTTCAGAGGTATTCATCAACAAGATATGATACTTTTATTACAAGATTTAATCATATAGAAATATTTCTTTGAATTCTTTGGCTTGAATTCATTCCCACTTTGTTTATATGTAGATTTGTCCTTTCTATCCTACAAAACAAATACACATGCACAAAATGTTTTATTCTCACTTAATTCCAAAATACATAGATATGCTAGAATTCTTCATTCATTCATACACACAAACAATCATGATGATAAAGATGTTTTCAAATACTTTAATTCAACAAATTGTTTACATATAAGTATACAAAAACACTCATTCCTCTCTCTTGTCTTGATTCTACATGCATTTGTCCATTAGTTCTCATTTCCTATAGGATTACAATAAGTAGAACTAAGAAATGTGATATGTTCTACAATTCCTAAAAATACTCCATAAATCACTCCATAAATCATATTTCCATAAATCCTAAAATCACTCCATAAATCATATTTTTCTAAATTCTAAAATCACTCAATCTATCCCTAGAATCTCTCATGCTTTTCAAAGTAGATTTGTTTTTTCCTTATGGAAAATATCTCACCTCTCCATATATTTTCTAAAACTATGACTTATTAGTTCTAGAAATCATAAAATATACCAACCTGGAAAACACAATTTATTTACATAGAATAATATAAATTCTTCTAAAAAATCAAGAACCCATTTATAAGCTTTTACACATATAATATTTAATGCCTTGGAAGCTCTAATTATGTTACATCAATCTCACATGTATAAATCTATTTAGACTAGGTTTAGGTCCTCAATATCAAGTGCATATTTAGTAAATTATGTGATATTTTGGTTGTTTTCCCTGGAATAGTTTACTCGATTCTCTAAGGCTCCCGCATATGGCTTATGGTATTTCTCATCTTCAAGTATATATTTATCTTTAGATGTATTATCTTGTACAAAAAATACTGATGTTGAAGCCATTAGTACTAGGTCTATTTCCTTGGCATCTAGCACAATGGTTTCTTTAGTAACTACAAGTTCGTGATCAATACTAAGTCTTGTTTTCTTGTGTGTTTTCCATATTATCAGGTTTTATTCCATGAGTATTCCTAATTCAATGAAGATGATGAACCTCATACATTGATTAAATGAATACTATGTACCCTTATATAGGGAAGGTATAGTACAACCCTACCATGTCACCCCCCTTAAAAAACATGTTTATCATCAAGGCTACATCCCTATAAACTACTGTAACGTCTAAATTTTTTTCCTAGGTAAAATATGTACATTATGTATCTTTACACTCCATGAATACTTCCTAAATAATTTGTTGACATAGTCAACGCTTTCATTTGTCTGACATCATCTTTGACTATAATTGAATGGATCCATTTTCATCATGTTTGGAGAGGATGGTTTGAACATAGATCTTAGTTGTGCCACTTATTCAAACAAGACACTTGAAATACTACATGGAATTTAGATAATGTTGAGAGAGACAATATATAGAAACACATCCAATGTGATAGAATATTTTATGGGGGCCATAGAATTTGAGTGCTAGCTTTTGGTGGCTTATGGTTGGGTTGGAGATTAGGAACTATGATACCTTTCTTCAAAGAGGTGTTTTGACTTCCACTAAGCTACATGTTCGTTTGTTTTATTGTAAGAAAAAAAAAATAAGGGATGAAGAATGTCAATTCTAGCATTAAGATTGATATCGACTTCCCAAACCTTGGATGTTGTTACCACTCAGAAAGTGATCACCTAGTCATTTTCCACTAGGATGATAGAAATACACCATATAGTATGGGTTTTACAAATTAAAACCCACTTTCACCTGATGAAATAATTTAGTGGACCACTTTTCCTAAATTATTTCCATTTAATCTAGCCACATGAAAATAACCTTGAAAATCATGTAATTAATTTCATGTTATTTTCATACATTTGCCCATTTATGTGAAAATAATTAATTTAATTTTCACCCACTTTTTCCATTTCTACAGGAATAACTAAATAAATCATTATTTATTTATTATTCTTTAATAATTTCACTTTTATTCAATGAAATGATTATTAAATCATTATTTAGTAATTGTTTCTAACTTATTTGGCAATATCACCTAGAAATAATTTAAAAACCATTTTTGTTTATTAATTATTTCCACAATTTTTCTTAATTAAATCAATTAATCATTATTTTTTGAGTTACTTAACTTAATAAAGATTGTTGACAATTTCTCTAATCTTTTCCTCCACAAAAATTAATAAAATACTTATAATGGTCAGATCTTGATCTTGTTAACCAAATATTTTATTATTTGACTAGATCTAATCTAATCTAGAATTTTATTATAAATAAAGATGTTTTTTCTTTACCATTTATGCATTATCACAATCATTTTTATCATTTTGATCCTATAGCATTCGAACTCTCAGTTCTCCCACTTTTTTCTTTACCATTGAATTGCCCACTTGCAAACGGAAGAGAGAGGAGCAACATTTTGTAGCGAGGGGATGAAAGAACCCATCCCATAGAGGAGGATGGTATCGGTCCATGTCAAAACTTTCTAACTCCTAGGTGTTATTTTAAATATTATTCCTTTAATAGAATAAAATAGTTTCCGTTGAGGATTATCTTGTCATGTTTTTATATATGTTTTTCAGTCGGTGGTATTTGTGCAAGGTTTTCTGATAGCATTGTGCACATATCTGAAGACATACATTTAACATTGGAATATGGATTTTTTTATCTATTTTATGTTATTAGGCCACTTTAGTAACCAATGTTTAAAAGTAGATTTTGGCACACTCACTTAGAAATTTCCCACTAACAGATGTTCTTGGTAGTTATGAGGCTATAGATGGAGGAATTCATTGATAAACAAATAGATATGGAGATATTTTGGTAGCACAATGATACATGGAATTGAAAGACATTTTACTAAGCCTACTAACATTCATGATCCATTGTCAAACATCTCAAATAAGTATCTAGGACCTTTTTGACCACCACTATCTAACCATATATTTAGGGTGATAAGCTATGGTATTTTTTAATTTGGGTCCATGTAGTTTAAAGACATATTAACAACGTTTATTGGTACTACTAGGCCCATGATATATCGCAATTGAACTAAGACTTCCATGTAATTTTGAAATATCCTTTGTGAAAAATTACACACTCATGAATGACTTAGATAGGTGCTATAATGCACAAATGTGGGAATAATAGGAAAGGAATTCATAATAACCATAATAAAAAATGCTACATTCTTTATGAATCCCACCTATAAATTCCTCAAAAGTGTCATCCTAGATGCCTATAGAGGTAAATAGAGGGTGCAATGTACTATATGTATTCATTATTAACCCTTGTTCATTTTTCATGTGTTACATTAAAATGATCTACATATATCCTCCATGTCATATGAAGAGAATGAGCTCTTAACCCATCCATATGTGCTTTCACAGAGAAAGTAACCTACAATGGGATAAGAATGTAATTCTGCTAACATCCAAAATTTAAGGAATGGCACAAAAAAAATTTGTCCCTTTTATACCCTAAGTATTCATGATACTAAATGTATCCCATAAATGGTTTGGGTCCTCCTGTAGCTACTACATGAGTTAATTTTTTCATTATTATCCATCGGTTGCTATAAGTTCTTGGAAATCAAATATGTCATCATTAAGGATAAGGTAAGTGGGGAGCCTTCCTCCTATTACTTCTATGATAAGCCATCAATCACCACATTCTTTGTGCACTTCTTGTAGATGATCTTATAATCATATTCTAATGTCTTACTGATCCACACTTGTTGTATAAGTGAAGAAGAAAGTTCTTCCAAAAAATATTTCAAGCTCTATTGATTTATCTTGTTCTAAAAATTCCTCCAAATTAAGGGTCCCATAGATCGACTACACAAATAATGGCCATCATTTTTTTCTCATATTTATGATTTTTCAATTTTCTATCATGTGATCAAACAATGGTGAATGGAAAATAGTTTTTCTCTTCTGTAAAAATTACCCTAACATCTTTTCCTAATGCATCACATTCTAGGATGGAAATCTCACATAAGTTTAAAATGGCTGATATTAGGTAATACATATAGCTTTCTTTAAGGCTTGAGAGACCTACTTGAGTACATAATTAAAAAAGAATTCATTCCCTTTTAACAATAACGTTAATGGATATAAAATTCTAGCATAACTTTGGAAAATTTCTGTATAGTACCTAGTGATGGGCTGAGAGATTAGAATATTTTGTCAACTTTCTACCATAATTTTAACCATTTCTATTTCTTAGATCCGTACATAATCATCCCTTCTACATATGTTTGTCACAATCCATATGTATATATGTCATCAAAGCTACAAATGGCGAAAAAACGATCTTCAAGGTAACATGTGCATTATTCTATAATTTTTATATGTTTTCTTTATGAAAATAAACTAATATGTGATCAATATAGAAATTAGAAAATTGTGTAGCTCCTATGTGGACCTATAGTAAATTCATTGGTCAATGCATCTCCAAGAGCAGCTTAGCGAATCTATGCATAGGGACAGATGGAAAAATATACCAGAATGGTGATTTACCTACTTGATGCACCAAATATGTGATTATGTCATCATGGTGGCAAAGTCAAATTCTTAGTCAACACACCATCTAGTTGTCTGGCATAATGCAGAAGTAGAGTATTAGAGGATTGTGATATGGCACCATTTCAAGCATTGATAGATCATGATATATTTGTAGGATTGAATGTTAAAAAATTGCAAGAATAATGTTTTGTTGGCTACATGTTCATATTCAATTATGAATGAATTGATTTGTGACACCCTCAGTTACATTTTCAACTATTAAAAGAATTGTAAATTAAATTGATTAAAAATGGGCTAAGTCTAGGTTTACAGATTCTGAGAGCTGAGGGGAAAATTCCTTGAGATGTCTAATTTTTGTTTATGGTAGCCATGTAAGCTAACAAGTGTGCACAAGGTACTTATGGCATAAATACCAATAGGGAATGAGGACAAGAGGATGCTTTTGTGTAAGTGCATGCAGAAAAATGAGGATATCAAGACCAATGGAGATATGGCCACAGAATAAGGAGCTAATTTGTAAATGAGTACACATAGAGTTTTTTGGCCACCTGTGGTAACAATGATAATTGAAATCTAGGAGACATGGTTGTAACTGACACAGTTTCGCTTGCTGGAGAAATCCTAACCAAACATGATTGAGACACAATGTAGTATGGAGGGGAATATGGACAAGAATACAAAAGCAGGGAGAGAAAAATAGGCAGCAAGAAATAAGGTCCTTAACAAAATGTGAACGGGAAATATCATGTTACTAGTAGCACTTCTAGGTTACATGATCATGGGGTGATGTAAGTAGATTTACATTATTTACGTAGGAAGATCCTACGATGGTGATAGGAATTTTAGTATTAGTGGCCATGTGTAGATGTTTTCCCCTTGCTTTACGAAGTGACGAGGATGCACAATTATCACTTTCTTTAAAGTGCTTAAGGCCTTCAATAAATGCGCGGTGGACCTTTTTCCTTTATATCCCAATAAGTCCCTTATCGGCCGATTTCACTAACCAAAAAATTTTATAGGTCTTCATTTATAATATATTGCATCCGAGACCCTTCCTCATCGCATCACAATTGCCGATAAACCTGAGACCCAACGCCATCGATCGCCGATAACCTGCTAACACCATTTAGGGCATCATCACTGCTACATGTCACCTTGTGAGAGGTGCCAAGTGGCAATAAGAAACAACTCTATAGGAACCATAGAAATGCTAAAAATGAGTGACACGTCATCACTAAAGGCATCAGCCACATCAGCTTCGATAGCCAATCAGAAGCTGCTAAGTGGCCCCCTGAAGGAGAGAGAAAAAGGTCGGGTGGGCCTTGGTTTTTTCATTCTTTTCTTTGTTAATGAATTGTTCACCCCCTAGCGATATTACACTGTATCGCAATCAGAGGTTTTATAGGTATTTTTAGTTTTGGAGCCCTGTCGATCCACCAATCATTGATATCGTGGGACTGCAGGACTATGATATCGGCCTTCGGTGCCGAGAACTGCTGATAACTATAGTTTTGTGCCCCAATGATCCTGCCAATGGCCTATATGTGATATATGTTGTGCCCGGACCGGCTAGCTGCCAATATGTGATATTAGAAATCAACTGATCACTATTTTTTATTCTGCCCTTGTTCCTTACCTGCTGGAAAGCCTAATTTGCGATTGTGATAAGCCTCCCAGATCCTGATTGAAATTTACCTCCACACTTAGCCATCTTCTTGGTTTGCTGGGATTTTCCAAGGTAAACTTCCAAATGCCTTAACTTCTGCTCCAAGAGTCCATTTTTTGACTTCCATATACCGTTGGAAAGATCTTTCCGAGCACTATTAAATCGACAGGGACTGATTAATCTCTCACAAATTTTATGGTTCAAAATTTGGCATCAAACATCACTGTAATTTTGCTTCTAAAGCCACTCGTGACTGAAAAAGAAGTGAGTGACAACACTTTGGATCTGAGCCACATACTCATTCAAAAGCCAAAACTCAATAGAAGGTGGCACTTACTAGGAAAACAAAAAATAACATGAAAACAAAAAAAGGAAAAGAAAACATAGAAAAGTAAGAAAAAAGACAACAAGCAAGCAAAGTGAGCAAGCAAACAAACCAAACCGAGTCAGGAAGCAAACAAACATGCAAACTAGAAAGAAAAGACAAGCAAGAAAGAAAACACTACTCCTACTCCACTAAACAGTCAGGTTACATGAAATGAAATTTCCAGTGAAGCTACCGTAGGCATACCTGACTTGCAACCATAAAGATACAAGCGATTAAAACAAATAAAAAATAGTGTGTAATAGAAAATACAAAATATTGACAAACTTTCACACGAGAGAAGTTTTTGTGTGTGGGCAAAAAGATGTGTCATGACCACCCAACACACATGCTTACCTCTCTGATGACTACCATTTTTCAGTAAACCTCGAAAGCCTCTTGGAAATGTGTGTTCTTATACATCATGTTTCTTAGCAAGTGAGAGGAAGGACTGAAGCTTGTTACCTGCAACACGACTCACCAAGTAAGATTGTTCCATACATTTAGCAATTGGATCATAAAATTCAAGATGGATTTTGAAAGACTTGTGATATTTTAAAATATGGATTCCTGATTCAAGAGAGGGGATCATGATGGGAATATGGTATGGATAGATAGATCTGATAATTCTCGCCAGTCATTTCAAGGTAGTGAGGGCCTACCATAGCCATCAGCACAGGTTGAAATGCCTCACCTGCTTAATAGAAATCTGATGAGAAAGATGTTACACAGTGAAGATCATAGTGCATGAAGCGGCAGCCATTGGATATACTGTTGGGAAAATGATAAAATGCATGAAAGCCACAGAAGATAGAAGAAATATTAGACCAGTTGGTCGAGATGCCAAATTCCTAGTTTGACATGAACAAAGAATTTTTTTGAACAATCTTGCAAGCGCTTTGAATGAGGGAACCAAGTTTTTTGTGCACTAGATATTAAATAACACCCACCTGCAACTGGTGAAAAATTGTGTAGGCATCATGGTCATCACAGAAATGTAGAAAGGATGCTAGCACTGTGAATGTGTGAAGCGATTTGGTGTGTGGTGAAATGGGAGTAACTTGATTTGCGCGATAGGTTGTGCGCTCGTCATCATACAGGGAGATTATTGGTGTGATAAGAGGGCTGACTTGTCATGCAAAATTCACAAGAAGACCAAGGAGCTAATCACAAGAGAGAACATCTGATAATTATTATTACGAACAAAGATAGTCTTTGAGATGATCAACTTCACACTTCCATGATTTCATGAGAGATGGACACTCCAAACCTAAATTTGATGTAAGAGAAGTGCATGAAGACGGGCATGCCGTAACAAAATCATGGATTCGGTCATTATTGAAAATTTGAAATTTTGAAATATCACACCTAGAATAATAAATATTTTTTAGACAGGGATCCACATCGAGTGCAACCATGTAAACAGATAGATTGTGTGTGAGAAACTAGATTTAATTTGGTTCGATGGGCCTACCAGATTCATGAGGTCCTATCATAACCATCAATAGACCTTGAAGTGCCTCGACTCCCTCGCACGTCCCGAAACATTCTAGAATTGAAAAGTTCCATTTTGAGATGTGAACCAAATCATGAATGGCTTGAGGATGGTTGTTGTTGCTGATTTCAAAACTGCTCTTAGGATGGTAGCCATCCCTCTCACAAGCTTCATCAAATTTTCTAGCTTCAACAAGTTGACTTGACGACTTGTCTTCATGCAACACACAAGATGATTACAAGTCGGAAGAGTCCTATGCATTGAGAAAGTTTTCATCATGGACAACCTCACTGCATGGTATCGATCGAGGATATAACTCATTAGATGAAGAAACAAGAGAATAGGGAGTATCTCTGCTACATGTAGATGTGCTGTGAAAGGTAGGACACATGGGAAAGTGAGGTGCAAAGGAAGTTTTGGTATGGACGTATGCTTTGACTGGTGCACATTCTAGATATGAGTTAGAATGTACATGTGATAGAAACATATCACATGATGTGCTTTGGCATTCATCACAACATACAAAATCATGGGAGTGATGACAACCCAAGACTAGAGGTTGATCGAAAGAATTAATTGTGCATGATGTTTCACCAAGATTAGTGGGCTGAGAATTGTTCAAGAATGGAAGCTCATTGTCCTGATGTGAACCATTTTGAAACATAGAAGAGGAAATGATTACGTCTTCACCTTCCTTCTCCTATGCCTGTGTAATGAGACTGCCTTGCACATGACTGCAATTTGAGCCAACACCTTGAGAATCAAGAGAATATGCACAACTAGCTGGTGAAGAAGATTGATCACGCAAGTCATGGTGCAAGGATTCATGGATTGTAGATGATGGAGGATGGCAAAGATGAAAATCAGACTTGAGACTTGGGTTATGGACGGTGATGTCCTCTTATGGATTGGAGGAATGAGTCTTCGCCATAGGATTTCTGTGCCATTCTGGAATTTCCTCCATTGGAGTGGGAGATGACTGAGAAGATGGGTTGGGAACATGCTACACAAATTTCTCAACTTTATGACCATTGCGAGTGGGCACACTTTGTGTAGATTTCTTAGCTTTGCAACCACTACGAGGGGGCACCGTCTGCGTAGATGTCTAAACTTTGCAGTTGCTATGAGGGGGCATCCAATTAGAGACTAGAAAGGGAGGAGGATAAGGAAAAAGTGTGTTAGGCTCCTCCTCGACAAACTAAGGGGTCTCATGATCTGCAAAAGTCAAGGAAGAAGGAAAATCAATTGGTTCACCATCTCGAGAAACATGAACCAAGCGTTTCAACTCTTGGCTAATGAAGTCAAGGTCTAGAAACTATTCAAGAATACTATGACAGAGGTGAAGAAAGTGGGTAGTAAAGTCCTCAATTGATTTGCTAGGCTTCATTCTTAAACAAGAGATTCTTTCATGGACATATTGATGGTTATACTTATTGAAGGCTTCATGGAGTTCCTCAATGAGAGTAAGAAGGGAATGGATGGAAGCAGGTGGTAGGGTATGACACCACCAATTAGCATGACCTTCAAGGGTGAGGAAGAAAAGTATGCAAACAAGCTCTTCACTATCGATTTCATGATATTTGCATAAATGAAGAAAATCAGAAATGTGCTTGGTTATAGACATTTTGTCCTCGCCGTCAAATCTTAACAAGGACAAGTGATCGAGAAGCTCATTAGGGATTGATAGTTGATTAAGGGAGAAATGAGAGAAACGCCTTGGGAGAATGAATTGTGTATGCCCCATTTGGTAATAGATTAAAACCATATGTAACGAGCTCATCTTGTCATCTAGCCCTCCTTCTAGCGCCAGAAATGTTGACGGTGCTAGACCTGCCAACGTTTAGGAGATCTCTCGGGTATGAAGTCCAAACTAGACCTCACACCATTTGTTATAGGTGTCCCATCTAGTACAATGTCCCGAATATCATTATCTTAAATATTTTCCTTAACTCATTCTTCACAGCACTTGTGAGTGGTTTACTTTGTCTTTGAACAACAAGGTTCGCATGGCTGGTGAATGGTTAGTGTCACTTGTGTCAAGGTTCTTTCACTACAGAGGGAGAGGGTGAAAGTGAGTCTCAAGTCAAAATAGAATAGTCCCAAATTAGTTAGAGACACACAACACAGTAGGACATGTCCACACAGATGTGGAAGTTACAAGCACAAGGTGAGAAGATAGCACATAAAACGCCCAACAGAGTAGTCCACATGGATGCGGCAGTAAAAAACACAAGGTGAGCAGATAGCACATAAAACACCCAGCGGAATAATCCACACAAGTGCGATGATTGTTATAAAAAGTTTTCAAGAATTAATTTGTCGAGTGTCTGGTAGAATAGTCCACACGGGAGAGACAACATTAATAATTAATACAACACATTTCTAATAACATATGTAGTAAAACAACCAAAATAGTTCAATTGTATTAATACAGGTTAAAGCAACATGCATCACAAGTGTTCAAAGAATAGTCTTACAAACGAGTACAATAGATGTGTGAAAACGTGATGGCCTGCTAACAGGCTTTTGAATTAAGCAAAAGTTCCAAGACACATCCGTACACCATTACATCACTAACCCCAATAGTGGGGCATTGGAGCCATTGCTCACTCCTCAAAGAAAAGGCTACAGACTCTTAAGAATATTTGGTAGGAGCCAAGGTGAAAAGTCTTTTGCATGTACAAATGAGGGGTATATATAGCCAAGGGTGAAATTGACCCTTGTGACTGTTCGACTTCCCCCATGACTCTTCAAATTTACATGTGGGTATCTTGAACTTCCACATTACATTACATTGATTACAATAGTATGGCCCACAATATTGATGTGGCTGAGATGACTCATGACATGAATCGACACGAAAGTGTTGGTATGTTCATGCTGATGGTGGTGTCCATGTCGAGCTGCAATGTTGTTGTGTTATGAGTGTGCTCTTGGTGTATCATAGCTTCACCACCGCATGGCAAGGTGTTAAGAGTCTTCGATGGTCTTGGTGTTCACTTGATGTTTCACATGCATGTATGTCCTTCGCTGGTGCTTGGCATGCCTAATGTGTTCATTCGTTCGTGAACAATTCTTCTAGCATGCACCCCTTGTTCATCACATTCATCGTCGTGCCATGTTTCATCCATGTACCTGTATTTGTAATCACTCATGATGAGACAAGATCAAATCTAGAAATCTCCTAGTCTACCATGATGCATCATCTTTCATTTTCAGGTGAAGGTGACCAGGAGAGAGGACAAGGCTATGAAACTACGCAGAGAAAATTTCAGGTCGTGATGCAGGCTATGGGGCACCGTCAAGGAAAATTACATAGAGGCCTCTCAGAGGCTGAGATGAGCGTTTTTCAACAGCAGTGACCATCTATGGGATATGGCTCAGTTGGAGGGCAGAACTGTGCGTAAATTTTCTAGGAAGGTAGTGCAGGCAATAGAGTGGACACTAGCACTGAAAACTGCGCAGATTCTCCTAGGAGGCTGGCAGCAGGCTGTGGGAGCTTTCTGGCCAAAACTACGTAGAACTGGGAGGTTGGCCTATAGGACATCTCTACACAGTTTCTGCGCTGATTGGGGTGTCGACCAATTGGAGGATAGCCCAAAAAAACTACGCAGTTTTTAGGAGGAGCAACAATTTCACTTACGGGGAGACTCGCTTACAAAATTGCGCAAATTTCAGGGACAATGCAATGACAGGAAGCGGGAGCCTATCCTTCGTGTTTTCTCAATTTCATCAATCAGTGGAGGCATGCATGTTGGCAGGTTCTACACAAGTTTTTGGAGTGAATCTCGAGGTGACTGCATGGTCAAACTCTTCAGTTGACCAATGGGAAGCTTGATAGATTTGCTTGCAGGCAGTGCAGAGTGAGATGGCTTGCTGAGCAACTTCTAAGTTCTTCTGGGTGACAGTCATTCGGGTCAATTCCAGGATTGTGTAATGCAAACTGCTTGCCAGGGAGCCTCAAGCTCTGTGCAATTCTGGGGAGTAGTACATGATCACTAAGGGCTAAGACCGCGCAGTGTAGCTCAACAGATGTCCAAAAATAAGAGGGTGGTTCAGTCAACAAAGTTTCAACAAAATTACTAAGCGTGTGAGGGAGTGAACTTGTGCATGCATGACCTTACAAACACACACTTAACACGACTTGGTTACAATACACCTCAAACCAACAAGACAACATGTTAAGAGTGACTGAAAAACATGTGTGAGAGACAGGTGCAACACTTGACATAGATCATTGAACGATCACAATGAAACTTGGGTGACATCGCATACAACTTCGTGTATGAGTGCCACAGATGCTTACATAGCAAACACAACTTGTACACACAAAGACAGACCTCCAACATAGCTAGAACATGACCACAGCTATGACATTGTGACCAAGCTACTAAGAGATGTTCAGTGAATGGTCGAGCGAGAAGGGTGCAAAGACTCGACACGAGCTCATGGGATGAGCTCGAGTGTTTGAAAAAATCAAGGAAAAGCTAAGGAAGGCTCTAAAATTGGATGGAGGCCAAAATTTTGGAATGTGTGCATCCGCTACAACATTATTTTAGGAGTAGGAGTAGTGTTTGTTTTCTGTGTTTTTTTTTTTTTTTTTTTCTGTTTACTTTTCATTCTTCCCCTTTTCTTTCCCTTTGTTGTAGGATATTTTCTGTATGAGACCATTTTTGGTTTATTAAGTAAGCATGGTGAAGTTTGGGAGGAAATTGTGCTATTGTTAATTCTTGGTTATCTATTTATTCGCTCTCTTTGCATGAATCTTGCATCTTTCAATCGATGATATCCTAATGGAAAATACGTTATTTTTCGAAGAAAACCATAGTGGAATCACAATTCTTAAGTCTATAACTAGCACCACCTACTCTAATCAGTTTATGATTGTTTGGTTTTGTCTTGTCAAATAACATCAGTAGAGTAAGGAGGGGAGGGAACTTTAACAAGTGAAATTCATTGCACTGGCATATAAATATCCTTCTCTGAAGGGACAACCTCTTCAAAAGGATCCCTCTTCCACCTCATTAAATCAATAAGTGCTTATGCATAGTTCTTTGAACAAAAAAAAGGGAGAAAAAAAAGAATAATAAAAGGAAAAATAGGAGAAAGGCTTCCTGGGCAGAGAGGTGAAGCAAGCAACTTCATTGGGGTACTCTCCTGGCTCACTGGCAGTGAAGCAATTTTTGTGTCCCTGAACTGACTCTGTTAGGGTACTATTGAGGCCTGCTAGTAGCTGAGCAACACCAAATCTGAAAACCAAGACTCTGAAAATCTTGTTTCACTTGTGCATCTATGCACTCCCCATCCCCAATAGAAGCAACTCAGTTTGACTTGACTTTGAAGTATGTCGTCGATGAAGAGAATGGTAGGAACTACATATTTAACTTAAGATAAGTAAAGAAACTATGGTGATCAATGAACTAAACAATACTTCTTGAATAATTAGACCTATTTTACATGAGCTAAAATCCCTAAAGAGAGTTGGAGTTCTACCAATGTGTCACCAAGTATTGTAGCTACTACAACGACCCTCCAAAATTTTTCCATGCTTTCATTTTGGAGCCTCCCTTCTGACCATAGGAGCTTATTTGTTACTATCATCAAGTATTCATGTTGTGATAAAGTCTTATATTTTCATGCTTTTTTTTATGTATTGATCAAATTTTGATATTTTTCACTCACAAGAAAGATTTTTACTTGACCTTGTAGCATTGTTGGGATTTCCTCTAGAAAATGTGTAATCTTGGAAGGTAGGCCATCCTTGATGATTGGAATTGTGCAATCTAGGATGGAAATCTTGCCTTGAGCTTAGAAGCTATGTATTATTGGATGGAAGGCCAACCTTAAGCCTAGAAACTCTACAAGCCTTCGTTGAGCTCACAAACTGTGCAATTCATTGAGTCAAGAAGTTTCTAATTCCTTGGGAACTATGCAATCCTTCTTGGCAGTGTGCATGTCAGGTTCCCAAAAAATAGAAAAATGAAAAATGAAAAAATTATCCCTAGAAAATAGGGAATCATTTTCCCAAAGGCGGAACACTTACTATTTTGGAACTTTTCAACAATTGTATCTTTTTCCTCTATTTTAGGCATGTGTGTCATAAACCCTAACTAGTATAGATCTATATAATGGATACCCCTAGAGCTCATTTTTATAGTCAATCATGGAGCTCTAGCATTCTGAAGGAGATTAAGGAGCCTTCGGTAGAGTTTACAGTGCTTTTCCGGGTGATTTTTTATTTTGTTGTCTTTTGTCACTTCTTGTCATTTGTCTTCTGTGAGTGTTGTTTTGCTTGTTTATTTTCATGGTTTTTGGTGTTTCAACTTTTATTAGCTTGTATAAGTATTGGTTTATTCTGTCATTTGCCTTTTACAAGTCTCGCATTAGTTTTCTTGTTTTTTCCCATTAGTGGTCATTGTTTCAGCAACTCTCCATGCATGTTTATTTTTCCTTTTCATGTTGATCTTCCACACTTGATTGGAACTTATCCATCTATAATTAGTTATATATACACTTTTCGGGAAAATTTTCCCTTCCCTTGGCCAATAGTTTCCTTATCTAGTTGGGCATTGTGCAAGTCAAATGATTAAGCTTGATGCTTGGCCTTTGAGAGTATGCAATGCATAGTACCTAGCTAGCTCAACTATGCATTGTGTAGTTCTGGGGCACAAGCCCATCCCTTAGCCACTAAGACTTTGCAACGCGTAGTCTCCACCCCAATCTTCCTAGGCTAAATTGTGCATTGCACATTATCTCGCCTAAAGTTCCACCATTGGTTACTGAGACAACGCAATGTGCAATTCAAGCAACCATCCTCCCTCCTTCACCTCAAGAGTTGCATATTTTTCCTTTTTGGTCCACTAGTTACTGCTTTGATATTGCTTTCAGAGTCAATTTGCTGAAGTTAATTTATCTTTGCCATGACTACATTTTCCTCCTACATATATTGCAATTATTGAGCACTTCCCTTCATCAGTCATTAACTTCATGGAACCAAAGAGATTTTCTTCAAAGGACACCAAAGAAAGCAGCATTGAGGAGGAAGTTGAAAGTACACCAATGAGCTTTCCAGTTAACATAGATATTGAATTATTCATAAAAAAATAATCAGATATCAGATGGTAGAAAGTGAATGAAGCATTATCAGCAAGAAGCTTCAAATCATGCCTTGAAGACCGACATGTGTATATCAATGTACAGAAGTTACATAACGTTGCATGTAGTTATCCAAATGTCCTATGTAGACATTCTCAACTAGATAGTTTCTCATATAGATCCATATACTATGACTCTGAGCAATTCCAGTAGACAAAGGCTTGCTTATTTTCTGGCACAAGATTATCATCTCATGTATCATTTGCTGGAGCCAAAATCACTCATGTATTCATACTTTTATGCTGCCACCATCTACTTGAGCATCAAGGATATTGTTAAAATTTGGTCGAAAGAGCCAATAAAGTTCCATCAAACACCCACCAACACCTACAAGACAAAATATCTTAGGAGGGCCTATAATCTCCTAATAGTTCTATGTTGTAGAATCAATGGTTAGTAGACCACTAAGGCCTTCCCTAAAGGGTAGGAATTCTACACTGAACCAGGTTTTGAATGAAGGAAAACCATTCAGTTGGTTAGACTTGTTGGCTCAACAACTGTGGATCCATGTAGCTAATGCCCTTAGTCCCCCCAAGGGAAAGCAAGCTATATTTTTCATGTATGCCTATCTATCGGATGTAATATGCGCAGTGAATTGGACTTGGAAACCAAGGGAGCCTTCTGTGCACATTTACTACAAACTTCTTTCGGAGTACAGCCATAAGGAGTAATGGAAAAGCTAATTCATCACTTACTCATTCCATTGTATAAGTTGATCTTTGAGGAAGAGCCACCTTGCATATCACGTGGGAATATGGAAGTAGTTTCAGAGATAGAAGATTGTTTTGCCTCACTGGATGCGACTTTCCTCAAAGTGTTCGGTGGATAGAAGTATCTACATCTTTTACTGAGGTATTCCACCGATAAATTATTCATGTAAGAAGTTGCATAACATCTATCCACATGGTTTTTAGCAACTCTGCACAGAAATAATAAACCACCTTGGCCCACTCTTCCTATGTAGATCAGATTGAAAGAAACCAAGAATATGAAAGTTGCATACACCGAAGCCAAGGAAATAGATAAATTCACATTTGGTTATTTGGACTTCAACCCGTATGATTCGAGGAATGTTTGCAAAGACCCGTATGCGAGAATTCATTATCAATCATTAAGCGATATCTTTCACATACTAGAGGAGGAAGCATGGAAGAATTGTTATAATGCCTCCAAGTCCCATGAACCAAATAGATTCACTGGAAAATTGGGGGTTACTCCATAGGAAGAAGTCACTCCATAGGTGATACCAGTGGAAGGGCACAACCGAGTGCATGAGAAGGGAAAGGGGAAATTTGTGCACAATACAGAGAGAAAGTGAAGCTGCGAGATGAAAGAAGATCTAGTCATACTTGAAGCATCCATAGTAGCAGAGAAGAAGAAGAAACATAGAATGGAGGAAGTATAACAAAAGAAGAGGGAAGAATGAGAGAGGAAAAGATTGGAGGAAGAAAAGTAGAAGAAGGAAGAAGGAAAAAGCAAATAGTAGAAGAAGAAGAAGTTTCACGAAGACAAGTTGAGGAACAAGAAAATAACCAACAACTAGAGGAGGAGAGCAATGAGATGCAGGACAAGGAGCTTGCTCAAGATATTGAGGATTTGATTGAGATCCAAGACATGGAGGAGGAAATGGAGATGCAAAACCAATATGTTGATCTAATTCCAAGTACACATCAAGTCACCATTCAATCTCCCCATCCTCTAGTAGAGCAAGCTCCAAGTGAGGAAGTGGAAATTGTTCCTCTTGATGACGGTAAAATTATGGAAACATAAAATATGAATTATGATGATCTTGATAAAAACATTGTACAAGAAAGGAAGAAACATTTTCTGGATGACCTCACATCTCTCGCATTCATAAAATAAGTGGTGACCGTGATAGACACTGGAAGGAATCTAGGTGTCATTGCCTCAGCCAACTTGGCCTTCATAGTTTCTACAAAGTCAAACACAGTCTATATGATGGTCGAGAAAAAATAGTGGGCAAATAACTTGTAGGTTGCTAGGCAAGAAGTTGAACAACTCTAAGCAGAGTTATAAAACGTAACTCCCACATAGGTTTATTTGGAAGAACTAAAGCCAGTGATACTCGGTGAAGTATTGACACTAGGAGAGACTATGTAGAATCTTTATGAGGAGCTTGTTACCATGCATAAGGCAGTTTTCCACTTGCATGGGCTACAACATAAGTGTAAAGATAATGTCAAAACTCTCAAGGTTGTACAATCAAATATTGTTGTCGTTCATGAATGGTCAATGAAATACAAGGGGGCACCACATGAACTGGGAAATAATACAAGGCAAGAGGCACAATTGAGAAAGAAAAGGTTCAGATTCTCATCTAGAATAAAAACCATCTTTCCTTGTTCATTTCCAACACCCAAGCCTCATATTCATGATTGTAAAACTACTTGGTCTTCTTGGTGAAATCACATGAGATCCCATAAGTTGGCTCACTCACTGAGACCAAACACATAAATCAAGTGACACATGAGATTGAAGAATACTTGGATCAATTGAGATAGATCACCATCAGGGAAAATCTTGAAGTAAACAGATAGAATATACAAGGTGGCCCTATCAAAATCAATACGATGTTGCTCCTACTTAAGAAGGAAACACAAACTGGTTCAAAATTAGTGTATCCAGATTCCATGGAAGCTAGATTCCACTTCCAGCCTGATACCATCGCATAGTTTGGGGATGTCATCGTGCAATAAAAATCTTGGCACTGTTACGTGGCCAAGAAACATCAAGTGGAATTTTCAAAGATGGAGTTTCCCCAAACTAAAGCTTAACTGTTTTGTCTTATTAGTCTACCTAGTTGAATATACTCATTTTTTTTCCTATATGTGTATGATTATATTGTAATACTCTATTGTAATTAATTCGTAAGAGGAATTCTAAGTGTCAATTGTGGAATGTGAAGAGTCATGTTGTAAAGAAGTTAAAGATTCTTCTTGTAAATAAGTTGAGGAGTCATGAGGGAAGTCCGAGAGTCGTAAGGGGAAGTGAATAGTCACCCATTTTATTATAAATATACCCTCATAACTCATGTAAAGGGATTTGGGACTTTTGTCTAGGCTTTTAGCTTAGAATTAGGAGTGTGGGAGTTTTTTTGAGAGCCTTGGCTTCTCTGAAGCATAGAGGGAGTATATTTCTTTGGAGGAGCAAGTGTAGAATTCATTTTCCACTATTGGGACTAGTGGTTCATCAATGGTATATTTATGATTGGAACATTCACTTTAATACAAACCTAGAGTTGTCACATTTTCATGCATATGTTGTGAATATAGTAAGACTATTCTTGTTATGTTTGCAATATATGTTATTTCACTCATGCTAACGCTTATGAAATATTTCATTTGAATTAGTATGAATCTTGTTGAATGTGTGTTTTTATTTATTTCCATCATGGTTAACTTGTGAACTATTTTGTAGGCTAACTCGTGATGTATTTGTGTTCATGCTTTCCTTTCAAGTTTCGTACTATTACATGCTTCTAAGGGCCTTAGTCATTTTCCCCTCATGTGTTAGAACCTTTCATACGTTGTACTTGACCTTTAGTAGATTCACACACTTGTTCCCACCAAAGTCATGATTACAACACTATGTGTTATTGTAGCCAAGGCACATCATTGAAACTCACTGCGTCAAAAACAGGGTCATATTCTAGATGGGGCTTCTAGACTAAATGGTGTGAGGTTTAATTGGGACATCACATCAGGGAGACCCCTTGAATGTTGGCGGGTCCAGTAGTGTCAATAGGACCTAAAATAACATAAAATAATTCGTCCCTTATTTGTATGGTTGAAACTTGGAACTTCTCATCATACCCAAATAATTTACAACATCATTAAGAAACTTATTAAAATACGAACCCGTATGTGTTTATCATATGAAGCTTTATGTGAAACAATAGATTTTTACTAGTAATTAGTCCATGGAAAGATAAGATTATTAAGTAAATTATAGTATTAAATTAACTTCAGTAACATTTCTTCTAGCAGACATCTATAACCTTGATAGGGATGCCTTTTAACCCAACCAGTTGCTTTTATCACATATACTAATTATAGATTCATAGTTTCAAGATCATTTTACTTTCTTTCTTATAACATTTTTTAGAAATCAAATAAAGGTCACTTCCCTAGTTGGGTAACCAACTAATTACAATGGCATTCACAAGAACCAACAAAACTAAACAAGTTGGCTTATGACGAGACCTCTTGTCTTTGAGTCTCATGATTAAAAGTCATTACCTTGGCTTGTTGACCAATAGTGGTAATGTCACTTTCTTAGAACCCATGATCATGGCAGGTCACCTCATGATGGGACCTCATATACATCAGTTGAATTATTTTCTGAGATTTAATTATGATTATTATTAATCTTCAATTGATTACCTAATAGTTTGGGAAGAAAAATTGAAAGGCTCCTTAATATTAAGTGATGGCATAAAAGGTTACCAATTACTAATATTTACTAATTAGCCTTACCTTCCCATAGAACTCATGACCTTAAAAGTAAAATATCTTGTAAGATATTTTATTATTTTATTATTAGGGTTAAGGAAAAGGTTCTTAAGTAATTATTGAAACATTTAGTCAAATATTGAGCATAGCCCATAATAGGTCTCCAAAATTAGGGGCTAAACCAATAAGGGAATTCGAGTGTTAGCAAAAAAGAAATGTATTTTTTCAATATTTCCTTAAAGACAAGATTTTTAATTTATATAATAGAGTATCTACTATTTTCCCAATGAGTATGTTAGAGAGAGGTCTAAATGATAACACCCAAAAATGATGAAATCAACACTTATTCAGAATAAAGAAAAGATATAAAGTTGAGAAAGCCTACAAATGCCAAAGGAAATAAAATTAAAATAATTAAAATAGGTTAATAATAAATCAACATTTGACAAATTTAATTATCATGTCAAGAGTAAAAATTATAAAAGAATCAAGGGATATGATGAACTTTGAAATTTTTTTCCCTATTTGATCTTTTAGTGTTATAAGTATGTACTTGACTTATAAGTATTATTAAACATTGCGAAAGATGTTTGATAATTTGACCTTTTATTAATCACTAAAGAAATCAAATTCTAAACAAAATGAATCCAAAAGTAAATGTATATTTATGATATTAATTTCAAAACTAAAGAGAGCCATACAAACTATACCTCATGTGAAATGAAAGAGAAGTTATGAGTTATTATTTCACTAAACATATTCTTGTTTAATAATATTAGAATGATGAAAGCATAATGAGAAAGAATATAGAAATCTAAGGAAATAAAGTTAAGTAAACTTCCCTGATGATGTCCTGATGATGGCTCACTTTCAATTTGATGTTCTCATGTTCTACAAACTATGTTATTCAAGAAATCGAAAGAAAATCAAGTTACTTAAACAACAAAACTAACCTAATGAACCTAGTATAAACTACTCAATGGTGATAATACTAAGTGAAGTCACATTTCCAATGCAACCATTGGAGTAGCTCCAATCCTGTAAAGACAAAGAAGTCCCAAATTAGTAAGAACAATTAGGGTTCATCAAAATTGAAATTAAACAAGTCATGCTTACCTTTGTGATCTCCATTTAGAAACAAAGTAAGCATAGCCTTACCCTTTTATCGAAAAAAAATTAGATATGAACCCTCAAGCCAATCTGTAATGCTATCATAAAACTCGAAATCCAAATTATAGATTTGATGAAGTAGACGTGCAAATGGTAAGTGCACCATTTGAGGATTCATTGGAGAAATGAAATCATTGGTTTGAGCATTCCCATTGATTTAATCAATTGATTCAAAATGTGAAATAGAGACATGAAAATTTGATCTAATCAATGGATGAATAAGATCTTGAATTTCAATAAGAATAGATGCATTGTATTTATCATCAATCAATTGAATGTAGTCATTGCGTGACATAAATATTTTTCTTGTAAATGACAAAAGTAAAGGAGCGCCAAATACTACTTCATTGATTTCATGTTTGAAAGTTACATCATCTATACTTAATAGATCAAAAGAACTAGATTATGATGGAACCATGCAAGATAAAGTAAATAAAGGATAATGCACACCAACTTCTAAGAAAATATTAGGATATAAAAAATAAAAGGAATTAGATACAAACAAATGAAAAGGTTCTATTGAACAATCATAGTTATTGTTAATGCAAATTTCAATAGATCCCTCTCCCCTTGCCTCATCATCTTCACTATGCTTAAGTGATGAACAATAACAAATTATATGATTATCAAGATTCACCTTTTGCATGCTTGACAAGTCAAAAGATTTATGACATGTACCAAGCATTTCTTTTAAATGTGCTAAACCTAATTGATTAAGGTTAGTAGTTTTTTCTTCCATTTGATGAAAATATCTCTAATATGCTCTAGTAAAAAATTAGAACTATTAAAATCATGTTTGTCATCTATGCATTCTTTAATAATAGAATTTGAGGATGAATTAGAGTAATAATTAGAAGAAGAAAACAATCTATATTTATTAACAATCAAACTCTTTTCCACTGTATGCAAAGTAGTAGAAGGTTGTTTGGAAGAAAGACTATCTTCCTTGTTAGTAGATTCTACCCCTTGTATTTGCTCAATGGAACCCTTACAGTCAAAATTGTCTGCCAATAAAGGATCCATCTAATTTTGTAAATAAGACTCATCTTGTAATTTGGTGTTATCATATTTATCTAATTTACTATATGCAGTTGAATTGGGATGAATGAAAGGAGAAAGGTCATCTTAAATAAGATCTACTATGACAAACAAATCATTAAGATGAATCTTAAAAAGAACATGGTTGACCATGGTTGAAAATATTTCTAAAGATAAATCATCCCTACTTAGTAGAGCCTTTAATTCTCCACATATTTCAAAATCATAAGTCTCAATGGAATTTAAAAATCATACACAAATTGAAACCAAGTACAAAAGGATATGAGATGGAAAAGATTAAATCCAGTGATCCAAATTGGATCTAGAATAGACTTATAAGTCTAAAAATCTTCCTCACAGAGGAAAATGAAAGTCAAAGGATGCTCTTGGGAATAGTCTCAATGCATAGATCTTTTCAATCTAAATCTATTGCAATTTGAATGGACTCCAAATGAAAGAGTTATTGCAAAAAGAAGTTTGCCCATTATCCTTAGAAAAAGGGAGGCAAATCCTTATTAAAAGGGGCTTAAGGCTTTATATGTAAATATCGCATCGCAATGTTAAAGGGTGGAGCAACAGTCCTTAAGGATCCCCGATCAACGATCTTCAACATATCGCAATCAGAGAAAGGCTTACATATGATATCGAAACCCTTGGGTAGGCTGATTGGTGATATGTCAATGTTGCAACATGCGAGAAAGCGATCGGCAATGGAGCGATGTGGCGGCGGACCCGAAATATTATATTCTGCAACCTAAACACTTATCGTATCCCTAAGATGTATCGGATCAGAGTGTTGAAGGGATAAAGGCCTATCGGGAGGATAATGCGACATGCGATTATGTGACTGTGCAATATGCGATAGCACCAATCGGTGATCGGTGAATCACATTGCAACAATACAAAGGTCCGTTGACATATGTGATGTGCAATTGTGATTAGCGATCAAGGCATGAACCCAATGAGTTTATGAATGTGATTTCATATAATTTGAAATCCAGGTTATGCAGATTTCTTTGTATTTCAGTGTATTTGGGTTTTTCGACCTCCCTCCTGTGTGATTGTGATTTGCGATGACAGGACAGATCTGATGGGTTTATAAATGTGATTTTATAAATTTTGAAAGCCAAATTTTTGGATTTTCAATGTATTTTTGCGTTATCTCTATGTATTGGAATTTTGTTCCGTTTTGGGGAATTTGTCCAAAGAAAGGCTACCTGTTTCTTTTCATTGTGAAATGGTCCCTATTCCTACAACGTTTGGTTCCACGTTGTAATGGTGCATTTCTGTAACAATGATGCGTTATGTAATATGTAGAGCCACAGTGCCAGTGAGCTAGATGGCCAGTCACAGAGTCACAGAGCTAGAGAGCCAGAGGGCCAGTTGAAGAAACGTAGAGGCAAAGGAATGATTACACACAGAGAAATGAACAGGGAGTTGCAGAGCTGGAAGGATGCCTCACAAAAGCTAGAGAGCACAATTGACAGGGAGATCTTGGAGTCGCTTGGAGGTCGAGAGAAAGTGGAGAGCTCAATTGACGGAGAGTCGCTTGGAGGTCGAGTGAACCCAGAAGCTCGTGAGAGCCAGAGCTAAGAGCTAGATCTAAGAGCCAAAGACAAGATCCAGAGCCGAGAGGAGAAGCAAAGGCCACCAGAGGTTGGAGGCAGTTGCAGAGAATAGAGCCAATGTTCATTCTCAAGGTTCCAATAGTCGAGGTGACTATAGGGGACCGCTGAATCCATTGAGATGGAGTTCAGAAAATCCTGAAGACTTCTAAAAGCCATGGAGTGGCAATGAAGTTTTAGAACAACAAAGAGATCAAATGATCAAGCTATTGCTGATGTCCGATGTGTGTTGAAGACAGAAGAAGGAGTTCTAGAGACAGTTAACAGAATTCTGAGGGAGTTGGTGCAAGCTAGAGCTGGAGATAGCTAAGAGCACTAACTGAAGGAGTCTAGTCCGAAGAAGCCTAGATCTGTCTGTAGAGAAAGGACAACCAGGGATAAAGATGGCATTCTAAGCCCATTGGTTCAGTTGTAAACCTATGGAGTTTAGTGTGGAACTTGTAAAAAAATTTAAACCATAATCCCAAAGAGCCTAGTTGAGTTGACTAGAGCTCACAAAGACGTAGCCCAAGAGGTTTGGGTGCACTCCTAATTATATTGTTGTTATGTGTATGATGTTTATTTGCTGCACTGTTTCACTGTTATATGTTGCATCCCAGTTTAAGCAAATAAACTTAAGGCATTTAAGCAGTTAGAGGTAAACACAAGCATACACCTATTTCAAGTTCTTTTAATTCCGCAAATTATCAAGCATAAGCATAGATCTTGGAAATTGTTTAAGATTTGGAGTGGGAGAGGTTCTTGTAAGTTGAAAAGAAGCCTTTAGGTCCCCATTTCAGATCAGGTGGTATCAGAGCATTAGGTTGATTAACACCACCTTCAAAGAAGGTGATATCAGAACTGGTTATACCAGAGCAGGTTGTATCATGAAGCAGGTTGTATCATGATTCAAGCGGTACCAGATCAGAATGCTTGATTGACAGAGCAATCTATATGCTTGTTTGACTTGAAAGGTGTTCAAACAGTAGCAAGGATTTTGCTGTTTGATTTTTTGTAAACTGAAGTAATCCTTGAAGCATAAGAGTTTTGTTACAAAGGTTGCTTGAATAAGCTCTTTGTTAATCTTGTTTGAAGCTCTTTTATTCATTTTTATAATGATGACTTCTACAAGTGAGTCCTCAAATCCTTTCTTCATCGCAAGATTTTGTGATAAAGACATGAAGCAAGACTTGTTCATCATGATGAATATGGTGAGAGAAATGAGTGTTGGAATTCGAGAGCAGTTGAATTCCATGAAGGAAGAGCAGCAGTTGCTTTCTAACAAATTGCAGGAAGTGGACGGACAACTTCATGTTGCAAATATGAACCTGAAAAAGATGCATGAGTTGGAGACACAGATCTTTATTGTTAAAGAATCCTTGTTCAAGTACTAACGTGAAGAAGAGGTAAACAATTCCTGTTTGTCTTCAAATTCTTCTAAGAATGTTTATGTTGGTTCTTTTGAAAAACATACCAGAGGCATAGGGTCCAAGTTAATGTCCAAGATGGGCTATGAAGGAAAAGGCTTGGGCAAACATGCACAACGTATTGTTGAGCTGATAATGGTTGGAGAAAGGCCTAAGTATTTGGGTATTGGCTATGGACAATCTTATGGAGAAAGTTCCAAAGCTACCATGAAGACAATTGAAATAGTTCCAGGAAGGAGTTTCATTTTAGGTCTTCTACCTCAAGAGTATAAAGATTGTATTCATAGGGAATGCAATAGATTGAAACGTTGTTTTCAGGAAGAAGGTGTTCATAAGCATGCACTTGAACCAAAGAGTTGTGGAAACTATGAAACCATTGAAGAGGTTGATGGTGTTCCAAAGGGAGCCACTTCTTCATTTGATTCACCTCCTCATGAAGGTAATAAAGGTGAAAAAGAAAGGTATAAATCTGGTTCTAATCATATTCATTTTGATTATGTAAAGCATGATAAATTTCCATATAAGCATGGTAAAAGAATTGCATGTTCCTTTTGTGGCTTGGATAACCATAATGTTTCTAGATGTTGGAAGAGAATGGCCACATACAGGAAACTTTTGAAGGAAAAGCCAAAGGTTCATTGGAAAAGGCAAATCATGCTATCAAGAGGATGCACATGTGTTGCACTTACTACCATAAACAAGGACATATTTCCGCAAAATGTTGGACTCTGAATCCAAAAATGCTTCCACGAAACTTGAAGAAGGTGGAAAGAGAAAATGGTAGGAATGGAAAGAAAGTTTCCATAAATGATGTGTTTCAGGATGATTCACATGTTGACGCTGATGTGTAGACAAAGGTATCACCTTTGAAATGGATTGGTAAGAAATGGTTAGAGTTCTTATCCAATTAAGGTTGCATGTGTTTTGAAAATGCATCTATTTTCATTTCTTTGTTAATGGAATGCAAGTTGCAGGTTTTTACCAAGAAGGTGAATGGGAAAAGTTGAGTAGGAGACTCACTTTATTGTTGCAACATTATATTTCATTTCAGCTTCAAAAGTACAATGTATTTAAGTGAAAGTTGAAGGATGAAATGCATGCATGAGAATGATGTGCATGAACACAGGGATGCTGATGATTTCCTTGTATTTAAACATGTATATGTGGTTAACCTGAAGGCTTGATTACTTTGTTTTTAAGCATGCATATAATGTTAATGTTGACTTGGAAAAAGTTGATTTGGTCTCCAAGATGGAGATGTTGATGAAGTGTTTCATCTTTGAAAAATAACTGTAGAATTCTTTTTCTACATTCTTGACTTGAAGGGTCAATTGTTTTAAAGGCATGTTTTGTTGGCTTGTTATCCAGTCAATAATTTGCATGCAGATGTAAAGACATGGAGGTGTTCACAAGATGTGAAATCTGTTTCTTTTGTTGAAGTAGGAGTTTAGGCCATCCAGATGTTGTCTGTAATCCTATTGTTGTTAACGTTATGTCAAACAAGTACAAATGAAAATTTTGTGAAGCAGATGTAACTTCACATTTTTTTGAGCCATCTTGGATCAATGATCAAATAAGAGAATTTCAAACTACCTTCTGTAACCTTCTCAACAGGAGTTCTGTAATAAGTCAAGGAAGAAGACATTTCTTCCCAAGAGGAGAAGCACATCCAGGAAGGGAGTGTTCAGAGGGTTTGGTTCAGAGGCACTATGCAAGGCAAGTGTATGGAGGTTGAAAGAAGAGGGTGAGGTACTCTCATTTACTATTCAGATCAGTATATCAGTCTTTTGGAGTCCAAAAGCTTTTTAGTGGGACGGCGTGATCCAAAATGGATCTAGAATAGACTTCTAAGTCTAAAAATCTTCCTCACAGAGGAAAATGAAATTCAAAGGATGCTCTTGGGAATAGTATCATTGTGTAGATATTTTCAATCTAAATCTACTGCATTTTGAATGGACTAGAATGAACTCTGGACAAAGGAGTTATTGCAAAAAGAATTTTTCCCATTATCCTTAGAAAAAAGGAGGAAAATCCTTATTAAAGGGGGCTTAAGGCTTTATATGCAAATATCATATCGCAATGTTAAAAGGAGGAGAAACAGTCCTTAAGGATCCCCGATTAGCGATCTCTGACATATCACAATTGGAGAAGGGCTTACATATGATATCGGAACCCCTAGGTAGGCCTATTGGCAATATGCCAATGTTGCGACATGCGACAAAGCAATCAGTGATGGAGCAATGTGGAGGTGGACCCGAAATATTATATTCCGTAGCCTAAACCCTTATCAGATTAGAGTGTTGAAGGGATAAAGGCCTGGCGGGAGGACAATGCGACATGCGATTATGCGACTATGCAATATGCAATAGCATTGATCAATGATCAGTGAATCGCATCACAACAATACAAAGGGCCGTTGACATATGCGATGTTCAATTGCGATTAGCGATCAGGGCATGGACCCAATGAGTTTATGAATGTGATTTCATATAATTTGAAATTTGGGTTATGCGGATTTCTTTGTATTTCGACGTATTTAGGTTATCAACCTCCCACTTGTGCGATTGTGATTTGCGATAACAGGACGGACCCGATAGGTTTATAAAAACGATTTTATAAATTTTGAAATCCGTATTTTCGGATTTTCAATGTATTTTTGCATTATCTCTGTTCATTGGAATTTTTTTATGTTTTTGGGAATTTTTCCGAAGAAAGGCCGCCTATTTCTTTTCATTGTGAAATGGTCCCTATTCCTACAACGTTTGGTTCCACGTTGTAATGGGGCATTTCTGTAACAATGATGTGTTATGTAATACGTAGAGCCACAGAGCTAGCAAGCTAGATGGCCAGTCATAGAGCCACAGAGCCAGAGAGCCAGAGGGCCAATTGAAGAAATGTAGAGGCAAAAGAATGATTACACATAGAGAAACAGACAGGAAGTCGCGGAGCTAGAAGGATGCCTCACAAAATCCAGAGAGCATAATTGACAGGGAGAGCTTGGAGTCGCTTGGAGGTCGAGTGAAACTGGAGAGCTCAATTGACAGAGAGTTTCTTGGAGGTTGAGCGAACCCAGAAGCTCGTGAGAGCTAGAGTTGAGAGCCAAAGCCAAGAGCCAGCGATAAGAGCCAAAGCCAAGAGCAAAAGCAGAGGCCGTCAAAGGTTGGAGGCAGTTGCAGAGAATAGAGCCACTGTTCATTCTCAAGGTTCCAATAGTCGAGGTGACTGTAAGGGATCACTGAATCCATTGAGATGGAGTTCAGAAAATCCTGAAGACTTCTAAGAGCCATGGAGCGGTAATGAAATTTTAGAATAGCAAAGAGATCAAATGATCAAGCTATTGCTGATGTTTGATATGTGCTGAAGATAGAAGGAATTCAAGAGATAGTTAACAGAGTTCCGAGGGAGTTGGTGTAAGCTAGAGCTGAAGATATCTGAGAGCACTAATTGAAAGATTCTAGTCCAGAGAAGCCTAGATCTGTCTGAAAAACCAGGGATAAATATGACATTCTAAGCCCATTGGTTCAGTTTTAAACCTATGTAGTTGAATGTGGAACTTGTAAAAGAATTTAAGCCGTAATCCCAAAGAGCCTAGTTGATTTGAGTAGAGCTCACGGAGACGTAGCCCAAGAGGTTTGGGTGAACTCTGAATTATATTGTTGTTATATGTATGATGTTTACATTCTGCACTGTTTCATTGTTATATGCTACATCTCAGTTTAAGCAAATATACTTAAGTCATTTAAGCAGTTCAAGGCAAACACAAGCATACAACTATTTCAAGTTCTCTTAATTCCGCAAACTATCAATCATAAGCATAGATCTTGGAAATTGTTTAAGCTTTGGAGTGGGAGAGGTTCTTGTAAGTTGACAAGAAGCATTTAGGTCCCTATTTAAGATCAACCAGTCTTTGATTTGACCGAATTCGACCCTTGAAAGTGAAAGTGAAAAATCTACATAAAAAATTTAAATTAGTAATCTCATACTTGATGCATTTACACCAAAACCTATCAAGATGTTTCATCGCTGATATGCTCCCTTCACCGTCAAATTGGAGTTTTGAAAAGTGATGAATTGTCTCATGAGGAATGTTAGATAAAGTGAAACTAAAAGAATCCTCATATGTAGTGGTTTGGGTAGGAGCCATTTGTTTGATGTGACAACAAAGAAACTAACTTCAAGTAGGTTAGCTTGTCATCCAACCTACCTTCTAGTGTGCTTTTTGTGATGCAACAAAAAGGAGGAGTTAATAGATCTGGAAAGATTATAGGTTGGGGATAAATGATTTAATTATTCAATTTACCTTCTAGGACCATCTGTTGGTGAATTAACAGGGGAAATGGTCATTGTTTTACAGCCCCATTAACTAAATATTTATTTCTCTTTCGAGAAAGAAATCATTAAAGTGAAAATGATCTTATGACTTAAATGCAATACCAATCTAGCTTATTGACAAATTGATATAAATCATCGAATTCTCAGAGATAGTCTCAATGGCTAAATCTAATAAAGCTAAAAAACTCATAGCTAATATATTAAATCTAAAATAACCTAATCCCATGGAAATAAATAAAAAGGGATGTGATGGTTAAAAGAATAATGATATTGTTAATAATTTAAAATATTCAAATTATATCAATATGGCGAATACATCAATATTTCACAAAAACAATACAAGACATTCTCTTTGTTTCCCTAAATTTGGCTTAATCACATCTAAATCTTCTATCATTCAACACAATCAAATAAATGTTTAAGATATAAACATCCATAAAGATTAATTTGATTAAATATTTAAATTACATAAGTATTGAGACATCCTACTAATACGATTTGAACGCATGTAAAGTGACTGCAATAGGAATAAAATAACAATTAAAGTTTCAGGCAAAGACTCTTTTCTTCCTGTGAAAAGGCATAGCTTACATAGGAATAAGAAAAAGAGAAAAAATCATAATCATTTCCTTTATTTTGAGAGACTTCTCCTTACTAAAACAACATATTAGGATTCATGTCATTCTGTAGAACTATTCATCGATCTCCCCCTTTCTCTATCATTACATCACCTCCTTAAAAAGCAAAATTTCTTCCTCCTCGATTTCAACAACCTTATGTTGTTAAATCATCAAATATTAGACAAAGGGTTCTATTTTATGGATATGCTAGCGAATGCCTTTGAATACCCTGTACACTTTCAAAATCTCGATATCTAAAGAAAGCTCCTCTTTTGAAGAGAACTGAAAACTTCTGAAATCTCATGATGACCTTGTGCTACTTCTGCCATAATTCTGACAAATTGGTTTGTTATTCTTGTTGCACATCTTCCATTGGATTCCTGCAAGTAACCGAGCATATTAAATCAATAACTAATGCTTTTTTCAAAAATGAAAATGGAGAGTTTCTCTTAAAACAGGCAAAATATGAACAGACTGGTTAGAAAGATTAAAATTGGCAATATTCTTCAAATCCAAATTAATTAGAGACTTTAACAGACACTTGTTCTTCAATGATCTGGATTCTGTAAATTAATTAGAAAGTGTTTTGGAATGCATCCTCCTTTAGATTAACTAACTGCCACAATGTTTCTCTAACCTGCATAACCAAAATACACTGTTAAAACTTAAAAGTGATTTAAGTAAACTGTTGAAATCTTTTGTAGATATTGGAATCTAAAAGACTGCAAGTTTTTGGGTCGATTGTAGATATTGGAATCTAAAAGACTGCAACAACATTTGAAACTATGAACATTGATTTTTAAGTTTAGTTTCATTTTGGAACAATACATTGATTATCTAATCCCATGATTTAATTAGTTTCATGTGACATACATTCCCTTGATCCACGTAGCAGTAAAATCTTCCATGCAATCATAGTTTGTATTATTGGTTTTGTGTATGTGCTTGCTTACTACTCGAAACATGATTAACCTAAGGAGATAAGTGCTTTGTTCTTGTTTTATGTCCTGCCATCATATCAGTGTAATTAGGTGGAAATATCAGTGGCTTCCACATATTCATGGTTTATATGACCAAGTGGAGCATCATTTATGAATATTAACACATTCTATGGCTGACGTGTGGTTTGAGTTGTTGCTATGGTGAAATGAGATAACAGAAGATACTCTCGAAATCTCTGTTGACAACTAAACAAACCTACGTGATGTAATTTGTCTCGGGATCGTTTATTTCATTGAGCTGTGACATGTAATAAATGTTGAAGGGTGGGACATTCTTGTTGCTTTGAATTCACCTTCCTTGTTGCACTGACAGCAAGAGAAACAGTCAAATGTCTCACCAAGCATAAGTAATACATTAACACCAACTATATCTTAAGCCAAAGAATATTGGGTTAATGTATTTAATTTGTTGGGTTGAGATGTTCATTTTACAGTCCAGTATGAAGTGTAAGTGTGTTATATATTATCAAAGTTGAAATTTTGTTAAGTTTATTAGAATAAAAAAAATCAAAACCCAAAAAAAATAAAAGAAATTAAATAACTATATAAATATTTAAACTATATTCGTTTATAAAAAAATTGTGAGTAAAAAAATTAGATCCCTCTCAACTGATATTAGATCTGTAATTATTGAGGAAAAAAATATATTCGAGTGAACCTCTTGTTGGCCGAATAATAGAACAAGGCATGAACAAGGCATGATCATAAGTGTAGGGCGACAAGGTTCTAGCGAGTTGCTCATCATGGTGATATGGAAGGCGTTGATTTTGCTATGGTATGCCAAATAGGTCATCATGAATACATTGACTCCAACATTTATATTGATGTTATATTCAGAGGGTCGTTTGACATGATATGGTAGTCCATTCAGAGGTTTGACATGACTTCATTTTCTTTTACAGTGCTTCCTTCCTGCTACACATTATTAATGTTAATTGACACAAACTATAGTTTGATCTCCCTCTCATAATTCAATGAATATAAACCTTTGTGGGTTGTTGGCCAATAAAACATATCCATGGTTATCCATCAATCATACATAGCAAACAAAAAAATATGTCAAGTCAAAAGGATTTATTTAAAATTTATTTTGATGAGCCAAGCATGATTAAAATATCTAATTTTCTCCTTTTTCAATGTACAAAAAAATATGTCAAGTCAAAAGGATTTATTTAAAATTTATTTTGATGAGCCAAGCATGATTAAAATATCTAATTTTCTCCTTTTTCAATGTACAAAATAAAAACAATGTGTTACATTTGATTTTGTCAATTTTCATGCCTTCATTCACCTTTTTATTTACAAATTCAATCCTAGAGTGATTTGTTGGCGACATACATAGTGCTTTTAATAATTACAGACGGGTTTCAATTTAATAAAATATGTAATAGGTTATATATATATATATATATATATATATATATATATATATATATTTTTTTTTTGAATAATATGTATTATAGAATTTTATATATATATATAATGTTTATAATATGGTTGTATGCATATGTTGTATATTTATTTTTAGTTTTTTTTATTATATATTTTATAAAATATATTACAAAATTTAAAATAGATATTAATATATGTGTTATTTCTTTATATTTATAAAATAAATGGATTTAATATACAATTAGAATATATATATATTATTAAGACATTTAAATGTTTCATTTAAATTTGTGTATTGAATCTAATTAATTTTAATTAATATTTTTTCAAATATGTACATGAATTATATTTTCAAGGTGAAGAAAGCAATTGAAACAGAGAAGGATTTTGAAACCAGTCATTGAAACCAAGCAAATTATGAATCACAAGAGAGAATTTGGAGGAGCAAACGTATACGGCGTGATTGAAAATTATGTGGAATAGCTATTCAAGATAAAGCAACTGAAGTGACAACTTGAAAGGATTGGAACAAAGGACGCGCCAAGCCATGATATTGTATAGTCATAAGATCCCTTCCATAACATTTACATTTTGAAATTATTTCAATACATGCCATTCATTATACCCTGACCATTGACGAGATCTTATCAATTTTCAATGCAAGTGTTAGGCCATCATGAAGATGTATTAGTTAAAGATATGTAATGACTCAAAATAAATCGAGTGATCATCGAATGATTAGGAGAAGGGGACTCATATGGCAATGATCCCATAAATGATGAAAGAAATTTCATTGAATCATGAGACCAAAACATCATTCCAACCCTGAAGGATAAAGAATCGTAAAGTCAATGCAAATAGGAGAAACCATCAACCAATCAAGTACAATTTAAAGGTTGAATTTCCAAAAATTCCAATGGGGGGCCCTTCATTTTAGTTAAAAACGAAAATGCACGGAAATGTAGAGTTTTGGCTTGCAATAAGAGGCTAACTAGAGATTGTAGGTTGTGAATGGTTGTAAGGCATGCTGCATTGCATACCAAACATCTTGAATTCTAGTTCAATCATGAAGACAATAATTGAGGTGGTATAGTATCAAATTTGTCAAAAACTTGTTGAATGAAGAGTTAAAGCTCACTAATAGATCACCATAAAGCCATTTAGACGTATGGTTATGGTCTACTAGATCATTACGTGATGAATTGATGTGGAGATAGGTCATACCTATTGAACATTAGTTCACCCCTATGTTGAGTCACAAGCGCACATTAGTTGTGTTGGTTTGAAATTCAATCATTTGCTTGGCATATTCATATGACGAGGAATGCCCATGGGAGTGGTATATGTCCCCAACTCGTGTTGGATTAACTACATTACAAAAGGAATGGGCGTGGATGACATAACAAGAGACACTAATCAACATGTTTGGTAAGGTTCTCTAGTAACCTACGCTTGGTCTTGTAGCTCACAGATTGGCAGGTCATAATTTTATTTTATTTATTTTGTATAAATGATTTATTTGTCGAATCATCACAAATCATTGATCAGAATTCTATATATCCATAGCTTTAGAAGTGGGATTTTGTAGAAGTGTGCCTCAAAAAATGACCCTTTGTAGAACCCTTAGTTTATTATATAGTTTTGTATGGTTTTTATGGGTATATGGGGTCAATATTGGCCCAAATTTTATTATGGAAGAAGTTGGGTGATAGGGGCTTAGAGATGGGTAACCAAAGATGTGCAATAGCTCTAGTTTATAGTCTCTTGTTACATATATTAACTTGAAAAATGAAGAAATGTAGAAATGCACAAATGTTTTATGAAAATATTCAAAGTACATTTTTCCTTGTAGTTAATCTCCTGAATTTGAATCTCTAAGTGTTATATGTTTCATGAAAATTGGAAAATAATTGTTTTTAATCAGAGTATATAAAAATATATATTAAAAAATAGAGAGTTATATAATGTAATAATTAAATCATGATAAATAGAAGAGAAACACACCTCTTATCAAAGTTATCAATGTCTTTAACTATATCTATTCTACTTGTGTTCATCTTCCATGCTTCAAAGATATGGATTAGATAAAATATATAGAAATAATTAAAAAAGGGTTCTAAAATTATAGTATTAAAACAATTCAAACCTAACTGCTACATAATGGTAATGTATATCGTATAAACATTTTAATAACTCGTGTATTATCTACTTTTTGAGTTGTAGACCTCATTGCTATAGGCTTCTAACATATATTGTATAAATTCTCTAAGAACTCACATACAGAAGGAAGGGTTCATCACTTGCTTGACAAAAGTGCTACTTGTTTTTCACCTACATTAAAAATGATCTTGTAGAGAAAATCCATCACGTCATGCAATTACCATAACGACTACTTTAAAATCTAGAGTTTTTTCTTTTTGTAATCAACTTCCCCGAAAAGTAATCGAACATGCATTGGAAACGTGTATGCTAAAAATTGCATGATAAACCCTTTGCCAATGCACCTATGGAAAAAACAACTAGAACTAGTGGTTACAATTAGAAAAATACCTTTTAAAATTCAAGATATGTATTAGACACTAACTAATGATGATATTCTATTCATGATATCTTATTTTGAACACATGATCAATGCACCCATGGATAGAATAAATAGAATTAGTAGTTATAATCGTAACTTTACCTCTTAAAATTTCATGGCATGTTTTAGATATTAAGTAATGACAATATGTTATTCATGATATGTCATTAATTCCTACCTTGTTATACATGATATGTAGTAGATACTAATTAATAATAAAAGAATATACATGTAAACCAAACTTTTCATGCCCCAATGTTTAATAAGTCAAAACCACTAGTTAATTGACTAATATTTAGTGTTATGCTAGAGCAAAGTGTGCGAAAGAAGTGTGTAGAGGGGGAATTTATGCAGACATATGAACATTGCAATTGGAAGTTTCTATTCCTTATTTGAGGCACTCGTTCTCTAGCGGAACACTTTTTATTCATATGCATTAAAAACACACTTCATTTAATATTGGATAATAACTATTTAATTCACAAATGTGAAATCACAAATGTGCTTAGTATTCGAGAGGCTTAAATAAAATGAATCCATGTTGACATAGTAGTGGGAACACTTAACCTCCAACCCTAATTTTGCACCCATTATACATGTAACCTAAAAATTTAATGGCCCAAATTTTAATAAGCCATAACCAATAATTAATTAATTAATATGTAATATATGGGAATGTATGCAGAGGCATGGAACATTTCCAAAGAAATTTTTCGTTCCTTTCTCCGCACACCAATTTTCCCATACAACACTTATTAAAACCGCTAATTAATTGATTGATATGTAGTGTTATGCAGAAGGCATGTGTGCAGTAGAAGTGTGTGGACAAGGAATGTATGTGAAGGCCTGAACATTTCTGGAGACCCTTTCTCTTGCACAACACTTCTTCCTCATATATAGTAAAAAAAAAATTCATTTAATATTGGATAATAACTATTTAGTTGGAAAATGTCAAATCACAAATGCACTTAGTATTTGGAAAGCTCAAATAAAATGAGCCCGCATGGACATAACAGTGGGGACAATTAATCATCGACCCTGATTTTTCACCCGATATACATGTGACCGAAACTTTTCATATCGCAAACTTTAATAAGACAAAACCACTAATTAATTGATTAATATGTACTGTAAAAAAATGTATGCAGAGATACAGAACATGACAAATTTTTATTTATTTATTTATTATTTTTTTTAATGTCTGTTGCACCACACAATACTTCTTCCTCACAAACATTAATAAGACAAAACCAATAATTAATTTATAAATATGTAATTTTATGCCAGGAGGAGGTGAGGAGGTGTGTGGTAGAAGTTTATGAAGAGGGTAGGTGTTCTGGTTCCTTGTTCCACACATCCATTCTTTTTCATAACACTTCTTCTTCACATGTGTTAATAAGCCAAAACCACTAATTAATTTATTAATATGTAATTTTATGCGAGAGAGAGTTGTGCAGTAGAAGGGTGAGAAGGAGGGAATATTTATGTTCCTTTTTTTTGACATCCGTTGTCCTATAAAATACTTCTTCCTCATGCACATTATAGAGACACTTCATCTGTTAGATAATAATGATTTTATTGACAAATGTCAAATCAGAAATAAACTTAGTGTTCAAGAAACTCAAATAAAATGAGTCCACATCAACATAGTAGTGGTGAAAATTAATCTTCCACCCTTATTTCACAACCTATATACTTGTAAATGAAACTTTTCATGCCCCAAACTGTAATAAGGAACAACTACATATTAATTGATTAATATGTATTGCACGAAAATGTATGCACAAATATGAAACATTGCAGAAGAAAGTACTATTTGGGCACAATGAATACCAAATTTTGATATAGTTTTTAAATGATCAAAATCATCACATTGGATCATTAGAAAAAAAAAATTCCATAACTTATTTTCATCTTGATATCATATAAAATGTACAAGTAAACCAATTTTTTCTTGCCCCAAACTTTAATAAGAGAAAACTACAAATTGATTGATTAATATGTAGTGTTTTGTGAGAAGAACATACTTATGGATGAAACGAGAAGTAATACATCAAAACAGGTACTTGAGCCCAAAACCCCCAAAAAAACATGAAAAAACAACCCAAAAATGAAAATTGTTTATTCCAGAACGATGTTTTTTTTTTTTGGTCCAATGTAAATTTTCAACATTTTTTTAAAAATGGATGAAAAAAACACCCTTAAAAGAAAAATTGTTTATTTTGGAATAACAAAAAAAAAAATCAAGTTACAATTTTGACAATTTTTAGCAATGGAGTTAAAGAGAAAATATCCGAACTTTGAAAAACTATAAAAATCCAACAATTCTCAGACAGATGTTAAAAATAAAATATCATTTCTCGAATCCTGATAATTCCAACTATTTCCATCCATGTTGTTAAAGATAAAATATCCTCACTCTAAAAAACTTTGAAATTGTAATTGTTTTCGGCCTTAGCATTAAAGATAAAATATCGTGACTTAGAAAAACATTAAAATCCTAACAATTTTTCAACCATGCAATTAAAACCAAAGATTATGACTACAAAAAAACTCAAGTTTTCAAAATATTTCAAGCACATTATGAAAAAAAATGACAAAAAACTTAAAAAATGAACACTCAAAGAGTAATTTAATTTTTAAACACAAAATATATAGCGATTTTAAAATCTTAGCCTAAGACAAATCGATACATTGCAACAAAAAATTATAAATCAACCATCAAATTGACACGCAGAATAGGTGAACTCGATCCACTGAAATGAAAATTTAAAGACCAACCATGAAATTGATATAATGTGGAGGCAGACTCGATTCATTATAATGAAAATTCTAAAATCAACTATCAAATTGCTCATAATGGGATCGGATTGTTAGACAACACGTAGAACAAAATGAAAATGAAAACCAAAATAAAAAAAATGAAAAATGAAAAATACAAAAGAAAACAAAAATTCAGATATTCAAAAAAAATAAAAACAATAAAAAAAAAACACAAAAAATGAATACAAAATATTTTTTTTTAATATTGTAAAAATGAAAAAACACAAAAAAATAATAAAAAGAAAGATAAATTTTAAATATGAAAAAAATTAGAACAATGAAAAAAACACAAAAAATAATAAAAAAGAAAACAAAAATTCAAATATTGAAAAAAAAACAATATAAAAACCCCAAAAATAATACAAAAACACCAAAAAATCAAATATAGAAAAAAAAAACAATAAAAACACACACACAATAACAATAAATAAAGCATTAAAAAAACTTAAAAACGTGACAAAAAAATCAACTATAAAAAATGACAACAAAAACGTAAAAAAAAATGTAAAGAATAACATAAAATTAACTTATAAAATTAAACAAAAAAATTTAAAAAATCATGATATGAGGAAAAAAAACAATAAAAACACACACACAATAACAATAAATAAAAAAAGCATTAAAAACAATATAGAAAAAAAAAACAATAAAAACACACACACACAATAACAATAAATAAAGCATTAAAAAAACTTAAAAACATCAACTATAAAAAATGACAACAAAAACGTAAAAAAAATGTAAAGAATAACATAAAATTAACTTATAAAATTAAACAAAAAAATTTAAAAAATCATGATATGAGGAAAAAAAAACAAAAAAATAAACATAATTTAACAAAAAGAAAAGAAATTAACAAAATAATAATAAAACCATTTTTTTAAATAAAAATTATTTTCTATATATATAAAACATATTTTTTAATAAAAAAAATACATAACTAAAAATTAAAAATAACAATTAAAAAAAAATCAAAACAAAACAATTAAAAATTAAAATAAAAAATAAATAAAGGAAACAAAATATTAAGGAAAATTATTGTTTTAAATGTGGATAAGCAATCTATGTGAAGCACTAATAATAAATAACCAAAAAAAATAACAAAAAAACATTCTGTGTACAGCGTCCCTTTCCGTGCCCATGGCCAACCCTACCCGAAGTGTACGATTTTTTTTTTAATATTCTTTTTATTAATTTTTTTTAAATTTTAAATTTCTTTTTAAAATTTTGTTTTTTAACGTGTTTTCTTTATGTTTTATTTTTATTTTTTTATTTTTTTGTTTTAAATTTCTTTTTTCTTTTAATGGTTTGGTTTTGATTCATTGTTTTTGTTTTTTAATTTAGATATTTTTATTTTTTTCATTTTATTTTTAATTTTATGTATTTTTCAATATTTCAATTTTTTATTTGTATTTTTTATTTTTATTTTTTTATTTTAATTTTATAATTTTTATGAACTTTTTAATTTTTAAATTTTTTTTTTCTTTTTTAATTAGATATTATTATTTTTTCCAATTTTTTTTTTTTATAAATTTGTTTATTTATTTAACTATTATTATGTTGTTGTATTTTATCTTTTTTTTTATCCTTTTTAACTTAAAAAAGATCGTTATAGATGTATACATATATATATATATTAATATTCAAAATTTTTCTTTAAATTTTATGTTTTTTTTGAAATATTTTAATTATTTATTTATTTATTTATTTTTACAATTTAATTTTGTTTTATTTTGACATTGTTTTGGGCGTTTTTTTATTTTATTTTTTTATTATTTGAGTGTTTTTTGTCATGTTTTAAATTTATTTATTTATTTAATTTTGTTTTTTTTTACGAACATTTAAAAAAAAGGTCACACTTAATACATTAGAAAATTTAAAGTGTAAAAAACAAGCCCTCTAAACAAAAAAAGGTTGATGCTGCATCAACCCTTTTCAAAATCAAGATGAAAATCACTAACATTTAAAAAAGGTGTTCATACTTGCTACATTAAAAATATTTAATGTGTCACTAACATCAAAAAAAAAAGTTCATACTCGATACATAAGAAAATTTAAGGTTCCAAAAATATGCTTAAAAAAAAGTTTATTCTGGCATCACCACTTTTCAAAATCAGGTGATTTTTTGCTACCTCAAAAAAACAGGTACCAGTTCACTTTCTCGTTTGATCGGTAACTATGTTGAGGGAGATATGCAGAAGAAGTGTGTGGAGGGGGAATGTATGTAGAGGTATGGAACATTCTAGGAGAAAGATTTTGTTCCTTGCTCCACACATCTGCTCCCTCACACAACACTTCTTCATCACACACATTAAAAAGACACTTCATTTAATATTGGATAATAAGTATTTAATTCAAAAATGTGAGATAAAAAATGCACAGTATTCGAGAATTGTGAATACCAAGATTCTTTGTTTCTACTTTGGCACAATTTGTAAAAAATCAAAGCCTTCAAGCATAGTTTTGAAAAGCGCACATTGGATCATCAACAAAGCAATGTTTCCACATCTGCTTTGTATCCTAATATCAAATAAAAGGATCCCACATCAACATAATCTAATATACACAGAAACCAAAATTTCCGTGCCCCAAATTTTAGTAAGCCAATAGTCCTAATTATTTTTTTTGAAAGGTATGTGGAAGAAGTGCGCAAAGCGAAAAAGTATGGCGAAATGCAAAGAATTGTGAATCAATTCTTTTGTTTCTTACTTCGCACAACCATTCTCCCACACAACACTTCTTTCTCACATGCATTAAAATGACACTTCATTTAATGTTGGGTACTAATTTTCTGCTTGAAGTTAAAATAATTTAATGTATATAGAAAAATGTTCTCTCTGCACTCCCATTCTCTACCACATACATTCTCTTTCATACACCCTTCATTCCACACACATTAACAACTCCATACACCTATTATCCTAGACATACCCCATCTTTCGCACACATTAACGAATCCATCTATTTGTTCTCCTACACATATTCCATCTTTTGCACACCCTTCATTCTGCACACATTAGTGGCTCTATACACATGTTCTCCCGCACAAATCAATATATAAAAGCTTAAAATGAAATAAGAGGTAAACACACTAGGAGTCCATGTGTCAGTGTCAATGTTAATGTCAATGTCCATGTTTCTCCTTCCGTGCACATTCCCCTCTGCACAAATATTTCGATAAAAGATATTACATTTCCAGCTTTACCATCACTTGCACATCCACACTCTGTAGAATGAAATCTTCCTCCTCATATTTGTTTAGCCCTCCCCCCTTTTCTTACCTAAGCAACCTGTGATCCTGTTAGTCCTAGCATCAGTGGGTAAAGCACAAGTAGTGCCAAACATAATAGTATTAGTGTATGAGCACTCATAGATGAAATGACCACTTACAAATTAGTGTTTTTCTATTTTAAAATGATTTGTCACGCACTGACAAATACCAAAACGAAATCACCCTCTACTAAGGGAATTATGTCACATCAAGGCTTGCCTAGCCAATAGAAAATTAGAAAGAATATTTCTAAAAATTAGAAAATTATTTTTGAATTTACAGGAAAATAGGGATACTCAACAATTTCCTCCAACTTTAATAAAAGTCACAAAAACTTGACAAAATAATCAAGAGTCAACAGACTTTGACCACGAGACAAAGACTAATAAAACACAAAAACATAATATGAGAAGAAAAAGAAAATAAATGGCACTTAATTTGATGTTAAATCTATATTGATTTAAACAATCATCAACACTAATGCAATGTAAAATAATGATTAACATAACAAACACACCAATTTAAGCATGTATTGACAAATGCCATACAATTTTTTCAATCTTAAATCCAATTTAATAAAAAATAAAATGCGTTAAAAACAATTCACTTTACATTATAAAATCTCAACAACAAAAAACTTACACTAATAAATGTGGCTAATACAATGTTACTCACACCACCAGTATCTTGAAATGATGTCACTAACTCTTTGTTTCCTTCCATTATGTGTTTCATTTAAATGCCTTGCATCCTACTTTACGCTTCCTCCATAACATTGTCCACATCCATTTTACTAGCATGTCCAAGTGGACTCTCTTGTAGCATTGCATTGCTTGATCTCATAAAAAATTTAGGTATCAACTCATTACCCTACAACTATCAAGTATCATTTGATTCATTTACTTTTATAATGAACTAATTATTTTAATATTTTTCAATTCATATTATTGTAATTATTAATTTCCTTAAATAGTATATAAATATACTTATATACAATTTCATAGTTTAACTATTACCTTGCTTTAATATTGAAACTTATTTGTACCCTATCTCAACAACCTACATATCATTGCATATCTTGCTTCATGCATATCACATAACGTCCCCACATACCTAACCAGCTTACTTAATTCATCTACAAACTATTCTAAATCTATGGATCCTTTTAATTCCTTTTGGTTTCATAATATATTAAAATAGAAATAAAATTGTGTACCTCATCGTAACCAAATCCTTAATATACAATCATTTCAAGTTCTAAGAGGAATGAAAGCTTGGGCCAAGGGAATGCACAAATATTGAAACCTTCATGTACACTTGGGGTCGCACCACTTGGAAGTATATCTTTGTGCCACATCATTTGTGATGTTATCATAATACCATATGAATATATTTTATATACCACATCACTTGTAAGGATGTCATCAATGATAACATAGAGGATTTTTAGCTAAACTTACCTTGCCACGTATACATGATGGTGTTGACCATTCTTGTGCGCACCAAAACATGTGGGGTACTTAGAATTGCAATATTTCACTAGTGGGGTAATTAATATTCTCTTTTGCAAAAGAGTTCTGCCATATATTGAACCAAAAATGTTATTAAAGCATGCTAGTTAGATCCTTCAGGAAATAGAATTTATATTTCTTTAACTTTCATAAATCATATAACAAAACTGAACTCATGATTAATCACATTTTATAAGCATAACCTAGGGAGTATAATCACAATATTCTAAGCACAAAGTTACCAATACATGAAATACATCAATCTATCTTCTGAATGCCAAGTCTCCTATGCACTAATCAAAGCTTAGCTTCTATGCTCAACGAACGTTAGCAACGAGTCCACAAATTGAGATCAATATTAAGAATGAAGAATAAATTATAATAGAAAACACCAAAATTATAAAGATTAATTGTATACAGCACATCTTATCTAATATATTTGTAATGAAGTCGAGTAATATAATTTTGTATTTTCATTTTAATCTAATAGTTTGAGCAGTTGGAGTGTAGTTTAAGTGGTTGAGTATTTTTTTATTGATTAAGATTTAAAGTTAAGGGATATGTTTGATTTATGATAAGGTTTTAGGTGATTTTTAAATAAATTTTATTTATAAAAAAGTTAAAGATAACTTTGTTCTCGCTAAACCATAAATAATTTTTATATTTAACTTCTAAATTATTAAATATATTTTTGGTGTTACATTACTAATTAATAAATTCAATCTCTAACTAACTTAAATTACTTTAATATATTACCCGTTCACCCTTATAAAAAATAATAATAAAAACTAAATAAAAACATTAATACCTTATCCATCACCAAAGCCAATAGGGATTGCCTTCTATATTTAGTAAAATTAAATAACCAAATCTAAAATGGTTAAACATAAGTCAGTCAAATATCAAGTTACAATCATCGAAAAATAAAAATGAAAAGTGAGTCCGAAGATATAATTTTAAAATGGTTAGCCACAACAAAAAGAATTGTACTCAGCAATATCCACTGAGCTAATATGATTTTAATATTCATAACAAACTCAACATTTAGCATTCCACTGCATTTTAATATCTCCTTTTAATAAAATGTAATTCCTTTTAATCCACCAAAACTACTAAGGGCACTCGAAAGCCTTCAATTTTTTCATAATTATAATAAGAGCATTTTATTTTTATAAAATTATTAATTTTATAAGGAAAAGACTAATAACTTCACGGGACTTACCATTATTTTCTGGGTATCCCTAACGTGGAGTGAGATATGTCACTTGAATATAATTTTGAGAGCATCATTGCACTTGAATACTTGTAAGATTTACGAAATAAATATTTAATATTAAGTAGATAGAAAACTTCCAGAAGATGATGACCCTCGACCTATATGTAAATTATCATATCTAGAAGATGATGACCTTGGACCTATATCTAAATTTAGTTCTCAAGTGGCATTTCACTTTATTTTTTGATTCTTAAATATATTTTATATCTCACAAATTTCATATATAGAAATAGAGATATCACATATTCATAATTTAAAATTAAAATATTAAAATATAATATTATAATATAATACATGAGTTATCACATCATTTCCATGTAATAATTTTATTTGAGGCATATTATTGAGAGGTTAGGTGATTAGTTGGGTTTAGGTTTGATTCCACCATTGGGAAACAAACTGTTTCTTTTATGAAATTGTATAAATAATTATGTAAATGCAGTTTTGAGAGTGATATAGTGGGGAGAAGACAACCAAGAGTGCCTGAAAGGCTGAGAAAGGTCTAAAGGAGAGAAAACGGCCAATTCATTTGTGTAAAACAGGAGAGAGTTGTACAAATCCTATGTGAATGGATTTGTAATTGGTCCTCGATCTATTGTTGAATGTTAGTTTTGCTGTGTTAATTTCAACTTCAAATTTATAAACAAACGCTTGTCAATTGCTTCATGTGCATGGTTCTCTTATGGTGTTTGTGATTGGAAACAGGTAAATTTTATCACGTTTTATGTGAAATACATGAGCAAAATAACATCGAAAACATGTGTTGAACAACAGCAATGAAAAGTATAGCAAACCATCAACATGAACACTTAACACAGTGTTTTGATGAAGGAGTTCACCCCTCCTGGGCTACATCTCCTTGGTCCAACTTCCATGGCTTGGGCCTCTATATTAGCTCAATATGGAAAAAAGATCTATTTCCGAAACTCCACTTCTCCTAAAACTTGCTTCAATATGTTTAGAATGTCCAAATTAGCTAGGAACACCTCTTCCTAAGCTCCATTTGGTCGAACTTTGCTCAAGTTATGACCAAAACTGTTTTCTCCTAGAAAACCTCCTCCAAAACTAGAGGAACTCTAGTTAGCTCCGCTAAAATTGGTGGAATCTCTGAATTTATTAGATCTACTAAACATGCCGCCAAATTAATCTGTATTTAACTCGACAATTAATTAAAGACAATCATGATTAGTTGGAGGTTAATTGTGGATTAACACGCAAAAACCACGCGATTAACTAACTGCCAGCCTTCGGATGTGGGTAGTGGTCACATAATGCGATAACCATGAATGGTTATGTCTGCTGGCCATCAGATGGGTTAACCTTTGGTTGTTATTGCTGAGGGTTGGTGTGTTCACATGGAGGGCTAGCCCTCCTAACCGCCAAACCTCAACACATTAAACTTTAAATTTGTGCAGTGAGTTATACAGGTTAAGAAGCATAGCATGGTGTAGCGGTATGGCACGAATTCTTTTCGGAGGAGGTCTTGGGTCAGACCACGCGGCCTAGCATAAAATGTTGATAAATGATGCACCGAGCCAACCTTTGGGGAGGGACACATGGCGGCCTCTGGGCTTGCCACTTGTCCCCTCCGCATTGGTCTACCATTAACCAACCAAAACCTGCCACATCATCGCACTTGTGAACCAATAAAAACATGCCACTTAGCGAACCATGATTAAGGATTGACCACCATTGACCTTTCATAGTCACGTGCCATGTCAGTAGTACGAACTGCTGACTATGCAGTGACTGCAATTTTTTCAAATTTCTTCTATTTGGCAAACCGAACAGAACTCAATATCTTCCTCATACGAACTCGTTTTTTAGTGAAATGAGTTGTGTTGGGATTGTTTTTCCGAGATAGACACGGTTGTTTAGGTTTCAAGCCATTCTGAGAAATTTTATTTTTGAGCAAAATACTAAGTGCTTGATCATTCCTCCCCACTAGAAGCCTTTTTGACCCCAAAAGATACTATCAATTATTCAATAGGTGAGGGTACAAATCCCTCACCTTCTTGGTCTACAACCATTTCACTATAGAAGGCTTTTGTCTCTTGAGTCCTACTCTAAGGTATTCGAAATTCCCTCTCTTTGAAGTTTTGGTTCTTCTGTCAAGTATGAGACCTTGTTGAAGCTCATCAAGATATTATGGCGAAAAATCATCTATTGATGGTAGTTGAACATCCTCTCCTTGATCATCAATCAAAGGAGGTTCAAACAATCTCAAATTCTCAACATTAACAACAGAGTATATTTGCATATAAGGAGGCAAATCAAACTTAAATGCATTGTTACCAATCCTTTCCAAAATTTTAAAAGTACCATAACACATTACCTTAAGTTTTTTACCTTCCCATTGAAGTCTATGATTGCTAATATATAACCACACTTCGTCTCCAACTTGAAATTTGTGATCGACCCAGTGTTTGGCATGCCTTACCTTGTAGCTACTCTGGCTTCTTTCAAGTTGTTCTTGCACTGTATGATGTATCAACTGAATTTTCCTTATGAACTTCCTTGTCTTATCGATGTCACTATGACCATCGATGGCAACATCTTTCTCAAAGATGAAGTCCAATGGCAATCTTGGCAAGTACCCAAAACATGCCTCAAATAGCGATGTGTTTGTGGAAGAATGCTTTGCCCTGTTGTATGCATGTTGTATGTAATGCAACTGTTCATCCCACAACTCGGGATGTTTGCTACAATATCTTTTGTTTTCCCTTAATGTTTGATTTCTTAGGCCTTAGTTTAGGATGTAATTTACAACAATGGGCTTCATCATGCCCAACTTTGGAACAATGTTGGCATATGGTTTTCTCCTCTTCTTTCTTCACACTTACATTCTTCTTTCCCTTTCATTTTCCTCCCTTCTCTTTCTCATTATCCTTGAATGAATTCTTCTTACTACCCTCATCATGTATGTTATCTTCTCTTGCTTAAGGGTGTGTGGCTTGCACACATACCTCATCCAAATTGCTTGGATTGAACATAAGGATAGTATGTTTTAAATAGGAATGTAAACCCCCGTTATATTTCAACACTGTATCTTGGGAATTTAAATTTACTCCTAGCAACAAAGCCCTCTTTCTAAACTCCTGGGTATAGTCTTTGACTATTTTGCCTTTAAGTTGTCTAAAATTTTTCCAACTCATAATGGATTTTTGCATATAGGCTAAAGGATAAAATTGTCTTTTAATTGTCGAAACAAATTCAACCAAAGAAATGGATATCTTACCATGAATTCACATTTCCTCTTGAGTCTTTGCTTCCCACTGGACTAGGGCTGCTCCTTCTAGCCTCAATGAAGCCAACTAAATCTTTATGTCACTTCTTGAAGGTTATGAATTTTGCAATAAATCTCCAATTTTTGAATCCAATTGTCTAAATTTTCTGCATTAACCTCACCATTATACATGGGAAGTTCAAACTTAATGTCCATTTTGAGCAAGGGAGTTTTTTCTTTTGGGGTTTTTGAATGAGTATGAGTCATTTTTTTGGTGGAAGTGGAAGAAGTTTCTTTTGAGATGTTGAGTATGATGAATATGATGAGGAAGATAATGAGGATGGTGGAGATGGAGGAGGATCTCCTCCATTACCCTTCGAATCCTTCTTAACATCTTTTTTTTTCTCCTGAGCTTCCCTCTCCATGTGGAGGCTTAGAACTCTCTCCAACCATTGTAGTATTCCTCTCTTCATAGAGGACTTTAACCATCTCATTTAAAGTATAGAAAGATTTATTGAATGTTTCATATTATGAAGAAAGACCTTCAATCTATCTTTCTCCTGACATGATGGTTGTGGATTCAGGCTCAGTTTCTGGTACTGCTTGTACCTCTTTAATCTCAATTGAAGGAAAAACTTGAGGTTCTTCAAGTGTAGCTATAATTGGAAATTTGGGTGGATATTGTAGCATTGTGGCTCTCCTTCTTCTGGGCATTACCTCAAGAGTTTCAACCAACAGTTTCCCTTCTCCTCTCTACAACTTTAACCTTGTAAGAATCACAATTTTGCATGCATTAAAACCCTACTTGCACAAAAGTCAAGCAATCAAACAAATAAACCTTTCTCTGATGCCAACTTTATCTATTGTTGAATGTTAGTTTTGTTGTGCTAATTTGAACTTCAGATTTATAAACAAATGCTTTTCAATTTCTTCATGTGCGTGGTTCTCTTATGGTGTTTGTGATTGGAAATAGGTTAATTTTATCAAGTTTTATGTGAAATACATGAGAAAAATAACATAGAAAAAATGTGATGAACAAAAACAATGAAAAGTACAATAAACCATCAACATGAACTCTTAACACATTGTTTTGATGAAGGATTTCACCCATCCTAGGCTACATCTCCTTGGTCCAACTTCCATGGCTCGAGCCTCTGCATTAGCTTAATATGGAAAAAAATGTTGTTTCCAAAGCTCCACTACTCTAGAAGCCTACTTCAATGTGTTCAGAATTTCCAAATTAGATAGGAACACCTCTTCCTGAGCTCCATTTGGTCAAGTTTTGCTCCAATTATGACCAAAACTATTTTCTCCTAGAAAACCTCCTCCAAAACAGGAGGAACTCTAGTTATCTCCGCTACAATTGGTGGAATATTTGAACTTATTAGATCCTATAAACATGTTGCCAACTTAATCTCTAGTTAACTGGATGATTAATTAAAGATAAGAATGATTATTTCGAGGTTAACTATGGATTAACGCGCAAATACCGCGCAGTTAGATAATTGTCGACCTCTGGATGTGGGCAATGATCACATAATGAGATAACCATGAATGGTTATGTCTGATGGCCATTGGATGGGTTAACCATTGGTTGTTACTACCAGGGGTTGGTGTGTTCACATGGAGGGATGGCCCGTGGGTTGGCCCTCCTAACCACCAAACCTGAAAACATTAAAATTTAAATTTTCGCAGTGAGCTATACAGGTTAAGAAACACAACATGGTGTAGTGGTATGGAACAGAGTTTTTTTGGGGAAGGTCCCAGGTTTGACCCCCTAGTCTGCAATAAATTTTTGATAAACTGCGCATTGATCTAACCTTTGGGGAGGGACATGTGGTGGTCTCCGGGCTTGCCACTTGTCCCCTCCTCATTGGTCTACCATTAACCAACCAAAACCTGCCACATCACCACACTTGTGAACCAATAAAAACATGTCACTTGGAGAACCATGATTGAGAATCGACCACCATTGACCTTGCACAATCACCTGCCACGCCAGCAGTACAGACTATTGACTATGCATTTTTGTTTTTCAATTTCTTCTGTTTGACAAAGCGGACAAAACTTGATATCTTCCTCATACGAACTCATTTTTTAGTGAAATGAGTTGCATTGGGATCGTTTCGCTGAGACAGACGTGGTCATTCATGTTTCAAGCCATTTTGAGAACTTTTATTTTTGAGCTAAATATTGAGTTCCTGATCAGCTAACATATGTGTGTCAATCTTTGTGCATTTGAGTTAATATGCACCTTATCAACGAGTGTGTTAGAGTCTGTTATTGTGCACAATTAGATCTAATTCGATATTGTGAGTGTGTAGATTCTCATCTTTGTGTATAAATTTTTTCATTTTACATTGTGTTTGTTAAATGGAAAGTTGTTGAAGTGTATTGAACCATGAAATTGAACTATGGAAGATTTCCCAATGGATTTTATTGAAATCATTGAAAAGTGGGTATTGGTTAAATAGATCTGGTCATGATGGGGTGGAAAAGAATCTTGGTCCAACACTTACTCGATATTGTGTTGTGTAACATACCCCCTACTGTCACCATACCCTACTAAGGGTGGAAGGAGACAACTACTCTAATGACCCGTCCTCCAAAGTCCCATTATCGAAATGGGGTCTTAATTTTTTGACCTTTTTCAACTTCCTTAGAACATAAAATTATTAGATGATCCAAAAATAAAATATTATCATAGGTTATAAAGTTGGAATAAAATAATTATTAATTTAAGATATTAAATCAATAATTATTATTCTAGAATGTTTAATTATTTAATGGAGACATTTAGAATTAGTATATTGTTGTAACAAGATATGACTCTCCAAATGTGTCATATCTTAGGCTCTATTTTACAAGATTTGTTAGCTAGTTGTTTTGAATAGAATTTATTGTAAATGGACACTTGTTATTTAATAAGTGATCCATAATTAGAGGTAGTTAGGACATTAAACTTATAAATAGATCATTTCAAGAGTGTTGGTTGTTTGAGTGTAAGCACTAGAGAAATCAAATATGTAATTATTTTTTTCTGATTAATAAAATTACGTGTCTGAGGACACTTCTGGCATTAAAAATATATGGCATCATTATGTTCATCTCATCGAGACCTTTCTGTAGCAACCCCAGGTTAAAGTTCCATGTAATAAAGGGGCATTATAGAAGGCAAAAATAGAACCAAGGTCATGGGACACATATTCCGAGCTGAATGGAGGGGAAAAACATTATATTAGGATCCACTTGTGGTTTATCACTGGCCATGGAAATTGAAATTGCCATTGGAAAAACAAAAGGGAAATAATGGAAATTTAATACAATAAATGAAGGAAAATTAGAGAAAAGGAAGATAAAGAAACATAAATATGAATGCAATGGAAAATGAAGAAAAAGGAAAAGAAAAAGAAAGGAAAAAGGAGAGAGAACATTCATTCATTCATTCACACTAGAGAAGACCAGGAGGAGAGAGAATAATCACTTGAGCACAAGGAAGACACAATCAAGAAAGCAAGAGACAAGCAAGGGAGCGTAAGAGGAAGATTGCCAATAGTAAGCAAGGGAAGTAATCAAGCAAAGAAAGAGTAATCAACAAGATGTAGGTAATAGGTTGCATGTTTGGTTATCTTGTTGGGATGTGAATGTATGGTTTATGCATTGGTTTATTGGTCATGTTTGTTATCAATAGCATGGGATTTTCCTCCACTGATAGTGGTGTACAACCTTGGCTTTTCCATTCCTTGGATAGCCATGAAGTAATGGGTTTATGTTTGGTTGATATTTGGATTGTCGATATATATTATATCTAGGAGAGGTGGTCTTAGGAAAATCCTAAGGGTTGAGAGTGGAAAGGTTTATCTCTAGGTAATCTCTTGATAGGTCGGTTAAGATAGGAAAATTCCTTTGGGTATGGTGAAGAAATTCTAAGGCATCCAAGCTTGTATTGGTTTTGGTGATTTTCAAGCCAATTTAAGGGAAATCACTATGAATTTAGGGAAGATTTAGTTTAACCTCTAGATTCCCTAGTTGGTTTTGTTTGGTTTATCCCATGTGATCCCACATTCATGCCTGGAATATGGTACGAGGGAGATTGGCTAAATGAAATATTTGGTTCAACACAATCAATGGTTGGGTGGTGCGTGGAAGTCCCTGACTTGGTTGGTACTTTCATATGTTTATATGTGTATGTTTAATGAAGAGCAATGAGCACAAGTATTGGTTATTGGGTTGATTTTATGACTAGTTTGTCAAGGATTTAGTTTGGTTAAACGTTGGTTATATGCATGATACATTCTTATTATATGATGTGCTCTTTTCATGGATCTTGTTTATTGTTGATAAGTCATTGGATAACTATATGAATGCACGAGTTAACAAGTGTTTGTTGCAGCTAGCTTGAGAGACTAGAAATCCTTCTTAATGATCATTTGATGAAACCAAGGAAACGATGAACAAACATGTATTCATGACCTACACTTATTATGTTTACCATGTGTTTGTATACATGATTATTGTTTTTTATGCAAGTTTGAGCAAGAATAAGACTTGGACGTAGAGCCTAAAGACACATTGAGATATTGAGGAATTTTTGGGCAGATCTAGGTAGTTGGCCTGTAGTTTTTCCTAAAAATCCAGAACAAAGTATATGGTTTCACTTTCGACACAAGGAGATTTTAGCTATAGATGCATGTATGCTGAGTTGTTCATGTGGCTGGAGCCTTCCGGCCACACTAACTAGCCTTTATGCATATAGCTAGGTTGTAAAGCCTGGCTGAAAGTGGTTCCATCTCAGGAAGAAGGTCACCATAGGAATCAAGTTGTTAATGGTGGGATCATGTGTTCTTGAGTGTTGTAGTAAGGGTTGGAAAGGTTTGGCAAGTAAAGCCCCATTTTCATAACGATATCTTGGAATTTAGGTCATGCATAGTAACTCTCAACTCATGTTTACCATGGTAAGCTTGTAAAAGTGGGTAAATGTGGGGTGGAGTGTTAGACAATGGTATCATAATAAGGTTTACATCACTGGACCTTGGTGTAAATGCATATTGTTATGCATGCATGTGAGTTGTCTATATGTTTAGCATGCATGCATGTGAGATATTTATTATTATGGCTATGATATCCATGTATGATCTAATCTTCTTGTTATGTTCTTTCATGTTAATCTGAATTGGCCTGTGCAGGTGCAATAACCTCACCAAAAGTAAGTTGAGGTAATGTTTTGATTATGCATTTTATTTTATCTAAGAACGATATGTTGCATGAAATAGAAGGCCAAGAGATGAAGATCATAATAGTTCAGTATGGTTCATATGAATCGCCTTATAGGTCAGAAGAGACATTGGTGGGCTGGGAGAAGTCATTTGAACAATAGGGAGAGGGAGACTCTCCTCATCTAGTAGATACATTGAGAAGTTTGAAGGCAGAAATTGTAAGTTGTAAGAAAGATAATGGGAGGACGATTGAAGCATAGGAAAGGCTTGTAAAAGCTAAAGAAAATAGAGTTGAAGTTAATGCAATTATTCTTCAAATCCTTTCAGATTTGTAGAAGCAAGGAGAGTTGGGGATTAGTCATGTAGATAGGAAGGAATAAAGGACTAATGATGTAGATGGAAGTAGGTCTTAGAAAAGGTATAGGATGGAGAAGGATGATAAAATGAAGTGTGGAAGACTCTTAGATACCTCTGAGAGGAGGGCCAGTACTCATGGGTTGTATTCTAGCTCTTCTTCTAGGAGACATCATTGCAATCACTGCTAACATCCTTGTAGGAGTGAGAAGGGGTACTTTCCAGAATATTTCAAGAAAGCTAAGCCTCCTACTTTCCACGGTGAGATGGCCAAGTCAGAATATGTAGAAGCATGGCTTCCTGGAATGAGGAAATTATTTATACTTCATGATTACTTTGAGAACATGAAAGCCAATATAGCCACATCCAATCTCAAAGGAAAATAAAATTTATGGTGGGAAGATGTCAAGCATGTTAGAGGCAGTAGGGAAGACGAGTTGATGTGGGAATAATTTGAAAGAATCTTCAGGAAGAAGTACCTTTCTAAGAGATATTATGATGGAAAGGCCAAGAAATTCTCTAAGCTCATGATGGGTTCCATGACAAACAAAGAATATACAACCATATTTCTAGAGTTGTTGGGATATGTGCCGTATGGTAAGGATGAGAGAGAAAAGATCCAATGGCTCATCAGTGGATTTCCATTAACATTCAAGGATTGGATTGAATTTGATGAGCCTTAATCATTAGAGGAAGTTATCACGAAGTTGAATCATTATTATGAACAATCAAGTGCAAGCTTGAGTTCAAGCGTGATGAAAGGGTAGTGAGAAGAGTAAAGGAAAATAACCTAAGGAGAAAGAAATATCTCAATATGCATGTGACAAGGAAAATGTAGCACCTCATAAGAAGGTCAATGCAGATCAAAAATGATATGGGTCTCAACCTGTGGAGAAACAAAATAAATCCAGTGGCAAAGAATCATTGAAGTGTTGGATATGTCATTACATATATCATCACAAGAAGGATTGTCATTTATATCAGGGTGGAAGACATCAAACCTACAGTGATCAAGAGGCACAGACAGTTGGGGATGTAGGTCAGAGCATTCCTCGGATCTATGGAATAGTTGATAACAGGAAGGTAGACCACTATGCATTCATCATCGATATTGAAGGTAAGCTTTATGATCAAAACAATGTAAACTTTGAAATGAGAATTGTACTGAGTACCCATTTTTTGAGGTAGCAAAAAATCATCCGATTTTGAAAAGTGTTGATTCAGAATATACATTTTTTTTTGATCATATTTTTGGGACTTCAAATTTTCTTATGTATCAATTATGAACATTTTTTTTAATGTTAGTGATTTTCATGTTGATTTTGAAAAGTGTTGATACAACATCAACCCCTTTTTTATAGGGCTTATTTTTGACACTTTAAATTTTCTAATGTATGAACTGTGAATATTATTCTTTTAAATGTTGGTGTTTTTCATGTGGATTTTGAAAAGCATCAACATTTTTTTAATACATATTTTTTACACTTTAATTTTTTTTATATCTTTAGTATTTATTTTTTTTAAATATTGATTATTTAACCATTTTTCAAGTTGTCTTATTCCTCTTCTTGTTTTTCATCCTAAGATATTTGTTTTTTAAGGGTTTTACAAGCATGCGTTTTTTTTTTCTTTGCATTGTTTTTTAATTATGATTTATTTATTTATTTATTTTATTTTATTTTATTTTTATTTTTTCGCAAAATTTAAAGAAAATAATAACGTTAATATTTTGAGGTTAGGATTTTTTTATATATTTATATATCCTTAATTAATAAATCAATACACATAAAATAACTATCAGTATAAAACAATAATTTTAAACACTAGACAAAAAATAAACATTTTGCATATACATATAATTAAAAAATACGTATTTCAGGACTTTTTCACTAAAATTGACATGTTAAATACATTTTTTTATGAAAATCTTGAATAAAATAGTTGAAAAATTCTCAAATTTTATGAAATTTTTATGAATTTTGTATTGAAATATTATGACATTTAAAGTTTTTTTCCAAAAAAATGATTCAGATAAAATTTCAAGTAAAAATAACAAAAAAATGTGAAAAACGAAAAAAAAAAATACAAATAAAAAAATTAAAAGAAAAACAAAATGCTTAAAAATTAAAATTAAAAAAAAAAAAATACAATTAATTGAAAAAAACATTAAAACTAATTTTTCTTAATTAAAAAAAAAAGAACATAAAATCAATAAAAAAGAATTATTGTATAATTAAAAAAATACACACAATTTAGAAAAGAACATAGTCTATAAAAAAGAAAATAATTAAAAGAAAAAATTAAATAAAACATTAAAATTAAATAAATAAATAAAACAATTTAAAAATTGTAGTCCCCGCTTGGCCCAACGAACTCTAGGCCATAGATATCTGATTTATGGAATCATATTGCCATGGCACAAGGCCCGTTGGGCCACTGGGCTAGTCTAAGACCACAAATTTTTATTTTTTTATTTTTTTTAATATGTTTTTTAAATGTTTGTATATATCTATATATATATATATATATATATATATATATATATATATATATATATAGATAGATATATATATATATATATATACACCTGCAGTTGATATCATATAGAACTCTGCAGTTGAATATTACCAAGTTATAATATCTGCGGTTGATATCATATGGAACTACGCGGTTGAATATATTCTAAATTTATATAAACTATGTCGTGCGGTTTTGCGGTGCGGTTTCAGGCATTTGATTCGAGCTTGAATATATTCTAAATTTATATAAACTCTGTGGTGCGGTTCTATGGTGCGGTTTCAGGCATTTGATTCGAGCTTGAATATATTTGATTCAAGATTGAATTTAATATTTTTCTGTGGTTGATATAACTCTCTGTGGTTGATATCATATGGAACTCTGTGGTTGATATCATATGGAACAATTAAGCAATTTGATTCGATCTTGAATATATTCTAAATTTATATAAACTCTACGGTGCGATTTCAGGCATTTAATTCGAGCTTGAATATATTTGATTCAAGATTGAATTTAATATTTTTCTGTGTTTGATATCATATGGAACAATTAAGCAATTTGATTCCAGCTTTAATATATTCTAAATTTATATAAACTCTGTGGTGTGGTTTTGCAGTGTGGTTTCGTGCATTTGATTTGAGCCTGAATATATTCTAAATTTATATAAACTCTATGGTGCGGTTTCAGGCATTTGATTTGAGCTTGAATATATTTGACTCGTGGGTTTTTACCTTTGAATTCGTGGTCAATCCAATCTAGGGCAAGTGTGATCTGTAGTCAGGTTTGCTGATATCAGGTGCACACATTCCTTATCTTTTTCTAATACATATTTGCTCATATATTTTCAATTATGAATGCTTCACCATAGCTACCAAATATTACCAAAGGAAAACCTAGCATAGTTACTCTATAAGGCCTTTACGAGTATATAGAGTCTTTAGAGAAATGTAGAGAAGAAAGAGAAGTCAAGCTACAAAAAGAGTTAGAAGCCATGCTAGAAAACAAATTTGCATCTCTTGAAGACATGATCCAAAAACAAATAGAGAATAAAATAGAACTATTGGAGAATAAAATGGTGGCAATGGAGACTAGGTTGCAGGTTATAGAAAAACAAAACAAAGATACTAATCAAACATCCCAGCAAGGAGATGTTGATACTTTAGAGAGTCTTAAAATGAAGGACATGATTAAAGATCTAGAAGAAAAAGTTAATAGCCGCCTCACCCTGAATAATGTGGTAGATAAGTTAAATATCAAACCAATTAAAGATGAAATGAAGAAATTTAAAAGGATTAGACCATGAGCATAACAAAAGGGCCTTGAACCTTATAATCTTCAATTTAAAAGAGGAGGTTGATGAGGATACTTTAGCCATAACCCAGACAAAATTACATAATAGATTACAAATTGAAACAACGTGTCTCATAGAAGCAACAAGGTTGGGGAAATTAACTGAGAATAAAGGAAGATTGATCTGAATAAAGGTGAGCTCTAATGATCATAAGTATGACATACTTAGTAAAACCTCAAGTCTAAAAGGAATGGGAATATTCATAAATGAAGATCTCATTCCAGAAGATCAAGTAGAATTAAGAAAGGAGGTTCAAAAGGTAAAAGAAACTAGGAAGGAAGGAAAATGGGCAATAATAAAAAATAGAAAATCCTTTATCCGAGATAGAAACCAAAAATATAGTAATAAATAGCAATTCAACATGCTCCAGATTCTTTCTTGGAACTTTCGGGGCTTTCCATGGAACAAAGGCCTCAAGCTAAGTTGGATCTCAAATGATGTTGATATTATTTTTCTTGTTGAAACTTAGGAGCATGAAGAATCTAAGGTCCCTAACATAGATGTCTTTACGCTATGGTCTACCTGGAACAAGCAATCCTCCCGTAGAGGTATTGGGGAATAGCTTGTTACATTAAGAAGAACATCTCCCCCCATGCTAGGATTTATAAAGACGACCCTTACAACCAATATAGTTGGATAGAGATCACTGACATTAATAATAAAAAGACCTACATAGCAATATGTTATTTCCCCCCCATCAATTCTAACTTCTATAAGAAGAAGAATCTAGATAAAAATAGTCCTTACAATGGTTTAGAGAATGATATATATATATATATATATATATATATATATATATATATATATATATATATATATATATATATATATATATATATATATATATATATATATTTTATGTTGTGGTTCACGGACACCGTGGTCAACGGGTGGTGCTACATCCACGGAAAAATCTGGGCTGATCAACCCGGAAGGGAATTTAGCCCTATGGCCCACTAGCAAGGCCTAACGCCAAGGGCTTTGGGGAAAATGGACCCTGTGACCTCCCGATGGCGAGGCACTGATTTTGACCAACTGAGCTAACCCTTGGGGTTATATATATATATATATATATATATATATATATATATATATATATATATATATATATATAAAACGATTATTAATTTGTGATTTCTTATTTTTTTATTTTTATTTACATTTTATTTTAAATTTGTTTTTTAAAGTTTTCATTATTTCGTATGTTTTTAATTTTATTTTAATGTTTTTCAATTAATTTTTTTTTAATTTAATTATGTAATAATCTATTTATTTATTTATTTTTTCTTTGTATTTTATTTTCTTATATTTTTATTTGTTTTTTATTTTATTTTTGTATAAATTTTGTCTTCTATAATTTATTTTTTATTTTTTATTTTTACATTTTTTACGTTGGTTATTTTTTCGTCTTTTTTATTTTTTGTTTTTTTTTTTTTATTTTTTTTTATGTTTTAATACATATTTTTATTTATTTATTAATTTAAAAAAAATTGTGTTTTTGTGTTTTTGTTTTAGTTTTGATTTTTCTCATTGTTTTACTTTTTGTTTTGCCTTTTTTTGGTGATGTTTTCTAATTTTTTTATGTTTTAATATATATTTTTATTTACTTGTTATAATTCTTTTAACTTTTTGTGTTTTTTGTGTTTTTGTTTTTGTTATTGTTTATATTTGTTTCAATGTTTTAATTTTTGTTTTCTTTTGTACTTTTCACATATATATAGTTTGTTTTATTTTATTTTTTCATGTTGATCATCGACTAGCAACCTAATCCCATTATGTGTCAATTTGGTAGTTGATTTTAGAGTTTTCTTTATAATGGATGGAGATTTCCCCCACTATGTGTCAATTTCATGGTTGGTCTTTAAGTTTTCATTACAATGGGTTGAGTTCACCTACATTATGTGTCCATTTGATGGTTGATTTTTAAATTTTTGTTGCAATGTGTCAAACTATCTTAGGCTGATATTTTAAAGTCGTTATACTTTTATCATTTAAAAAAAAGTACTCTTAGTATAATGACTCTTTCATTCAGGGGCTCATTTCTAAAGTTTTTCTAGTCAAATTTTTTTTCCATAATGCCATGGTTGAAATATGTTGAAAACTTAAGATCTTCTGTAGTCATGATCTTTGGTTTTAATTCCATGGTTGAAAAAATGTCAAAATTTTAAGATTTTTCTAGTCATGATATTTTATCTTTAATGTTATGGTTAAAAACAATTATAAGTATTTTATCTTTAACACATGTCTAAAAATTGTTAGAAATAAGGCTTTTCAGAGACAACACATTTTATCTTTAATGTCATGCCTAAAATTCGTTGGAATTTTAAGGTTTTTCAGAGTCATGATATTTTATTTTTAATGTCATTACTAAAAAATGTCGAAAATTTACCTAAAAAAAGACGTTATTCAACATGAACACATTTTGTTGACAGGGTGTATTTTGCACAAAAGAATTGGTTTTTATTTACTTTTACTGCGATTTTTTTTAAAATGTTGAAAATTTACGCAAAAAAAAAAGTTACCCCAACATCAACATTTTACTTTTTCAAGCTATTTTTCGTGTTTTTTTAGGGTGTTTTGGCTAGAATTATCATTTTGTGTTTACAGTTCCCATTTCAATGTTTACATTAGTCTTGACCTAGTGGATCAGTGCCATTTGAATAAGGAAGTGCAAAAAGAATCTTGGTTGGTGCGGTTGGTTACAGGGATGAAGAGAAGAGTTCATCATTGGGTTAAGTTTTATGCATTTGAGCTTAATGGCTTGCCTACAACAACAAATCTAAATTTTCTTCCTTTGGGTTCATATAACATGCTTTTGGGTATGAACTAGCTATTTATTCATAAGACCAAGGCAGATTGCTATGAGAATGCCATTGAGTGTATCGATGAAGATGGAGAAAAGAGAGTCTTGTAGGAACAGAAGAGGCCTTCATCAGTAAGGATGGTTACATCTATGCAAGCTAAGTGTGGCCATAGGAAAGGATGTTTATTGTTTGCAGTACATGTTTCTAGTGAGAAAGGGAAGGAGGATGACGATGATCAAGTCTTAAGGAGGTATCCTATTTTGTATTAGTTTTAGGATGTATTTCCTGTAGAGATTTTAGAGTTTCCTCCTCATAGAGAGGTAGATTTCTTTATTGATTTGATGCCAGGAGAAGCACTGACATCTAAGGCGCCTTACAGAATGATCACATCAGAGTTGGTGGAATTGAAGTTATAGCTTAAAGAGATGCTTCATAAGGGATACATAAGGCCCACTGCATCTCCTTGGGGTGCACCAATGCTATTTGTAAAGAAGAAAGATGGTAGTCTCAGATTGTGTATTGATTATAGGTAGCTAAACAAGGTGACTATCAAGAATAGGTATTTGTTGCTTCATATTGATGATTTGTTTGATCAACTTAAGGGAGTTGTAGTATTTTGGAAGATTGATATGAGATCAGGATATCATTAGGAGCGCATACAAGAAGAAGACATCTATAAGACTTAAATGCAAGGAAAGCTAGATGGTTGGGTACTCTTAGTGAGTTTGATTTTGAGATCAAGTACATCAAAGGAAACTAAAATCAAGTTGCAGATGCTCTCAGTAAGAGAGTGTAGGTGAATCATATTTCAGTTGTGAGCTATTACGGAACATATTTGAAGGAACAAATATTGCATGTAAGGAAACGGGGTGAGAGGTACCCAGAGCTGAAATAGAGGTTGTAGCAACAACGTGATAAGGATGAAGAGTATCACCTCATAATAGATGACTTGGTTAGATTCAGGAGTGGTATCTATGTTGTTGAAAATGGTGAGCTGAAGAAGCCTATCTTGAAGGGGTTTCATGTCAATCCATTTTTAGGGCACCGAAGATACCAAAAGTCTTTGAAAACTATTACGAAGTTCTCTTATTGGCTGAATTTGAAGAGAGAGGTGGCCAATTTTGTTTCTACATGCTTGGACTATTAACAGGTGAAATTTGAATGCAAGCATTCAACTGGTTTATTGTAGCCTATTCTAATTCCAGAATGGAAATGGGAGGTCATTTCCATGGATTTCATTACAGGATTTTGAAGGACATTAAGGAAACATGACTCCATCATGGTTGTGGTTGATAGGTTGGGCAAGGTAGCTCTCCTCATTATAGTGAAGTTTACTAATTCAAGTAATGAAGTGGCTCAGGTACTAATTAAGGAGATAGTGAGGTCGCATGGGGCTCCCAACATGATTATATCAAATACAGATGCCAAGTTCAGTTCGAGGTTTTGGAAAGAATTATCTGTAAGCTTGGGGACAGAGTTAAATTTTAGTACAACTTATCATCTACAGATAGATGGAAAGATAGAGAGGGTCAATATGATTCTTAAGGATATGTTAAGGATGTATGTCATGCATTAGTAAAGGAAGTGGGAGGAGTATCTTCCGCTAGTGGATTTTTACTATATTAATGGGTATCAAGAATCCTTGAAGATGAGTCCATTTGGGTCTCTCTACGGGAGGAGTTGTGATACTCCTATAATCTAGAGTGATCCAGTGAATAGGGTGCTAATTGGATGGGATATGTTGAGAGAGATCGAGAAGGAAATGCAAGTTATCAGAAAGAACTTGAAGGTAGCACAATATAAGTAAAAGAGCTATGTGGATCAACAAAGGGTATTCAAGGAGCTTCAAGTTGGGGAGTATGTGTACTTATGTATCAAGCCCAACAATAGATCATTGAAAATTGGATCATGTGCTAAGTTGACACCTCTGTATTGTGGGCCTTTTGAGATCCTTGAGAGGATTGGACCAGTAGGCTAAATATTTTCTTTTCCACCATTAGTGACATTTCTTTTCATGTCTCATTACTTAAAATATATGTATAGGATTTTGATCATGTGATTGACTGGTTTATATGATAGGTGGAACCATAAGGAGAGTTCCAACCAGAGCCTCAATGCATCCTACAATGGAAGAATCTCATGCTACGTAGCTAATAAATAGATAAAGTTAAATTGAAGTGGAAGCACTTTGGGTCCAATGAAGCTACATGGGAGATAGTTGATCAGATGTAGGCATTATATACTTCTTTATTTGTTGGTTGAAGAAAATTATTGTTTGGTATATATATATATATATATATATATATATATATATATATATATATATATATATATATATATATATATATATATATATAGATATATATATATCTGGCATTGTAAATAGTGTATTGAGTTTTGTATATAAAACTTCAATAAAAATAATGTTAGTCGTGTTTTTAGAAGTTGTCATTGTCAATATTCCATCAAGTTGGGTTATAAATATCCATTAGTCGTATGTTTGTAAGGTTCAACAATTTTGGCTGGTCATAAGTATCATAGAAAACTGAGGACGATGTTTGTAACATCCTCAGGTTAAAGTTCCATGTAATAAAGGGGCATTATAAAAGGAAAAAAAATAAAACCAAGGTCTTGGGACACATATTCCAAGATGAATGGAGTGGAAAAACATTGTATTGGGATTGACTTGTGGTTTATTATTGGCTATGGAAATTGGAATTTGCATTGGAAAAGGACAATAAATGTCAATTTAATACAAGAAATAAAGGAAAATAAGAGAAAAGGAAGATGAAGAGACAAGAATATGCATGCAAGGGAAAATGAAGAAAAAGGAAGAGAAAAGGAAAGGAAAAAGGAGAGAGAACAATAACTGATTCACTCTGGAAAAGAGAAGGAGGAGAGAGAAAAAGCACTTGAGCACAAGGAAGACATAAGGAAGCAAGCAATAGGCAATTGAAGGAGTTCAAGAGGAGGATTGTGTTGGCATTATGATTCAGGTGTTGTCCTTGATGGCAAACCCATTCAGGTGATAAATCAAGAAGGACGCAGGAAATATGTTCAGCAAGTGCGTCCCCTCAGGTATACCATACAGAACCCGCGTCCAGGGACGCAGGCCAGCCGTTCAGGAGGTGCGTCCGCCCAGTGCACACATTTCAAGGCAGAGAAAAGCATGTGGGGGTTTCTTGTGTGGTATCTAGCCGACGGTTTTGTGTTTCTATGGTGTCGGCTCGTGGTTTTGTTCCATGTTTTGGGGAGAAGCTTGCCTATATAAAGCAAAGGAGTTCATTTGGATTAAGGATCATCTTGGTTGAATATCTTTTGGTGAGATCTAGTCCAGATCTATGAAGGCGAATCTTCTAATGGACTGTGATCTCTATGGCGCATGATCAGATCTGTGGATCTGAGTGTTTGGGTTGGTTCTGAAGTCCTCATATCTTTTATATCTGAAGGGACGCAGGTTCAGTGAAGGGAAAGTGCGCCGGGACGCAGTACAGTAAAGGCTCAGGTGCGTCTCTGAGGCAAAGGACGCGGCGCGACTGTGTTATTGGGTGCGTCTCTGAAGCAAAAGACGCGGCGCGATAGTGTTTCTGAGTGCGCCGGTCGCAGCAAATCATAGAGGAACAGTGCGTCGGCACGCAGAACAGTGGAAGGTAGACTGCGTCCAGTCGCAGGTCACAGAAAGAAAATATGCGTCCCTGTCTTAAGATGATCTGTTGACTGTATATTTCTGTTCATAAGGTGTTCTGGGTTATTTCTGTAATTACTGATCTGATATCTGTAGTGGACTGTATTTGTTATATACTTGTTGATCATTTGATTCTTCATGAAAAGAAGTAGGGGGTTGTAGCTCCCTTCCAGGAGAAACTGGAAAACGAGAGAGAGTTGTAGCTCTCTGCAGGTTGCAGCCTGCGTGCTGGTAAAGGACTGCACCAGTACAAAATCATTGTAAAAAGAATTTCTTGAAAGAAGATAGAGACATATTGCAGCAGGTGGTTTTCTCCCGCATTGGGTTTCCACCTTACATCTTGTGTTCTTTGGTGTGACTGTCTATTTTCTTTATTCATGCTCATTGTTTTATGGTACTGATATGCAAGAATAATTCAAAAGATCAAATAAGGAAGATTTGGTAAATTGCTTGATAATACTGATTCACCCCCCCTCTCAGTATTATTTCCAACAATTGGTATCAGAGCAGGTCCTTCAGAAAAGCTTGATCGCTTGAAGGTAGATCGTTCATCATGAGCAACTACGAGAGAGAAGCATCAATCAGGCCACCAGTTTTTGATGGGACAAACTTCAATTATTGGAAGGTAAGAGTTACTGCATATCTTCAATCTCTTGGTACTGAAGTTTGGGACATTGTAGAAACAGGCTATGCTTTTCCTTCAGCTACTCCTACAGATCCAGCTGAGAAAAAGAAGTATGAAACAAATGCAAAAGCAGTCAGTACTCTATTAGGAAGTATATCCCAAACAGAATTCATGAAGGTAATGCACTTCAAATCAGCAAAAGAAATATGGGACAAAATGATCACAAGCTATGAAGGAGATGAACAGGTAAAACAAGCCAAACTTCAAACTCTCAGAATTCAATATGAGACTCTCAAGATGTATAATGATGAAAGTGTGGCTAATTATTTTCTTCGGGTAGATGAGATTGTAAATTGTATGAAAAATTTGGGTGAAGAAGTAAAGGAGTCTCTAGTAGTTCAAAAGATTCTAAGATCATTATCCCCCAAGTTTGAATCCAAAGTATCTGCAATAGAAGAAAAAGAAAATCTCCGTGTTCTTACTATGTCTCAGCTACATGGAATTCTAACTGCTTATGAAATGAGAAAGGGAGGACCATCAGACAGAAGGGAGGCTGCTTTTAAAGCATCAGGCAAAGAAGATTACTATGAAGCAAGCCATGATCCAGAAGAAGAGGAAGAAGAATCAAATTTTGTCAGAAATCTTCAAAGAGGTTCTGGAAGGTTCAGAGGTAAGCTACCTTTCAAATGCTTTGCTTGTGGAAGAGTAGGTCATTATGCTGCAAAATGCTCTTATAAGGATAAAGGAAAGGAACCAGTTAGATGGAACAAGAAACAAAGCAAGAAAAGCTACTACACCCATGAAGATAGTGATGGCTTATCAAACAATGATGAAGATGAACAAGGTAATAAATATAGGTTGTTAATGGCATTTGAAGATGATGATTATGAGGATGCTGTAGATGTGGATAACCTCTATGATGAAATTACTAGACTCAAGAGATGCATAGAAGAAAAGAACATGATTATTGATACTCTACAATTCCAAATTGATGAAAAGGAAAAACATCTTGAAAAATTAGAAGGTGAAATTGTTGGTCTTAGAAAAGAAATTGAGAAAACAAAAACTATTAATCTCAAGTTTGTCAAAGGATCTGAAACTTTGGATGAGATTATCAGTGTGCAGCGGTCTCCACTAAATAAGACAGGTTTGGGCTATAATGGAGAAACTTCTCAAGCATCCACTTCAAAAAGTTATCTTGATGCAGCAAGAAGAAATGAGCAAGAGCATAAGGAAGATCATCAGGTAAAGCAGGGACAAATGTCAAGCAGAAACTATCAGGGGCAATCCAGCTTAAGGGTGAACAAAAGCCACAACCAGCCACAGGTAAAATCTTCTCAATTTGGTTCAAGAATAGATGAAAATAGAAATTACAATCAGTTGGCTGGTAGATCCAATAATCGCAGAAGCTTCTTCAATGGACAATGCTTTTCTTGCCATAACTTTGGTCACAAAGCAGCTCAATGTGTTGCGTATAAAACAATCATGACTAGGGAAACTCAAAAACAAAGAAGTATGACAGGGATTACAAAAAGGACCTATAAAAACTTTTCAGCTCTTGAAAATGAAGTTGAATGTTCTATTTGCAATAATTTTGGACATAAAGACTTTGAATGCAGAAGCAGGTTTCCGGAAAGAAAGGTACAAGAGCAGAAAAAGGAACAAGCCTCAGGCGCCAAAACATGGAGAATAAAGGAACCTCAAACAGAAAGATGTGGGATAGCATTTTATGCAGAAGGACAAGAAAATCTATGGTACATTGACAGTGGATGTTCGAAGCATATGACAGGTGATAAAGAAAAACTTGAGTCTTATTCTAATTTAGAAAAGGGAAAGAAAGTCTCTTTTGGAAATGATACTCCTGCAACTATAAAATGAAAAGGTATTGCTCCTTTAAAAGAAGATGTTAAGGCTGGAAATGTTTTGTTTGTTGATGGATTGAAGCATAATCTACTAAGTGTCAGCCAGATGTGTGATCAAAGAACCGAGGTTATATTCAGATCAAATGGATGCCTTGTTCGTGATCTTGATACAGGTAAAACAGTTCTCAAAGGAAAGAGAACTCCAAATAATCTATACATATTTGATGAAGGACAACAACAATGCTATCTAAGCAAGAATGAAGAGCACTGGTTATGGCATCGAAGGTTGGGACATCTAAGCTTCTCACAAATAAGGAAAGCTTGCAAATATCAGGCAGTTCGCGATCTTCCAGATATCAAAATTCCTGACAACACCATATGCAGATCATGTCAGTTTGGAAAACAAACCAGAACTAACTTTCCAGAGAAAGAAGGATCAGCCAGCATGCCTCTTGAGCTAGTACATACAGATGTATGTGGACCTTTCAGAAAAAGAACACCTAGAGGAGAGGAATACTTGATATTATTTATTGACGATTTCTCCAGGTTTGTTTGGTTAGGTCTTATGAAGCACAAAGATGAAGCATTTGAAAAATTCAAAACCTTCAAAGCCTTGGCTGAAAATGAATCAGGTCACAAAATTAAGTGCCTCAGATCTGACAGAGGTGGGGAATTTACTTCAAATGAATTTTTCGATTTCTGTGATGAACATGGGATAAGGAGAGAATTCTCTACAGCTAGAACGCCTCAGCAAAATGGAGTTGTTGAAAGAATGAACAGAACAATCCAACAAATGGCTCGTGCTATGCTTGATGAATCAGGAACCCCCGCAACCTTCTGGGGTGAGGCTGCACATACTGCGGTTATTATTCTCAACAAGACAAATGTCCGGGTGAACAGCACTCAAACCCCTCATGAGCTCTGGAGTGGTAAAACTCCTTCGGTAAAGCACTTCAAAATATTTGGGAGCAAATGCTATATCAAGAATACTGAGGAGCAGCTTGGCAAACTTGATCCTAGAGCAGATGAAGGCATTCTTCTTGGCTATTCTCCACATAGCAAAGCATACAAATGCTACAATAAAAGACTTGGCAGAATTGTTGATAGCATTGATGTAGTGGTTGATGAAAAGGGATATATTCCTAGGCAAATACATCGTGAAGACATCGAAGAAGATGAGAGCTACCCTCAAAGACAGAATGATGAAGAAGAAGAACCTCAAGAAGAATCTCAAGAAGAACCTCACGAAGAAGCAGAAGAACGGACAAGAATAGAAGAAAAGACTCCATCCAGATATGTTCAGAAGAACAATCCAGAATCTCAGATCATGGGACAAAAAGAAGCAGGTATACAAACTAGAAGAACAGTTGTAGAAGCTTCAAGCTATTTGGCATTACTTTCCTCCACCGAACCACAAAATGTGAAAGAGGCATGCAAAGATGAATGTTGGGTGAAAGCAATGGATGAAGAACTTGAGCAAATCGAAAAGAACAACACTTGGGAGCTGGTTCCTAGACCAAAAGATAAGAATGTTATTGGAACAAAATGGGTCTTCAAAAATAAATTGAATGAAAATGGAGAAGTAATTAGAAACAAAGCCAGACTCGTCTGTAAAGGGTATGCGCAGCAAGAAGGAATAGACTTTGAAGAAACTTTTGCTCCTGTTGCAAGACTTGAGGCCATCCGAATGTTCCTTGCTCTCTCAAGTTTTCAGAACTTCAAAGTATTTCAAATGGATGTGAAATCAGCCTTTTTGAATGGAGACCTGGAAGAAGAAGTATACATTGAACAGCCAGATGGGTTCATTCTTGGAAATGATCCAAATCTTGTATGTCGATTGAAAAAGGCTCTCTATGGTCTCAAACAAGCTCCAAGGGCTTGGTACTACCGGTTGGACAAATATCTTCATCAACAAGGTTTCTTAAAAGGTTCAGCAGATAGCAATCTGTATATAAAAGTTGAAAATGACAAATTGCTAATACTTGTTGTGTATGTAGATGACATTATTTTTGGCAGCAATGAAGAAGCTATGAGTCAAAGCTTTGCCTCAGTCATGCAGAAAGAATTTGAAATGTCCTTGCTAGGAGAACTGACATATTTCCTTGGTTTGCAAATCCAACAGAAGGAAGGAGGAATCTTTTTATCTCAAACCAAGTATCTCAAGCAGATTTTGAAGAAATATGGCATGGAAGATGCAAAACCAGTATGTACACCCATGGTCACAGGATGTAGTCTCAGTGCAAATGATGAATCTGCAGCAGTACATCAACCAACCTACAGATCTATGATTGGAAGTTTACTATATTTGACAGGTACCCGACCAGACATCATGCATGCAGTTGGAATAGTTGGAAGATTTCAGGCAAATCCGAAGGAGACTCATCTTCAAGTAGTGAAGAGAATTTTCAAATATCTTCAAGGGACTCAAAATTATGGCTTATGGTATCCTAGAGATACAGATCTTACTCTTCATGCCTATACAGATGCAGATTGGGCCGGAAGCGTGGATGACAGGAAAAGCACAAGTGGTGGTGCGTTCTTTATGGGTCCCAGACTGGTCTCTTGGTTCAGCAAGAAACAGAGTTCAATTGCATTGTCTACAGCTGAAGCAGAATATGTTGCTGCTGCATCTTGTTGCACCCAACTCCTTTGGATGATGCAGAATTTGCAGGATTATCAAATCACTTGTACTCCTCCAATCCCTATCTTATGTGACAACACAAGTGCAATCAGCATCTCAAAGAATCCGGTTATGCATTCAAAAACCAAGCACATACCAATCAAGTACCATTTTCTCCGGGAACAAGTACTTGAACAGAAGGTCAAGTTGGAGTATGTTCCTTCTAAGGAACAAGTTGCTGATATTTTCACCAAACCGTTGCCCAGGGACACTTTTGAATACCTCAGGCAAAAGCTGGGGGTTGTTGATGCATCATCTTACTGTTGATCATCTTCCTATTGGTGGTATAGGCTCAGGGGGAGCACATAATGCATTGTTGGCATTATGGAGAAGGAGATCTTGGAAATAGCTGCAATATGTCTCTATCTCCTTCATGATGGATTTCTGGTTACAGATCTGGAGATGCATGAGCATAGGGGGAGCATACCCTTTGCCCTTGATGTCAAAGGGGGAGAATGAAGCTGAAGATTATGTGGTTGCCATCAAGTCCAAAGGGGGAGATTGTTGGCATTATGATTCAGGTGTTGTCCTTGATGGCAAACCCATTCAGGTGATAAATCAAGAAGGACGCAGGAAATATGTTCAGCAAGTGCGTCCCCGCAGGTATACCATACAGAACCCGCGTCCAGGGACGCAGGCCAGCCGTTCAGGAGGTGCGTCCGCCCAGTGCACACATTTCAAGGCAGAGAAAAGCATGTGGGGGTTTCTTGTGTGGTATCTAGCCGACGGTTTTGTGTTTCTATGGTGTCGGCTCGTGGTTTTGTTCCATGTTTTGGGGAGAAGCTTGCCTATATAAAGCAAAGGAGTTCATTTGGATTAAGGATCATCTTGGTTGAATATCTTTTGGTGAGATCTAGTCCAGATCTATGAAGGCGAATCTTCTAATGGACTGTGATCTCTATGGCGCATGATCAGATCTGTGGATCTGAGTGTTTGGGTTGGTTCTGAAGTCCTCATATCTTTTATATCTGAAGGGACGCAGGTTCAGTGAAGGGAAAGTGCGCCGGGACGCAGTACAGTAAAGGCTCAGGTGCGTCTCTGAGGCAAAGGACGCGGCGCGACTGTGTTATTGGGTGCGTCTCTGAAGCAAAAGACGCGGCGCGATAGTGTTTCTGAGTGCGCCGGTCGCAGCAAATCATAGAGGAACAGTGCGTCGGCACGCAGAACAGTGGAAGGTAGACTGCGTCCAGTCGCAGGTCACAGAAAGAAAATATGCGTCCCTGTCTTAAGATGATCTGTTGACTGTATATTTCTGTTCATAAGGTGTTCTGGGTTATTTTTGTAATTACTGATCTGATATCTGTAGTGGACTGTATCTGTTATATACTTGTTGATCATTTGATTCTTCATGAAAAGAAGTAGGGGGTTGTAGCTCCCTTCCAGGAGAAACTGGAAAACGAGAGAGAGTTGTAGCTCTCTGCAGGTTGCAGCCTGCGTGCTGGTAAAGGACTGCACCAGTACAAAATCATTGTAAAAAGAATTTCTTGAAAGAAGATAGAGACATATTGCAGCAGGTGGTTTTCTCCCGCATTGGGTTTCCACCTTACATCTTGTGTTCTTTGGTGTGACTGTCTATTTTCTTTATTCATGCTCATTGTTTTATGGTACTGATATGCAAGAATAATTCAAAAGATCAAATAAGGAAGATTTGGTAAATTGCTTGATAATACTGATTCACCCCCCCCCTCTCAGTATTATTTCCAACAGATTGGACAACAATAAGCAAGGGTAGAAATCAAGTAGATAAAGAATAATCAACAAGAGGATTTTGTAGGTAATAGGTTGCATGTTTGGTTATCTTGCTAGGAAGTGAATGCATGGTTTATGCATTATTTTATTGGTCACGTTTGTTGTCATTAGCATGGTATTTTCTTAGATTTACAGTGGTGTACATCCTTGCCTTTGAGCAAGAATATGACTTGAAAATTGAGCCTAAAGACTCATAGAGACTGTCGAGGAAGTTTTGGGCAATTGGCTTGTAGGGTTCCCTAAAACTATGTAATGGAATCTCTGACTGCACCCTCAACATACGCACATTTTGGTGGTAGTTGCATGATGGATGATTTGTGCATGCAGTTGGAGCCTTTTGGCTACACTAACTTGCCTTTGTGCATGCAGCTAGGTTGTAAAGCCTGGTTGAAAGTGGTTCCATCTCAATAAGAAGGTCACCAATGGAATCAAGATATTTATGATGGGTTAAGTGTCCTTGAGTGTTTTAGTAAGGGTTGGATATGTTTGGAAAGTTAGTACACATTTCCATAATGGTATCTTGGAATTTGGGACATGCATAGTAACTCTCAACTTGCGTTTACCCTAGTGAGCTTGTAAAATCAGGTAAATATGGGGTGCGGTGTTACACATTCCAATGATATAAATTTTTCCTTGATCTGACTCCTCGATAAAAATATATGGTCATTCAAATATTGATCTATCGAATATTTCCATGTCACTCTAGCCTGCCATATGTCACCCACATGGTCCCCATGTGGCACTTGCATGGCTATCCACAACCTATCCTTGATGCCACCCATGTGGCCATTCTACATAGTTGCTAACCTACTCACACCGTATAGTGTGTTAATCCCTTTCTATGGTTCATGAGTCCCAACGTACAACATTATTTGTAATATATATAATGCATCAAAGTGCAGGTTGTATATGGCCATGGCATGCTGGGAAAAAAATCTTAGCAGTATTCCTTGTGATCCCCAATTGAAACTTTAGGGAAATATGGCGCGACATTATGTGTACCCCTAGTGGATACCTCCTCCACATGTCTCATTTTCATTTGTTTTAACCATGCACATGGGCTGCACCTTTGCCACATCATCCTGATTTATTCTATTACGTCTCCATCTACATCTATTAGGGTTATGTGGAAGCTCCAAATAGAATATCACCATGTCAACTCCACTATGCAGGTTCCATTGCACCAGATCACCCCAGGGATTAATTCCCTATGGGATTGCATCTGACTCCATTAGAAATAACTAGGCACAAGGCATTAGGGTGATGTTAGCAGTTGTTCCCATTGGAGTGACAACACCCTCTGTGTGGTCTCCTCCGCAGGTGCAGCATGTCACATGATTTAAGCCCTCATGGACTTATAAAATTTCTGAATTAGAGTGCCACATGGCATGCCACAAGGGAACCATGTTGGCCTTGGGCCCCGTCAAGCTCTTGACCCCTCAAAAATCGTTTGTTTTCATTATAAGTAAAATGGTGATTTGGGAGTTTGATTCGTCATTTTCCCAAAATGAAGCTAAATTAGTGTACACATCCTTTCACATGACACTAACGAATGGGGGCCCACCCCACCAAGCCATCCTAGTGGGATTTTCTGGAGCTCTCCTCGAATTCTCCAGGGTAAAACCTCTGATACAAGTGGATGATGAAAGTGCTTCCTCACATCTATAACTCAGATATGTCCTACATGTTCCCTTTGCCATGGCTCCTTTCCATATAGTTAGGTAGGGAGCTACTCCTTTAAACCTCAACAATGAATCTTAACCCCCACTCTCAACACTTGGAGAAGGGGCCTAGTAACATAGTGAAAAAGCCCAAGCCCCTTTTTACCCCTCTGGGCCCTACACTTCTAGCCCTATGACACTTGTTTATGTGTATCTTTGGGGCATTTTCCCCCTCAGCATTTGGTTATTGGGTTCTATTCCACATGGGCCAATTTTGATTTGGGGGCCATGGCCCTTAACACTGTGAGTGTTTATCTCTGCATGACCATATATGAATATGTTGTTATGAAGCTCTTTGGAGCTATCCATTCCGAGCTTACCAAGGCCTTGGTCCAACATGTGCATACGTAGATATTTAGACCTATACATACATATATAAAACATTGTCCTTCATGCTCTTATGGGTAAATAATGACTTGATAGCCAAGTCATTATAGTTCAAGCATCCATTTTATTAAAAAAATATTTGTTGATCTCTTTTATACACTGCCATATAGACCAATTTAAATGCTCAGGTTGAACAAAGGAGTAGCCCATAACTAAATATTAACTTAGGAAATTATTAGATCTATTTATAGCAAGTAGCGATAATACAAAGAGCATGAGAAAGAAATAATCTATCAGTCTTTGGGGATAAACCTTCCCTCATCATTTAGACAACATTTTTCATTATTTATGCACATAGGAATTTAATATTCCTAAATAGTAACATAGGCATTAAACCAATGCATTACCCTTTACAAAATATCTAGCCTTCCTGGGCTTACAAATTAGAAATAAAACATACTAGCCATTCTTTTAATAGAGTATAATCATCGGAGAGATTCATGCATCTCATTTATATTTAGGCACTCAAACCATATTTCTAGATCGAGCACATACAAGATTCACTAATTCCTTGTAGGAAAGACATTTAAACTAGGATTATGCTCAATTCAACACAAAAAGTGAAAACCATTCCATATCCATGCTTTTAAAATAACAATGTTCATTCAGAAAGGAATGCCTCATTCGTCAACATTACAAGCCATGATAAATCAATAGATTAAATAGAAACATGATTTTTGTATGCACAATTCCTCTAACAATAAACATGCTTCACACAGTAATCACATATCACAGGTTCACTGATACTATATATTATATGCACACCTGATTAAATGAGATTCATAAGTTTAACCACCTCCTATACCCAACCACAATGCTAAGTATTAAGCTTAGAATAAAAATATAGATATTAGGAACCAAACCATTCTGCAATAATCAGATTGAAGTATACCATTTCCAAGATCATGCAAGAGTTATAATAAGAAAATTTATGAGGTTTACAGGCATACAATGATATATGATTACTTAACTAGTAATGAAGAGCCCAGAAATAGATATTGTGACTTCAACTCTCCACCTAACCTTAGACACATTGTAGCCAAGCCTTCTTCCAATAGTCAAGTTGAGCCATATTCTATAGATTAAGGATGAGTACTTAAGGGATTAAACCAATTCTACTAGATGAAACAAAGACTCCAAAGGGCCATCCACCTCCACCCACTATCTACTTCAATAATAATTTTGGTTCTACCATTACAAGATGAAACAAGGAATCTAGAGGCTCACCTCCACCCAAAATCAAATGATTTCTATACGCTTTGTATTTTGATAGAAAAATAGAGCTATCTACTTTCTTCCTCCTATTATATGTCTTTCTCTCTATAGCATGTTAATTCCCCTCCTCACCTTTCTAAGATTTTTCTTTTTTTTCTCCTTCTACAATGCTCTCTTGCATTCTCCATTTTTCTTTGTGTCCCCATGGTCCTCTCTTCATGTGTGAGAATTTGGTTAGAGGAATGCCCCTTCTAGTTCTCTATAGTCTTTTCCACTACTGTGTTGCAACCATTTCGATTGGATGTGCCAACACTCCTCTCACATGTTCCTTCTTAACTTCAGTGGTTCTGTTGTATATAATTGGTGGTGGGGAGGTTTTGGTGTCAGCACTCCTTTCCACTTCCTAGTTGTTGAGTTTAGGTTGTCCCAACTACAACCCATCCTCCTTAAATATTGTCATCTCTACCTTGTGGATTTTTCCAAGGTAGGAATATCTCTTCTATCCTTGTGCCCATCTCTATTAACTAATATGATCATTTCTCTTAATGTATACATTCGAACCATTCATGGCTATCATAAAATAAGTCAAGCTTCCTTCAAATTTCAAGCAACCTCCTTTCTCAAAATTCAGAATTTGTGTCCCAATTCTCAGACATTTTTCATTATAAAAAAAATTATATCAAATATTTACAAAGAAAGGAAATTATCCTGGGGTTGTCACAATCCCCTCTCCCTTAGAGGAACACCACCCTTGGTGTTCTAATCCTAAACATAGTGAAACAAATTCCAAGTCCTAGAATAAATCATTGTGAGATTTATAATGTATGTCGCTTACAATTACATTATATATACACACAATTTTATTTCTCAACAACTAAGTAGACATATAAAATTCTTGCATTAGCCACATTCCATGGCTCCTTTGCATTTTTCCTAGTGCTATTGCCACACCTAATATTAGCTTTCTAGCTTGCCTTTTCCTAGAGTGCTACAAGACTCCATATTCTAGAGTTTCTTACCCTTGCACTCCTTGTTACTTTAGTGAATGATTCTCGATATATTACTTCCCAGAGCACCCACGATGTGCTCCTGATTCCAATTATTCAATTTCGTTATCCTTTTCAAAATCAAAATTATTTTTTTGGCATCTCCTTCTCTACTTCCTAGTTCCTCGAGTGATCTAATCTCCCTTCCAAGTAATCAATCACTTTCTAATATTTGGCATCCCCTTCTCTACTTCTCAATCCATTTAGTGATTCATTCCATGGCAAGGCTTCCTCATATTGAAAGGATTCCACAACCAAGGCAAGTCCCTTCCTCAACATTTCATACCGTTCATATCATACTTCATGGTAATCAGTGGGCACCATTGGGTCCTAGTGTCCCAAAATAGCCCTATTCCTGAAATACTTTACCAATTTACTAAGGCATGCTCTAATTTCTTTGTTGTTACTTCTATCAATCTTGTAGCCAGCTCCAACCAACCAAACTAGGAAATTCCATGCTTCCTACATCATAGCACATAAATCTCCATGAGTTTCACTATAAATAAATTGCAATCATTTAAATCATATCTCATTAACAACTTATCCATGAGGTGACAATTGCAATGTTATTTTGGTTCTTACCACAACGAGTCATATTATCTTATAGATCAATTCATCTTAAATTATAATATCAAATCATGAAATAAAATGAAACACAAATACTTATCTTGAATTTCACTTTTCTTTTTCCGTTACAAACATTGGATCAGTTTCCAAACCCAACATGCACCCAATGTATTATCTTATCTTCAACTTCACACGCATATTGGATTGGTTTCCAACATAAGAAACCCCCTCCTAACCCTTACCAAACATTGTTTAAAATGAAGGTGGTTACTATGTTGACCCAAAATCCAAGGTGTCTCTATGGAAATGGGATCTAAAAATTTCAATCCTTTCAACTCACTTAGAGTCTTGGTTGACATCACCATTGTGTTTTTCTCATCAAGAAAACTCCAATGATGTAAATTTTACCTCGATCCAACCTCAGATCAAAAGCTATGGCCATTTAAGTCCCAACAATTTAGAAGGCACCACATCAATATCTCAGCCATGTGGTTATACCCACCAAGGTAATCTCCTAGTGCCACTTGGATATTTATGATCTGATTCTCACCCATTCATGGGTTTGGGTTCCACACTGTCATGATATACATCCATGCAACACCTCACTTCAATAATTTGGTAAATAACCCCTAGTGCACCCCACTCCATACATCCAGGGATTATCCTTTGGTGCTCCCACTCCATTCATCTCAGAATGAGACCTCTAGTGCTCCAACTTCATTCCTCCTAGGGAATAACCTCCAGTGCATCTGCTTCAATCATTCGGGGGAATAACCTTCAATGCACCTCCTTCAATAATCTAGGAAATAACCTTTGATATCCACTGCTTCATTCATCCTAGATTGAGACCTATAGTGCTCTCGCTTCATTCGTCTGGGTGAATAACCCCCAGTGCACCCCCTTCAATCATCTAGGGAAATAACTTCCATTGTAACCCACTTCATTAATCCTAAATCAAGACATTTGGTTCCCTCGCTTCATCCTTCCTGAGCAATAACCTTCGTACTTATGTCATCTTAGGCCCTTTCTCAGTCATCGATTTCCCCCCATTCAATATCAGTCACTGATCTCTCTTGCTATGCATTTTCCAACCCTTATGCAAAATTTGTGCTTGATCATTCATCATAGTCATATGGCTTATTGACCTGGCCTTCACACCAAACTTTACACAACCAACTAAATCTTGTCAGGGTCGCATATGAGGTTAAAAGGGTTTAAGGGTAAGGCTTTTCCTGCCTAAGCCATATACAAGGGTTTATAACCATATACATGGCATGGTGGTTTTGTAAGAGTTTGGACCTGTGACAGAATCTAATTCTCACTCTTGGGGTCCTACAAAGCACGTGCGGTGCTATCCCTCCTGAGCTTCGCACAAGTAAATCCCCTTAGGGTTCTTGATGGATAAGATACAAAACAGGGAACAAGGAGTTGTTTATGCAGACCGAGGACTTTCACATTTAGCCAAATAGAGTCTTGTAGCTTTCATTTGAGAAAAATATAAGTGCAACAAGATTGTATTAGTAGGTGAAATGATATTATACTAAGAAGGCCACCAAATCATCGACATTCCACAAAATAGTAGGGGAAGCACCCATTTACAGTCCCACTATAGGTATAAACCATATATGCAGGCACATAAATCAACATTTTCACTAGCCTTACAAGCATTTCATTTTCAGACAAGAATCCAAACAACTACATGGAAAAGGATCATAAATAAGATTCATAAGACATTCAAGTAATTCAACCAACAAGACTCATGCAAGAACATGAAATATTTACAAATAATTTTCTTTAAGTTCACAACTTTCAACTCAAACCTATTTCACTTACACATTCATAAAAGAAATGAAACTGAAAATGGGAATTCTATTTTTCATTTCCTTGTGGAAAGCCTTCTTTAGGACATAGAGGATGTAAAATTATAATAGTGGCAGCTTTATCAGCTAGTCAAGTACAACATAATCCATAATAAGGGTGGTTTATCAATTATTTCAAGAACTCTACGAGTGGTTTATTAGCCCACAACAAGCACCCTGGGTATTTTATTAACTGGTAAAGCACAACAAAATTTCATAATAATGGGTGGTTTACCAACTGTGTGAAGCACTCTATGAGTGGTTTCGTAACCCACAAAAATCACCCTTCTACATGTGGTTTATCATCCCCAGAAAGTACCCTTCTGCATGTCGTTTATCATCCCTAGCCAACATTCAATCGCATATCCTCCTCTTCTAGTCACAATTATTTCTCTAATAGAAATCCCATTCCCTCATCTCATTACTTATTCAAGGTCTTCCCAAGAGCTCCACCAAGAATAGGCCCAACCCCATATTGTTGTGCATTCTCCTTTTTATCATTTTCTAAGGGGTTTCTTCATACGCCTCTTAGACTCTTCCTCTTCTTTTTCTCATTATTTAAACCATAAAAGTAATTTAAGGTGCCAACTAATCCCACTTGGGCTCATCTTTCCTCTTCCTTCTTAGATCATGGATCTATGGTCCCATACTTCAGACCATTACATTATTACATTACAATAATCAGGGGAAGAAGTACCAAGGGTCTCACAAATTACACCCCCTTAAAGGGAACACCATCCTCAATGTTCTTATTAGAACAAAAGAAAAACTAAGCTTTATATATATAACTCTTACATATATTTATTTAGCAAACTAAAGATGGGAATTTCATCCTTTTTTTCTTAGCCATCTCCTAAGTGACTTCATTCGGTCCAAAGTGATTCCATTACACCTAATTTCAGCTTGATAGCTTTGTCTTCTTTTTTTCCCTGTTGTGTTTCCTGCCCCCATATCCAAGGCTATTATCCTTTACGTTCCTTGTTACTTCAACAAATAGTTCACAACTCATTGCTTCCTAGAACAACCCAATGTGCTCCTGATTCTAATCATCCATGTTCATGACCTTTTAAAAACAAATATCATTTTCTTGCATCCCATTCTATTCTTTTGAGTCCCTCGGGAGATCCATTCCTTGGCAAGGCTTCCTTGCATCAGTAAGAGTCTCATATATAAGGCATATCCTTGCCTAAACATTTTCATAAAGGTCATAGGATGCCTCATGGCAGTCAATAGACACCATTGGATGCTAGTGTACCACTATGGCCATGTTCTTGAAATCTTCAATCAACATGCCATTATGCACTATGATATCTTCAAGTTGTTTCCATTCATCTTGCAACAAATCCCATCCACCCAAAATGGGTAATTCCATGCTTTCTTACATCATAACACATAAATATCCTTGAATTTTATCATAAGGAAATTAAAATAATTGAAATCACACCTCATTAACAACTTATTAAAGATGTGAACCTTGAAATTTCATTTTTCTTCCTATCATAGAAAGTCAGGTTAGCTCATAAAACATCTATTATAAATTAGAATATCATTCAATGTTCATAATTTGGAAATTATTAGGAAGAAATGATGATACTTATCTCTCGATTTCTCTTTACTTCACACACACTTGGATGGTTTCCAAACTTAGCAAGCACCTATTGGTCTTTTTTACTCTCACACACTATTATAACATCATTCAACACACCTATAGATTTGATGCTCTTTTATGGCCATGAGAAGTCCCTTTTCCCATGCAACTAGACTTTATACTAAAAAACAATATTTCAAAATCCATACTCGAACCTTCCCACACAAAAACACATACATACGTGGGTCCTATACCACTATACCCACATACGCATTTTAAAACATGAAAAAACAAAATAAAATGCTATTTTTCGAGTAGGGTTTAAGGGTTTTACCATAAGCCCACCAATAGGAGCATGTGGCCTAACTTAAAGAACCAATTTGAGGTGGTATACTTACACCCCTTGAGTAGGCCTAATTAACAAGAGAAGGAGGATATCTAATATACTCGATTTCCCCCATATCAAGTATTCTTTTCTTGTGCCTCCTACACTCCCAGTCTCTAAGAAACCATGTTTTCCTTTGTAGAGATGCTCAACATCCTTATCTAGCATATTCTTGCAGCTATTAGAGAATTTTTTTTCATGGCTGAATCTAGATGGATCTGGAGAAAATCTTTGTCATTTCCTTTGGCTTGAATCAGGTTGTAACTATCCTGTACTTACTATTGTTAATCAGTAAAGAAGATCATGTCTTGTTCCCTATATATGTTGACATGTTATGAATGATAGTTTGAGTGTTTACATATGACGATATAACATATTCTTATGTATGCACATTGAATTATCTATTATGTATTTTCTTATGTGATTTATTTGCAAGTCTACACATCTTGGAGGAAGCAGAGGGTTCTACAAGAACATATTCAAATGTAGGACCTTCGGGTATGTCTCCAAATCCAAGTTTGATAATTTGAATGTTTAGCATGCTTATTGAGTTGTTATTTGTTTATTATCTTATCCTACTATGTTGATGCTTTCAACCATTTCCTTAGGGAACTTTTCCCGCCAACACAATTGTTGGCTCCACTAGGGAATACCATTGAATATTTCCTAGATTGGTTGTTTTTATTTTATTTGGGTTCAGTTTGTTATTTATTGGCTTTTTCCTGGCTTCTTGAGTCTTAAGTGATTTGGTCATTTAGCCTAATATTTCAGGTCTATGCCTTTTTTTTATTTTCCCCTCGTTTTTCCATTTATACGCACTTTTTCTTATAGACAGTTGCATAAATACGCAGTTTCTTCCAAAGAAACTTGCGTATACGCATGTTTCTTCACATACACTCACATATACACATGGGACTATATCTAAACAGTCACGTGCAAATCTAAAAATTGAAAAAAATTTATTTCTGGCTTTTGTTGGGGTCTTCAACAAGTTTTTTTGTGATTTCTTGATATTTGTGAAGTTTGGAATCACCCTGGTGTGTGTTTTTGTTGGTGTATTTCATCTTGTTTGAGAAATTCTTATTTCAACCTAGGGTTTGCAGGTTTTGAAGATTTTTTTGTTTGAATTTAGGTTCCATATCTTCATTTTGACGTATTTTGTTGTTCAATGGCTCTTGAACAGAGCTGGTCGCTCTTAAACTTATTAATAGCCCAGTCTTTGATTTGCTTCTTTTTTGACATAGAAGGATGGTTTCTTTTCTTTTTTCTCTTTCTTTTATTTGAAAGGGTCTTCATATTCTTGGTTGAATGATGGATTTTAGTTATTTGGAGTCTTCCTGATTTTCAGAGCCTTTTATATCTTTCTGGCCAAATTCTTGAAGTGATTAAGATTCTCATTTGCACTAGTCTTTTATCTTTATGATCATTTGTGACTAGGTGGATTTGAGTCTTTTTCATGCCTTTGCTCTTAAGATCTTTGATTTTTTTCCTTTCTAAACTTTTTAGTTCTTTAAATCTTTAAAAGAAATAGAAAAATAATTTTTTTGTGTTTCTTTTCTTTTGTTTTTGGCTTTGCAATCTTTTCAGTTTTTAGCAAATGTGTGAATTCTTGTTTTAAGGTCAAAATTACTTTTTCTTTGAGGAGTTCTTTTTCTTTTGATATTTGCTTCTCTTTGCTTGTTAAATTGGCCTTTACCTTTATAATCACATTTGTTTATGTTTAAGCCTTCCTTGGAATCTTGCAAATTTTACATGATAGTGTGCATTAGCTTAGATGCATTTTAGACATCGTTTAGTCCTTTTTGTTAGGTTTTGAATGTGTGAGTGCTTAATTGAAAAGGAAAAAGAGTTTTCCTTCTTTCTTAGGTTTCTCGTAGAACCCTTATAGAAATCTCTTTCATTGAAGAAAAATAAGTGTTGCATTCTCATGTAGCCTAGATTTTATATTGATTTCTTTTGCGTCATAACATCATGATTCGCATTTCCACTTCCCTTATCTTCAATAAAAACCAACTAAAATGAATGCTTCAAATCAAAATGAACTAGACTTTTTATTTTTGTCATAGACACATCAAGTGCTCTAGGGAATTTAGGGCCTTGGAATAGGTGTGTGGAGAGTAAACTCTCCAAGGACACTTAAATTGAAAGTATAGAAGTTTATTAACGAGTGGAAATCCAGTATCGTTAAGCTATCCAGAAAATATCCTCTAACATAAGAGTCAAGCATGATGACGTGTGAAGATAAGGAAGGAGAGCTACACCTCTCCTATCTTTTGGATCGTGCACCCATAGTTGTTCCTTCCAAGTTCTGATCATGAACCGGTGGCCTTAATTTCCTTTCCTTGGGACCACAAAGGTGATTGTGGGGGGAATTCCAATGGTACCTAAGGTAGGCATTGCATCACTTTCATAGTACTTCTAGAGGGTTCCATTTTGAAGCTTGGGTACTTGCACTAGCAAAGGCTATTATCTGGAGGTTAGCATAACTGCTTATGATACCTTCATTGGTATGCTTGGGCCCTCACCATTCCAAACTACCTTCGGGATGTCCTTTTCTTCACTTTCTTGTATTTTGGTGTCTAGTCCTAATCATCCAGAGTGGAAATACTGATTATAGCTTTCATCGCTATAATTAGAACCTTCATACACAAACAACACATGCCAAATATATACGATATCTATGTAGTAGTATTCAATCACTCTATTCAATGGATCAACATAGAATTGAAAAAAATGTATATAAATATAACATAATACATGTAGGAAAATGATATACTCTTTTTATGAATATGAAAGGGAAAAAGCTTACAAACAAAAGTGGAAGTTGATCTTGTAGAGATCCTCCCAAGATGACTTGTTCTTCCTTTCCACAATGTACACCTCAAAGCCACCATAATGCATGGGAATCATAACTTTATTATGATCAAAGAAACGACATAAGGGTATGATTAGTCTCCAAAATCTAACTTCTAGCTTATGGATGATAGTAAATATATAGGATAGGATGGTAGTTTAGGAATTCTTATCCATTTACCAATATAGGCTTGAGATCCACTCTTGATGGGAGGATGAGCTCAAGGGATAAGAGGTGAAAACTCGAAGGTTGGATGAGATAGGATTTGAAGTTCTTATCCAAGGTAAATGGATTCTTTTTATTTTTCCTGAATTTCTAGAATTAGCACACCCACAACAAGGGAAAACCAACTCTGATTAGAGCAGGTGTAGAACTGAGCAACATGTTGCTAAATGGAGGTACCTAATGGGCTAAATGGAGGTACCTAATGGGCTAGGGTGCATTGGGCCTTAAAATCACTAAAATGAAGCAGTGAAGGTCAACAAATTAAGGATTTGAGAGAGTCATGCTTAGGGATTTGTGTGGGGATGATGAGAAGGTGTTGATGGATGTTGATTGATCTAGCTTGTAGGCCTATTGACCAGATGTGAAAAATGGCCTATAAAAGATCCCCCCTTAAAGCATAAAGTCAGAAACAATGGATGATGAGTGAAATGATTTACCTTAACACAAGTTCGGATTAAGAACAACTGATCAGATCATCATCTGTTACAATACATTTTGATCATAATATCTTTGTTGAGGGAGACATACCCATGCTCAACAGATAAGATAACATTACATGTACAATGATCAAGAAGAAATGCCCATTGATGATAAAGGGTAGAAGGATGATTGGATGACTATTTTTATGATCACAATCATCATACATTGTGATTTTGTATTAATCTTGAAATCGCAACCCCAATGGATGGAACTATATCTGGGGTCTTTTATCTCATTCATTTGATCGTCCAATGTACGAGTCTAACCATGTGAGTAAAAAAGCTGAAGTTGAAGATGGCAGAAACCATCTAATTAATGGCCAATGATGTAAGATGTAGACAGATGTGAGAGAAATCATCGATGATGTTAATGGATCCTGAGGTACAACACTATGATCCTTATGGTGTGAATGAATGAGTTGAAGTCGAACACCACATAGAATCTACTGGTTGAACATCAATGATGAAAACCTATTTCCAAGAGTGAGGAAAATTTCCATTGATGTATCCAAGTCCCAAATAACTGAAAGATGATTTTCTAAGTCAAATTCCTGGATAATGATTTGATGTCAATAGAAAGTGACCGATCATAGGAGGGCCTTGATGTATGCCTCATCAATGACAACAAACATGTATCTTGACTCGAGACATAATGACTTTGATTTGGAACTCGTTCAAGAATGATAGAGATGGAATGAAGGTTTAAGAGTATCATAACATATATTAACTGAATGACTTCTCTTGAACACATCAATGACATTGAATGGAATTGGAAACATTATCCCAAAACCAAAAATGGAGTCTCTGAAAAGGTATGATGAACCAAAACACAATAAGAATTCCCAGCCCAACAACCATGGAGATGAAGTGGAAGAGTGTCGTGTTCAAGAACGACTCATTACCATAAATAGGTGGAGTATCCCATTTTCCAAATTTCCTCAACCATTGCTGGTTAGTACGTCTTTTTTTTTAACAAGCTTGAGGAGGATAACATATGCTTGATCTGTAAGTTCAACCTTCGCATGAACCCCTCCGAGTATGTTTAATGAACCCTTATAAGGAGTGTTTAGTCTCGTCATTTTCTATGAGTCCATCGTTGTTTGAAATTTTTATGAGTCCAATGAAGGTCTAACTCTGCATATGTTTCATGTTTAGAGATTTTGAAAAAGGGTCAAAAAGAAAAAAATCCAAAGGTTCATTTTCGTAAATAGTCCCTTGAGTCTGAAAAGGGAGAAAACAATACTCAAGAGAACCTCTTAGCCATTTTTTACTAAGGTATTCCTTTTTCGTAATTAGTCTATCTCAGTTTAGAAAAGGGTTAAACTTATACTGAGTAGAGGTATTTTCATTTACTTTAAGGAGTTTTAAAAGACAAGTGCTTGCCAATATTTTCATGTTTAGGGAGTCTGAAAAGCGCTGAAAGAGGACTCCTCCTAGAGGAAAGAGTGGTATAAATGGTATAAATTGGTTGGATTCATGATGGAACTACTCAAAACATGCAAATATCAAGAGGCTGGCTAATAAGACCATCCATTGCAGCAGTTCGTCAAGAAACGGTTAAAAACCAAGTGAAAGGCTGATAAAAACTCATGACTCATCTAGCATGAAAAGGCTGATAAAAAATGGAAACCCAATAGGATAAAATGAGAATGGTTTTATTTTTACACAAAATTGAAACATGGGAAAATATGCTTGAAATTGGTTTCCTTTGTTGACAAGCTTGAAAATTTTGAAAAACTATGCTTGAGAGTGGTTTCATTTTTACACAAGCTTGAATCAGAGAAAAGACTATTCTTGAAATAAGTTTGCATGCCCCCAACATAATGACTAAATTTGAGGTACATGACCTCAAGCTTCATTTCCTGCACCCAAGTAGACTACTGGTTACTAATAGGAGGATGGAATGAAGGTTCATTTATGAAATCAAGTGAAAGACTCAACTAGGAATTTATGAGCTCTAATTAAAGACTCGAATTTGAAGGGGATCTACTTATTTTTTTAAAGAGCTTGACACAGGAAAAGAACTATGCTCATAGACCTTGTTTCATTTTATAACGAGCTTGACACAAGAAAAGGAACTTTGCTTCGAGGACTTTGTTTCATTTTTTATCGAGCTTGACACAAGACAAGAAACTATGCTCATGGGAAATTGTTTAATTTTATAAGGAGCTTGACATAAGGAAAGGAACTCTACTCCAAGACCTATCATGGCCCCCAAAATGCCATGGATTTCAATAGGTTCTCATGATATGGGAGAATAAAACTTTGGAAGGTATCAAAGGATCCAATTGAAAGATCAGACTCCAATGCCCCGACTAAATGATGCACTACATTACCTAATAGATCATTAGTAGACATGGGCATCAAATAGGTGGCCACATAATTAATCTCAGGTGGGGAAGATACTACTTGCATAAAATGACCATTCAGGGAGGTTGGTTGATTGGGAGTCAAATTAGGACTAACAAATGAAAGTTGGTCAATGGTCACAATTCTTCCTTCATGGGGGAAAAACATCACACAATAGAGTGAAGAGACGTGAGCTCCCATAACATAAACATAGTCATGCCCAGGGAGTAAATTAAAATCCAAAGGGCCTTGGATTACCATCACATTTATGTAGATAGTCTTTCCTCTCAAAGTAATAGGCAATTGAGGAAGGATCCCTAATGGTTGATTGGTTCCTCTATTAAAAGCCAACAGGTTCTGGGTAATGGGCACAAGACATGAAGAACTTAAAGCTTTCCAAGTAGTTGAGGATAGGATGCTAAGAGACACACCTTAATCTATGATTGTGCCAAGTATGGGAAAATTATAAGCATGCACTCTATTTTGGAATGACACATAAGGAGGAAGATTATATCCTGCCAATCGACTATAATCAAAGGGAGTGACTATATTACTTGGAGGGGGTGTTGTGGGAATGGGATAACTACCCCATTGTGCTATTGGAATAGGAGAAATGCTCCTCCTTGCTATAAGAATGGGAGGATTTCCCCATGTGTCGTGGGAACAGGAGGATTGTCCCCTAGTTCATTGGAATATGAAGAAACGAGAAGAACATGAGGATATGAACTTCACTCTCTATGAGAAAGGTATGATAAACTAAAGGTGGATTCTAGTCAATCATTTTCTCAACCAATTGCTGGTCAGGAACAAACTCATGGGATTCAAATTGAGAGAGAGTGGGATTGACTAGAGATGGATTATGATCAATCACTTCATCAACCAGTCGAGGATTAGGGAAAATATTTTGGTAGCTAGTCAAAAGTTGGAGTTGAGAAGATTTAAGGTTTTCTAACATTTTTTAGGCTTCATCAAAATAAGGACAAAGGTGAATAGGATTATTCCCTTCACATAACCTACAGGGAAACTTAACTTTACCCCTTTTCCTGTGGTCCTTACTATCAGTCGTTGAACGTTTATCACCAGTATGGTATCCAGAGGTTGATGAGAAAGGGTGATCTAAGCCTTTGTACTACACTTCTAATACCTCCAGAATACCCAAAAAATCTCTAAGAATGTGGTCACCCTTACAAAGCATGCAAGGGAATTTAACTTTGTGAGGCTGATTGGAATATTTTCCCATACTAGTCGCATTGGTAGAAATCGTTGTGTGGTACCCCCTGCTTATTTTTCTTCTTCTTATTCTTCTTATCCACCTCGTTACTAGAATCAATACTTTCACTAGGAAAGGAAGAAGAAAGGGAGGAATAGATAATAGGTGAAGAAGGCAAAGGGTCAAATTTAGGATTGACTTGAGGTTGATCTTGTTTAGGTGGAGGATACTTTGGTTGAGGAGTAGTTTGGACATTCCGAACCATATGGGTCAAAAACAACCAAACTAGAAAACCAATGGTAAATCTGAGAAGTGACAACGTTGCCATATAAGGAGCACCAATATTTCGAAAAGAAGGAAAAGTACTAGGATTCTCGTCAGAGGGGTTTCCTTGAGTAGTAGAATCAGGATATTTTTCCATTAGTCTCAACTTAATATCCACTAAGGAGTTTTTCCATAGGTAGGATGTTGTTTCACTATCAATTAATTGATTTTAGAAATTAACAATGAAAATAAATAAGAAATGGGTAGCTAGGTAAAAGGGTTTACTAAGCAACTATGAACTGGAATATACCACCTTGGAAAACCAAGGAGTTATGTACAATGAGTAAATCACCCTAAATGATGTGTTTGGTATATAAAAATATACAAGGTGATCGACTCGGTTACCTATGGTGGGATAGAAACCTATAGGGGACTTCCAAAATATACTAGGACATACGTGGAAGTGCAGTTCTTAATAGTGATGTCTAATGCGTAACTATTCCATGAGAGTGTTCCCATATACATATCACGCATGGAGCACCATCCGATATAGCCTAAGGTACATGGTGAACGGTATGATACACTTAAGTACATGGAATGGGATATCACCCTTAGAATACAATGATTAAAAGATTATAGATCCTGTATTTAAAGACACCCGAATACATCTCTAGCCTAGACCTCTACATGTGTTGTTAAGTTTCAAATGATCCTTAGGTTAATTGAGATGAATTTTAGAGTTTATCTTGAATTTTGTTTAGATTTCAAGGCTCAAAAATCGATGTCACCTGAACACACTTATGTTGCAACTAATATGATAAAATATCTATTTTCATTTTCCTTTTAACAATGAAAGGCCTAACTAAGTAAGGGAAGAAGAAATCAATCAACAATGCAACAAACAAGTGATGAAAAAATCAATCTCCTCAATTTCACTATTCCAATCAAAATTAAAGCCCTATATGCAATACATGATGCATAATATTTTTATTTTCAATTCCACTTAATTTTCAGATGAAAGCTAAGATATTTTCCTAAGCAGTGATAAATGAAAATACCAGAATGATGACTGAAACACCAATTCCTTCAAGAAATCAACGATCAAGTAATCAATTTTCTAATGACCTAATGACAAGAACAAAGAAAAATCTAAACAAATTCTTACTAAAGGAACTCAAAACAAAAATAAAACAAGATGAAGGCTTCTGAGAGACCTAAACACACTTCGGGATAGAAGGATGGCCAACTAGAACCAAGTTAATCAGAGATAGAAGCATGAAAAGGAATATTTTTGCATGAAACAAGGGTTGATGTAGGTGCAAAGAGGCTACCAGTGCTTATCAATGTATGTAAAAAGAAGGCTAGGGTGCTCTGCAGTGCAGGTAAAGAGGAACCAAAGTAGGTGTAGCACATGAGAAGTCACTTTGTAGATTAGGTAAGTAGTTATCCAAGGTGCTCTATAATGCTCTGTCAGCAAAACATGGGGTGGGCTAATTAAGGAAAATCCAGTTTTTGACACAAAAAATAAAATGTTTCTCAATGAAAGGTATTCCTAGTATCAATTCAAACTGAGTGAGGCACTAAAGGTCTATTCAATAGGTGTAACAAGAGATAAATTCAAGGAAACCACTAAGGAAATGAGTTGTTCCCCAGTGGAGTTCGTATTTGTTATATCGAATCTATTACTGTTGAAAGAGGTATCTTCCCTAGACTTAGTGGCCTAGTCTAGAACAACAGAAATCAAAGACTATAAATTTCTCCTTAAAGGAATTGGAGAATGGAACTATGCTTACTTGTGATTCGTCACAAGATCTTCTCTCCTCTTGCCTTGTTAGCTCCAACCGTAGCTTCAATCACTATAATTAGAACCTGCATAAAAAAACAACACAAGCCAAAGATCTATGACATCTATGTAGCATTATGCAATAAATATATTCAATGGATCAACATAACATTGAAACACATGTATATAAATATAACATAACATAGGTAGGAAAATGGTATACTCTTTGTATTACTATGAAAGGGAGAAAGTTTACAACCAAAAGTGGAATTTGATCTTGTAGAGATCCTCCCAAGTTGACTTGTCCTTCCTTGCCACAATGTAAACCTCAAAGCCACCCTAATGCATGGGAATGATAACTCTCTTATGATCAAAGAAGAAACATACGGGTATGATTAGTCTCCAAAATCAAACCTCTAGCTTATGGATGGTAGTAAATGTATAGGAGAGGATGGTAGTTTAGGAATTTTTATCCATTTGCCAGTCTATACTTAAGATTCACTCTTGATGAGAGGATGAGATCAAGGGATAAGAGGTGAAAAATTCAAGGTAGGATACAATAGGATCAAAGTTCTTATTCAAGGTAAATGGTTGTAACAACTCCTAGAAGCTTTTGGAATAAGAAGCTTCGAGATTCTTTTTATTTTTCAGAATTTCTAGAATCAGCGCACCCCTAGGAAGGCAAAACCCATTGTGATCAGATAAAGTGCAGAACTAAGCAACATGTTGCTAAATACAGGTCCATAAAGGGCTAGGATGCGCTAGGCCTTAAGAGCACTAGAATGAAGTAGTCAAGGTCAGAAACTCATGGATTTGAGAGATTCATGCTTAAGGCTTTTTGTAGGCATGATTACAAGGTGTTCATGAATGTTGATTGATCCATTTTGTAGGCATATCAACTAGATGTGAGAAAATGGCCTATAACAAATTCCCTCCTAAAGCACAAAGTGTGAAAAAATGGCTAATGACTGAAGTGGTTTACGTTGTCACAAGTTCAGATGAAGAAAAAGGTCAGATCATCATCTGTTACATTACATTTTCATCATGATATCTTGTTGAGGGAGTGTTGGGGAAATTATATATATATATATATATATATATATATATATATATATATATATATATATATATATATCCTATCGACCAGATGTGATAAAATGGCCTATAATAGATTCCCTCCTAAAGCACATAGTCAGAAAAAATGGTTAATGACTGAACTGGTTTACCTTGTCACAAGTTCAGATCAAGAAAAAGGTCGGATCATCATCTGTTACATTACATTATATATATATATATATATATATATATATAGATATAGATATATATCCTATCGACCAGATGTAAGAAAATGGCCTATAATAGATTCCCTCCTAAAGCACAAAGTCAGAAAAAATGGCTAATGACTGAACTGGTTTACCTTGTCACAAGTTCAGATCAAGAAAAAGGTCAGATCATCATCTGTTACATTACATTTTCATCATGAAATCTTGTTGAGGGAGTGTTGGGGAAATTATATATATAAGTGTTTTCCTCAATTATACCTAGTTATCGACGAGGGAATCATAATTAGTAGAGTTGATTCACTATATGCGCTGACAATAGATAAGTTCTATTGTCTGCTGCGTATAGTCTAGATAGTGAGTATTAGATACTAACACTTCATTCTACAAAATGTAATACATTTCGTCACACAATTAATGAAAATCCACACAATGCTCAAGTACTGCAAACTGAATATTCTAAATCAGGTAACAAGTTCCTCCATTTATCGACTCATGAAATAACAAGATGTATCTAACCTTGTTTTCTCCAACTATTACTCTTAATCAACTCAATGCCTTTAAACAAGGTAATCAAAATCAGTGCATGAAATATGAGTCTTCACTGCTGGTGCATGTAGGTGAATGGTGAGATCTCAAGTTTTATCCTTCTTGTACTTCAAACAATCAATGATTCAATCTACAACTCAAATACAAATTGAACTAAGAAAGCATCACTTATAAAACAAAAATGGAAACACTAAACTATTTAATAACTTAAATAAAGGAAAACTTACCTTGATGGCTTACGTAGGCCTGTTACATAACATTTTGTCACTGTCCCTATACTCCCCATGTATAATCTTGGAGGAGATCTACAGTGTACCCAACATGCTTTCCTATCATGAAGAAACTCCCATTGCATCCCTCTTCATAAGAAAAACAATTCCCTTTTGCCTCATTTCCAAAAATCTTCTGTTTATCCAAGTTTTAAAGACTAATGCTAATGACCCATGTCCTCCTCCCACCGATATGTAGTGATTCCAACTATCCCTAGCACTGATCGGATTGAATGAGCCCTTTCTCAGTCGCACCGATATTCTTTTGGAAAGTTTTTTAAATATGCAGCCGAAGATTCCATCCATAGAAGCTTCGTAACGGAAGTCTGGTAAATGGTTAGGCCAGATGGAGTCAAGGGGGTCAGCTTGGGCCACTTTCCCCTATTATGATGGAACTAATCCAAGAGATAAGGCCTTCTCACATGAGAAGAGGAACCATTTCCCCTCCATCTAAGCTATATAAACCTCACTTCTTCTCAAGCACAAGCTCGTCCTAATTAAGTTTTGGTTGGAGTTTTGATTTTGGAGTAATCAACAAGTTACCCATAGTTTGTAGCTCCCTAGTTTGTGTTTAAGGGAGGATTGTGAGGTTGCTTTGGTGTGAAGACTAAAGGGAAGAGCCTTGAGACTACCATTGTTGGGGCTATCCATGAGATGCTAACAGAAGTTTTTGGGAACCCGGATATGTTGGAGGAGAACAACAACATCAAGACATCGATTGTAATCTCTTCTTAAACTAATATAGATGCAACTATCAATTTATTTCCTACATCAAATGTCATCTTATATATTTATGGCTTAATGTTTCTTGACTTATTAAGTAGGCTGAATGCAATTCGTATGTTATCAAATTTGTTGTTTGTTGTTGTTTACTTGTTTCAGGTGTTGGAAAGAAGGAAATGAAAGATAGTTGGAGCAAGGAAGCAAGATTGTCACCAAGCAGAATAATGTACTACGAGGTAGGCCCTCTTACTTGATTCTAGCTTAAGGAGATCTTCCATAGATTTTTGTTTGTGGCTAGACCCGCTGTCTCGGGCTAGAGGAACTGTTTGTGTCTGCACTCAGAATTTACCTACACCACAAATTGGCGACTCCACTGGGGAGCCAATCCTTCTGTTTGATTGATTTCCTTTTTATGGTTTTGTGTGAACTTTTCTAGTATCACCATTTCCCTTTAGTGTTCTCTACTTTTCTTGGTTTACTACTCTGAGCTTGAAATTTACAGTGGCAAGTCTGGCCTTAGCCTTTGAAAATTTTTGTTTCTTTCCTTGAATCCTCATTTAGCGCATTTATTTTTCTAAAAGTCACGATGATCAACGCGATTTTCTCTAAAAAAATCATGTTGACGTCCTTCTAGCATGTGTTGTGAATTAGGGAGTCGCACTGATTCCTGTGGTTGAAGGCGAGGGTTTCCCCTAGATCAGAACCAGTGTGTCTTTCCCTCTTAACTTCTGCCTATTAGCTCATTTTGCATGTTTTCTACCTAACTAGAAAGCTTCATTAGCTTGGTTTGTGTGCTTGTTTGGTTTAGCCCACCCTCTGATGTGTTAAGCTTGGCCCTGTGTGAAGTTATTTTTTATCTTTTCTTTGAATGCCTCGATCAACGCTACTTGTATCTTGGTTAGTTGCGCCAATCATCCCATTAGCACTAGTTGTAGTCTGGCTAGTCGTGTTGGTCATGCCGATTGGCGCTAGTTGTCAGTTACGCAGTCGCTCCGGCCTCTGAGTTAAGAAAAAATCATAATTTCTCCCATTCCAATGCTAGTGTGTCTTGACCCTCAGACTCTCTTCTTCTACCCAGAAGTGACTAGGATGCTTTGTTTAATGCTTTTGTTTGATTGATTGGATTGAAGTTTCATTGATTGATTTTTTGAGTTTTTTGGATGGTTTCTATGACCCTAGGGCATCTAGGTCAATTACAATTCATTTGTTTTTTTACACATTGTGTCGAGTTTCTAATTTTCTACTTCATTTAATCCATCTTTCTGTCACAACTTCTTCATTCCTTCATTTTCAATTGAATGAGTGAAAGAGTCTCATTTGTTCTCTTATTTTGAGTGTTTCTTTTCTCATTCCGAGCATAGATTACATTGCTTGGTTTGTTGATTGAAACATTTATGTATTTGGTTTGTTCGATTCAGGGAAAAAATTTGCTTTTAGTTTCATTTATCATGCTTTGGATTTGATCAATGCTTGTTTGTTCGGAATTGTGAAAATTTTCATTAAAGCGCTTTATGTGAAAAATTCATTTTGCATTTTATGAAAAGAAGAACATCATTCTAGTTTACTTAAGCGAAAATACTACATTAGTAGCGTTATTGAGAAGCTACAATTGCATCATCATAGGCATGGAAATGAAATGGAACTTATTTTGTTGTTAAGGGAGGGTTAAAAGCATTCAGGACATATATTAGTGAAAGATTTCATTCTTTGATTGTTGCATTAATTTTATGTTCGCTATTTTTCAACTAGTGTTAACTTTCATTGAAGACAAAGATTTCTTTTCTAGTATAGCTGCATGTAGGAGTTTTTTCAGATGACAACAGTAGGGCCTTGTAATTGAAACCAATTCAAGATCAACCATTAAAATTTATTGAATTAAGCCAAGAAAGCATTGAAACTTAATGTTTACATTTAGAGGTCTAGGCTAGAGACGTGTTTCGGTGTCTTAAACCTAGTAGCTGTCGTTTTCTTCAGCACTAGACAGTGCTAGTATAGACTTTGCTCCTCATACCATCGTGTATATAAAGGGAGACCCTACTAGGTCTGAAATCCTTTATCCATAGGACTAGGTCTGAAATCCTTTATCCATAGGAAGCCGAGTCTACCGCCTTGTAAACATGATACACCGAGCATAGCATTCAAGGAGATTTCCTACTCGTACTTCTCATTTCTCCAAGAGGTATTCTGCAGTTCATGTTACCTGGTAATCCTTATGCCTAGAGTAACCTGAGTAGTAATTTTTGATGTCTACTTACTCTTTAAATTTGAAAAGATCATCGAGCACTTGTCCTTTCAAGCTCGTTAATTCCAAAAGAAACCGGAGTCACCTTTCGTCCTTTTCTCGACTCTTAAAATATGAAAAGGCAAAGTTTTGTTTCAGTGTCCTAAAATTTACTACCCATGAAATATTCCTGGTTAAATTTATCTTCCTTAGTGATTCTTTAGGGTCGATTCCAATGGCAACATTCCTAGAGTCTACCAGTCAAGGATTCCCCTCAGATGGTAATCCTCATCCTTTTCCTTCTTTTGGAAATGTTGGTGCTCCTTATATGGAAACGTTGTCCCTGTTGAGTAGCGGATCCCCTCGTAGCATATTTTTGTGGCTTAACACCTAAGTTTTGGTCAATGTAATGTAAAGACCCAGTGAAATGCAGGTGCAGAGCGCAAGAGTCTATGGTTGTCCACCCTAAAATAATGTAATAGTATGTCAACCTACCCATGGTCCGCGAACCATGGGATTGTATAAATAGAGTGAGGCTCTAAGTGTAAAGACAGTTCTTAGTTTTTTGGCATGTAATAGATAGATGCAAAGGTATGGTTAGAAGATAGAAGTGAATCTAAAGTGTATTGGGTTGTAGTGGTAGGTAGAGGCTCTACAACTAGGTGCGTAGAGGCCTAGTAAAGTCCGCAGCTGAGTGCGGAGGGCAGAGTCGGGTCTGTAACTGAACTTGAAGATTAATAAAGATAAGATTGATTCAGAATATTGTGCCTTTATTTGTAGATCTATATTTCTATGTTTTGGTCATCTTTATGCATTTATATTGTTTTTGAGCATGTGCACTTATCTGAAAGTTGAATAAGTAATAAGAATTTTGGGCCTGCACAAACTAAGTTAAGCACTAATATAATAGCATAGTAAGGATTGGATTGGACTAATACTATTCACAAACGTGTGCATGGGTTGCGAAGAATAGAAAGCTATAAGGAGAAGCACAATGCGCAAATTAGGATCGCAAACCTCCAGAACCTTCATCGAGACATCCCTAGGGTGTGGAAACCTGGTTCTAGCACCCTCCCACACTACTTCAGGTGAGACCTCAGTCTGTGCTCCACAGACTATTACCAAAAGGGCTAGTAGTACCAGGATTTGCTTAGCTAAACTCACTGCTGAACCTGGGTTAGGCCCCACGTAGCCAACAAATGGCTCCATTACTGGAACTGGGATCTTCCTAAGGGATGTCTAATGTCATGCCACTAGAACCCAAAAAGGAAGGAAATTTAATAGTGGTTGGACAAGAAGATTCACGAGTTCGTAACACGGGAAAACAAAACTTCGCAGGTATTCGAGAAAAGGTGGCTGGATCGCGAGATTAGTCGACAGCCAGGGAAGGTGTAAGCTCGACCAACTGATAGTGTGGACTTTGGAATTAGTGCGCAGACTAGAGGCATCAGAAAACAAGGTCATGCAAGCTGTGGACCATTGGCTTGACCAGGTAATAGGAGGATTTATCACTGAGTTTGCAGTGGACACGACTATGAGCTACAGTGAAGCAGAACAATGTTTTCTCAAGGGACAGTGAGGTAAGTGCATTAAATATTTGAATACCTGGATTAAGATGTTGTTATGTGAGAAGCAAGTTAGGTGAATATATTAATGTTCGGAACGACGCATAGCATAAAGATTTACATAGGTAGTGGGGAATTAGGAAACAACCCTTTAATTACACCTTCGCGAGAGAGAGGGGAAGAGCTCGCTCGGGTCTCTCCAAGGAGTGTGGTCAGTTTGGTAAGGCACCGCATTCTGCAGTTACCACCTCCACCCACGCCACCACCCACTTCAGCTCCTTCACCTCCATCTCCACCCACTCCACCTCCACCAACCCCACAGTTCAGCATGGCGAGCACGATCAAGCTACTCGTATTCAGAGGAGTAGGGAATGAGGACCCAGACCAGTTCTGGTTCATGGTAAGAGCAGTATGGGAAGCGCAAGGGGTCACGGACAACAACATTAAGAAGGCTACATTGGTGAGTGTGCTACAGGATCGCACGTTGACATGGTATATCAAGCAATCCAATGACCACCAAAACGCAAGGATAATAGAGATCTAGAATGCATTGAACAGAGAATTTAGCCGGCCGAAATCAGAGACACAGTGAATCATCAGGCTTAAAGAGATCATGATGCTTCCAAGCAAGACCCCCTGGGATCTGGATCACTGGCTGAAGAGTACGATCTGTGAGGCTAATATCACACTCATGGATGTACAACATTGTGCATGGTTTGTGGCATCCTTGACACTGCACTTGAGGACGATGTTGTCACAATAGAAACTTTCCACCTAGGCTGAAGGGTTGGAAATGGCGATGAGGTTGCATGAGACCCTAATACAAGATCCTGGGTTGGGAGTCCAACAAATCCACTCGCAACTATAGAATCTCTGCTTGGAAATGCAGAGCTTGAAGCAGGATAGGGTACCGCAGCCAGAGGTGCATGAGGAAGTATGGTGCATAAAATGCAAAGGCCAGAGCCATGACAAGGACCAATGTCTAGTATTTGCGAACTACTTAGCAGGAGGGGGAACAATTCCATTGGGACCAGAGGCACAGGTAGGGCCGAGTGCGACCCCCACATCTTGGTGCATGATCTGTCAGATAGCAAGAAAACACACAACAGATAATTGTCATTTTTTGCAGAAGTATACAGAAACTCCCCAACAGTTGTTTTGTAATTTCTGCAGGTCAGTAGACCACGATGAGCGCACTTGTTGCAGCTATGAGTTAATGATGGATCGGACCCCAACTTATAGAATGTGTGACCCCCATGTTTTCGGACCAGAGGAATAGGTAGGGCCGAGTGCGACCCCCACGTTTTGGTGCATGATCTGTCAGATAGCAAGAAAACACACAACAAATAATTGTCATTTTTTGCAGAAGTATACACAAACTCCCCAACAGTTGTTTTGTAATTTCTACAAGTCAGTAGGCCACAATTACTGCACTTATTGCAGCTATGAGTTAATGATGGATCAGACCCTAGCTTATAGAATGTAGATAGATATGCGAGCCCTCGACCTAGCTGCAGGGATGGCGCGAACTGGATTTCAGGGGTGAGGTCGATGACAAGGAGGAATGGGACCAAGAAGGGGCCACAAATAGTTAATTTGTTACAATTGCGGAGGACCAGGGCACTAGAATCGTGATTGTACCAACCCGATGAGAATATCATGTTCTTACTGTGCTCATTTTGATCATGAAATGATAGATTGTCCTACGTTGATCACACAGATGCGTGAAAAAGGGGTACTCCAGCCTCCAACTCAGAATATCCAAATGATGAGGTCTGGACCGCACAAAGAAGACCCAAATGTGAACATGGTGCTCAGAAGTGGTGCGACCACAGGGGAGGATAAGGGGAAGCAGCCCGAGGAAGATACATGGGTTCGCAAGGCTCCTACAAGGGAACCTGAGTTTAACTTAGAATGCACAAAGGAGATGTCCATGGAAGTTAAGAAGAGCTTCGCGAAGGCCTCCACTTTAGGTAGTAAGGATCAACCAGAGCCAAGGATGGATCCTTCTATGCTTACTACATTTTTGGAGACATGTATGAAACTGATGCATGACAACAAGGTAGTTAAGGGACTACAGGAGCTGATCACTAGGTGCGTGGGGTCAGGATAGCCGCACATAGTCTAGAAATTGGGGAAGCATGCATTGCGCACTAGAAGGGAGATGAGTTTGACTGCATAGATTGGTGAGTACGAAATGGATCAGGTCATCCTAGATATAGGATTGGATGAGAATGTGTTACCGAAGAAAACATGGGAACGTATGGGTAGGCCCACATTATGGTGGTCCCCTATTCAATTACGAATGGCAAACCAACAAAAGATTTTTGCCATGGGAAGGTTGCAAGGGGTAACAGTTGATATTGAAGGCGCGAGTACACAAACAGACTTTGAAGTAATAGAGATTGTCAATGACAGAAATCCCTATCCCACATTGTTGGGAATAGACTAGGCCACTGATATGAATGGAGTCATCAACCTAAAGAAGTGGAAGATGATATTTGAGAAAAAGTTCCTATGAGTAGTAGTTCTGCTAGACCCAGTTGATGGAGCATGCTACACTGAACCAGTGCACAACGATGAAAGCGACGATGAGCTGGATTGTGTTTACCAGATAACGACACGAGACAAGGAGCGGGTGAACCTGACTGCAGATGGTAGAATCTCAAGGGAGAATGACAGCTCCTGTACTTCAGATTCAGATGAATAAGTAGAACGTTGGCAGAACCGGTTGCATGAAGTGACAATGCTGATTTGCAACATGATGATTAGATCATTGTGTTGCATGATGACAGAGGCAAGGGAACTAGAAACATATGATGGAGTGATGGTGGCGGATGAATTCTTGGACAAATTTGAAAGCGCAGTACCAGAACAACAGCAATACGGTGCACTGGAATGGGTGCTACGCGCAACACTCACATGATGGTGGAGTACACATCAGGATACCATTGTCAAATGACACAGATGTAGAAGGCATATGTGCTTACAGTTTGGAAGACCCCAGGGGCGAACGAGAGCCGGGCAGCCAAGACCAAGTAGCTTGCGTGCACACTAGTGTCGATGGGTGCAGATGTGTGTTGTGAAAGCACACCCCAGACTAAGGATCAAAAATCGGAACCAGACGCGGCAACAGGAAAAGCGATGAACACCACAAATATTCCACACAGAATCATTCAAAAAGCTATGCGGAATCATGAATAGAGTTCACAAGGTGAGGCGAATTGATTGGGACCTACGCATACCAGTGGCTCGATGGGTCTATAGGGCCATAAGCAAAAGCCTGAGCGCATAAATGACTCCAACGTTGAGGGGAAGAAACAAGACCATAAGAGCAAAGAAGAACCCCCATATAACAACTCCCACAGTTGGGATAGTTTGCAAGGACCCGGGTAAAGTAATTATGCAGTTATAGGAAGCTGTTCGGCGAGGGAACTTGAAACTTCAAAAACTCAAAGAAGATCGGGTACGGCTGGGAAAGAAAAGCATGTTATTGGATGAAGAAATCAACAAACTGGAAACCAAAATCATGCAAGCATGCTGCATCGAGAAGCTAAGTACGATAGGACAAGGTATAGCCAGCCATACTATTGCATTAGAAGAATTTGTGGCCCTGCTACCATGGTTGCAACTGCGCCTTACTAGACAATGTAAATAGGCGAGCAAACCATACAAGGAAGAACGTGATGCACTGACGGATGCGAGGGTGATTGAGGGATGCCCGCGAACTAGGCTGGAAGGTAAATTGAAGCATCGCATAGGTGGTGTGACCACCTGACTATCATGGAGAGCACAATCTCAACGCTCCAAGAAGTTGAAAGAGAGTGTGGGACTATAAAAGAGTCTGTATGGGAGCTGTGTGAGATGGAGGTTGCGTGCAGGATTGATATGTCACAAGGGTCACGACTGCGCATAGGGGGATGTGCTGTTGCACGGGTAGGCTCGGAGGTGGACACTGGTGTCACTGTTCATGACAAGAGGTCCAATTTAAGGCAAAAAGAAGTGGGCGGTAGGCAATTAAGACACGAATTAAGAACTAGATTTTGGATGATTTGCCACTAAAAGACATTAATGATGCAGATGTGGAGGGAAGGGCTGAATTCAAATTCAAAAGACGTTGTAAAACCCCCAGGGCAAGCTCCAAGGAAACTCTTGGTTGTTTGATAATTGGGCAATTACAGAGCATTGAGCATCACATACTCTTACCATCCTCAAGTGTAGACATAATGATGACTGGTAGAAAAAGAGTGTGATTCGCCGAAGTTACCACGGAGCCTCGTATGGCTAATGAGGAGCTTGGAGAGATGGAAGTTGCACCAAAAGTTCCAAAATCACCACGCACGCCGCGGCCATAGAAAGATAAGCAAACGATGGGGCCAATTCGTGTATCCCCAAGAAACCCACGGTTTGGCAAATTGTTAATGGCAAAGAAGGTAAAAGTTGTCAGAGGAGGAGGAGGAAGACTTACAAGCCCTGATCGCCCAAATTGAGGCATAATATGATGAAGTAGAGGATGGCTCCCAAATGCCTTCTGCGACAAAGTTACCTCATTACATCCCCTCGTGGAAAGGGAAAGCTAAGGTACTGAAGGACCTGGAGGCCATGAAGAGTGCGCTCCAAAACCTGCTCCTCACTGATGATATAAGGTTTGAAGGTCCATCATTGGGATGAGTACCTATTATTAAGTTTGAAGATTGGGACCTCGTAGATAGCAAGAAGTTTCCACAGTTGTCCACGGAGAAGTTAATGAAGCAGAGATGGTTGCGCGGTGTGGAGAGGGCTGGGTTACTCCATCTACGATGGATACCTCACCACCACCCTACGCCCATCACCATTTTTTTCATCAGGCAGTAGCTATGCCTAGTGTATGATGGTTATCTCTAACTGGAGGAGCCGATTCCCATCATGGTCGATCTAATTCAATGAATTTTTCAACTCTCAGTCAAAGGAAATGACCCCACGACCATAGCAGGAAAAAGTAGCAACTTTGGCCTCGCAGAAGCTATGAAGCCCAAGTATAAACTAGAAAAGAGAAAGCGGGGGTACACAATAGCAAGCATTAAAGACCAAGGGGTGCATGTAGCCACCTAGCTGCTGGCCGGAAGACTAATGACGAAATGTCGTGCCGACGAAGTACCAGCAAGAAAACACACGAAGAATAATTTTCATTTGTTGCAGAAGTATACACAGACTCCCCAACAGTTGTTTTGTAATTTCTGCAGGTCAGTAGGCCACGATGAGCGCACTTGTCGCAGCTACGAGTTAATGATGGATTAGACCCCAGCTTATAGAATGCAGACAGAAACGCGAGCCCTCGACCTAGCTGCAGGGATGACGCATGCTGGATTTCAGGGTGAGGTCGAGGACGAGGAGGAATGGGACCAAGAAGGGGCCACAGATAGTTAATTTGTTACAATTGCGGAGGAACAAGGCACTACACTTGCGATTGTACCAACCTGACGAGAATATCATGTTCTTACTGTGCTCAGTTTGATCAAGAAATGATAGATTGTCCTACGTTGATCACACAGATGCGTGAAAAAGGGGTACTCCAGCCTCCGACTCAGAATATCAAAATGATGAGGTCTGAACCGCACAAAGAAGACCCAAATTTGAACATGGTGCTCAGAAGTGGTGTGACCACAGAGGAGGATAAGGGGAAGCATCCCGAGGATAATACATGGGTTCGCAAGGCTCTTACAAGGGAACCTGAGTTTAACTTAGAATGCACAAAGGAGATGTTCATGGAAGCTAAGAAGAGCTTCACGAAGGCCTCCACTTTAGGTAGTAAGGATCAACCAGAGCCAGGGATGGATCCTTCTATGCTTACTACATTTTTGGAGACATGTATGAAACTGATGCATGACAACAAGGCAGATAAGGGACTACAAGAGTTGATCAGCCATAATTGATATTCGGGCCAGCATTGGATGGTGAGTCTCCTGATAGTGATGTTCCTCCCTTTTGTATCAGTTTGAGATTGCATGAATATGTTTTGCACAATGCTATGTTCGATTCGGGTGCTTCGCACAATTTGATGCCAAAGGCGATCATGGAGAAGCTGGGGTTAGACATTACAAGGGAATATCATGATTTGTATTCATTTGATTCCAGCCGTGTAAGATGTATCAGGCTCATCAAAGATTTGGTTGTTAGCTTAGACCAAATCCCAGCGAAGAATGTCTTGATGGATGTGGTTGTGGCGGACATTCCTCCACGTTTTGGTATGCTACTTTCAAGATCTTGGGGGGCTAAGTTGAAGGGTACTCTACAGTTAGACGTTTCTTATGCTACAATTCCAGTCTTCGGTCAAATGAGAAAGCTATATCGAGAGCAAAAGATGAAATACATGATAACCAGCAAAGAGAAGCCAATCAGTCATCCTGTAAATTATGTACATACAGATTTGGAGTCATTTGTTTTATTTGCTGATAGTTTTAATGATCTAGATAGTCAGTTAGTTCAGGTGGAAGATATACCAGAGATCACTGAAAATTTCAGAGAAGTTCTGCAAAAGGAAAGAGGAGAAAAGCAAGCTACTATGGAGCAATCAGCTGAAGATAAGGGGTAGCAAACAGAAAAAACAGAGCTAACACAATTTCAACACTTGGAAGAAGATGAAGATGGTATTTGGACCATGGATTTTGATGGCGCAGTAGGTAGTGATGGTGTTGGTATTGGTGTGTGGATTCGAAGTCCCTTTTCCGCTCAAGACAAAGTTCCAAGCAAGGTGAGAGTGTGTTCCTATAAACTAGCATTTGACTGTTCAAATAATGAGGCAGAATATGAGGCTCTCATTGCTGGCCTTAAGATTCTTAGAAAGCTGAAAGCGAAGAAGATTGCAGTCTATGGTGATTCCGAGTTGGTGATAAAGCAAGTTAAGGGTGAGTTTCAGGCCAAGCATCATCGTATGAGGGCATATCAAAATGCAGTCTTAGATATTTTGAAGTTATTTTCTGATCATACCTTGACATGTGTGCCTCGCATACAAAATGGTGTTGCTGATGGACTGGCTAAAGCAGCAAGAAATTTAAAAATTCCGATGAATTCTAGCAACAAGTTTGAGATTCATGTGAAACATCGTCCCACCATCCCAGACAATCAGCGATGTTGGCAAGTGTTTCAAGATGATGAAGAGATTAATCAGTTTCTACAAAATAAGGGTAAGTTCAAAGATACCTCAATAGATAATGAACATGATGATGGTAGTGATAATATACAAGTAAATCAAATGGACATGCTGCAACTTAAAGACAACATTATTCCTAAGGGATTGATTCCTTTAGAGGAGCTGTTTGACCAAGATGATGTGGCCCGCAAACTGACATTAAGACCGACTGAAAAAGGTGTTGAAGAGGTAAACATTGGGACAGCTGAGAATCCCAAGCAAGTAAAGCTATCAAAGTCATTGTTACGAAAGGTGAAAGCAGACTATGTGAAATTGTTGTCTTTATTTTCTGTTGTTTTTGCATGGGATTACTCAGATCTAAAAACATATGACACAAATATCATTCAGCATACTATTCCTATTAAGCCAAATCAGAAGCCTTTTCGTCAAAAGTTGAGAAGAATCAATCTGAAGCTACTTCCATCAATTGAAAAGAGGTAAACAGATTGTACAAGTCAGGAATCATTGTGCCTATCCGATTTTCAGATTGGATATAAAACTTGGTACCAGTAAGGAAGAAAATAGGTGAGATCCGTTTATGTATTGACTTCAGAAATTTGAATAAGGTGTCCTTAAAAGACAATTATCCGCTGCCCAAAATGGACCATATATTGCAGCGAGTAGTTGGAGCATCAAGGATGTCAGTACTCGACGGCTATTCAGGATACAATCAGATTTTAGTACATGAAGATGACTGTGACAAGACAGCATTCACCACTCCATGGGGAACATTTCATTATGCAAAGATGCCGTTTGGTTTGAAAAATGTAGGAGCCACCTTTCAGCGCGCAATGGACATGGCTTTCGCCAATGAGAAATATGTATTTTTAGCTGTTTATCTTGATGACTTAACCGTGTTTTCAAATTCTGATGAGGAACATTTGTATCATTTGAAAATTGTTTTCCAAAAGTGCAGAAAATATGGCATTTCACTGAATCTGAAAAAGAGTTTTTTCGCCATGGATGAGGGAAAACTTCTTGGCCACATCATATCTAAAGACGGCATCCGTATTGACCCTGCACGTGTTAAAGCCATTCAGCAAATTGAACAGCCCCGGAACAAGAAAGAAATACAGTCCTTCAATGGTAAACTGAATTTTCTGCGTCGCTTCATTCCAAATCTAGCAGAGCATCTTAGAGAAATCACGAGCATGCTGAAAAAGGATAGTCAGGTAAAGTGGACTGAAGAGGCGTTGAAATCATTTAATTTAGTGAAGTTAGCTCTTTCTTCAGCTCCTATTTTGATCAGCCCCGACTACACTCAGGATTTTATTTTGTTCTCATTTGCTTCTGAGCACACTTTGGCAGCTGTATTAATGCAGAAGAGGGAAGGTGTTGAAAAGCCCATTGCTTTTTTCAGTCGGATTATAAGAGATGGAGCATTGAAATATAACATCATTGAGAAGCAAGCACTTGCGCTTGTAAAAGCCTTGAAAGATTTCCGTGTGTATATATTGCATTCCCATATTCTAGCTTATGTTCCTAATGCAGCAGTTAAAGATATTTTAGTACAGGCAGATCCAGAAGGTAGGCGGGGTAAGTGGATTGCTGCGTTGTTAGAGTATGATGTGGAGATTAAAACAACCTGACTGATCAAAGGTCAAGGACTCGCCAAGTTAATGGCTGAAACGAATTTGCAAGTTCTAGACATAAATTTGATTGTTGCCATGTCTGATGAAGTTGAGGAGAATTCATCCGTTCAGGTATCTGAAGTGTTTCTTTCTTCTCCTTGGTATGCTGACATTTTATATGTACTTCAACATTTGTCTTCACCTCCTGGAATGCCTAGAAACAAAAGTAGAACATTGAAATTGAAAGCTGCAAAATTCTGCATACTAAATTCTGCATTGTATTGGAAAGATCTTGGTGGAATGTTATTGAATTGTTTGGTAGAGGAGGAAGCCAAAAGAGTTGTGGAAGACTTTCATAGAGGTGACTGTGGAGGCCATCTGTTTTGGAAAACCACAGCGAACAAGATTCTAAGGGCAGGTTATTATTGGACTTCATTATTTTCAGATGTATATAAAGCTGTTAAGAATTGTCATGAATGCCAAATTTTCGAAGGGAAGCAGAAACTACAGCCTTTGCCTCTCAAACCAATTGAAGTCAGCGCACCTTTTCAGCAGTGGGGATTGGATTTCATCGGGGAAATTCATCCGGCATCATCAGGACAGCATCGATGGATATTGACAGCCACAGACTACTTCACAAAATGGATTGAAGCAATTCCTACTCGACAAGCCACGGATGCGGTAATTATCTCTTTTCTTGAAACCAATATTTTGTCACGTTTTGGATGCCCAAGTAAGTTAATCACAGATAATGCAGCAGCATTTAAGTCAAAAAGGATGGTTGAGTTTTGTTATAAGTACAATATCAGCTTGGGACATTCAACCGCATACCATCCTCAAGGAAATGGATTGGCGGAGTCATCTAATAAATCTTTGGTCAATATCATTAAGAAATTGTTGGAAATCAGTAAAAAGGGCTGGCACAAGAAGTTGATAAATGCACTATGGGCTGATAGAGTGAGTCAGAAAAAGTCTATTGGCATGTCTCCTTTCAAGTTGGTGTATGGAACGGACACGGTTTTTCCAACTTCGCTTGTTGTCCTAGTAGTCAAATTGCTTCAAGAAGCGGGTAGTGAGGAAGATCCTATGCAGAGAAGGATTAATCAGATGATTCATTTATAGCAGACATGGGAGGAGGTATTTCAAAACACTTGCAAGTTGCAGGAGCGCATCAAAAAGATTTATGACCGGAAAGCAAAGGCGGACACATTTCAGCTAGATGAGGTAGTTTTGAGATGGGATGCTCGACATGAAGATAAGGGAAAGCATGGAAAATTTGAAAATTTATGGAAGGGTCCTTACAAGATTGCAGCATATCGTGGCCAAAATGCTTTCCTCCTCAAAGAAATGAATGGAGATGAATGTCCTGGAGGGCTGATTAATGGTCGGCTGCTAAAGAGATACTACTTCTGAGTATTTTCTGCTCATTTCATAATCATTGTACATATCATTTTACTTTTATTCTATTGCACATGTAAACTAACTTATCATCTTCAGTCTGGGGCCCGAGGTGAAGGCTATAATTCTGAAAATGAAGGTTAGTCAGTCTAAGTTTTTCAAGTCAGTTGTCTAAATCTTTTAGTTTTGAGTCTAGTTTGATAAAAGCGGTTTTTGGTTTTTCAGTCAAATTCTCAAGATTTTGTGTCGGAATAATGACTCCATCGCCCAATGGATGAAGGCACTGTCTAGCTCTTACAAAGATCTGCGGTTCTTGGCATCTCCAAGGAGCTACCATCCCCATTGGAGCCAATGTTAGAGTCGGTCTAGTTATCCCTCCGTCAGAGATCAAAGCTCTTTTGCATTTCATGATTAGGTGTCCCATCAGTTTTGATCAGTTGCATTTCGTTAGGCATGCCATAACTCTGATGGAGCGGTTTGTGTCATTCATTCCCCTCGTGCTTGGTACTGTTGTTTCAGGCCTGTTTATTGAAATAAGTCTTCAAAGGTCATTTACAATCATGTTTTAAATTTTGAGGTCTTAGGTCTAGGGTTGAGTTAATTTTGTCTTGAAAAGTCTTAGAAGACCAGCAGGCCAGAGGGATGTCTTTGATAGATCATCACTTCAATAATTTTCATCATTATACAGCTGAATTAGGACTTCTCTTCAAAACTCTGTTTTGAAGATAAGTCGCCATCTCATTTTTGTAAAAATTGTCAAAATTTTCAGTTCTTCAATCGTTCAAGTGCAACCTTGGTCTCCTTTGCCAGAGCATATCAGAGCTATCCCTGCAAAAAATTATCAGAGAAAATCATTATTTCAACCAATTTTAAAGGGGAAACCAAAAAGGTCAGAGCCTATTAATTTTGAAAAAGTGTCAACAACCAAACATAAGAAAAGGGGTTTTGGGTTAAGCAAAAATCAACAAGGAATCTATATGAAGATATTTCTCTTCATTTGCAACCCATTCCACATTCCAAGAGCAAAGAGCATTGTTCTCAGGCGATTTTGTGAGTTTCTGAGCAAATTGGGCTGTTTCCAGGGCGCGCGACGCATCAGGTTGGGCATGCGACGCATCAGTGCCGCGTGACACATCAGGCGACAAATTCCAGTGCTATCTTACACATGTGAGGCACATCAGGAGTGCGCGACGCGTTGGGTGAGGCACGTGGCGCATTGAAGTTTATGCCCAGACTTTGTCCAAAACACACTCAAACACCTCTTCTCACGCATCAAATCATAGGTAGACTTTTATCCATGGCTCATTCTTGGTTTTGAAAGGTTTATGTAAAGAAATTATGCTATATTTACCATGAAAAAACCAAGTGTAAAAACCCTCCTTGTCCATTAGTTTGCTGTAAGGGTTTAAATGCCAAGATTGTTGTAGGGTTTTCAAAAATAAATGTTGCCAAGGTTTTCCTATTTCCTTTGTTTCCCACCCCCTATATTCACCAATATTCTCCCCAATAATTCCTCATAAAACCTTACACTATCCTCCCTCAAATCCTAACCCCTCCCTTCTACTACAAACATATATTCCCTACCTCATCCCAAACCCTAAAACTTCAAGATTTCCATGCCCTTTCCCTTCCCTAAATTCCTTGTTTTGTTTCCATTTTCCCCATTTCCCTAATGTTTTCCATTTCTTAACAATTACGTTGTATATTTGTCTCCCCTTGGTCACAGAATTTTGAGAAAAAGAAAAATTCTATAGTCAATTTTGCACACAGTTGTATATCAGCATATATATATTCGAGCTACCTTGTTTTTAAAGAACATGTCAGAGACCGAGTCATCTTATGAGCAAGATTATGATAGTGATTCTACACCAGAGGTAAATGTGCCAAGGAGGTATCACAAAGGTGGCAAAGGTGGTCAGCATGTCAGGGAGGAGCCTACTTCTTTGGATCAATTGCAAGCTTGTCCACTTGCAATGGACTGTTTTCGGTATCAACCATGTTTTGAATACTGTGAGCGAATCTCACAAATCCAACATCATCGGGAACTAGTCCGTTTATTTGTTCTACATTTGCAGGATGGTTATGTAAACCTTGCCAGAGTGAATTTCACCTTGTCATCCGAGACTATTGCTCAGGCCACTGGGATACCAAATGTAGGGGAGGAATGGAGTAAACACCAACAGTTAGACAGATTCTACTATGAGCCATATATCAAGCCCGGGTATATAAGACACTTGACTGCAGTTTTTCCTTTCAGATTCCTAAGGGATGAGTATGCACCATTGATGAAACTCATCATTCGATATTTCAGTTGCGAGGGCAGATTCTCACATCTCTATGCGTACCATGTCCGTTTGTTGATGCATTTTACAAGGGTACGTATGATGAACATTCCATTTTTCATGTGTCGCAACATAGAGAGGATGGTGCCTTTAGTACAAAAGAAGAGCCCAGCACATCAGCATAAGAGCATCTATCATTATGCATTGATTAAAATTGTAGTGATGCATCAGTTGGCACAGCAGGGTATTACTTGGGAAGACTTCATCTCTCGTGATTACTTTGCTCCATTACAGCCACCTCTCGAGATAGTTCATGATGAGGGAGGACCTTCACACCAGCCAGACATTCCTGAGACTGAGCATATAAGTGCTCCTCCATATGTGACATACCAGCGAGGTCACAGGGCATTGTTTGCATCTACACGACGAGTACTATCTCCACCCGGGGTGGAAGGGGTCTCGTTGACTTCATCAGCACAGCGAGTGTTATCTCCACCTCGTGTGGAAGGGGTCTCGCTTTCGACAGCAGCACCGCAGGTACAAGATAAGGGCAAGAAGCCCAAGCATGAGGAGAGGCCTTTAGGTGAGCCATTCGATTTTGTTACTATTCATGATGAGACAGCTTCAGAATCAGAGAAGACCCAATATATCAGGTATCTAGAGCAGTGGAATAAATAGCTTGAAGACCAGCTCGTGATCATAGAGCTACAGAACATCCGTGAGAATCGCCAAGCCGCCCAACATAGAGACATTGAGTTCACTTCTCTAGAGCAACAGGTAAATGAGGATCGAGAGGCTAATCTCGAGAGGGTCAACATCTACTTGGAGGAACAACTGAAAAGGGCCAATAGAGACCATGCATTATTGAAACACATGGCTATGCATTACAAGGTCCGGAACCTGGTTTGCAAGGCGCGAATTAGGAGTCTTAAGGTAAAATTGAAGAAAGCGGTCAAGAAGCAAAAAAGACAAAAGGAGCTTGATCGCCTTCGGATTTTGGCCGAAGCCTCTTTGACTGAGCATAGTACTTGATTGGGGACCCCCAGCCCAAATTTCAACAAGTTTGGGGAAAATTTTTGTCAATTTTGAAATTTTTGTGTAAAAACAGGTTTTTTGGCTCAACGCATAGCACGCCGCGCGCTACCCATAAGATTGGAAGGTGAAAATCACAAATGGTTTGCATTTTTAGATTTTTCATGATGAAATATACCTGCTCAGCTATTGCCAAGGCTTTTCATCAAGTTTTGGGTCCCCAAAATGTCAAAAAACATGCAAAAAATGACCTCACTGCCCCTTTTTGGACACACAGGAAGCAGCCTTGGGAGAATGCACTTTTGGAGGGGAAAATGGGACATCAAATTGGAAAATTCCACTTGGGTTGGAAAGTAGACATCTAGCGCTTTCCAACAAGCCAACCTGAGCTCAATTTGGATGTCGGGAAGTGCCCCAAAAGCAGGTGGAAAGGCGCGCAGCGCATAGGGCTCAGCCGCGTGGCGCATCAGGGTTTTTTTGGTACAATTTTCATCTTCAGCTTAGGAAACGTAGCCAGTTTGACCAGTTTTGACTTGTGATGGGATTTTTGACCCTTCTTGATGTAATCAATGGAACTTTATGTTGACTTGACACTTATTTACCTATTCTAGATGATTCATTCATAAAATAGCAAAAATTTAATGAATGAATTGGTTTCCTAGCTTATAGATTCAAGTTGTTTTGACTGCCTAGATTGTAGTGCTTTGTTTAGAATTGGTTGAAACAGCTCCTAGGATGATGAGCTCGACCCCTAGAGGCAAGGGAATGTGTTAGGTTGCCTATATTATGTATTTTCTTAGTCATTTTCAGGGTTTCACTCTTGGGAATAGCCGGAGACACTATTGTACATATTTTATTTGCATTTTTGGCAAAGGATAGACTAGGGCTTTGTAGCACTATTTGGGATTCCTGTGGCCTTATGTGTTGATGGTGTGTTTCTCTCAGTACTTGTAAGTTGTGTATGTGTACCACTTTCCTTATTTAATCTTCTGCAATTAAACAAATTAAGTGTTAAGGTAGAATCCATAGATTTGCTATGATCTGCCTTTAAGTTTGTTTAATTTTCCATGTTTTCTTCAGTTTAAGGAGAATCCTTGAGACTTCCTTGCTCTCCTTAGCTCCTCACCTATCAAGTCTATTCATTCAATCATTTTAAAGGCATCAAAACAATCGCCTATCTTGCCCCACGTAGACCTATACAAAAGCTATGCCTCATCCCCGCAACCAAAATTGCCTTTCCCTTGAATTCAACAAAACTTCAAAAAATCAATTCCATAGTCCTTGTACTTCATACCTAGCCTAAAATTAGTCATCAATTTAGTCATCTCGAGCTTCTTTGATTACCTTTTGTCGAGATTGATCGGAGAGAGCCCTCTCCTGTCCTCGTAGGGCTAGCTACGAGGCTGAGCTTGGTTTGATGTTGCCTCGAGTTTTGCCTTCCTTAGCTTGGGGCAAATTCGAACGCTAACATAGTGGCAACCATACTGGGGAAGAAAATGGTTTGCTGGTTGACGTGTTGTTTAATGAGTCTTAGACGGAGTTTGAAGTTATGCTAGGTAGCCTTCGAAACGCTTTTGCTATGCATAAGCGAAAGTAGATAAACACTGCTTCAGTCGATCTCCGGTGAGCTTGTGAATGTAGCACTTCATTTGTAATTTACCCCAGTACACTTAATTGTTCTAGACCATGGATGGTTGAGTCTAGAAAATTGATAGGCTGAAATTTATTGTGTCCTTTTGATTGTTCCGAACAATTCCACACTGGCTTCTAGAAGATACACGAGATTAAATCCTGATCCAAATCCACCTCCTATTTACGAAAATCCAAACTTGATTCGAAAAATCCTCCATCAAGAAAGCTCGGTGACTCCCTTGGTTAAATCTCATTCATGTCCTGCAATTTTCGAGTATCTTGAAGAACTTGACTTTTACGAGAAATTTGAATTGTCGCTGTTTAAAACTCAATCCGAAAGTGCACTTGATTCTCTCGTTCCAAATCCTGATTTTGCTGCAGCTCTTAAAGTCAAAAAACATAATAAATTAATTGAAAATTTTATCTTGAGGCACCTCCAGAGTGACATTCAGGCTGCAAATCTTGTTGATTTCCTAGAAGCTGCATCTGCGAATATTGGATCTGCTGTCACGGCTTCCGCTTCAAAAAATCCCACCGAACCGCCTTTCATTCCTACTATTCCCCTGTAACCTATAATCACATATCAACAGTCCGCAGTGAATTCTCCTTCCTCATCTCACGTCGCTTCTCCTCCACATACACCTCCTCATACTCCTCATACTTCAGTTACATCTACTCCACCAACTACTCCCAGACCAAATCCGCCTAGAGCAATGGCTGCTCAGTTTGCTCCTCTCGCTCTTCCTCAAGATTTGCATGATATGCCCGCGGATTATCAGAGTAAGATTCCTTTATTTGATGGCACTCCTCAAAGTGTGTCCACTCAGCAGCACATAGACAAAATGGCAATTTTTTGTGATTTATATGAAATTGATGAAAAGGATGTAACTATGCGATTGTGTGTGCAAACATTCGGAGGAGAGGTAAGAAAATGGTTCAGAGGCTTGGGAGCCAGAAGTATACCTACGTTGGCTGAACTTCAGAAGAAGTTTCTAGATCGTTGAGAACTCAGAAAGGATCCGCTTCAGATCAATGCCGAGTAGAATAATATCAAACGCAATCACGGTGAGTCTGTCCAAGACTACATTATCAGGTTCAATACAGTTTATAATGCTATTCCAGATGATTTAAGACCATCTAGAAAATCAGCTCTTCTCAAATTCCCAGATGGTTTTGATACGGAGATGGCTTATTCATTACGGGATAGAGATCCGCCTACTTTAGAAGATATCCAAAAGATTGATTTTAATGTTGAGGTGAATCTGAATGACAAGAGAGCACGGTTGAAGGCAGAGAAAAGAGTGACTATAAAGGAAGAATCTACATCAGAATCGCCTTGGCTTCGTGAGATGGAAAAAATGTTCAAAAGAATGAACCTTGACAAATCAGAACCGCAGATTCGTAATCCAAATTACCGTGGCTAGCAACAACCTCAGTTCAGAATTAAGCAGCGTGAACAAAGAGTACAAGAGCTGGCAGCCCAGCAAATGATCAAGGCTCCTCTTTTGCAGAATTTTGTGAGTCAAGATTCAGATGAAGATGCTGATGTAGTAGGGGACCAAAATCACTTCTTTACTCCTAATGATCTGCCCATTTACATCACTGAAGAAGAAGAGTATGGAGAAAGTTCAGGCGCCCAGCAAGATGAAGATTTTATCTTAGCTAATGATGCAGATTTAGATGATTACCAAAGAGGATATTTGAATGCCTTGTCCACTCAACAGAAGTAGTATTCATTGAGAAACCGAGATGTGCCTATCAATCCGATTCAGAAAAGAAAAGAAGCTACAGCACCAAAGACGGATTCACCGATACCACAGAAGAAAGGAAAGGAGACAATTGATCCCACAACTAGCAAGATATCAGCAGCAGAAAGGACAAATCAGGCAAATATAATCAAAGATAGGAGAGAAGTTCCGGTCAAAGAAGTCGACAAAGTTTCAGCATTTAGTTTGGAAAATGAAATTTCCAAATTAAAAATATCTATTCCTTTGACTGAAATCATGAAAAACAGCAGCTACCGAGGTCAAGTCTCTAAAATTATGAATTTTGATCACATGTTTGACACGGTGAACGTTGAAGATGATCATCTAGAATTGATATTCAGGCCAACATTGGATGGTGAGTCTCCTGATAGTGATGTTCCTCCCTTTTATATCAGTTTGATATTGCATGAATATGTTTTGCACAATTCTATGTTCGATTCGGGTGCTTCGCACAATTTGATGCCAAAGGTGATCATGGAGAAGCTGGGGTTAGACGTTACAAGGAAATATCATGATTTGTATTCATTTGATTCCAGCCGTGTAAGATGTATCGGGCTCATCAAAGATTTGGTTGTTAGCTTAGACCAAATCCCAGCGAAGAATGTCTTGATGGATGTGGTTGTGGCGGACATTCCTCCACATTTTGGTATGCTACTTTCAAGATCTTGGGGGGCTAAGTTGAAGGGTACTCTACAGTTAGACTTTTCTTATGCTACAATTCCAATCTTCGGTCAAATGAGAAAGCTATATCGAGAGAAAAAGATGAAATACATGATAACCAACAAAGAGAAGCCAATCAATCATCCTGTAAATTATGTACATACAGATTTGGAGTCATTTGTTTTATTTGCTGATAGTTTTAATGATCTAGATAGTCAGTTAGTTCAGGCGGAAGATATACCAGAGATCACTGAAAATTTCAGAGAAGTTCTGCAAAAGGAAAGAGGAGAAAAGCAAGCTACTATGGAGCAATCAGCTGAAGAAAAGGGGTAGCAAACAGAAAAAACAGAGCTAACACAATTTCAACACTTGGAAGAAGATGAAGATGGTATTTGGACCATGGATTTTGATGGCGCAGTAGGTAGTGATGGTGTTGGTATTGGTGTGTGGATTCGAAGTCCCTTTTCCGCTCAAGACAAAGTTCCAAGCAAGGTGAGAGTGTGTTCCTATAAACTAGCATTTGACTGTTCAAATAATGAGGCAGAATATGAGGCTCTCATTGCTGGCCTTAAGATTCTTAGAAAGCTGAAAGCTAAGAATATTGCAGCCTATGGTGATTCCGAGTTGGTGATAAAGCAAGTTAAGGGTGAGTTTCAGGCCAAGCATCCTCATATGAGGGCATATCGAAATGCAGTCTTAGATATTTTGAAGTTATTTTCTGATCATACCTTGACATGTGTGCCTCGCATACAAAATGGTGTTGCTGATGGACTGGCTAAAGCAGCAAGCAATTTAAAAATTCCGATGAATTCTAGCAACAAGTTTGAGATTCATGTGAAACATCGTCCCACCGTCCCAGACAATCAGCGATGTTGGCAAGTCTTTCAAGATGATGAAGAGATTAATCAATTTCTGCAAAATAAGGGTAAGTTCAAAGATACCTCAATAGATACTAAACATGATGATGGTAGTGATAATATACAAGTAAATCAAATGGACGTGCTGCAACTTAAAGACAACATTATTCCTAAGGGATTGATTCCTTTAGAGGAGCTGTTTGACCAAGATGATGTGGCCCGCAAACCGACATTAAGACCGACTGAAAAAGGTGTTGAAGAGGTAAACATTGGGACAGCTGAGAATCCCAAGCGAGTAAAGCTATCAAAGTCATTGTTACCAAAGGTGAAAGCAGACTATGTGAAATTGTTGTCTTTATTTTCTGATGTTTTTGCATGGGATTACTCAGATCTAAAAACATATGACACAAATATCATTCAGCATACTATTCCTATTAAGCCAAATCAGAAGCCTTTTCGTCAAAGGTTGAGAAGAATCAATCGAAAGCTGCTGCGATCAATTGAAAAAGAGGTAAACAAATTGTACAAGTCAGGAATCATTGTGCCTATCCGATTTTCAGATTGGATATCAAACTTGGTACCAGTAAGGAAGAAAATAGGTGAGATCCATTTATGTATTGACTTCAGAAATTTGAATAAGGTGTCCTTAAAAGACAATTATCCGCTGCCCAAAATGGACCATATATTGCAGCGAGTAGTTGGAGCATCAAGGATGTCACTACTCGACGGCTATTCAGGATACAATCAGATTTTAGTACATGAAGATGACCGTGAAAAAACAACATTCACCACTCCATGGGGAACATTTCATTACGCAAAGATGCCGTTTGGTTTGAAAAATGCAGGAGCCACCTTTCAGCGCGCAATGGACATGGCTTTCGCCAATGAAAAAGATGTATTTTTAGTTGTTTATCTTGATGACTTAACCGTGTTTTCAAATTCTGATGAGGAACATTTGTATCATTTGAAAATTGTTTTCCAAAAGTGCAGAAAATATGGCATTTCGCTGAATCCGAAAAAGAGTCTTTTCGCGATGGATGAGGGCAAACTTCTTGGCCACATCATATCTAAAGACGGCATCCATATTGACCCTGCACGTGTTGAAGCCATTCAGCAAATTGAACAGCCCCGGAACAAGAAAGAAATACAGTCCTTCAATGGTAAACTGAATTTTCTGCGTCGCTTCATTCCAAATCTAGCAGAGCATCTTAGAGAAATCACGAGCATGCTGAAAAAGGATAGTCAGGTAAAGTGGACCGAAAAGGTGTTGAAATCATTTAATTTAGTGAAGTTAGCTCTTTCTTCAGCTCCTATTTTGATCAGCCCCGACTACACTCAGGATTTTATTTTGTTCTCATTTGCTTCTGAGCACACTTTGGCAGCTGTATTAATGCAGAAGAGGGAAGGTGTTGAAAAGCCCATTGCTTTTTTCAGTCGGATTATAAGAGATGGAGCATTGAAATATAACATCATTGAGAAGCAAGCACTTGCGCTTGTAAAAGCCTTGAAAGATTTCCGTGTGTATATATTGCATTCCCATATTCTAGCTTATGTTCCTAATGCAGCAATTAAAGATATTTTAGTACAGGCAGATCCAGAAGGTAGGCGGGGTAAGTGGATTGCTGCGTTGTTAGAGTATGATGTGGAGATTAAACCAACCCAGCTGATCAAAGGTCAAGGACTCGCCAAGTTAATGGATGAAACGAATTTGCAAGTTCTAGACATAAATTTGATTGCTGCCATGTCTGATGGTGTTGAGGAGAATTAATTTGTTCAAGTATCGGAAGTGTTTCTTTCTTCTCCTTGTTATGCTGACATTTTATATGTACTTCAGCATTTGTCTTCACCTCCCGGAATGCCTAGAAACAAAAGTAGAACATTGAAATTGAAAGCTGCAAAATTATGCATACTAAATTCTGCATTGTATTGGAAAGATCCTGGTGGAATGTTATTGAATTGTTTGGTAGAGGAGGAAGCCAAAAGAGTCGTGGAAGACTTTCATAGAGGTGACTGTGGAGGCCATCTGTTTTGGAAAACCACACTGAATAAGATTCTAAGGGCAGGTTATTATTGGCCTTCATTATTTTCAGATGTATATAAAGCTGTTAAGAATTGTCATGAATGCCAAATTTTCGAAGGGAAGCAGAAACTACAGCCTTTGCCTCTCAAACCAGTTGAAGTCAGCACACCTTTTCAGCAGTGGGGATTGGATTTCATTGGGGAAATTCATCCGGCATCATCAGGACAGCATCGATGGATATTGACAGCCACAGACTACTTCACAAAATGGATTGAAGCAATTCCTACTCGACAAGCCACGGATGCGGTAATTATCTCTTTTCTTGAAACCAATATTTTGTCACGTTTTGGATGCCCAAGTAAGTTAATCACAGATAATGCAGCAGCATTTAAGTCAAAAAGGATGGTTGAGTTTTGTTATAAGTACAATATCAACTTGGGACATTCAACCGCATACCATCCTCAGGGAAATGGATTGGCGAAGTCATCTAATAAATCTTTGGTCAATATCATTAAGAAATTGTTGGAAATCAGTAAAAAGGGCTGGCACAAGAAGTTGATAAATGCACTATGGGCTAATCAAGTGAGTCAGAAAAAGTCTATTGGCATGTCTCCTTTCGAGTTGGTGTATGGAACGGACACGGTTTTTCCAACTTCGCTTGCTGTCCCGGTAGTCAAATTGCTTCAAGAAGCGGGTAGTGAGGAAGATCCTATGCAGAGAAGGATTAATCAGATGATTCATTTACAGCAGACACGGGAGGAGGTATTTCAAAACACTTGCAAGTTGCAGGAGTGCATCAAAAAGATTTATGACCGGAAAGCAAAGGCGGACACATTTCAGCTAGATGAGGTAGTTTTGAGATGGGATGCTCGACATAAAGATAAGGGAAAGCATGGAAAATTTGAAAATTTATGGAAGGGTCCTTACAAGATTGCAGCATATCGTGGCCAAAATGCTTTCCTCCTCAAAGAAATGAATGGAGATGAATGTCCTGGAGGGCCGATTAATGGTCGGCTGTTAAAGAGATACTACTTCTGAGTATTTTTTGCTCATTTCATCATCATTGTACATATCATTTTACTTTTATTATATTGCACATGTAAACTAACTTATCATCTTCAGTCTGGGGCCCGAGGTGAAGGCTATAATTCTGAAAATGAAGGTTAGTCAGTCTAATTTTGTCAAGTCAGTTGTCTAAATCTTTTAGTTTTGAGTCTAGTTTGGTCAAAGTGGTTTTTTGTTTTTCAGGCAAATTCTCAAGATTTTGTGTCGGAATAATGACTCCATCGCCCAATGGATGAAGGCACTGTCTAGCTCTTACAGGGATCTGCGGTTCTTGGCATCTCCAAGGAGCTACCATCCCCATTGGAGCCAATGTTAGAGTCGGTCTAATTATCCCTCCGTCAGAGATCAAAGCTCTTTCGCATTTCATGATTAGGTGTCCCATCAGTTTTGATTAGTTGCATTTCGTTAGGCATGCTATAACTCTGATGGAGCGGTTTGTGTCATTCATCCCCTCGTGCTTGGTACTGTTGTTTCAGGCCTGTTTATTGAAATAAGTCTTCAAAGGTCATTTACAATCATGTTTTAAATTTTGAGGTCTTAGGTCTAGGGTTGAGTCGATTTTCTCTTGAAAAGTCTTAGAAGACCAGCAGTCCAGAGGGATGTCTTTGATAGATTATCACTTCAATAATTTTCATCATTATACAGCTGAATTAGGACTTCTCTTCAAAACTCTGTTTTGAAGATAAGTCGCCATCTCATTTTTGTAAAAATTGTCAAAATTTTCAATTCTTCAATCGTTCAAGTGCAGCCTTGGTCTCCTTTTCCAGAGCATATCAGAGCTATCCCTGCAAAAAATTATCAGAGAAAATCATTATTTCAACCAATTTTAAAGGGGAAACCAAAAAGGTCAGAGCCTATTAATTTTGAAAAAGTGTCAACAACCAAACATAAGAAAAGGGGTTTTGGATTAAGCAAAAATCAACAAGGAGTCTATATGAAGATATTTCTCTTCATTTGCAACCCATTCCACATTCCAAGAGCAAAGAGCATTGTTCTCAGGCGATTTTGTGAGTTTGCGAGCAAATTGGCTTGTTTCCAGGGCGCGCGACGCATCAGGTTGGGTGTGCAACGCATCAGGCGACAAATTCCAGTGCTATCTTACACACGTGAGGCATATCAGGAGCGCGCGACGCGTTGGGTGAGGCGCGTGGCGCATTGAAGTTTATGCCCAGACTTTGTTCAAAACAAACTCAAACACCTCTTCTCATGCATCAAATCACAGGTAGACTTTTATCCACGGCTCATTCTTGGTTTCGAAATTATGCTATATTTACCATGAAAAAACCAAGTGTAAAAACCCTCCTTGTCCATTAGTTTGATGTAAGGGTTTAAATGCCAAGATTGCTGTAGGGTTTTCAAAAATAAATGTTGCCAAGGTTTTCATATTTCCTTTGTTTCCCACCCCCTATATTCACCAATATTTTCCCCAATAATTCCTCATAAAACCCTACACTATCCTCCCTCAAATCCTAACCCCCCCTTCTACTACAAACATATATTCCCTACCTCATCCCAAACCCTAAAACTTCAAGATTTCCATGCCCTTTCCCTTCCCTAAATTCCTTGTTTTGTTTCCATTTTCCCCATTTCCCTAATGTTTTCCCTTTCTTAACAATTCCCTTGTATATTTGTGTCCCCTTGGTCACAACATTTTGAGAAAAAGAAAAAGTCTACAGTCAATTTTGCACACAGTTGTATATCAGCATATATATATTCGAGCTACCTTCTTTTTAAAGAACATGTCAGAGACCGAGTCAGCTTATGAGCAGGATTATGATAGTGATTCTACACCAGAGGTAAATGTGCTAAGGAGGTATCACAAAGGTGGCAAAGGTGGTCAGCATGTCAGCGAGGAGCCTACTTCTTTGGCTCAATTGCAAGCTTGTCCACTTGGAATGGACTTTTTTCGGTATCAATCATGTTTTGAATACTGTGAGCGGATCTCACAAATCCAGCATCCTCGGGAACTAGTCCGTTTATTTGTTCTACATTTGCAGGATGGTCATGTAAACCTTACTGGAGTGAATTTCACCTTGTCACCCAAGACTATTGCTCAGGCCACTGGGATACCAAATGTAGGGGAGGAATGCAATAAACGCCAACAGTTAGAAAGATTCTACTATGAGCCATATATCAAGCCCGGGTATATAAGACACTTGACTGCAGTTTTTCCTTTCAGATTCCTAAGGGACGAGTATGCACCATTGATGAAACTCATCATTTGATATTTCAGTTGCAAGGGCAGATTCTCACGTCTCTATGCGTACCATGTCCGTTTGTTGATGCATTTTACAAGGGTACGTATGATGAACATTCCATTTTTCATGTGTCGCAACATAGAGAGGATGGTGCCTTTAGTACAAAGGAAGAGCCCAGCACATCAGCATAAGAGCATCTATCATTATGCATTGATTAAAATTGTAGTGATGCATCAGTTGGCACAGTAGGGCATTACCTGGGAAGACTTCATCTCTCGTGATTACTTTGCACCATTACAGCCACCTCCCGAGATAGTTCATGATGAGGGAGGACCTTCACACCAGCCAGACATTCCCGAGACTGAGCATATAAGTGCTCCTCCATATGTGACATACCAGCGAGGTCACAGGGAATTGTTTGCATCTACACGATGAGTACTATCTCCACCCAGGGTGGAAGGGGTCTCGTTGACTTCATCAGCATAGCGAGTGTTATCTCCACCTCGTGTGGAAGGGGCTTCGCTTTCGACAGCAGTATCGCAGGTACAGGATAAGGGCAAGAAGCCCAAGCATGAGGAGAGGCCTTCAGGTGAACCATCCGATTTTGTTACTATTCATGATGAGACAGCTTCAGAATCAGAGAAGACCCAATATATCAGGTATCTAGAGCAGCAAAATGAACAGCTTGAAGACCAGCTCGTGATCATAGAGCTACAGAACATCTGTGAGAATCACCAAGCCGCCCAACATAAAGAAATTGAGTTCACTTCTCTAGAGCAACATGTAAATGAGGATCAAGAGGCTAATCTCGAGAGGGTCAACATCTACTTGGAGGAACAACTGAAAAGGGCCAATAGAGACCATGCATTATTGAAACACATGGCTATGCATTACAAGGTCCGGAACCTAGTTTGCAAGGCGCGAATTAGGAGTCTTAAGGTAAAATTGAAGAAAGCGGTCAAGAAGCAAAAAAGACAAAAGGAGCTTGATTGCCTTCGGATTTTGGCCGAAGCCTCTTTGACTGAGCATAGTACTTGATTGGGGACCCCCAACCCAAATTTCAACAAGTTTGGGGAAAATTTTTGTCAATTTTGAAATTTTTGTGTAAAAACAGGTTTTTTGGCTCAACGCGTAGCGCGCCGCACGCTACCCATAAGATTGGGAGGTCAAAATCACAAATGGTTTGCATTTTTAGGTTTTTCATGATGAAATATACCTGCTTAGCTATTTCCAAGGCTTTTCATCAAGGTTTGGGTCCCCAAAAGGTCAAAAAACATGCAAAAAATGACCTCACTGCCCCTTTTTGGACACACAGGAAGTAGCCTTGGGAGAATGCACTTTTGGAGGGGCAAATGGACATAAAATTGGAAAATTCCACTTCGGTTGGAAAGTAGACATCCAGGGCTTCCCAACAAGCCAACCTAACCTCAATTTGGATGTCAGGAAGTGCCCCAAAAGCAGGTCAAAAGGTGCGCAGTGCATAGGGCTCAGGCGCACGGCGCATCAGGGTTTTTTTGGCACAATTTTCATCTTCAGCTCAGGAAACGTAGCCAGTTTGACCAGTTTTGACTTGTGATGGGATTTTTAACCCTTCGTGATGTAGTTAATGGAAATTTATGTTGACTTGACACTTATTTACCTATTCTAGATGATTCATTCATAAAATAGCAAAAATTCAATGAATGAATTGGTTTCCTAACTTATAGAGGCAAGTTGTTTTGACTGCCTAGATTGTAGTGATTTGTTTAGAATTGGTTGAAACAGCTCCTAGGATGATGAGATCAACCCCTAGAGGCAAGGGAATGTGTTAGCTTGCCTATATTATGTATTTTCTTAGTCATTTTTAGGGTTGGACTCTTGGGAATAGCTGGAGACACTATTGTACATATTTTATCTGCATTTTTGGCAAAGGATAGACCAGGGTTTTGCAGCACTATTTGGGATTCTTGTGGCCTTATGTGTTGATGGTGTGTTTCTCTCAGTACTTGTAAGTTGTGTATGTGTACCAATTTCCTTATTTAATCTTCTGCAATTAAACAAATGAAGTGTTAAGGTAGAATCCATAAATTTGCTATGCTCTGCCTTTAAGTTTGTTTAATTTTCCATGTTTTCTTCAGTTTAAGGAGAATCCTTGAGACTTCCTTGCTGTCCTTAGCTCCTCACCTGTCAGGTCTATTCATTCAATAATTTTAAAGGCATCAAAACAATCACCTATCTTGCCCCACGTAGACCTCTGAAAAAGCTGTGCCTCATCCCCGCACCCAAAATTGTCTTTCCCTTGAATTCAACAAAACTTCAAAAAATCAATCCCATAGTCCTTGTACTTCATACCTAGCCTAAAATTAGTCATCAATTCAGTCATCTCGGGCTTCTTTGATTACCTTTTGTCGAGATTGACCAGAGAGAGCCCTCTCCTATCCTCGTAGGGCTAGCTACGAGGCTGAGCTTGGTTTGATGTTGCCTCGAGTTTTGCCTTCCTCAGCCTGGGGCAAATTCGAATGCTAACAGATGCGCTTACGGTTTGGAAGACCCTAGTGGCAAATGAGAGCTGGGAAGCCAGGACCAAGTAGCTTCCACACCCACTAGTGTCGATGGGTGCAGATGTGTGTTGTGAAAGCACACCCCAAACTAAGGATCGAAAATCGGAACTAGACGCAGCAGCAGGAAAAGCGATGCACACCACAAATATTCCATGTAGAATCATTCAAAAAGCTATGCGGAATCATGAACAGAGTTCACTAGGTGAGACGAACTGATTGGGACCTACGTGTACCAATGGTTTCATGGGTCTATAGGGCCATAAGCAAAAACCTGAGCGCAGAAATGACTCCAATGCTGAGGGGAAGAAACAAGACCATAAGAGCAAAGAAGAACCCCCATATAACAACTCCCACAATTTGGATAGTACGCAAGGACCTAGGTAAAGTAATTATCCAGTTACAGGAAGCCATCTGGCGAGGGAACTTGAAACTTTGCAAACTTGAAGAAGATTAGGTACGGCTGGGAAAGAAAAGCATGTTATTGGATGAAGAAATCAACAAACTGGAAACAAAAATCATGCAAGCATGTTGCACTGAGAAGCTAAGTATGATAGGACAAGGTATAGCCAACCATACTATTACATTAGAAGAATTTGTGGCCCTACTACCATGGTTGCGACCGCACCTTACTAGAAAAAGTAAATAGGGGAGCACACCATACAAGGAAGAATGTGACGCACTGATGGACGCGAGGGTAATTGAGGGATGCCCGCAAACCAGTCTAGAAGGTAAATTGAAGCTCGCATAGGTGGAGTGACACCTGACTATCGTGGAGAGCACAATCTCAACACTCCAAGAAGTTGAAAGAGAGCGTGGGACTATAAAAGAGTCCGTATAGGAGCTGTGTGAGATGGAGGTTGCACGCAGGATCAATATGTTGCTCGGGTAGGCTGGGAGGTGGACACTGGTGTCATTGTTCATGACAAGAGGTCCAATTTAAGGCAAAAAGGAGTGGGCGGTGGGCAATTAAGACACGAATTAAGAGCTAGATTTGGGATGATTTGCCACTAAGAAGACATTAATGATGCAGAAGTGGGGGGAAGGGTTGAATTCAAATTCAAAAGACATTGTAAAACCCCCAGGGCCAGCTCCAAGGCAACACTTGGTTGTTTGAGAATTGGACAGGTATAGAGCATTGAGCGTCGCGTACTCTTACGATCCTCAAGTGTAGACATAATGATGACTGCTAGAACAAGAGTGGGATTCGCCGAAGTTACCACGGAGCCTCATATGGCCGATGAGGAGCCTGGAGAGATGGATGTTGTGCCAAAAGTTCCAAAATCACCACGCACACCACGACCATAGAAAGATAAGCAAACGATGGGGCCAGTCCGTGTATCCCCAAGAAACCCATGGTTTGGTAAATTGTTAATGGCAAAGTAGGGAAAAGTCATCAGAGGAGGAGGAGGAAGACTTACAAGCCCTGATCACCCAAATTGAGGCATAATATGATGAGGCAGAGGATATCTCCCAAATGCCTTCCGTGACAAAGTTATCTCCTTACATCCCGTCGTGGAAAGGGAAAGCCAAGGTACTGAAGGACCTGGAGGCCACGAAGAGTGCGCTCCAAAACCCGCTCCTCCCCGATGATATAAGGTTTGAAGGTCCGTCATTAGGATGAGTACCTATTATTAAGTTTGAATATTGGGACCTTATAGATAGTGAGAAGTTTCCACAGTTGGCCATGGAGAAGTTAATGAAGCAGAGATGGTTTGTGGTGTGGAGAGGGCTGGGTTACTCCATCTACGATGGATACCTCACCACAACTCTACACCCATCACCATTTTTGTCATCAGGTAGTAGCTATGCCTGGTGTATGATGGTTATCTCTAGCTAGAGGAGATGATTCCCATCATGGCCGATCTAATTCACCAAATTTCTCGACTTCCAGTCAAAGGAAATGACCCTACGGCCATAGCAGGAAAAAGTAGTGACTTGGGCCTCGTAGAAGCTATGAAGGCCAAGTATAAACTAGAAAAGAGAAAGCGGGGGTACACAATAGCAAGCATTAAAGACCAAGGGGCGCCTATAGCCACCTAGCTACTGGCCGACAAACTAATGAGGAAATGTCGTGCTGACGAAGTACCAGCCTTTGTGATTGCGTTTGCAAAGCAATTCGGAGAGGGAGTCCAGTTCAACTGGGTGCAGTTCCTCTACGACAAATTCTTGACGAACTGCAGGGAGGCCCAAGAGTAGGGTAAGACCTTCTACTATGCATGGTTTCTCTTACCAATCCTATTGGTTGTAGGGGAGCTACCGGCGGATAGCCAGTTTCCCACTACTGAGGGTGACTTGCCCGAAGCCGTGAGGTACACCTCGCTCTAGGCTACGAAATACATGAATAGGATTCATGAGATAAAGGTATTGTAGGTGTTCATGGAGGTGAGCATCTGAAAATGGATCAATCGCAGGCTATGCTTATCCCCTACAGTTCATAACAGCATGCAGAGCATGACAAAATTCAAGGCGGATATGCATAACCTATATATCTGGGTGCACAAGGATCCAGCATGAAAATGGGTGAAGCTTTTGTTCATCGCAACGGATGATGTGATCTTCACAGTAATGGAGTCATGGCCTCCAGAGTGGCGCACCCCAGACTTGGTAGAAATGGAGAAGGTCACAACGCAACAACGAAAGAAGGACACCAAACTGTGCATCATGCAACTAGCTGAGAGGAGGTGCCAGGAACAAGAAGCAGCCACACAACATAAGGTGGCTGATGCAACAGCAACAGGGCAGACGGTAGAGACCACAATCACACCAACCAGAGAGCCGAAGGATGGCCAGGAGAGGTCCACGGGGCAGCAGACCTGGGAAGGGGACAGGATAGAGGAGTGCGCGGACCCTAGTTCCACATCAACCCAACTCAAGCAGCTGCGCTACCTTGAGAAAATAGCTCCCCGGAAGAAGGGAAAATCCACAAAGACATTTGATGACCTGATCACGCTCATAGAAGGTGATCTATTGGATGTCAGCGAAATGATTCGTGAGGTCGCAAAGGACACACTCCAAGAATTGCAGATGGAGCAGAACACTATGTTGGGGCCGCTCAGTGTGAAACTACAAGGTTTACAGGTACAAAACCCCCAAACAGGCACAATGGCCCAGTATGTCATACCAGGAACCACCAAGGCCAAATAGATGTTGCGTGCCCATAAGGGCAACACCTTCGTCTTGCCCGAAGGCACGCTAGCAAGATCAAGCGAGGGTGACCGGGTTACGATGAGCAGCATAAAAGGCATTCGCTTGAACTTGGCTGCCCTTCCACATGAAATTTTGTACCAACTACAGGATGGATTCATCATAGAGCTCAGTGCCCAGGAAGGCCGAGTGATCCAGGTCCTGCATGAACAGAAGATCAACATGGACCAGCTCAACATCTAACGAGATGAGTTGGTTGCATAGGCTCATGGTTTGGAACAAGCCGTAGAGGATGCATGCAGGAGCGTTCCAGAATTGGCCGTGTCGGTGGAGCTACTAGTAGCAGAGTTGGTCCATATATTGGCATCCAGAGTCTACGAGGCCCAAGAGGAAACGACAAAGGTTCAGTTGGAATTGAACCTGTAGATCATCGAGCTGCGATTCAAGGCACAACCCTCCACACCCACAGAAGTTAGAGAGAGGTGCACCCGCACTATCCAAATGGGGTTAGAACAAATTGGTTAGGTGACACAGGGTTGCACCTACAGGAAGACCCAAACCTACAACGCCTAGAGACAGAAGTGCGTGAGTTGCAGCAAGAGTATGATATTGTCCGGGGCACCATGCAGACGGTTGCCCTTACTCAACAACATGCTAGAATAAAGGAGGCTAGGGAACTGAAGGACTGATTAGACGCCGTGCACCAGAAGGAAGCCCTGCTTAAAGCACGCATCCAACCATAGATCGATGAAGCATTCACAATTACAGCTACCATTGAAGGGAAGCTGGCACAGATGCAGGAACTGTATATGATTGGATAGGAATGTGACCCTGCTCACAAAAGTTCAGAGATACATGTGCAACAAGTACAATAGGTGGTGGAACAGTGTGTTGTGGACACCCATGCTGCACAAGACTTGCTGCATGGACTCCGTGCAAAGATCGTCACACCAGCAGAGTGACTCGGGACGAGTCACGATGATTGTGTTGGGGGCCTGTTAGGTAGCAAATCCCCTCATAGCATATTTTTGGGGCTTAAAGCCTGAGTTTTGGTCAATGTAATGTAAAGACCCCACGAAATGTGGGTGCGGAGTGCAATAATCTAGGGTTGTCTGCCCTAACATAATGTAATTTAATGTATAGTATGTCACCCTACCCATGGTCCGCGGACCATGGGATTGTATAAATAGAACGAGGCTCTAAGCGCAAAGATAGTTCTTAGTTTTTTGGAATGTAATAGATAGATGTGAAGGTATGGTTAGAAGATAGAAGTGAATCTGAAGTGTATTGGGTCATAGTGATAGGTAAGGGCTCTACAGCTGAGTACGCAGAGGCCTAGTAGAGTCCACAGTTGAGTGCGCAGACCCCTGCAGCTGAGTGCATAGGGCAGAGTCAGGTTTGTAACTGAACTTGAAGATTAATAAAGATAAGATTGTTTCAGAATATTGTGCCTCTGTTTGTAGATCTATATTTCTATGTTCTAGTCATCTTTATGCATTTATATTATTTTCTAGTACGAACGCTTATCTTAAAGTTGAATAAATAATAAGAATATTGGGCCCGCACAAACTAAGTTAAGCAGTAATATAATAGCACAGTAAGGATCAGATTGGACTAATACTATTCACAAAGATGTGCGCAGGTTGGGAAGAATAGAAAGTTGTGCGGAGCAGCACATCACTCAGATTAGGATCACGAACCTCCATAACCTTCATCGAGACATCCCTAGGGTGCAGAAACCTGGTTCCAACACCCTCCCATACTACTTCAAGTGAGACCTCAGTCTGCGCTCTACGAACTGTTGCCAAAAGGGCCAGTAGTACCGGGATTTTCTTGGCTAAACCGACTGCTGAACCTAGGTCAGGCCCCACATAGCCAACAATCCCTCCCTGGGTTAACCATTGGTTTACCTATCTGGTTATTTTCAACGTCGGTGGTCCCGAGTGTCCTGACCCCTGGCCAATCATCCCCTTCATTTGAACCACATCATGTTGATTTTAAGGATGACCTCTCACCTTCTTCACCCTCCTCTTCTACTTCACCTGGTGAAATTTTGAAATCCAGTAACCAGGAGGCTAAGAAGAAGAAGACAAATAAGCGAGAGGCCAACCGTGCAATTGTTACTTCAAATACACCTCCTGTAGACAAACCTTATCATCCTATACGGAAGGTTAGATTCCCTTGCAAGCTGTGTAAGGGTGACCATCTCCTTTGACACTGTCCTGGAATTCCCAGAGTCTTAGAGGTATGGTGTCAAGAGTTGAATCAACCATCCTCGTTGGCCTTTGGATATCATGTCGATGCTACACCTTCAACTAACGATGGTAAGAAGAAGGGAAAGATTAGATTCCTCGGTAGGTTATGTGAAAGGAGGCATATTCTTCACCTTTTTCCTCTTATGGATAAAGCTTCCAAAATTTTGGAAAACCTTACAGCTCCTCAACCCGAACTTCCTGTTGGTTATCAAAGTTTTTCTTCTAACCCTCTCCTAGTTGGTAAGGATATTAACTTGGATTCATATCTTTCCCATCCTTCTCTTCTTGAGCATCACTCTCTTGTGTCTTTTCTTGACCGACCATTGGTCGAAAAGAGTGTCGAATTAGTTCTGCCTTCACTTGTTCACTCTGTTCCCGAAGAGAGTAGTGGTGATCATACTACTCATGTTCTTCTTGTCTCCTCAGATTCTCATGAAACAAAGAGTGACCCTCCCATCCTGGTTGATCAGGAGAGTCTCTCTTCTATTCCTATAGAGCATGGGGGCAATCATATGATACCCCCACCAAGTAGTTATATTTTTTATTTTGATTGGAGTCAATTCATTGTTTTCTGCCTTCCATCTTATGTGCCTTTCCAGATCACAATACAGGCCTATAATATGGTAGTACATGGCACTATATTAGATGAAGGCACATCTATTAACATCATGTCTTTAGCTACTTGGCAAGCTTTTGGTTCCCCACATCTTGTGCCTGTCACTCAGAATATTTTGGCTTTCAACAAAGGAACCAGTCAACCCTTAGGGGTCCTTCCAAAGTTCCCTATTGCTTTGGGAGGGAAGACTGTCTATATAGACATGATGGTAGTCCAAGATCCCCTAGATTTCAATCTTCTCCTTGGATGCGACTATGTTTATGTTATGGGAGCTCTTGTTTCTTCACTTTTTCGTGTGGTTTGTTTTCTGTATGAAGGGAGAATAGTGACCACTGATCAATTGTTGTTCATTAGCCACCAGGTGCCTCCTTTGCAACCATCATCTTCTATTTGCTCTTATTTTCAAGCGGTACCTTCCCCGCCATAGGTCAATTATGTGGCTACCCATTCCATCTCTGTATCTGCTAATGATCAAATAGATGGTATAGTACATTATGTACTGGGGGCTTTGGAACCCGATCTGTCTTTGGTACCGAATGACATGTATTACCCCTAGAGCGTGGTTCTTGTGTCTAGAGAAGACCTCTTGGGAGCCATGTTCTCTTATGGGTCATGAAAAAATGTCATGAGGATAGTTACAGGTCTTGTGTTAATCTCGTTAAAAAATGAAACAAAGGGTGTGAGCATATTTCTTTGTCTTGTGTCAAGCTCATTAAAAAATGAAACAAGGGTCTCGAGGATAGTTCTTTTACTGTGTCAAACTCATTAAAAAATTAAGAAACTCCCTTTTCCAAATCGATTCTTTGATTAAGATCTCATAAAATCTTAGTCGAGTCTTCCCAAGATCTCGAAAGTGAACCTTTATTCCATCCACCTAGTTGACTAAAATGAAGCTTGGGGGGCATGTACCTTGTTTGAGTCATTTTGTTGGGGGCATGTAAACTTATAGAAAGCATAGTTATTCATTTCAAGCTTGTGTAAACATGAAACTGAATCCAAGTTTTAATAAGCTGATTTCTGCTAGATGAGCCTTGGTTTTTTTATTCCATCCCCACCATCTCTTTGGCCAATCATATGCTTTCACTTGATTAATTTTTCCTTTCCTGAGGAACTGCAAAAATGAGTGGTTTTATTAGCCAGCCTCTTGACCATTACATGTTTTGAGCAGTTCCTCCATTACCGGAACCAGTTGCTACCCTTTATACCACTCGTTCCTCCAGGATGAGTCACCTTTAAGCTCTTTTTTGACTCATAAAAAATGAAAATCGCTGAGTATTTTTTCCTTTTTGACTCATAAAAGAGAATTAAAATGGGGGGTCTGCTTTCAAGCTCTTTTCCAACTCTTTAAACATGAAAATATTGCCAATATCTTGTCGTTTTGAACTCATTAAATGTTGTGAAATGTCATTCACCCAATATACGTTTACCCCTCTTTCAAGTTGGGATGCACTATTTACGAAAAAGGTACTCCTTGACTGAAATGGTCAAGCGGTTCTCTCCAGTATCATTTTCTACCTTTTCTGGTTTGAGAGACAAAAATATATGAAAAGGGACGATGTGGAGTTTTATTTTCCATGTCTTTTTCAATCTCTCTAAACATGAAAAATATACTAAGTTACCCCTATGTCGGGGTCATTAAAACATTAAACGACATTGGATTCATTGCCATGACGAATGTGAGCTTCTCCTCCCTAGGGCTCATTAAACTTACTAGGTCAGATTCATCCGAAGGATGAAATTATAGTACAAGCATATCCTATCCCCTTCAAGCTTGTGATAAAAAATAATTGGGTTACCTGCGAGAAAAGGTGGGGGAAAATTTGGAAATTCGATCAGTCATGTCGGAAATTCACTCTTGAACATCACACTTTCTGCTTCATGTTAGGTTGGTATATCCTCCTTTTCATCATTGACCTTCCTAGGTTGGGCCATTCATTTTTTCCTTCCATTTGATCTCTACCACATCATCATGACCACCAATCCTATAATCCAAAAGTTGCCAAACTCTAGAATCGTGTCACTGATATGTTCAAGAGTTAGTCCCTCTACAGTTACACTTACTCCTGATTCTTTGTATCATCTGAAATCATTTCCATCCCTTTGTCTCGTGTTGATGATGTGGGATACATCATGGCCCTCCTTCGACACGGTCACTTCCTGTCGACTTCATCTCATTATCAAGGAAGCTGGCAAAGAGACTCCCTTCTAGTGCCTTAGAGCTTGGATGCCCTAATGGAAAGTTCTTTGCACTCGATGAAAAGTTCACATCATTGGCTATCGATTGGGTGATTTCACAAGTGTTCGACAACAGTTCCCTTATTCACATTCTATGGACTGTGCTGCCAATACCTTGAGAGCCATTGTTATTATTGGTGGTTTCTCTCATGCTTGTTAACGTTCACATCATCGACTGGTAATCAAGTGACTTATTAGCATGTTTGACTTCAACACATCCATTCACATGTTAGGATTTATACTTTGATCGGGTCATTTGGAGCGCAAGATCATGGGCTAAGATTACACAAGTCCAGGTTGGAAGACGATGTGACATGGTCATGTCAATATACATGTCTCTTTCAAATGGACAGCTGCGACCATACCATGAGTTGTTCTTTGTGATCCTTCTCATTATTGGGTGGCTGCGACCATACCTTGGTTTCATTATGATCTTTTTTGCTGGATGGTTGTGCCCATGCCTTGGATCCATTTACATGATTAGTCTATGGACGGCTGCATCCATACCATGATTCATGTATTATTATTCAGAGTTTTCAGCGATATATATGTATCTGTACTTGCTTGCAAGTTATCAGACGATGGACTCTGGTTCCTTGCACTCTTTCATAAAGCATTTCACCGCTCACTCTAGTTCGACCTTCATGCTTTAGGGGGCATCTCTTACAAATAATTTTGTCACCGTCCCTGTACTCCCCAACTACAATCTTGGAGGACCTCTACGGTGTACCCAAAATTCTTTCTTATCATGAAGAAACTCCCATTGTGTCCCTCTTCATGAGCAGAACAATTCTCATTTGCATCATTTCCCAAAATTATTTTGTTTATCCCAGTTTACAAGACTAGCGCTAATGACCCGTGTCCTCCTCGCACTGATATGCATGGATTCCAACTATCCCTAGAGCTAATCGGATCGACTGAGCTCTTTCTCAGTCACGTCGATCCTTTTTTTGAAAGTTTTTTAATATGGAGCCAAAGCTTCCAGTTATAGAAGATTCGTAATGGAAGTCTGGTAAATGGTTAGGCTAGATGGAGTCAAGGAGGTCAGTTTGGGCTCCTTTCCCCTATTAGGATGGAACTAATCCAAGAGATAAGGCCTTCTCCCATGAGAAGAGGAACTATCTCCCCTCCATCCAAGCTATATAAACCTCTCTTATTCCCAAGCACAAGCTAGTCCTAATTAAGTTCTGGTTGGATTTTTTATTTTGGAGTAATCAACAAGTTACCCATAGTTTGTAGCTCTCTAGTTTGTGTTTAAGGGATTATTGTGCAGTTGGTTTGGTGTGAGGACTAAAGGGAAGAGCCTTGAGACTACCATTGTTGGGGCTATCCTTGAGATGCTAACAGAATTTTGTGGAAACCCAGATATGTCAGAGGAGAACGGAAATGTCAAGACACTGGTTGTAATCTCTTCTTGAAATAATATATATGCAATTATCGATTGATTTCCTACATAAAATGTCATCTTACATATTTATGGCTTAATGTTTCTTGACTTATTAAGTAGTTTTAATGCAATTTGTATATTATCACGTTTGTTGGTTGTTGTTGTTTACTTATTTTAGCTATTCGAAAGAAGGAAACGAAACATAGCTAGAGAAAGGAAGCAACATCGTCACCAAGTGGAATAGCATACTAATAGGTAGGCCCTCTTATTTGATTCTAGCTTAAGGAGATCTTCCATAGATTGTAGATTGTTTGTTTGTTTGTTATCACGTTTGTTTGTTTCGTCCATACCATGATTCATGTATTATTATTTAGAGTTTTCAGTGATATATATGTATCTGTACTTTCTTGCAGATTCTCCAATGACAGACTCCGATTCCCAACACTTATTCATAAATCATTTGACCCCTCACTCTAGTTTGACCTTCATGATTTAGGGGGCATCTATTACATAGCATTTTTTCACTGTCCTTGTAAGCCCCGTCTACAATCCTGGAGGACCTCTACAGTGTACCTGACATGCTTTCCTATCATGAAGAAACTTCCATGGTGTCCCTCTTCATGAGCAGAACAATTCCCTTTTGCATCGTTTCCCAAAAGTCTTTTGTTTATCCCAGTTTACAAGACCAACGCTAATGAGTCGTGTCCTCCTTGTGCCGATATACAGGGATTCCAACTATCCCTAGCGTTGATTGGATCGACTGAGCCCTTTCTCGGTCATGCCGATCCTCTTTTGGAATTTTTTTTAAATATCGAGCCAAAGCTTCCAACTCTAGAAGCTTCGTAACAGAATTCTGGTAAATGGATAGTGTTGGGTGAAAATAATATGTCTTTTAGAACTCCTAAATGCCTCACATTAATGATCAACTTGGGTAAGTCTTTTTGTTTCAAGAGTGTACACAGTATGTGCAAGTGATGGGAATCATTGGATCTATAGAGAGTAATACTCTAAAATAACTTATTTATTTCAATACAAGGGTAAATAGATCAAACCATAAACTACCAACTTGTAACTTCAAAGAAATTAACCTATTCAAACATCAAAACTCAATCTTAATCAAAAACTCTAAATGCAATTGCAAACCATAAGCACATCAACCAAGTGCACTGTAGCAGTAACAGAGCTCTTTCAGCTGAATAAAAATAGTAATGCACCTGATCTAACCTATAATACTCTAGCTCTTGATTAACAGGAAATAACTCTTATCTAATAATTGAATCAATCTACGACATAAATAAATGAAACCATTCAACAGAAATAAGAACTAATATATGGATTGCACAAACTCTACACCGCTGATTTATATATCAAATAGATCAATCATAAAACTATAAAAAAAAGTAATTAAACTTGTAGTAAAGAAAGGTAAAAATATAAAATAGGGAACAACAGTGAAATCCTCCAGTGACCGAGCCCAAGCCTCCAGTGATTACTGCTTAGTTACTCAGAATAGCGCGAACAAACTGAAACAAAAATTATATATTACTCATTAACTCTGAATGTCATTACAAACACAATGTCTTCTTCAGAATAACGCTCTTTCTCTTAAAATTACAGACGAAGTAAAAAATGAAAATGTTGTTCTATTCTATTCATTTTTCCCCTCTTATAGTCAAAGAGGAAAAGAGATAGCTGTGATTCCTCGAGATCAGGAGATCCTGAGGAATTTGTGACCAAATACTATTATCTGACAAACTTCCATATTGCATTGATCCTCCTGATTCTCTTGTCAACTTGGTCACACAAGACGCAATCTTTTCTCCTTGTTTAGCCTTTGCTATTAAATAGATTGAACAACAGTTTTCCCATCCGCTAATCTCTGCATAAAAAGCAACGAAAGTTAGTTTTGACAGCCAATTCATATTGAAAACAATTTTTTTCACCTTCTATCCAAATTCTATCAAAATCTTATTACATCATGGCAAAAATTCATAAAAAGGAGGAACAAGATAATGTAATCAAGGGTAAACTTTATACCTGTTTCATGACCCAACATACTCCCTTGCTTACCTTGTTTCTTGTCCTCATGAAAATAAGTAGTTATTATGTAATGCAGTTGAAGAGTAAGCAGGAAAGGATTTTCATTTATACAACCTAAAACCATGCTTTTGTATTAAATTTGCAAAGGCTATCCCTTCATGGCCTTCAGGGAACTCATAATCAGAATGGTATCCTTTAGGAGGGTACCAAATAATAGGGTTCCTAAATCAACATGCTAGCCAATGTGGTCCTTCCCTTAAGATAATATTATTGTATGTGACAAAATGTCCTGTGGCAGCTTTAAAATTCCTGTAGCCAAATGGTTCTCTGTTCCTGACACAATTGGTGGAGACCATCCATCTCTGTTTGGATGAAAGTAAGTACCTTTCTTGTATGGATAAGAAATATGCCCTTCTTGCTTGCACAATTTCTTTATGTATAGGTCCCAGATTTTTAATTACTCCCTCCTATTTCATGAACCTCTTATGTCTAACAAAAATATGCAAGGGTTGAGTAGGCTCACCCCTTACCCACAAATTGAGTCCATGTTATTTCCTTTGAAAGGTGTTATAAGCCCTGGACCACTTGAGTTGGTTTACTACAAAGAAAATGAAGGTTTGGAATTGAATGTCCCCAAAAAAAGGGCTACAATTTTTATCCACCTCCCCTTCTAATAAAAAAATATGCAAATAAAGTTCACAGAGAAGTCATTGGACTTTTATCCCATGCTCCTTACAGAATTTTATAAATTCTTTTGTTGTCTTCAATTTAACTGACTTTCCGACCTTAATAACTTTAATCTTCAATAGTAAATATATTTCCAACAAAAACAAAGCATAGTTTGTAGCAGGAGATCTACAAGATAAGACATCAAAATATAAAGAGAAAATAGCATCAATCTGACCCACAACCTTATCTAGCTTGGCTTTTACTTTTCTTAGCTTTTCTTCCTCCTACCTAGACTTATCAAAAGTTTCACTCTCAGTTATGGTCATTTCATTGAATTGATTCTGCATCTCCTTATACTCTTGCAGCGGAACCCTCTCCTTCTTACATTGCACTAAAGCAAGTTGGGCCTGTACTAGCTCCTCCTGTGACTCTAGAAGAATAGGATCACTGCTTGATGGAGCGTCATTGAATATTTCTTCTATCTGGGTGCTTTTATTGTGAGAGGATAAACCCTCCGCCTGAATAGCCATATCTATCAAATATATATGAGAGCTTGTTTGTGTGGCGACCATCTGAGTAGAAATAGATTTGGTCTAGGTTCCTATTGCCTTACCTTCACACATTTCTGTCTGTGCAGCCACAGTGACTAACTTAGGAATAATGCTCGAAGCTTCCCCTTTTGCAACTTATTTTAATTTCCGATGTAGCCTCTTAACTTTCTTTTGAAGCTTAAGATATTTCTTCTTCAACTTTCTTAGCTTTATTTCAGCCACTGGCTTCTTCTAAGAAGCATCCTCTGTAGGAAAAAGTTTATCAATAGGCTTTGTATATGAGGGATCTTGGTGCTCATCTTGGCTATGTTCCACTATAACCATGTAACCTGACTAGTTATCATATTCATGAATTATTTATGTGTCCACTTCCTCGGCCCGGTCTGCAGCTTCTGAGGAAGGAAAATTTTTTGTGTGACTACAATCCTCTGTGGATTGAGACTTATTCAGGCTCTGGTTGAGTGACCCTTCAGGTTGTATATATGCGTTCAAATTTGCAAGAACTTGGGCCATCCCTTCCTCAAATTCCTACAAGAAATCATCTCGGGGGCTCATAGGTGGTGTTTGAGAAGGCCCTGCTTCATTTTCCAGTTCACCATCATCTTGAGAAAAATATTATGCTTCCCTTTGTTCTGGGTCAGAATCATGTTCTTCCTCTTGTTCTGGTTCAGAATTGGATTCTTCCTCCTGTTCTGGTCGATAATTGTGTTCTTCCTCCTATTTAGGTTTAGAATTGGGTTCTTCCTCTTGTTCAGGTTCAGAGTAATGTACAACATTTCGACTAGATGGCTCTGTCGAGCGCTCGTCGCTACCTTAAGGATCTACGAAAGTCCTCTAAAATGGATTCATCTTCAAAAAACACATGCACTTGGTAGGTCCTGTTATTGTTCAAGAAGTTCTTTTCCGCTCCGGAATAGGGTTCTAATGTTCACTTTCCAAGGTTGCAGAATTTTGGATTACAAGGTCTAGCCTAATTTCTGGTGGAGCTATAAAATTATCCCATGTTAAACCTTGTTGAGTAAGACTGTGATAAACAATCAGTCTAATCAACCCATGATGACTAACTATAGTATCAGGATGTTTAGCCCATCTTACCCTATTAGCTATATCATGCAACAATGAATTTAAGAAAAATGGAAAATTGACAGTAAGCTTTTGCTTTAAAACGGCTAAAAGTTTAAGTTGACGTGGTTTTACCACATCCCATCGACCATCACAGGTAATGTACTGTTGGAAGAAAATCGCCAATTCACACCATGGTTCTCCCAGAGAGGATGGTTGAATGCCCTTTCCTTTTCAGGTTAGCTTTTCACCTTCATCTTTAAAAATATCCCCTGTGTCATGCAACATTACATGCTTTTCAAGCCAAGATGCTCCTTCTACCGACAACCCAGGAACCTCAACTATCATAAATTCTGATACTGTTATTCTTACACCTTTTACTGTGGACTGTCCATTCTATAAGTGCTGTAAAAATTCAAGAGCGATTTCACTACTGGGGACTTGAAGCCTAGTGAAATATGAAATCCATCCCATGTGCACTAGAATTTCCCTGGCTTTGTCAAAAATTTCCAACACCAAGGGCTCTCGGCGAACCGATTTTCCACCCATAATGCTCGAATTCTTCCGATATTCTCCCTACAATTTTCAAAGATTAACACAGCAAGAATGCGGCAGAGAACAACAATTTCTTTGGGAAAATGGAACAACAAGTAGACGTAACAGCTAAATTCCATAATGTCAAGCGGAATTTCCATGATAATTAATAATATTAATTCCAAGACTATCATACTTCCACATGTCATTTGATCATGGGATATCATAGCAACACATCAAGTCTAGTAAGCGGAATAAATATAGTGCATGCAAAGGTGTAATGGGAATCCTCACCCTCCCTAAAAAGAGAGGTCACCTACAACTGAGTTGACAAGGAAAGTGTTGTTCTGATGGTAGGGAATGGAAAGGAATAGTATGCATTAAATGAAATAGAGTACGCATAATAATGATAGGACATAAAGGGGTATCGTTATAATGAGAGCGAATTGTGTAAAGATAGTTATGAATAAGAGATAAGATGCTTGGATTGATGATAAGTTATGTGAGAAAGAAAAGGACAGCAATATGCCAAAAAGATGCTTTGCTAATGGTATTCTAGCCAAGAATGATATGATTGATGAAAAAACAATATCTCATGCGTAAGGGCTAAAAATGGGGAAAAACTAAGGAAATAACTTCTCTGATAAAAAGAAAGAATAAGAAGAGGGTATTATAGTAATATTTGATGATAAGATATAACTTCAATACCATGAGTAGAGCCTCTGCTGCCAGCAAGCATCCATAGCCTTGGCAGGGTTTCCTTTTAACCCATATGAGCCAGGATCCTCAATTTATAAATGGAGAATTGCAGTGTTGTTCTACAGAAGAGATCAGTGTGCTAGCATGGTAACCAATTGACCACACTGCCATTCACTGGGATGTAACAGAAGTGATCAGGTTGGCTCGTGATGAGACCTCCTGTTAAAAGGATGTTCTGGCTATCCAATGGATCATAACCCTCATGTGGTGGCCATAGTGGGAATGTCACTTTGCTATAGCCTTATGATCATGGTAGGCTGGCTCGTAATCAGACACCCTATCCTCCATCTGAAAACAAAATTTTGTTGCTATTACACATTTTTATGATAAATAGAGGGAGGCTCAATACTCCTTAAGAGTAGGGATGGTGGAAGAAGTTTAACATGTCAATAAAAAATATACCCATAGTCTTATTTATCACAGATAGAGAAGATTATAACTAGGAAGGGTGGAACCGACATGGTATTAAGATGGTTAATCAGTATCAAGTACAACAGAAAGCTATGCAGCAAAGCAGTATATAAATAACTGTGTCCCTTTCTTGAAAAGAATATATCATCAAGAAGTTGTCTTGTTAAAGATCATAACATTAATGGTATTAACTCCCTTCAATAGAATCCATAAATTCTTGTCCTCATAAAAGTAGTGTACTTCATGCCATGAAAAGAAAACAAAATGAAAAACAAAAGAAAAATAGGGCTGAATGTTTGAATGAACATCAATCATTCAGACAAGTGAAGAGCAATCACACAAAAGAAAAATCATGTTGTTCAATTGGAATTGAACAACAGAGATATGCAAAAAGTGTTGTTCAATTTTTTGAACAGTAATAACCGCAAACAGAAAAAGTGATGTTCAGTTGTTTGAACAACAAAAAAATGTGAAAAAGAAAGTGTTGTTCAATTGGATTGAACAACAGTTGTTCAATAAATTGAACAACAACTGTTCAATTAAATGAATATCAAAACAATGTCAAAAAGGTGTTGTTCAATTGGATTGAATAGCAGTTGTTCAGTAGATTGAACATCAACTGTTCAATTAAATAAACAACAAAACATGCCAAAAAAGAAGTTTTATTCAATTGGATTGAAAAATGGCTGTTCAATAGATTGAACAGTAGCTGTTCAATTAACTGAACAGCGAAACAACACAAAAAGAAAGTGTTGTTCAATTGGATTGAACAGCAAAATTATGCCACAAGGAAAGTGTTGTTCAATTGGATTGAACAACAGCTGTTCAATAGATTGAACAATAGCTATTCAATAGATTGAACAACAGTTGTTCAATTAATTTAGCAACAACACACACAAAAAGAAAGTGTTGTTAAATTATTTGAACAACAAAATCACGCAAAGAAAGAAGTGTTGTTCAATTGGATTGAACATCGGCTGTTCAATAGATTGAACAACAGTTGTTCAATTAACTGAACAATAAGATCACGCAGAGAAAGTAGTGTTGTTTAATTGGATTGAACAGCAACTATTCAATAGATTGAAAAACAATTGTTTAATTAACTGAGAAACAAAATCATGCAAAGAAAGTAGTGTTGTTCAATTTGATTGAACAATAACTGTTCAATTAACTGAACAACAAAATCACACAGAAAAGAAAGTGTTGTTCAATTCAATTGAACAACACATGTTCAATAAATTGAACAAAAACTATTCAATAGATTGAACAGTAAAATAACATAAAAAAGAAAGTGTTGTTCAATAGATTGAACAACAAAATCACACCATAAAGGAAGTTTTGTTCAATAGATTGAACAAAAGCAAGTAGAGAAAAAGAAAAAGAAAAGAAAAGAAAATCAACAATCATATTTACATATTTTATAGAGAAGAAATAGATTTTATAAAGCTAAAGCTGCCAAAGGATTGTCTTCTGCAGCTAAAACTTGCATGGTGGGGTCCTCACGTATCTGTTGGTAGAAATATTCTCTGGTAAGTGGTTCTTGGTAGAGGCGCACCTGATGCCCATTCGCTTTAAAAGAAGAACTAGACCCATCAATGGTGGTCAGCGTAAGAGTGCCATTGTCGTGTACTTTCTTTATTTCATAGGGGCCTAACCACCTAGTCTGTAGTTTTCCAGGGAAGTCTTGAAACCTAGAATCTTAAAGAACTGCCTAGTCGCCCTCGTGAAATGTCTTTTTCTTAATCAGGGCATCATGCCATTTGGCTCTTTGCTATTGAATAAGTGCCATATGTTGTAGAGCTAGTAGCTGAGATTCATCTAATTTGTTCATCTACTGTAATCTATTAACCTGAGCTTCAATTAAATCCAGTTCCACTTCTTGGGCTGTCTTTAGTGTTTGTATTTCAAATTCTATGGGAAAAATGGATTCTTTACCAAATACTAGTTGAGATGGAGAGTATCCAGTAGTGTTTCTCCAAGATGTGTGATACACCCACAAGGCCTCTGGCAGTTGAGAAGTCTAGTCTCGTCGATGTGATGAAACTGTCTTTCTTAGAATAGTTTCAATAACCTTGTTGGTGCTCTCCCCCTGCCCATTCACCTGCAGGTGATACGGGGAAGTAATTCTGTGTGTAATATGATGATTTCTCAATGTAGCAGCAATCTTGTGACCCACGAATTGCCATCCCCCATTAGTAATTACTTCTCTGGGTAAGCCATACTACACAAAAATTTCGAAAGGAAAGTTAATAGTAGTTTCCTCTATTTCTCTTAGTAACGCTACTGCTTCCACCCACTTAGTTACGTAATCTGTTGCAACCGATATATGATTTCTGATTGGATGGTGGTTTGAACGGACCAACGAAATATAATGCCCAAAACTCAAAGGGTTCTATCACTAGCTATGGATGTAGGGGCATTTCATCAGATTGGCTAGGGCGGCCCATCCTTTGGCGACTATCACATGCGTGGGAAAATTTCTTAGCATCTTTAAAAATAGTGGGCCAGTAGTAGCCCATCTGTAGAATTTTATGTCCAGTTCTGCGGTCTACAAAGTGTCCACAACAAGGTTCATCATGGCAGGCTTTTAGGATATCATAAATTTCATCCTCCATGATGCACCTCCGGATATGCATATCAGATCCCATGTGGAAAAGGTATCCTCCAATCCAGGAGAGACGAGTGCTACGTTGAACAATCAATTTCCTTTCTCTAGGTGTCAAATGTTTGGGCAATTTTCCCACTGCTAAGTAATTTGCTACATCTGCATACCATCGTGTTTTTATAGCCACAACAAACAAATGTTCATCTGGGAACTCATCATCCACCACCACTGTATCATCTTTTCTTGGCACTCGAGAGAGGAAGTCTGTTGCGAGGTTCTCCTTCCTTGGTCGATCCCTTATAGTTATGTTAAATTCTAGAAAATGTTGTAACCAACGAGTCACTCTTCGATTTGTAATTGGTTTTTTGGCCAGATATTTAATGGCAGAGTGATTAGTATACATAAATATAGGATATCCAGTTATATAGTGTCCAAATTTGTTTATAGCATAAATAACAACTAGAAACACCTTTTCTGTTACTGTATAACTGAACTCAGTAGGAGTAAGGTTTTTCTGATATAATATATAACGTAAGGTTTCTTGTCTTCTTCTTGGCAAAGAACAACTCCAATGGCTGTGTCTGATGCATCTGATGAAATGTGGAAAGGTGTATCCCAATTCGGTCTTCGTAATACTAGTGTTGTCAATACTAACCGTTTCAGATCTGTAAAGGCAGTGTCACATTTATCAGTCCATATATAATCAACATTTCCTGTCAAGCCATATAAAGGTGTAGCAATTTGCGAAAATTTCTTTATAAATCTATGATAATATCCAGCAAATCCCAAAAAACTACATACCTCTGTTTGAGTGCAGGGAGTAGCTAATAAGAGGATTACCTATATCTTTGATGGATCTACCTAAATTCCAGCTACTAAAATGTAATGACCCAGAATCAGGCCCTCTGTCATCATCATATAAAACTTCTCATGACTTAAGCATAGCCTAGTAGAAATACACCATTCTAGGATTTTATCCAATGTTTGTAATGCCTGATCAAAGTCATATCCATAGCGTGTGAAATCATCCATGTACACCTCCAATCCTTCATTTATCGAGTCTGCAAAAATATTGAGTATGGCTCTTTAGAATGCAGTAGGTGCGTTGCACAATCAGAAAGGCAATACCCTGTAAGAAAATGTTCCCCGGGGGCAGGGGAAAGTAGTTTAATCCTCGTATTCAGGGGCAATTTGAATTTTGGTTGTAGCCACTAAAGCCATCCAAGAAAGAATTTCTTTCCTACTAGTGTATCTAGGACTTGGTCCATAAATGGAAGGGGAAAATGGTATTTTTGCATTGCTTTGTTGAGTTCTCTATAGTCAACACATATCTGCCATCTTCCATTCTCTTTTGGGACAACTACTAATGGAGAAACCGATTTACTATCAGATATAGGATAAATAAAATTCACATCTAACAATTTTTTAAGCTCTTCTTTCACAATATCCTTTAGATGAGGATTTAATCTACGCTGTGGCTATCGAATGGGTCTTGCATCTTTTTCAGTGTAGATGTGGTGCATGCATAACTGAGGGTCAATCCCTTTAATGTATGGGTAGTCCCATGCAAAAGCCCCTTTATATTTCCTAAGGACTTGGATAAGTTTTTGTTGTTGTTTATTACTCAGATTACTGTTAATGTTCAAGATTTTCCCTTGCTCGATTTCAATAGGCTTGCTATTATAGACAATGGTTGTTGGTATCAATTGGTTATTAATGTCTCTTAAGGAATATTCTTTAATCTCATTATCAAGGACTGCTTCAATCATGTGACATATCAAATTAGGCACTGCAGCAAGGTGATTGATAAAGGTGTTAATGACATCATCTTCTATTTGATTTTTGAATTTAAGCACATCTGCCACAGTTAATGGTGAGCGAATAATTTCTTTTAAATATGTTGTTGGTTGTTTCCTATTTTTTACAATGGTCAGGCTTGGATGTGCAGGAGGGTATAAAGCTAGATTCTTAATAGCATTCCCTCTGGTTATGGTCATACTGCCTGTTCGGCAACCTATATAAGCATCGACTGTTTCTAGCCAAGGCCTTCCCAATATTAAGGGATGTCCATCTAGCTGATTTCTAGGGTTAATAATAAAAAAATTTGCCGGATATTCCCAAGAGTCCACAGAAACCATCACATCTTGTAATGTTCCTTCTAGCCTAATGATTGAATGGTCAGCAAGTTCCAGCAATGTAGTGGTTGGTTCTAAGGCTGTGATGTGAAGCACTTGCAATTTTCTATTGTAAGAATGTTAATGGCTGCCCGTAAGTCAACTAAAGCATTGGGAAAATAGCGGCCATTTATTTGGACTATGACAATGGGATTCCCCAGGTCTTTGTATTTTACAGGTGTCTCTTTGCCTAGTAATAAATCAGACAAGGTTCCAACGACATGGACAGTTGGTGTTATTTTTGTTTTCCTCACATACTTTTTTCCACACAATTTTTTAATGGTTTTATCATATATCAGAATATCTTGAATGGCCTAGAGGAGGGGAATTTTTATACAGAGATTTTTGAGTTCACCCAAAAGATCAAAGTCAGGATATTCAATTGGTCGAGGTATTATCAATCTTTCTGGTAACGGGGGAGAAGTAATTATGATTTTTTTGAGATATTTCTGCTTGACTGTATCTTCTAGTCATTTATAGTCGAGGGCTTATTCAGATGTGTTTCTTTAATCTCAAGTTGCATATTTTTGTCCTCCTCTGGAACAATTATGCATCCAGATCTTAACTTAAGTTCATTACATTCTCTCAACTCAACTTCAGGGTCCAGACTCTCAATAATTTGTACTGACTAGATCAGTCTGTTGTTAGGATTTGGGTTGGGTTGAGCTAGGAGTTGCAGTCGTATATTAGGTTGAGGATTTTGCTGCAATGTGTAAGGTGTTGGTAAGGTTGGTTGAGGTAGAGGAACTGTTCCCATAGGATGGTTTGCAGATCGTTGCCAATTTGGTTTCTAGTTCTGATTTTGTGAGGCAGAAGGAGACCATTGAGAGGAATAGGGGGTGTTCTGCCATAATGGTGGAGGGTAAGAGGAATTTGGCCAATTATTATTTGGATTTGATTGGTTGGGCCATGGTGGCATAGAAAATTCTTGAGGTGGCCATGTAGAGAAAGGTGTCTGGTTCTCCCATGCAGCCCCTGAATACTGCTGAGAATTAAATTGTGAAGAAGGAAAGAATGAATATGGTTATGTAGGCATACCTGTCAGACATGTTTTCCATTGACGGCAATGGTTCAATAGATATATTGGTTCCACTTCCTCTTCTGCTTTCTTGAAAACTGCTTTTAATCCAAGAAGCGATGGAAAACTTTATATAGCATGACCCTTAGTGCAAATGGCACATGTTGGTATCATATCTAATGGACATTCTCTATGATTTTGTTTCTTTCTACAACGTGGACAGAAAATAGCCATATTCTATTCTGCTTTGACCGGCTTTTGTTTGTCCTACATGATATCCAATTGTGTCGTCAGTGTCCCCAAGATATCAGTTTTGAAATCTTCCAGCAGTTTGCCGGTTTCAACTCATGTAATGTTTCCTCCTGAGGCTTTGTTGTCTTTGGTGACTGCATCACGTCCAGTTGGTTTCAACCTTGTACTTCCTGTTGACCACCTGATGCACACTTATATAATATTGTCATAATCCTCTTGATAGATATCACCCTTCCCCATGAAATTTAGTGTTTCTACCCATTGGTCTTTCATACCTTTGATCATCATAGTTTTAAGAACTTCAGGTGGAAAATTTGCATTAGGAGAGCTTTGAAAATTATATTGAAAACATTGTATGTATTCTTCAAGAGTCTCATTAGTCTTAGCTACCATTTGAAACATTTCATCCTTCAGTTCTCTAGTTTGGAAATAATATTGGTATTTTTTTAGAAAGGTTGTTTTCATTTGGTCCATGTCAGTAATGGTACCTCCACCAAGCCCCATAAACCAACACAAAGCTGCTGCCTTCAGAGTAGAGGGGAACAGTTTCAGCTTCTGGGGGTCGGTAGTGTAATGATATCCCCTACATAAAACATCAAATTCGAAAAGAAATGCATCATGATCCTCTGAAGTTAGCCCACGAAAGGTGGGAATATTCTGTAATGGAATAGATTTCATGGGAGCATTGACAACTTTATCATCAATAGGGTATTGTAATCTATAGGTCTGAGGCTGTTGTTGATTATTAGCCATTTGATAAAAAATATGCCAATATTCTTTAGGGATTTCTAGAGCTGGAGATTTATTCTTGGGGGATTCATAAGAGACTTTTAGAATGATTTTAACAGCACTACCTTGGTCCGAAATACTGGGTGTCCTCTGTTCAACTACTGCTTCTAGAGATTTGGGTTCTGATGATTTAATCTTTTCAGCACTACCTGTTTCTCCTTCTCCTTCACGGAGGTTGCAAGATTTATCTTCTTGTAAAGGGCTAGACTTTGAATTTTCAGTGTTCTGAAAACTCTGTTCAGACCCCTCAGTCTTGTTGTGAATCTCAGTGTCAGCTATAGATGGTGATTCTGCGGCCTGAAGAGTTACAATAGGATTTCTTGTAGAAATAGTTTGGGGTCCTACTGATGACGGAGACTCAAATTTTCATATGATTTCATCAATGAAGTTTGATCATCCAAGTGTCACTGATCCCTTGGGTTTTTCAGATCTTGGCGGAGGAATTATATATTTTTCTACTTTTTTCTTCTTAGTCATTCATAGAAAAATACAGACATTTATTTCTACTTCAATTCCTACACAATTTTGTTGAAAAGCAGGCAAAGGAGCAAGCACTTTACTTGCTCATACATAGGTTCTTACCTTCTACTTTTAATACCTAATTCTTTCACAACAAACGAACATCAAACATCTCTTTCTACTTCATTTCCTATGCAATTGTGCTGAAAAGAGGGCAAAGGAGTAAGCACTTTACTTGCTCATACGCAGGTTCTTACCTTTCGTTTTGAATTCCCAATTCCTTCACAACAAACAAATATCAAACATACATCACCTTCTGTGAAATAGAAACACTCTCCCCGGCAACGACACCAAAATGTTGGGCGCAAATAAGATGTCTTTACGAACTCCTAAATGCCTCACATTAATTATCGACCCAGGTAAGTCTTTTTGTTTCAAGAGTGTACAAAGTATGTGAAAGTGATGGGAATCGTTGGATCTATAGAGAGTAATGCTCTAAAATAACTTTTTGATTTTAATACAAGAGTAAATGGATTAAACCATAAATTACCAACTTGTAACTTCAAATAAATTAACCTATTCAGACATCAAAACTCAATCTTAATCAAAAACTCTAATTTCGATTACAAACCATAAGCACATCAACCGAGTGCACTGTAGTGGTAACAAAGCTCTTTTAGCTTAATAAAAAAAGTAATGCGCCTGATCTAACCTATAATAATCTGGCTCTTGATTAATAGGAAATAACTCTTATCTAATAATTGAATTAATCTATGACATAAATAAATGAAACCAATCAACAGAGATAAGAACTAATACATAGAATGCAAAAACTCTATATCGATGATTTATATATCAAATAGATCAATCATAAAACTATAAAACAAAGTAATTAAACTTGTAGTAAAGAAAGGTAAAACTATAACACAGGGAACAACAGTGAAATCCACCACTGACTAGGTCCAAGCCGCCAGTGATTACTTCTTAGTTACTCAGAATATCGCGAACAAACTGAAACACAAATTATATATTACTTATTAACTCTGAATGTCATTACATTCTTCAGAATAACACTCTGTCTCTTAAAATTATAGTCGAAGTAAAAAAAACAAAACTTGTTCTATTCTATTCGTTTTTCCCCTCTTATAGACAAACAGGAAAAGAGATAACTATGATTCCTCAGGATCAGGAGATCCTGAGGAATTTGCGACCAAATACTATTATCAAACAATCTTCCATCTTGCACTGATCCTCTTGATTCTCTTCTCGACTTGCCCAGATAATACGCGCTATTTTCTCCTTGTTTATCCTTTGTTGTTCAATAGATTTAACAACAGTTGTCCCATTCCCTAATCTCTGCATAAAAAGCAAGGAAAGTTAGTTTTGACAGCTAATTCATATCAAAAGTGATTTCTTTCACTTTCTATCGAAATCCTATCAAAATCTTATTACATCATGATACAAATGCATAAAAAGGAGGAAAAAGATAATGTAATCAAGGGTAAATTTTATACCTATTGCATTGCCCAACAGTTAGGTCGGATGGAGTCGAGGAGTTCAATTTGGGCTCCTTTCCCCTATTAGGATGGAACTAATCCAAGAGATAAGGCCTTCTCCCATGAGAAGAGGAACCATCTCTCCTCCATCCAAGATATATAAACCTCTCTTCTTCCTAAGCACAAGCTATTCCTAATTAAGTTCTGGTTGGAGTTTTTACTTTGGAGTAATCAACAAGATACCCATAGTTTGTAGCTCTCTAGTTTGTGTTTAAGGGAGAATTGTGAGGTTGGTTTGGTGTGAAGACTAAAGAGAAGAGCCTTGAGATTACCATTGTTGGGGCTATCCATGATATGCTAGAAAAATTTTGTGGGAACCTAGATATGTTGGAGGAGAACGGAAACGTCAAGACACCGATTGTAATATCTTTTTTAACTAATATAGATGCAACTATCGGTTGATTTCCTACATGAAATGTCATCTTACATATTTATGGCTTAATGTTTCTTGACTTATTAAGTAGGCTAAAAGGAAATTGTATGTTATCACATTTGTTGTTTGTTGTTGTTTACTTGTTTCAGGTGTTCGAAAGAAGGAAATGAAAGATAGCTAGAGAAAGGAAGCAAGATTATCACCAAGTGAAATAACATACTAAGAGGTAGGCCCTCTTGTTTGATTCTAGCTTAAGGAGATCTTCCATAGATTGTTTGTTTGTGGCTAGACCCGCTCTCTCAAGCTAGAGGAATTGTTTGTGTCTGCAATTAGAATTTACCTACACCACAAGGCCCTTGCCGAGCTACCTAGGTAGGTTAAAGACTTACAGAGCTAAGAAGTGAAATAACAAACTAATCTTAAAAACTTTTTCTCATATTATTAATGAAAAAAATAAGGATTACTATATCAACATTACAAATCTCAGAGTGCTCTATTTCCAGCCTAGTCTCCCTTCTCTTATCTCTTTGAAGACTAATAGATTAACTATTAACCATTCAAGAAAAATATTTTGATTAACCTAATCTTTCGACATACCTCTCTTTTATAGAGAAGAGAGTCATTACAATCAAAGTACAGAAGATAATCATCAATCTATATAATGAAACTGAAATTACATTTGTAACTTCCTCCTCATGACACAAAGTGCATGAGGAGGAAGTGGATCTTGGGTAGCTAAGTAAAGGAGATGCCTTCAACAACTTCATTGGTTCCATCGTAGATTGTTTGTTGGAACACTAAGCTTCGAGATGATGTTTGGTACCAGAATCAAACAGTAGATGTTGATACTGGAACATAACCGTGGAATACAGTTATTGGAATCAAACAAATAATATGAGTACTAGAGTTAAATGATAGAAAAACTGGAGTAGCTGGTACTAGAATCAAATAGTGGATAAATTTGGTACTGGAATAAAAAAGTGGAATGGTTGTGATGAGCGCATTAGCCAAAATCTCGAGCCATAGGTCAAATTCTGAGTGAGTGCATGCATGTGTTGAGCACGGTCACTGATAACAGAGCTATTGGTTGAGTACTGGATAGGTGCATAGGTGGTTGACAAGTGTCAGATTGCCAAATGAGTACTGGAAGAAATACCAGATCACTGAGCTGCCCAAGTACCAGAATGCTGAACTGGTCGAGTACCAAAACGCTGAACTGGCCGAGTAGGAAATCCAAAGATCTATGTGAACCAATTAGAGAAATTATAGCATAAAATATCAAATAATGATATTTTTACTATAAGAAAACATAGAAATTGTGTTTTGAGATACATATTACCTCATATAGACATCACAAGGCTAAAAGGGCATATAATTTGTTAAAATAATCGAATAGTAGATAGATTTGAGGAAAATAGGTTAAAAAGAGAGGTTAATTAGGGCATTATAAGTGTAAAAAGGGAGAACCAACATTCCCCCATGCTCAAGTTGTTGCATGCCCTCATGCAAAAAGGATCAATCTTCAAAATTTCCAAAAATGAAGCCTTCCTTGCCTAGGTATTAGTTATTTGGCTCTAATACCTTCACACCTGAGGCCTCTTCCCTGAGTTCCCTCCTAATGAATCTGGTAAAATGCAAAATACGGAGAACCTTCTTCAACTTAGTGGAGGCCTCATCACACTCCTCTTGTAGCCTCTGTCTATTCTCCTTAAGTTGCTCATTTTCCTTCTTAAGATAGTCATCCAGCATCCTATACTCTTTCACTTCTGCCTTTAGCTTATCTTTTTTATTTTGACGTTATTCAATCTTGGACATCATCTGCTACCTAGCTAAGGAACTATCATGCTCAGGTGTTTTTTGTTTAGCCAATCTCCTCTTAGCTTCTACTTCTTTCCTTAATTCTTGCAAAGTTTCTGTGACAAGTTCTTCTGTTTCATTGAGTGTCTCTCCTTGTACATGTTCTCCTTCAAGAGAGGTAGAGATATCAATCAAATGTGCTAGAAGAGGACTAAGAGTAGTTATTACTAGTTTTTCCATACTTATAGTGGTTCAACATAAGGTGTTGGTGGCTCACTATCCTCGAACAACGTTCTGTTCTTTTCTTTTGTCGATGACAGACTCTCGGTGGCTTCCTTTTCTTGCACATGTACCTTCTTCTTTTTAGAACTTTGAGCCTTGTCACTGCCTTCATTAATGAAACACTTGGTGCAGGATTTTCGTCTTTGGGTAATTCAAAAAATACCTCTGAAATGGTTCTTGTGACTTCTTTGTCACTGCTAGTTGACTTTTTCTTCTTCTTCTCACTGGTTGAAATCTTGCTTAGAGTGGGTGAATTGATAGAGGGTTTCTTACACTTTGAAGACTTTCTTTTTGATGCAGAAGTTTATTTATTTCCTTCGGATTTACCCCTATCCAACTTGTTGATAGACCTCGATGGAGTAGGGCTATCAATAGCCTCCTTGGACTTTAATTTCTTCTAATGCTTCTTACTGCTTTCTTGTTTTTTGTCAATGTCCTTAGTGCTCTCTTCTAGTAGGATTTCCTCCATGTGTTGGGAACCTTTTGCTTGAGCAAAGTGTTGTTCTAGAAATGTCTTCCAGTCACTGCCCTGCTTCTTGATTTCATGGACAACTAACAATTTAATTAACCCATGGTGGTAAATACTAGTTTGAACATTTTTAGAGGATGACTTAATTCCTCTGGCCATCTTGTTTAGGCTCATCCATAGAAAATAAGGAAAATTCATTTCAGGACCTCCCTCAAAATGCAACAAAAGTCTCAAATGATAAATGAAGTTAAAAATAGACCTACCCTCAGAAGTCACAAACCTATGAAGAGCATTAAGAATTAATCGATACTCTTCTTTGACCCAACTTCTCAGAATTCCTTTAGTCTAGTCTAGGTTCTGGTGTTCTGGGACAAGAATTTGTGACAAAGCTCCTTATCGATGGCTTCACCTTTAAAATACTTCTCCCCTATGGCTAGTAAACCTATGGCTTCTACTATGTTAGCCTCGGTCACTTTAAACTGTAAACCCCAAAACTGAACGTTCTCACCAATAAAATACAAACTAAAAGCAAGAGAAAAATATTCATGATAACCTTTAAATTTTCCAAGGAATGAAGTCCACCCGACTCACTTGAGCTTCTCCCTACATGATTTATACTTGTCAGTCTCTCTGTAAGACCATAATTCTGGTTTGTGCCTATCCACCCCCATGCTCACAGTGAAAAGAAGTCTCAAACTTGAGAGGGATTTGGTACAAAACAAGCTAAATGAGTACCACATATACTTAACATAGGGTACCCAAAAGTAGTTTTACGGAGTACCGGATGAAATTGGTGTAGACGGTACTGGAAACGGTTGACACACAGTTGTGTGAATGGGGATATAGAAGTATCGGAATTGATTACACAGAGTACTAAAGGAAAAGCAAGAATGGAAATAATGCTCATTTGGATGGCGAAGCCATCCAGAGGGGCATTCATAATTCAAAGGGTTAATGATAACAACTACAATGTTTGCATAATTGGTAAGTGAGTGGTGTATATGGAAATGATATGTCATATGCAGAACTTGTTCAAAAATTATTTCCATATCTGATATCGCATTTATGGGAATGGGTGTTAGATATGATACATAGGATGTGGTCAAGTATAGAGGTACGACACGGTTCACATCAAAGTTTCGTTAGTCCTTCTTGTTGTCATTGACCTTCATGGTTATAAAATAGTGGGATCATCATTACTTAAATGTCCCATGAAGGTGGAAAAAGGGATAACATACTTGCTCCTAGGATCTGTACTTCATTAAATCATTACCATAGCCATCCCATTCGATCACACAAAAAGATTTTTTTTCGAAGGTAAATGATTTAGGATTAGGATAGGACTAGCAAGTAAAGTGTGATAAAAATGAGGATAATCGTATGTCATCACACAATTAATATGAATCCTTAATAACAAAAGGTAAAAATATTGATCTTATACCTCCATTACTAGATTACACATAAAAAATTTCCTTCAGTACCAGATGAATGTAGAGAATTTCTTCAGTACTGGATGAACACCACGTGCTCCTTCAGTATCAGATGAACACAGAGAGCTTTAGTACCAGATGAACACATAGTGCTTCCTAAGTACTGGATGAACTCAAAAAACCTTTTTGGTACCAAATGAATGCATATGTGTTAGATAAATCTCCAAATTAATATTTTACTCACTTCCTCTTGTAACTTACCACATTATGAAGGTCTAGCTAGAGTATATAATGATAATTGTTGATGTTGTATACAAATCCATTTATTGGAACAAACAAGGAAAAGAACAATACACATTGGTGCAAAAATTCAAACATTACAATGGAAGAGGTGGAAACTAAAGCAAAAGAAGTCACTGACTAGGTTCTAAGGTTAATGGAAAATAATTTTGGAGCTGGATATCTTCCTCTTCTCAAGATCAAGCTAACCTTTGTTTCTTGTTTCCATTTCCATTTTATTGGGAAATCACCTAACTACTACTATTATGTGGATTTTTCTTGAGCCCAGATCAGTCAATGCTTGCCGGTGTTTTCAATTTTAAGGAGTCTAAAAAACTTAAAGAAAACTCCATTCACTCTCCCGTGGATTTTTCTCGAGCCCGGGCTAGTTCATGCTCGCTGATATTTTCAATTTTTAGGAGTCAAAAAAACTTAAAGAAAACTCCATAATCCCCCCTTTCCATAGATAATCTACCAGGGCTGGATAAAGGACAAAACCTACTCCTTTCATATGTTCTCCTTATTACTTATCTACATGAGAACACTTTCAACTTTTGCTTTTGTTAGTAACACAAAAATTATCATATACAATAGCACACCTATATACATATATATACAAAATGAAATTAATTATGTAGAATAACTTATAGAGGTGGATCAGTGAGAGGAGGGTTCCTCTCTTCTACCAACTTTATTCCAAAATTATGAAGCACATGACTGGAAAAATCCTCTTTTGATAGTGGCTTGTGATAAGCTTTCAATTAGTGTCCATTGACGACAAAAGAGGTATGCTCTCTGCCAATAGTCTTGATTTTAACTAAGCCATTGTCATATATTGTCTCTATCTCATAAGTTTTGAGCCATATAGTTGAAAACTTCCCTTTGAAAATTTTAAACCTGTTGTCGTATAACAAAGCCCAGTCACCAAGTTGAAATAAAATCTTTTTGAGGAACTTATCATGCCATTTGGTTCTCGAATCTTGGACAAGCATGGTTCTTTGAAATGCATTTTGTCTCATTTTATCTAGTGCATTCAACTCCACCAATCTTTGTTTTTGTGCCTTGCCCAGATCCATTTCCAAATGCATGGCTTTTCTTAAGGTTTTAATTTGGAAATCTATAGGAAGGAGTACCTATTTTCCATAAACCAAATCATAAGGTGATTGTCCCGTTGTGTTCCTCTAGGTTGTCCTATAGGCCCATAAAGCTTCAAGTAACCTGTTGGCCTAGTCTTCGTGATGCATTTGAACTATCTTGGTGAGAATGGCTTCAATAACTTTATTAGAGAATTCTACCTACCCATTCTCTTGTGTATGATAAGGGGTAGATTTTCGGTGTTTGATTTGATATTTCTCAGTGATGGTTTTGGCCAATTTAGAGGTAAATTGGGTGCCTTAATAAGTTATTATCTCTCTCGGTACGCCAAAGAGAGAAAATATTTCCTCAAATAAGAAATCAACTACTGATTACTCATTAGCAGAGTCTAATGCTTTTGCTTCTGCCCACTTGGTTACATAATTTGTACATACCAAAATATACCTTTTCTTTTTAGGCATAGGAGAAATTGGACCAACAAAATCTAATGCCCACTTATCGAATGGTTCAATAACTACTTGTGCTTGAAGAGGCATTTCATTTGCTGGGGTTTGCTTTCCCATTGTTTGAGAGTTGTCAGAACTAGCCATGTACCTATTTGCATATTTAAAAATAGTGTGCCAATATTATCTGGACTGTAACACTTTGTAGGCGGTCCTTTTGTCGGTTAAATGTCCACCACATGGCTCATTATGGAAATATTTTAGGATATCCTCCATTTCATCATCTCGTACACACATTCTAATTACAAGATCCAGTCTAGTACAATATAAACAATCATCATGCTACATATAAATAGTGCTTAGTTGAATGATTCTTTGTTTTTCTATTGAGGACAAATTTCATGGAAGCTTTCCTATAACCAGGTAGTTGGCTACATCTGCATACCAAGGAGTATAAGTAGAAATAGAAAATAAATTTTAATCAAGAAAATCATTAAAAACTAGTGCACTATCACCTCTATGAACAAGTCTAGATAAGAAATTAGCAACAAAATTATCTCTTCATGGCCTATCAACAATAGTAATATTAAATTCTTATAGTAGTAACAACCATCTAGTAACTCGGGCATTAGTGATTGGTTTATTCATTAAAAATTTAATATTTGAATGATTTCTACATACAAACACTTCATATCCAGTTATATAATGTCTAAACTTATTGATGGCATGAACTACTGATAAGAATTCCTAGACTAAAGTGGAGCCTTGTTGGCCCATTGAGCCTGAACCCAAGGTCTCTTCTGTTTCGTCATTTTCGTGCCAACAAATGGTTACATTGCTAGGACCTAAAATCGAAAATATGGGTTCGAAATATGGTATCGAGGATTTTTAAGAAAGAAATAAGAAACTGGTGGGATGACCAAGTGGATCAGTTTGTATCGCAACAAGTTGTCCTTCGAAGTTGGACTGTTGCTAAGGTGGACGACGAGATCTTGTATTCTGAAGTTTCAAGTGATCAGTACGGGATTTTATGTTGTAAGTTACCAAAGGAATTGTACAATTGGCTGTGGAGACTGCAAATGAATGATCGACCAAAGGGACAACAACCATCTTGTCACGGGTGGAGCTCCATTGATATTTCATCACTCTAGCACCTGGACACTGATCTGACAAGAGCACTGGAATTTTGGGTACAAAATACTCTTGAGGGATACATGGTCGAGTTCATGGAAGAAAGACATCAGTCTTTCTCGAAGGTTGATTTGGTGTTCATATCGAGGCTGAGAGGAAAATTACTGAAGGAAATACCCCTTTGGCTTCAAGTTTTGATGGTGGAGGAATGTTTTATTTCTTTCCAGGAAACAAGTATGGCAGTGTAAAACCCTAATGTTGGGGGGAAGATAAAATGGGGAAAATGATACTAAATGGGGGATTGTGATGGCACTGAAGGATGGATGTAGAATACTCATGAAAAGCTAGGGAAGTGAGAGTGCAGAGGAGAATGCTAATAGCAAAAAAGTGGCAGGAAAGTTCCATGCAAGCTATGAAGGTGCATGCGGAGGGACCACATCAGGAAGGAGTGGTGTCGAAGGGTCCAGAAGGAACAGATGTGATAGTGGAGAACTAACAGAATAGAATAGGGGCAAATGATCTAGGCAGAAGCATAGAAGGTGGTAGGAAACCTCCCTCCCCAGTAGTGAGGGAGGTGTTTAATGCAAGTGGTCGCAATAATCCTAAAGAAGAGATGGATAGTGATATGTGTGATGTTATGAGACAACTATTTGCAAAGGAAAATGCACCAGATGAAATCAAGCATCCGAGCGACCGAAGCTTAGGTAGCATTCAGCTCGACCTTCCCCTGGTACATTACAATAGTCCTAGTAAATTTGTTGCTAAGTTGCTTAAGGAAATATAAATACATAATGTGCATGTTAGATATAAAACAGATTATGGTAACTATAATAGTAGTGGAAATAACAATATTAGTAATCTAGGATTGCAAGTATCTGAACAACTAGGGACACAACGCTTTGTGCTTTTAGCATGTACTCAGGCCGAAATGGCATGATCCTTTACTAGATACCCAGAGTTCTCGGGACAGGGAATGAGGATGTGGAGAAACATTGTTATCTCTACGAAGCAATAAGGAGAGCTCGCCAAATGCCAAACAACGTGAAGGTGATCGAATTCTAGAAAACCCTTAGGGAGAGAGTCCTGAGATGGTTTATCAAATGGCTAGAGGTAAACCTGAATCCAATGGTGGATGACATAATGAATATATTTGTACAAGAATTTAAGCTTCCACAAATATATCGACAAGGGTTGTCAGAACTATGGAGATAAAATATTGGGATGGAGAGACCGCTTGGGAATTGATGCAAAGGTTCAAGGGCACAATTGGAAAGCTAAGTTACCCCATAGATCCTAATCACCAAAGGGATTGGTTATCAAGGCACTCGAACCCCTTACCTGGATGCCCTTAAGACAAAACAATATTGAGACCCTGCACAATGCTCTAGAACAGGAAACTCACATTGATGCAATGGCAAGGTACCCACATGAATATCGGGGGGGCATGGTCATAGGATCCTTCGATCATGGGACTCCAACACCAAATAGGCAACTTAGCAGAGAAGCTGAAAGACTTACATCTGGTTCGCCTAGCAAGACATAATGTATGGCGCACCCACTCCTTGGTCAAAGGTCACATAGCGACTGAATGCCTGAGGATAATAGGCTCGAATCATACAACAAGGCCTGCTAGATCATGTAAGGCTTCGCCTACAACTGGGGTTGTGGTAGTAGGATCGCAAGGGGAATTTTTGAGTTGAAACCAACCTGAGTATTGTGAGGTCTATAGGAGATATGGACACTCACGTCGATTGTGCCTGATATTGCAAAAATATTCAACCATACCAAATAATACCTATTGCAAGTTCTGTGTGTCCACGATACACCACATAGAACAATGTTGAGCATTAGATGCTCTAGCAGAGAGGCTAGATCGATCAATGTTCAGAATCAATGGGACCACTCGCGGAAGATGAGGAATGGGAGGAGGAGTGAGAGAAATAAGAACAGGGGGCAAGGGAATTATGCAGTGCTACAACTACGACCAGGAGGGACATGTCACTAGAGACTATCCTCTTCCAAGAATACCTTGGTGCATTCAATGTTGGGTCAATGCACATGCAACAAAGTACTACCCAAGTTGATCACAATATGGGAAAAGTGAACCAGTCATAGGGGAGCTAACTTGATCAATGCAGAACCTAGAGATACTGAAATAATCCCTATATCTAACATAAATATAGTAACAAGAGGAGGAAAGAAGACAGGGGATGATCATGGTTTGCCAGAGTAACCCATAGTTGTTCGAGTATCTTCCCCAAAACAATCATACGAGCTAAGAGAGAAGAAATGATACTATCAGGAGGCAACAAAAATGTTTGAAAATTTGGTGGAACCCCAGAAGGACAAAGTACCAAACTTGCCAAAGCTCACCATATCTCGCCTGATTGAATAATGGTTCAAACTATTCTTGCAAATTATCGATAGCGATCAGGTGTTGGGAGCACTACGCAGGACCCTGAAAGAAGTTCTGCCGAAAGAAGAAATGGGGAAAGAGGGAATATCAAAAAATATGGCAGAGAAGCACATGAGGAGAATCTAAAGAAACAAGAAAAGAACAAGAAGGGAGTTTCAAATTGACACACAGGTGGAAGGGTTCCTGATCAAAGACACGATGTTGGATCTGGGTTCAGACGTTAACATTTTTCCTAGGAAAACATGGGAGGCACTGGGAAAATGATAGTTGAAGTATTCACCAATCCAGTTGTGGATGGCCAACCAATACTGTATTCTACCCATTGGGAGGCTAGAAGGGGTGGAAGTAGACATCACAAGGGTGAAAACGTACGAAGACTTTGAGGTAGTAGAAATAATGGGGGACAAAGCTCCTTAACCAGCACTACTTGACATCGACTGGGCTTATGAGAATTATGATGTCATTGACCTCAAGAAGGAGTTGATGATATTTGAAGTAGAGAGGAAGCAGGTAATACAACCATTGGATCAATACTAAGGACTAAGATTCACATAACCAGTAGATGATCAGGATGAACCCGGGACACTAGACCAACAGTACCGATTAACAAATGAAAGGAGGGAAGATTACATTAATCCCATGGCAGAGGTATAAGTCAGTTGGAGGAGTATACAGAGCTCAAAAGTGGGCTTGAAGGCTATGTGGGATGCCTGGTAGTAAGGAGGATATGAAGTCAATACAAGACATTGTAATACAATATGTTGCATCAACTGGATTGGGATAGAGGAAAGTGATTACCCTACTTTCCATGACATAGACTCAGTAGATGTATTTTAAGTAAAGCTAACAAAACCATAAGGGAAAGCCACACGGTACTGTTGCTGGACATTGCACTGCAAGAAACCCTAGTATGGTGGTGGGGATCCCACCACAACATCCTTCATGATTGGGACAAGGTCAAGCGGCCATGAGAGAAAGGTTCAAGAAGGAAGAGAATAGACAACGAGAAAATGTAAAATGTAGGGGGGACTCTGATCCCCAACAACACCTAGAATGCTGCACAGACATATGGAATAAGGAATGAACCCCGAAAGAGCTATGGGTACACATGCTTATACACACCCTAGCTATAGTCTCGCGGGCTTGGTATATACAAGAAGAAATTCAAAGGAAAACTGGGAATTAGGATATACTAGCCAAATAGTTTCATAGCATATTTTCATTCAAATATGATGAAAGACAGCTATTCGAGGCTATATATTCCATCCAACAGATACTCTTCACCTTAGGACAATTATGGGAAATTATGCATTGATGAAACATTCCTGCAATACTTTTACAAGTGAGGGTACCCAAAGTCCATGGCTTGTGGGATGATGAGCACAGATCCAAAGGAGGGGGATTTAGAGGGACTGAGGAACCTAACATTTCAAGAGACTGAAGGGGAAAGGGATATTCAGGAGGGACTAATAAAAATACTCCTGACTTACTCATAGTGAAACTCTAGAAACATAACATCAGGACAGAGGATAAGCCAAAGATGGCATCTATAGGGGATTACTGGGATAAGCACATGACTAAGGAAATTTTTGATCTATTGCGCGAGTATGAGGATTTATTCCCAGCTTTAGTCTGGGAGATAAAAGGAATCAAAGGAGATATCAGCGAAATGAAAATCAGGTTAAATCTAGGTAGCAAGCCTATTAAGCACAAACCATATAGGTTGAACACAAGAGTAAAATAAAAGATCAAGAAGGAGATAGATAAAATGTTGAAGGCAGGACTCATCCTTCAGGTAGATGAAGTTGAATGGATCAGCCCAATAGTGATCCAGAACAAGAAGGATTCCACAGAGATAAGGGTTTGTGTAGGCTACAATAGCCTCAACAATGCTTGTGTCCACACTCATTCGTGGTGCCTTTTAGTGATGAGGTCTTGGACAATGTTACGAGGAACGAGGCCAACTCCTTCACAGATGGGTTCTCAGGGTACCATTAGGTCCGCGTAGCAGAGGAAGACAAGAAGGAAATAACATTCACCACTAAATGGGGCTCGTACGCATATGACATCATGCCTTTTCGCCTAAAGAATTCCCCTGCTCTGTTCTCCCAAATTTTTATCGTCGCTTTCAGAGATTACGTTCACAGGTTTTTGGAGGTATACATGGACGATTGGACAATTTACAACCTATTGAAGAAGCATACTAGCTTACTTAGAGTAATTTTTCATCGGTGTAGATAGCTACAAATCTCCCTATACCTGAAGAAGTGTATCTTTGCAGTTCCATTTGGTACATTTCTCAACAACATTGTTTGCAAAGACGGATTTTGTGTGGACCCTTCAAAGGTTGTGGAAATTGTGAATATGGATCCATCAACCAATGTGAAGTAGTTGCGATCGACACTTGGCCACATAGGGTATTATTGTCAATTCATCTGCAACTATGTGTCCATAACCACTCCCATGTAGAATCTAGTTAGGAAGATGGAAACATTCAACTGCAGGAAGACGTGTCAAGCGACATTGAACATCCTCAAGGAAAAGTTGGTAAGTGCGGCCACCTTAGTATGCCCGGATTGGAACAAGAAATTCCACGTACATATCGATGCATTAGGAATTGCGTTAGGGCTAGTGTTGGTGCAACCAATGGAAGGGAATTTGGATCATCCAATCTACTTTGCAAGTAGGAAGCTATTGAGAACAAGAAAGAACTATACCATGACCGCTAGAGAATAACTAGCCATGGTATACTCGTAAATGTTTCGACACTATTTTCTTGGATCTCCATTCAAATTCTTTACAGATCAATAGAATTAAAATACTTGGTGAATAAGTCAGTGTTACACTAGAAAATGACCTCCTCATCAGCTCAAAGGAGAACATAAGGATGACTGAAGGACTGACCAAGTTCACAGGCCCATTTGTCAAGCTAACGCCTTCTAGGAACTAGCAACCTACTTTATAAAGCTTCCTAGCAAGTCAAAGGGTGCATTAGTGCCTAGGGTAAATTTTTTTGTTACCTCGATAAGGGTGTTAGTCAACCTAAATGAATTTATATGGGTCAAAGGAATAATTAGATTGAGATCTATCCCAAGAATCTCTCCTATGTCAACTCACAAAAGCAGGGAACATCAAAACTCGACCTGTTTGGAGGAATTATTATTCCTAATGGAGTCTAGAAATGGGAAATAGCACAAAAGCGTGGAAACATCACTGCTTTTGCCTAATGGAACTCATGAAAGATTTGGCAAGGCTTATCCACTCATGCTATATATGTGAGGCTAGCACCATTGTGGAAAAGGTCAAAATATTTGAAAGGATTGCCTATTTGACTGTCGAAACTAGTCTCTAACTAAGGCATAGCAAGAGGTTAAGAAGGGAGAGAGAGAGGAGCTGGAGGAGTAAGGGAAGGCTGATACGACCGATGGTTGTAATAACTCTTTTCAACATCAATATAGAACTGCAATTGTGTTGTCCACTCCGCGATGTTGGTAGTGTAATTTTTTTACATATTTATGCAATGTCGTTATTATGAGTGGCTTAGATACATGTAATTAGATATATTTATATGTTAATGCATTTTTTGTCAAATTTATATGTTGTGATATTATGCTTGTCTTATCTATGTGCAGGTTTTGATCTAGAGCTAGCTAAGGGGTCTTCTGCCTTGCTACTTTATGCTTTCCAGCAACACCACACCAAGACTTGAGGTAATAAGTTCTTCTTCCTGATTTGATTTTCATTTGTTTAACATAGATATGCATGCATCTTTTTGATAGTTGCAGCTAATATGATAGCCTGCCAAAGATCTCGGGAAGGTCCTTAAGGGTTTCTACATCACCAAACACCCATGCATTAATCCCTATAGCAGAATTGGCAACTCCGCTAGGGACTACACTTAGTTCCCAATTTTCTCCCAAAGTTCCTAGATCTCTCTTTCTTCCAGGCTTTCTTGTACTTATTGATCCCCTTTCTTACCATAAGGACTATACAACACCCTTCTCTCAGTGCTCAGCCCTAGATCTGATCCCCACAACCTTCCTCTTTAGCATTTTTCCTCACTAATGTTGTCTGCTAGTGCAAACAATTCTTTATAAAGCACTCTGGCCTCACACACAGTGCATTAGTGCAACAAGTAACTCTCTGTACCCTCCGTTACAGAGCATTAGCCAACCATTTCTTGATAAACAGACTACTCTGTGACCTCATGGGTTGGGAAATAGACTTGTAGATTGATCAGGGATCTGCAGCTATGCTTCTTGGATTGATCTATCTCCTAAACATTTTTTTTTAAGAAAATAACTTTACTTCTTAAAGTTTTTTTTCATAAAAGAAAAAATACAAAATTTGTATTGTTTTCTGCTTAGTTGATTAGATCTGCATTATTTGGTTTCAAAAGTTGTTAGTGAGAATTGTTAGTTCTATTAGTTGTGCTAGTGTTTTACTGAACTGAATGCATGGTATACATATTGACGTATAAATGACTCTCCCTTTATAGAAGCAATTTCTTCATCGGAAGTGAAATTTACAAGCATTAGTTTTGCATGGTTTGAGTGAGAGTCCCACATAACTGCATGCGTTAACACCCCCACTAAATAATCTAATGAAGTTCATTTAAAATTTACCTAATAAAATCAATCAACAACTCTTTTTAGAGTAAGCACACATTAGCTTAGTCTAGGATCTTTGGTTAGGTAGTTGTGAGTTAACTTGCCAAGATCATACACAGAAACTACTGTCATTAATGAGGAAAATCCTTCTGCACTCATACTATCCAAGGCCACTCCAGTAAAAGCAGAGCTAAATATGAGAAAACATCGGACTGTAAATGAAGGCAGCCGACCTTCTCTTACATATCCTTTAGCTATTCTATGTATCGGGGATCCCTTCAGGGATATCGGAGTTGAGTCAGGGACTCAGGTATTCTTCCCACACAACGTATTGTCTACAACTATGTCCTCCCCCCTGGATAGTGTCTGTGATTTGAGGTAACCATGGTGGCCATACTTTCAGGGACAAACATAAGGTGTTTGGGGTGGGCTGCCCTGGTACCTAACACATACAAACCTACTCTATATTTGGTTTTTGGGAGGGTTCTCATCTTCATAAGAGTACTTGGCCCCTTAATTTGAGGTTTGGGGGAAGCTCAAGAGTAATAGTAACTGTAAATTTGGCCAACTCTCTCTTTTATCCATTATGATACTACTTTTAACTCCAGCAAATGGTGGTTATCAAACAAGGTCATACCCTCTTCTTGTTGATGGATTTATTTAGAGTATTTTTTATTTTTTAAGTGCCAGACTATTATCATCGAGACTTTAATAAATATCACTATAAAATATATTGATAAAATTTATTGGCCACCGTGGCTATATCAGGTCCTCGTTGTCAATCTATACAGTTGTTAGGTCTTCCCCCACTCATTGTGGAGGATTTTTCGAGCCCCAGTGAACCACATTACCCATCTTGGGGCAATCAGTCTCCAAGATCTAACACTGAATTAGTTTGGACATCCTACAATTCAAGCTTACTAGAAGATTTCTTTACTGAAGGTTTCATTCCACCATACAATCCTCTGATCACGAATCCGTTGGGACCACTCTTGATTCTGGTTGCATTTGTACCTCCTATGTCTTTTTTTGGACGTACACCTCCCATCCCATTGACAACTAACAGGTTGTGGGATTTTGTGGACAGTTTTGGTCCACCACCACCTCCCCAGTCGATAGTCAATACCACACCTCTGATGGCAAACCTTGCTATCCCACCTATCCCAGGTTCAAACCCTATCATGACACCCAATGCGAGTGGAACCCAATACATACTGGTTTCTGCCCCTTTTGTGTTATTTCTAGGACCTTCGACAAGTGCTACATATAGCACTCCTTATAACGCTGCATATAGAACAGTTAGCACAGGTCCCTTCAACAACCCCTTTTATTGGAATCCATTGTTTAGTTCCAACCCCCAGGTTCAAATGCCTTATTGCATTGTTCCCAATATGCACATACCGATCGATAACATTACAGTTCCCCCTCCATTTACAAGAGAATAGGGACAATCATTGATTGACATGAACCCTCCTTATGTTAGTCAAGGACCTATAGTTAATTACATTGTGAGCAGTAGCCCTCAACAAGGTCCCACTCAATCCATATGGACACCCCACTCTCAACCTCAAATGAGTCAAGGGGGCATTCCTTATCTTGGGGGCACTTACATCCCTGAGTCTAATAATCCCTATGGGTAGCCACAATACAAGACTGTACCCCAAGGAAATTACTATTCTAGGCATCTTGTGTATAATATTGGGAACAACATAATGGGAGGACCACAAGCATCCTCAAGTCATATGTCATCACCTTGGTTCGATTTAGGGGCATCAAACACCTTGCCTTTTTTGGAAACGCTTGACATCCTTGACTTGTACAAACTCACCAATGACCCCATCTATCACAACTTACTTTGGCCTCCAATCCCACACAAAATTCCCACAACCATCCTGAAGTTCGAATGGAAATAAGGGGAGGATCTGGGTATGCACATCACCACCTATCATTTATGGTGTGTTTCTAACTCCATGGTGGATGATGGTATCTGGCTACATCTCTTTCCTCACACCCTTATTGGAAATGCAGGCAAGTGGTACATTGACTTACCATGTGCATCAGTCAATACCTTTGGCACTTTAGCGATGGAATTATTAAAGCACTTTCAACTACCCATCCACTATGAAACTAGGATGGAACTCCTTACTTCATTACATCAGGACACTGCCACCCACATCTCTGATCATATCCATGAATGGAGACATAGGTGGAGGCTCGTCAAAGCTCCCCTTCCAGACTATCTATTAGTAGATTGGTTCTGCAAATCTCTTCTCCTTCAAATTGATAAAGCTGTCACCTTAGGTGGTGCATTCACAGAAGACCAATCCATTCGTCGTGCCCAACACTTAGATTTTTTTATTCACAGTTTGGCACATTATACGACGTCATTCCCAATGCCCCTTGAAACTCTAATGCTCTTGCTACTCGGCAACACGGTGTGCATGCCGATTGTATTATCGGTGCTACCTCTGGGGCTACTACAAAACAACTTAGCGGTCACATTTCCTAGTTGTCAGTTGACCCCTCTACTAAATCGACTGGTCTTCCTACCACCACGATAAACTTTGTGCATCTACACAAAAACCCGGTAGTAAGAACAAGTATAATAAGAAAAATACCACTCCTTCTAAAGAGTAGTCAACCAAGCAGTACAACCCAAAGAAGAAAGTTGCTACGCCTTCTGACGAGGGAAAGGACAAACTCGCCAAATTCCCTTTCAAAATTTGTGCAAAAGACCATATGACATATCGTTGTCTGTGTCTCCAAGAATGCATAGATTTCATTGCTAAAAAGGACACTGGCCAGACCTCAACAGTCATAAACAACCTTTTCCCTGCTTAGCAGTAGCAAAACCTTATTACAAACCAACCCCAACCCTTGCAAGGGGGCAGTGACGGTTTGCATCATCCTTCAGTTGCTAAAGGACCATCTACCGTTTACACCTTTGAAATGGTAGATCTTCAAACCAAAGACAAAACTTATGGAGCTCCAGTCGCTAATGCTGAGGAAGCCTTCTCAAGTCAAAACCCAACATTGCCTAACGATCTTCATATCGAAAGGTTGATTACTGACCTTGTGATTTTCCCCCCAAAAGGGGAACTTTGTTGCACAACACATAATACATTTGCATGTGCTGCCGAGAACTACAATATTGTAGAAGATTTGGGGCAAGCACCATCAGCTATGTTGGTGTTCAAAGTATTACAAACCTATCTAGCACAAAGGAAAGCTCTGCTTTAGGAAATTGGTGGGGTCGACCCTCGGGATTCCATGCTTGCAATTTTTGACATGGACAAATGTAAACCTCCCCTTTCACACCAGCTCACATTTCAGGTGAAAATATTTTTGAAAGGGTGAGGAATGATGAGCCCCAAATTTGGTAACATTTTGGGCTCATTTGGCCTAACTACCTTTGCTCAATCCTTCATTTTTCATAACTTATGCATCATTTTTTAGTATGTTTATGTCATTTGTACGAATAAGGGCAGTCACTATTCCTAGGTGGCTAACTCGTGCTCATTTCAGGTTTTTTGACACATGATTGGAACAAAACCGAGCAGATAAGGGCCAGGAGACAGCCAAGATGGGGTTGAGGATTCGTAGGAGGGTTTTCCACAGCATTAAATGGCCGTCCTCGGGATCTTCACCCCCAACTCCGAGCTCCAACAGCCACCACAACCAGATCTAGAAGGAAACCAAATGGATTTTGAGGAAGCAGCTGTTCACTCCTAGTTTGGTCAGCCAAGTCCCACTGATTTAGGAGGCCAGCTTAGGGCCTCGTGATGTATAAATGACAAGGCTTTAGCCTTTGAAAAGGACTTTTGAAACATTGTTGCACATTCTGCACTACGAGTTGCTAGCTTGGTTTTGCTCTTTTGTAGCCATTATTGGCATACCTTTTGACTTATGATTATTATTTCTTAATGGGAAGCAGTCAGATTTGATCTCAGCTCTGAGTTTTTAAAAGGAGCCATAGCTCTGGGGGTTGGGCCCAACCTGAGAACCTAAGGCCTCCTTCTTCTGTATTGTTATCTTTTCTTCCAGAATTATGGTTCTCTTTACATGCATTTGAAACGCAGTTTGTTGAGTTAGATTTCATGGTATGGTTAAGTAGGTTGTTGTTAGAAGATAGAGTTGCTCCAGATGTTTAGAATAGAGTAAAGAGATTAGAATTGATAAAAGCTCCAACAAAGGGTTGACTGTACTCTCATTTTCACCTCTTTCTAGGGGCTAGAATTGCAGACAGTGCTACCCATCAAAAACATTGGTTTGTGTACTCATGCAATATTTGGTGCAATATTTTCGTTTGTAGTAGTTGTCCATGCGCTCAGACCTCTTGGAATGTTTCTTTGCTTCAGTACCACACATGGTTTTCTTTAGAAATAACGTTGTTGTTCATTGGTTCCATTAAACAGTTAGGACAGATTAGGAATGTTTTGATTATGTGCAGGACGTGGATGATTTGGTTTAGTTTATATTGTGCAGTGCAACTCCATCCCTCTCTCATCCTTCTAAGCCTTGCCTAGGCCAACTGCTCATCTCCAAATTCGACCCTTTGTCTCTCAATTACTCTACTGCCCATGACATCCTACCTCTCTTCTCGGCCTTCCACTCCCTCTACCCTCTCTAAGACAAACTAGTTTTCCACATCCTCTCATCACCTCACCTCCCTGTCACTAAGTCATTACAAACCCCTCTCCTATCTCCCTATCCATCCATGCAGCCTTTTCCACTCACCCATCATCCAAAATCCAATCGTAGAACATCCTGTAGGAATTACTGAACATCCTGTAGAAATTCTGAAACATCCTGTAGAACCCCTGCAGACTTCCTGTAGAAGCTCATAAACTTGGTTTTTGGCAACCAAACTTTGTGAAACTCTCTGGAAGGGTGTTAGGGACCCCTTAGGCCCTCTCTGTACCATCCCAACCTTTTCCAAACATTTCTCCTCCTTGATCCACCTCTGCACAGTAAAAAGCTAGTTAAAAGCACATGCATGATAATTCTAATAACTGAAACAAAAATACAAACAATGTTTTCTTCAGATAGAGGTAGTCTAGACACATGCATTTTACCTTCATAGAAGTAATGGCATCTCTTTCAGTAGTTTGCATTCCCATGTTTGCATCAGTAAGACTAGCTGGTAGAATTAGGGTTTGCTAGGGTTTGCATTTCTTGTTGGCTTTCAGTTCCTTTCTGCAAGTAGATCAGCTTCCTTTGAGTTAGCTTTCATACATCAATTAAAAATATTCTTCTAAGAGCTCATAGAAGTTGGCTTGAGCCCCTAGCGGACTTGTGCCAGCTGACCAAGTGACAGCTGCGGCAAGAGCTAGTACTTGTGCATACAGCACTGTCGCTTCCAAGTTTGTTACGAACTACCGGGTTGATAAAATTAAAGAAGGAAGCTCCAGGAGTTGTAGCATTATTGCTACAATACTGGAGCCCACCATATTTTTGGCGCCGTTGCCGGGGAAGCGTCAGAGTATTGGTGATTGTTTCTTTTCTTCTATTTTCCTACTCTCGCCTTCTGCTAAGTAGTTTATTTCATTTCCATTCTGCAAAAGTAGCATAGACATTTCCTGCTTTCATAGATTAACATTTCAATTCCGCAATTTCATTTCTGCAAGCGTAGATTAGCATTTCAATTCCGCAAGCGTAGTCTAGCATTTCATTCCTGCAATTTCATTTGAGCAAAATAGATTAGTTCTTCCATGCTTTCATTTCAATTCCGCATTTCCATTTCAGCAAGATAGTTAGTTGCAGATCAATCTGTTTTAGTTTTGCAGGTACCAGAAAAAACAAAAGCAATCAAAAGTCTTTTCATTTCATGCCTCGTAGAAATTGAGATAAAACAGGCAAATTCTTACCCAACACCCCCACCACATCACTAAGTCACCCTTCTCTCTTCTTTGGTGACAGTGATCCAGAAGAACCTATAGGCAAACCTCGTGAGACATACGAAGAACCTATAACAGAAGAAGAGTTAGAGAACACTCCATCTGAAGCTATGGCTGACAATAGGGGAGAAGATGAGAGAATTGAAGGTGCCTTTCCCATCCGAGAGACCAATGGAGACATGAAAATGAAGAACATCAGCCCCTCCGCTTTACCTCACTTCCATGGACTGACTACTGAAGACCCTGATACCTTCCTGTTTGAGTTTGCCGTCCTTTGTCGAACCTATGACTATACCGAAGATGAGAAAAAACTAAAACTCTTCCCCTCTACCCTTAAGGATGTAGCATTACGCTGGTTCATGGGCTTACCTGGGAATAGTATCGCCACTTGGGCCCAGATGCAGCAAGCTTTCAACACCAAATACCGGGACTACTGTAGGTCCAAGGAAGCCAAGGGAGAAATCTTTCGGATGACCATGGGGAATGATGAGTCTTTAGAAGATTACGAGGAAAGGTTCCAACTTAGCTATAAACGGGCCAGGTGCACACTTGACCCTTAATCCCTCAAGTTGGTCCTGCTCCGAGGAGTCCCTGAAGACCTCTTAGATACCCTTCACATGCCAGCTGGAGGAGATATTTACTAACTACCTTATGAGGACATAAAGACTGTGTTTAGAAACCACTCTAGGGCAGCCCGAAAAAGAGGTAGAGGAAACCTCCTCTCAGCTGGTATTCCTTTCTCCAAACATGAGTTTGCAAATCAATTAGAGGACCTCAAGAGTGAGGTGAGATAGACCATCGCCATGCAACTTGATACATTCCGAATCAAGCAGAAGAAAGAGGAAGCTGAGAGGGTTTTGGCTATCTTCTGCCCTAGGTGTACAAGGAAACACCATAAGAACGAGTGCCCATTACATTCGGTTGAGGTATGTTTTGTTTGTGAGGAGGACCACCCCACAAACCAATGTCCAACCTTACCTAGACTTAAAGCCATGTATCAAGGGACAGAAGAGGCCATTGAACCTCTCTATTTCCTCAACCAAAGGAGGCCACATGGACCTAGACCTTACCAACAGGGGATGCAAGGGACACCCCAAGCTTATTACAGCCCCAACCAATCTGCTCCTATGCCTTCCTGGGGTCCCCCTACTCATCCTTCCTGGTTTGTGCCTCCTCCATGGTCCTACCTGCCTCAGTACCATACTTAGCCCACTACTCATTTGTTTCACTCACATGCCCAACCACAGCCTCAGTGGAATGCACCTCAATCAGGGTGGAGGCCCCAGTACAATACTCCTCCCGCCATTTTGCCTCCACCACCAGCTCAACTACAACCATTACCTCCTGCTCCTCCAAGGCAACCCCAAATGCCTGCTCAACCGAACCCGAACCCCAACAACCGACAAGCCCAGCAGGTATATTCTGGGGAAACATCATGCCCTACCTATGCTGTGGAGATCCAGGAGATCAACCTGCGATCTGGAAAGACTCTTCTGGATCACCAACCTCCTCCCCCGGAGGACGGGGAAGATAAACAAGAAAGTGAACCAAAGGCCATTCCACCCTTTCCTGAGAGACTAACGGCCACCACACAACCCAACCCAGAGGAGGATGAGCTTCTGGGAGAACTCAAACAGTTGTGTGTGAGAATACCACTTCTCCAAGCCATCAAGGATGTACCGATATACAACAAACTGGTTAAGGAAAAGTGTTTCAGACACCCAGGCAGGCGAAAAAGAGATGCTTCAACCATCAATGTCATAGGACAATTGTCTGATCTTATGTTGGGGTAGGCCATTTGCCCAAAGTATCTAGATCCTGGGAGTCCTGTAGTCAATGTCCACATCAATGGCACCATCATATCTCACACATTGATTGATCTGGGGGCTGCCATTAATGTGATGACCAGGGATACCATGCTCAAACTCAACCTTCAGGGTTCCTTGAGAAAGACCTAGATAGTCCTGCAACTAGCAAATCGCTCCACCGTGACTCCCGAAGGGATTGTAGAGGAGGTCTTGATCTCTGTTGACTCTTGGGAGTACCCTGCAGACTTCTTGGTTCTGCAACCAAAGGCAAAGCTTACTGGATACCCTCTTATTTTGGTAAGGCCCTGGTTAGCCACTGCAGATGCTTACATAAGCTGCCGTGCAGGAAACATGACCATCAAAAATGGTCCTATGTCCAAGCAACTAGTCCTGTACCCTCCTGCCCAACCCCTATTAGAGCATGACTTACCACTTTGGTTGGAGGAAGGAGAAGAGGATGAGGTGTACTCAGCACCTTTGTGCACCCTAGACACCACTAAGGGAGGCCCTCTAACCGAGGATGATTTGATTGAGACCTTGATCCAAAATCCACCTCCCAGTGCATCGTCCTTAGAGGAATTGGTGGTGGATGCCCAAGCCAGCACCTTAGTGGACCTTTGTGTGACCAACCCTGTCGCTCCCAGAGTCAAAAATGTGGAGTTCGGCCCTGAGAGAACGTTAAATATCAGCTCCTCCCTATCTCCTTCCCAGGAAAAGGAGCTGTGTAGTCCATTGGCCAGTCATCTAGATGCTTTTGCTTGGAGCTATAAGGAGATGAAAGGAGTCCATCCTTTGGTCTGTACCCATCACATCTACATCAAAGAAGATTGTAAAACCGGTTAGGCAACCCCAAAGGAGAATGAATCCAGCCCTTAAGGACATCGTCAAGGAGGAATTGCAAAAACTGTTGGATGCCGGATTCATTTACCCCATCTCGGATAGCGAATGGGTGTCCCATCTGGTGTTGGTTCCCAAGAAAAACGGGAAGTGGAGAATCTATGTGGACTACCGAGAACTGAACAAGGCCACCAAGAAAGACCATTTTCCTCTACCCTTCATAGATCAAGTGTTGGATGGACTGGCAGGAAAGAAGTTTTTCTCTTTCCTAGATGGGTTTAGCGGGTATAACCAGATCCAAATCAGCCCGGAGGACCAAGATAAGACCACCTTCACTTGTCCTTGGGGTACCTTAGCTTACCGAGTTCTTCCCTTTGGACTATGCAATGCTCCTGCCACCTTCCAGAGAGCCGTCTTGAGCATCTTTTCTGAGCTGGTCCATGATTCGGTGGAAATCTATATGGATGACTTCACTCCTTGTGGGTCCAACTTCCAGGAAGCATTGTCCAATTTAGGAAAAGTCCTAACCAAGTGCATTGAGATGAACCTGTCCCTTAGTCCTGAAAAGTGTGAATTCTTGATGACTGAAGGGACTGTGCTAGGCCATACCATTTCTTGCCAAGGGTTACAGGTGGACCCTAACAAAATTGCTCTCATCAAGAAGGTTCCACCTCCTCAGAAGGTAAGAGATGTTCGAAGTTTCTTAGGTTTAGCAAGGTATTATAGGAGATTCATTAAAGACTTCAACAAGCTAGCCTCGCCATTGTTTAGCCTCTTGGCAAAAGATGTTGAGTTTAAATGGACTGACGATTGTCAGAAGGCTCTGAATGAATTAAAGGACAAGTTGGTGTCTGCCCCAATCTTGAGAGGTCCAAACTGGGCCCTACCTTTCCACATCCACACTGATGCCTCGAACAAAGCCATAGGGGCAGCCTTAGGACAAGTTGAACAAAAACTTCCATATGCCATATACTTTGTCAGCAAAAACTTATCCAAGGCAGAACTGAATTACACTGTAACTGAGAAAGAATTCTTGGCCGTGGTCCATGCATTGAACAAATTCCGACATTATATCACTGGATATCAAAAGTTTGTACATACGGATCATGCTGCAATTAGATATTTAATGAATAAACCGGATGTGAATGCTCGTATTATTAGATGGTTACTTTTGTTGCAGCAGTTTGATTTGACTATTGTTGAAAAGCCAGGTAAAGAAAATGTTGTTGCTGACTTTTTGTCTAGATTGGATTTACCTGTAGGTGAGGATGGAACAGTGGATGACCAGATGCCAGATGAACATCTGTTTGCTATCTCAGTACTCTCTCCATGGTTTGCTGATATAGCAAACTACCTTGTCTCAGCACAGTTCCCTCCGCACCTATCCTCAAGGGAGAAGAGCAGGATCGTGAGGAAGAGTACCTCATTCACTTGGATCGGGGGCAACCTGTTCAATCTTGGCCCTGATCAGATCTTAAGGCGTTGTGTAAGGGAGGAGGAAGTCTTTGATATCCTCCTAACCTGTCATGACGGGCCTTGTGGAGGACATTTTGCAGCCAAAAGGACTTCCTTCAAAATCCTACAGGTAGGCTACTATTGGCCCACGCTTCATCAAGATGTCAGAAGGTATATCAGCGAATGTGACCGATGCCAAAGGATGGGGAAACCGACTCCAAGGGACGAAATGCCTCTCCAACCTCAAGTGACTCTTGAGCCATTTGAGAAGTGGGGTATGGATTTTGTGGGTCCAATCAATCCTCCTTTGAGGCAAAGGTCCTACATCATTGTGTGCACAGACTACCTGACAAAGTGGGCAGAGACCAAGGCAATCAAAGCAGCGATAGAAGAAAAGGTGGCCGAGTTCTTAAGAGAAAACATCTTCTACAAATTTGGCTACCCAAGAGAGCTAGTCACCGATCAAGGAAGCCAGTTCACCTCCAACTTAATTGAAGACCTACTCGCTCATCACAAAATCAAGCATAGGACTTCCACCCCCTATCATCCTCAAGCGAATGGGCAGGTGGAAGTCACCAATAGAGCATTGGAAGGGATCTTGACTAAGGTGGTGAGCAGCAGTAGAAAAGATTGGGCAGATCGCCTGGTTGAGGCCACGTGGGCTTACAACACCACTTGGAAGACCACAACCGGCTTTACACCTTATGAGCTGGTCTATGGGAAGAGAGATTTGCTGTCAATTGAGTTCGAGTACAACACCTTGAGGATGGCAGCTCAGCTGGACCTAGATCTCAGCCATGCCCAACAAGAAAGGTTATTGCAGCTGAATGGATTGGATGAGCACCGAATGCAGGCCCTTCTCCACTCAGAAGTGGTTCAACTTCAGAGGAAGGTGTGGCATGACCAACACCTCAATGACAAGCAATTTCAGCTGGGAGATTGGGCGCTGTTGTATGATTCCAGGCATAAGGATTTCAATGGGAAGCTGAGAAACAGATGGCTGGGACCATATGCAGTGGAAAAATGTAATGACAATGGGTCTGTTCTTATTCGGACCATTGATGAGGAGGCCATCCCCATGCTTGTCAATGGGCATCGACTAAAGATCTACATAAAACCTCTTTCAAGGCAAGAATTCATCAAAACTATGGAAAAATCAGTGCTGGTCATAGAGAAGGGTTCTGCCTCTGTTTTGGGCATACCCTGAAGATCTCAATAATAATAATAATAATAATAATAATAATAATAATAATAAAGATCCTTGGGTGAAAACCTTTCCGAGGCTCCCAAGGCATATGGTAGGGGTGAAAACCTCATCGAGGCGTCCATGCTGTCTTCTGAAAATGTGTGAAAAAGACCCTTGGGTGAATACCTCTTGAGGCGCTCAAGGCAGATGGTAAGGGTGAAAACCTCATAGAGGTGCCCCTGCTGTCTTTCAAAAAAAGAAAAAAAAGAAAAAGAAAAAACAAACAAAGAAACAAGGAAAACAGGTTCAAGATTTGATAATTCATGTAGGTTGTAGGTATTCCATGCAGGAAAAGAGGTCCCTCAACTCAAAGACAAGGGTCCCTACTATGCTACCAGAGGACCTCACTACCACTCCCTCTAGAAACACTCATATCTTCCAAGGTTTGGGCATGATTTGATCACAGTTAAGCCTTCTACAGGAAGCTACAGGACTTTCTACAGGAAGTTCTGTATTTCTACAGGAAACTTCTTGTAGAATCCCAGGACGGCCCAGGACCGACTGTGTGGTAAGATTTGAAGCCCGAGGCCGACACGGAGGCATGCAAGCTAATGTTTTCCTCCATCACCCACTGCTTTCGCCTCCTTCTACCACCCCAGTTGCCATGCAATGGAAATACCTGCACAGTCAAAACAGAACATTGAATTATCAGAGGAAGTGATTCTCAAATGGAATAAAGGATGCGGAGACCCCATGCGTTACTTACCAAAGCCATCCGAGGACCCTGCGACCATGACCGTGATGCCACCGTCTCCACCGTTTCGGCATGCACCCGAGGAGGACAAACTGCTATAGGACATCCTACAGGAATCCCGTAGCAGTTCATCCAGCTAAAGTGTAAACCATCAAGGTGCCTACAACACCTAGAGCGGGCACATGCACCATCTGCAGCCAGGTAATAAGCTTCATAACCAACAACATTCTACAAGGAGGAACCCCTGTGCCTGTGTATGAAGCAGCAGCAGGCGGATCCATCGCCCTCGTCCCGAAACCTGAAAATCGCGTCGCGGCCGCACAGGTAAGTGCCTCACCCTTTTTCTCGTCAAATTATATGAACAATGCTCTGAAATGTTTGCAAGTGTGAAAATGAATGGGTTGAGCAGTCGGGTAGCCATTCAACTGGCCACCACGACCAGTCCGATGGTCTTGTCAGATTCGGAAAGTGTTGGTCGTGTCAAGCAAAATGGGAAATGGACATGTGGAAAGCATCCAGTCGGGGAGAAGTGGCGTTTTAACAGAAATGGCGGCAGCAGATCTGCAGGGAATGATGCGGCGGTCAAGCAGACTTGCTGTGAAATGAATAGGTGACGTCGTCCAACGGTCCGGTAGGGACAGCTCACCCCCGCGCCACGAATTCCGCAGGGATTCAAATCTACTGGCTAGATCGTCACTCCACTCATTTATCATCAACCGTTTTGTAGTCGAGTAAGTGTCCGAATTTCTCTGAAGCTCGTTACTCCATGTCTTCAGCTTGTTCAACAGTTTGGTGGTTGCACAGAAGGCACAGAACCACTGACGTGCTCTCCGAAACCTGTGCGCGACTTCTACAGGAAGCTGCGCTACAGGAAGCTCACCGCTACGGAGGAAATCGATCTCTTCACGTCAAAGGTGGCGAATTGTAAAAGGTAAGCCTGAACCTGTTCCTCCCATGCAATTGGTTTGAAGGGTGGCAAAGTCGACGTCCTCAAAAAAAGTAAAACTACAGTCTGAGCATAAAATTGCAAGCGTCGTCTTCCTTTTGCATGAAAATTGTCGTCGTCATATATGCGGGGTTTTCTATAGGATGTGGTTCATAATTGAGCCCCCGTCAAGGCTCACCTGTAGATAGCCGAGAATTCATGAATTGTGTGCTTGACGGAGGCGTAGTTCTGTGCTTTGTCTCAAGGAATCCGAAAGGCCCCTCTTTTGATAAGCACCAGCCACCTCCGGCTAACATAGCAAGCTTTGACCATGTCGGGTGGATTCATTAGGAAGGAACCGACAAACTCAAAGAAGCTATGGGAAAACCCTGAGGTCGTAGAACTGTTCTCTCGTGCACAATGGATGTCGTTCTGCGACAAGCTTCAAGGTTATGATGATGAGGTGGCAGAGGAATTCCTGCGAGCTTTGAAGCCAAAATCCAAAACGCTGGCCGTTGTAAATTTCAGGGGTTTGAATCTCAGACTCACCCCACAGTTCATCAGCAGAGTCACTGATCTCCCAATGGGGGTACCGTGGGATAAGGAGGAGAGAAAACTAGGCCAGAAGGCTAAAAAGGAGTTCTTTTTACCGAAGGATCAATTCTCAGAGGATAAGAACGGGGTTCACAGAGCTAGCCTACAGCTGCTTTGGAGTGAGGTTAGCCTCCAAATTATGAAATATATCACGTGCGAAGGACAATTGAGCATTGTATATGGGTACCATTTCCGGCTGCTCACAGAATTTAGGCACCAGATGGACCTACCTTCAGAAAACAAGCTAAGTATTCCCTACTTCCTTCTGCAGTCCATGACTGAATGTGCCACCAAATTATGAGAGGGCACGCCAGACCAGGTAGCCCATCATGGGCTCATTAAGCTCCTCGTGGAGGATGCACTCCACACATACACCGTCCCTCTCTCGTGGGAAGCCTTCCGAAATCTGACTAAGGATGGCGATATCAAAATGTTGACCGAGGAGCTTACTTCCTCCAGCGGCGAGGAGAAGGAGCCAATACACACAGAGAAGAAAGGGAAAGGCCAAGAAACCGCGGCCAAAGCACCGAAGAAAGAAAAAAAGGGGAAACAAGAGAAACACCAGGTTGCCGAAAAGGAGGATGACAAATCCACATTGACACCCAGGGAGAAAAGGTTACAAAGTAGGGTGGAAAAGACTGAACAAGTCCACGTCAGTAAAGGCACCTCGAAAGCAGCATCAACAAAGTCAAAAGACAAAGCACCCTCAGCCAAACAGGCTAAAACGATGCCACCTGTTTCTACAGGAAAGTCAAAAACGGCTTCTACAGGAAGCCAGAGATCAGCAACTATAGGGCCTTCTACAGGAAGCCCTGAGAAAGGAAAACCAAAGGATAAGACAGCTGAAATTCTTGCAAGGGAGGCAGTAGCTATTCTGGCCACCCTTAGTACACCTCCCAAGCCGAGGGAAAAACGAAAGAGGGAGATCCCTCTGTATTTCAAAGCATAGAGGAGTGTAAGGATCAAAACAGGCAGGCCCCAACCTCCATCCATCAGCCCAATTACTATAGAGGACACCCCTACCTCGCCAAGGGAGAGGTCCCCCTCAAAAATATCAGTCACTTATGAGTGGGGGAGCCCGAAGACAACTGCTTGGAAGGAGAGAATGGACAGGTTGGCTTCGAAAACCCCACTACAGGATGCTGAGGCCGTTCTACAGGAAACATTGGCCCGACTCAAGGAGACAGAGAAAATGGAGGGAGAGGCAGCCACATCACCACTTAGGGAAGACAGAGTAGAGCCACCGAGGGAAGAAGAGAAAGAGCATATTCCAGAACCTAGTCCCCAGCCAAGCTTGAGCTCGTATTATAACTTCTTGGAGGCTGGAAAAATTATCCCACAAAAATTCATTGTGCCACTTTTCTTTGCGTTGGAGGAAGAAAGAGTGAGAACTCACACGTGGATGAAAATAGCTAAATCAAAAGGAGTGGCAGATATAGGCCCCTTGGAGGAAAAACTCAAGGAGGCACGAAAAGAATTAGCTATGGCCAAACACGTGGCAAACTGCCAGCGAGTGTTCCTACAGGAAGAGAATGAGAAACTTAAACTGCAGCTACAGGAACTGAAGAAAGAAAAGGGCACATTATCGGGGGACACTACAGCAGAACATCAAGGCAAAGAAGGACTACAATTTGGTCTTGGGGAGCCAACCTCACATCTACATGAAAGGGAACTGCAAGCACAAATCGAGATACAAGCTCCCAAGTAGCAGTTCCAGCAAAAAGAGGCACAACTGGCCTGCATGGCCAGTTGGGCCATGGATGCTCTACAATGCAGACAACCGGCCAAATCTTATGGCCTGTACCTACGGGACCAGTGGCTGCAATTTCAAATCAATGCATTAGCACAGAGGGGTATCTCCCAAATCCAAGACCCCCAGTAGTTCACAGAGTTATGCAATAGCAGTTCATCAGAGGACAAGGCCAAACTATCGGAGTTCTATCTCCATAATTTGGCCCTTCCTAATGTGACTTCATGGGATTCCAACACAGCTGTAGGAGATATGCAGTTGATGGCATTTGCCTCATGGTTGAACCATGAAGAGAAGAGAGCAGCAGAAGTCAAATAGGTCATGAACCGAGAATTACATGAGCCACTGCTGACTAGAGAAGAGCCAGGGGATCCCACTGCATTGATATCGGCCCACCAAAACTTAGCCACTAACCCTCAAACGTTATTGAAATACATGGATCAGCAGGCCCAGGCTATAGCACATTTCGAGGATATGGAGCGACTATTAGGGGAGAACTGTGTTCATGCTTGCACCCGCCAATGGAACACATTGTCCCACAGCATTAAAATCAAAGAATATCACACTCCAACTCGAATGAGGGAAGCTCCAGCACGGGTGCCCCTCTACAAGAAGTCCATACAGAACCTCCAAACCAGCTGGATTGGCCTCAAGCTAAGCCCACCTCTACTGTTAGGATTGATGGAAGGCAACACAGAAAAAGAAGAGCATAAGCAGTGGGAAGAGGTGGAAAGGAAGGCTGGGTTCCATGCCAGTGAGGAGGAGACTACTTCTGAAGCCTGGGATGTGAGGGTGGCGGTGAAAGCAATGAAGGACGAGGAGCTGGATTAGTTGCTCAGGGAAGAGCAATCATTTTAGCTGAGGGGTGATGATGAGCCCCAAATTTGGTAACATTTTGGGCTCATTTGGCCTAACTACCTTTGCTCAATCCTTCATTTTTCATAACTTATGCATTATTTTTTAGTATGTTTATGTCATTTGTACGAATAAGGGTAGTCACTATTCCTAGATGGCTAACACGTGCTCATTTCAGGTTTTTTGACACATGATTGGAACAAAACCGAGCAAATAAGGGCCAGGAGATAGCCAAGATGGGGTTGAGGATTCGTAGGAGGGTTGTCCAGAGCATTAAATGGCCTTCCTCGGGATCTTCACCCCCAACTCCGAGCTCCAACAGCCACCACAACCGGATCTAGAAGGCAGCCAAACTGATTTTGAGGAAGCAGCTGTTCACTCCTAGTTTGGTCAGCCAAGTCCCACTCATTTAGGAGGCCAGCTTGGGGCCTCGTGATGTATAAATGACAAGGCTTTAGCCTTCAAAAAGGACTTTTGAAACATTTTTTCACATTCTGCACTACGAGCTGATAGCTTCGTTTTGCTCTTTTGTAGCCATTATTGGCATACTTTTTGACTTATGATTATTATTTCTTAATGGGAAGCAGTCAGAGCTCTGAGTTTTTAAAAGGAGCCATAACTCTCGGGGTTGGGCCCAACCTGAGAGCCTAAGGCCTCCTTCTTCTGTATTGTTATCTTTTCTTCCAACATTATGGTTCTATTTACATGCATTTGAAACGCAGTTTGTTGAGTTAGATTTCGTGGTATGGTTAAGTAGGTTGTTAGAAGATAGAGTTGCTCCAGATGTTTAGAATAGAGTAAAGAGATTAGAATTGATAAAAGCTCCAACAAAGGGTTGACTGTGCTCTCATTTTCACCTCTTTCTAGGGGCTGGAATTGCAGACAGTGCTACCCATCAAAAACATTGGTTTGTGTACTCATGTAATCTTTGGTGCAATATTTTCATTTGTAGTAGTTGTCCATGCGCTCAGACCTCTTGGAATGTTTCTTTGCTTTAGTACCACACATGGTTTTCTTTAGAAATAACGTTGTTGTTCATTGGTTCCATTAAACAGTTAGGATAGATTAGGAATGTTTTGATTATGTGAAGGACATGGATGATTTGGTTTAGTTATATTGTGCAGTGCAACTCCATCCCTCTCTCGTCCTTCTAAGCCTTGCCCAGGCCAACTGCTCATCTCCAAATTCGGCCCCTTGTCTCTCAATTACTCTACTGCCCATGACATCCTACCTCTCTTCTCGGCCTTCCACTCCCTCTACCCTCTCTAAGACAAACTAGTTTTCCACATCCTCTCATCACCTCACCTCCCTGTCACTAAGTCATTACAAACCCCTCTCCTATCTCCCTATCCATCCATGCAGCCTTTTCCACTCACCCATCATCCAAAATCCAATCGTAGAACATCCTGTAGGAATTACTGAACATCCTGTAGAAATTCTGAAACATCCTGTAGAACCCCTACAGACTTCCTGTAGAAGCTCATAAACTCGGTTTTTGGCAACAAAAATTTGTGAAACTCTTTGGAAGGGTGTTAGGGACCCCTTAGGCCCTCTCTGTACCATCCCAACCTTTTCCAAACATTTCTCCCCCTTGATCTGCCTCTGCACAGTAAAAAGCTAGTTAAAAGCACATGCATGATAATTCTAATAACTGAAACAAAAATACAAACAATGTTTTCTTCAGATAAAGGCAGTCTAGACACATGCATTTTACCTTCATAGAAGTAATGGCATCTCTTTCAGTAGTTTGCATTCCCATGTTTGCATCAGTAAGACTAGCTGGTAGAATTAGGGTTTGCTAGGGTTTGCGTTTCTTGTTGGCTTTCAATTCCTTTCTGCAAGTAGATCAGCTTCCTTTGAGTTAGCTTTCGTCCATCAGTTAAAAAGCTTCTTCTAAGAGCTCATAGAAGTTGGCTTGAGCCCCTAGTGGACTTGTGCCAGCTGACCAAGTGACAGCTGCGGCAAGAGCTAGTACTTGTGCATACAACACCGTCGCTTCCAAGTTTGTTACGAACTACCGAGTTGATAAAATTAAAGAAGGAAGCTCCAGAAGTTGTACCATTATTGCTACAATACTAAAGCCCACCAAGGAATACATAGAAATGTCATTGGCCACCCTATCCCCACCATCAAATTCCATTAAAGTTTCGATGGCCACACTTTCACCCTAAAAGGTTACCTAGCCAGGTACCCCATCACTTTAAGTGGGAAAACGATAATGGTAGATATCGAAGTTGTGCATCGAAAACTCAACTATAATCTACTGTTGGGTTGCAGTTGGACTTACTTCATGATCACCATTGTGTCTACTATCTTTTGCATCATCCTATTTCCATTGGATGGAAGGATAGTCATAGTGGACCAGTTATGATTTTGCACCCTAGATTACTCCCAATTACCCAGTGGCTCCGTACCCTTAGTGGGTGGTGTAACTCACTCTTACATCAGTATCAGTACAGCTCTATTGAAGGGCTCTTCCCCGATGGATTTTTTTCCTCTCCCACCACCCACAGTTCCATAGATGGTCACTATGGTTTCATCCATTCCTCATGAACTAACCGATCCTTGGATCCTCCTGGCCCCTTCAGACATTGACACTTACAAAGAACAAATGTCATTGTCACCACCTAAATTGGCCTACCAAGCCATTCAATCTGCATCTGAATCTCTGGTCACTTTGGTCATGACCAACGATACCTTCTCCCCTCCCATAAATGCTCCTTCTTATGATCTCCTCAATCAAGTCCTACCTTTAGATGAAGCTATTCAAGATATCATGTGTTTTGAAGAGCGACCTTAGGAGGACTCTCACCATTATGTTTCAACATCTGATCGAACACGATGCCCATTCAAATCTTGTCTTATGGCACACCTGAAATCATTCTCTCGCCTTATATGACTATCCAAACTTTGGATTTGGAAGGGAACATGGACAATCTTTCAAAGAAATTGCTCATCAATACTCTATCAAGACAGACATCGTGGAAAACATCCATGTTGGAGCTGATTGCACTCCCAGGGAAATTGTAAAATTCACCTGCCTTTTTAAGGAATTCTATGATGTATTTGCTTGGTCTTACGAGGAAATTCCCGGCATAGATCCATCTATTTTTGAGCATGAGATCAAGGTATATGAAAATACCAAGCCTGTCCGCCAAAGGCTTCAACCAGTCCACCCCTGCAAAACTGCAGCCATCAACACTGAGGTGGAAAAATTGTTAGTAGTTGTTTTTGTCTACCGCATTCCGTTAACGGAATGGTTTTCCAATTTGGTTCCTGTAGACAAGAAACAAGGTACCATCCATGTTTTTGTCAACTATCGAGATTTGAATGTTGCATGTCTAAAGGATAATTATCTGACATTATTCATAGATCAAATAATCGACAACTGCATTGGTTGTGAATCCTTCTCATTCGTGGATCGCTTCTTAGGATATAACAAGATCGCTATAAAACCAACAGACCAGCATAAAATTTCCTTAATTTTCCCTTGGGGAATCTTTGCATATCGAAAACTCCCATTCGATTTAAATAATGTTGGAGAAACATCTCAACAGGCCATGGACTGCATTCCATGATATCAGACATATTTTTCAGCCTTACTTGGATGATCTCCCAGCCCATTCCAAGAAGCGAGCTCAACACCCAGATCATTTATGAGCAATTTTTCTTAGGTGTAGGTTTTACAACATAAATTTGAATCTGCATAAATGTGTTTTCTTTGTCGAGTATGGATGCCTACTTGGTTTCATTGTCTCCAAGTACGGGATTAGGGTTGATCCTGATAAGGTAAAGGCAATTACTCAAATTCTCGAACCGAAATCCATTTTCCATCTCCAACGTTTGCAAGGGAAAGTAAACTTCTCACAACAGCTCATCATAAATTATGCTAAGTTGACGAAAGGCTTTATGCACCTACTCAAGAAGGGAGTAACATACTTGTGGGATGATCAAGCTCAACGATCATTTGATGCCTTGAAAAAGGCATTTATATCTACCCCACTTCTCAGATCTCCCAACTATCGCAACTTTCTCCTGTACCTCGTAGCCTCGCCATCCTCTCTTGGAATAGTGTTGGTTCAAATGCATGATGATCTGAGTGAGCATGTGATCTATTATCTGACAAAAGGCTTGGCTAGGACCAAACTCAGATATTCACATGTGGAAAAGTTGTCCTTGGTAGTTGTCTTTGCTATCAATCGATTCCGACATTATATACTGCTGTGACAAACTATGTCATCACTTTGGAGAATCCCATGAGACACATATTCTCTTGTCAAGTCATTGGAGGAAAATATTCCAAATGGATAGTTATCCTCTAATAATTTGATTTGGTTTTTGCCACTACCAAGGCGAAAAAATCCTTAGTCTTCGCCAAATTTTTTTCGGATCTTCCCATTGTTGATTCCAATGAGATAGCCCATGATCCTCTGCTAGATGAAGCTGTCTATCTTATTGACTCTACTGAACCATGGTATGATGACATTCTTGTCTACCTCCAAGTGTAATGTTTCCGTCCTAAACTATTGTCAAGTGACTACCATCACATCTGCCACCAAGCGTGACACTATTTAGTTTCCTCACTCATGAAGAGGTGGAACATGTTTTAAATCATTGCCATGCTGGGGCATGTGGTGGTAATCTTTCTCACATGTCTACTGCTCACAAAATTTTACGCATAGGCTGCTATTGGCCAACTTTTTTCAAAGATTGTATCAAGGCTATCTGATAGTGGCACCCTTGTCAAGTGTTTACAAAGCAAATGCGTACTCCTCCAACCCTACTACACCTGGTTATCTCCGTCGGCCCCTTTGAAAAATGGGGGATAGACTTCATCACTTGCAACCCCACTTCTTCTGCCAGACATACCTACATTATTGTAGCTGTGGAATATTTCATGAAATGGGCTAAAACCCTTCCCACCTTCCGGGCCGATGGAGAAACCGTGGTGCTATCCCTATTCAATCAGGTCATCTATCACTTCGGTGTGACCTACACGATTGTTACAAACCATGGGTCTCATTTTTAGAATCACATGATGTCTAAGTTAACATCATTGCTTAGTTTTCGCCAAGACCAATCTTCCTCCCACTACCCCCAAGCTAATGGCCATGTAGAATTCATTAATGGCATCTTAAATATAATAATTTTGGGTTATTAGGGAATAAAAAAACCCACTGGCATCAAATGTTATATCCTATGTTGTGGGCATAACGAACTTCAGTAAAAATGACTACATGCTTTACACCTTTTCAACTACCTTATGGCCTAGAAGCATTTTTATCTATCGAGTTTTAGATTTCTTCCTTACAAATCACCGTTGAACTCTTTCCCGACACCACTGCTGAAGAAGAGCACCTACTATACCTCAATCAACTGGATGAAGCCCGTCAATATACCGAATCAGCACTTGAAGCCCACAAGCGCGGGGTCAAAGCCCAGTATGACCCCGGGGAGATCTTATTTTAATTTATGATAAAAGACATGACCTCTTGGGGGCAGGAACACTGCAACCCTTATGGCTCAGTCCATATGTCATCATGAAGGCCCTGTCAAAAGGGGCATATGAAATTCAAGACTAGGAAGGCATCCCGCTTGCTGAGCCCTGAACTGGGCTCTATCTAAAAAATCCCCAAGTTTTCATCATCGGGCTCATTAAAATTCTACAATGATGATATGAGAACTTTCTTTTCTGGGACTCTTTCTTGCTCTTAAATTGAAAAATCCCTGAGTTTTTCCCTTCTTTAGGCTTGTTAAATCTACGAAGAAGGAATGGGCAGTTCTTTTACCTCTTTTTCCTCGCTAATTAAACTGAAAAAGATACCTTGAGTTTTCTTCATTTGACTTGTTAAAATTTGATGAAGATCTATTGATATTTTCGTCTTCTCACTCATTAAAAATTCAAAACGAAATATTGATTTTAGTCCGTCTCCTTGTTCTTGTAACAAAATGAGGCAAACATCTATTGAGAATAGTTTTATCTCTTTATTTGAACTCAGTAGATTAACTTATGGAAAATGAACCTTTTTGGCTATACTATTAAACCTTTGTTGCACCCAGTTAAAAACTATGACAAAGAACCACCTTGGAGTCATTCTTTACAATATTTTCAAACTCAAGATATGAAAAGACAACCGAGTTGTCCTGTCTGGACTCATTAAATTAAGCAGATGAGGAATGGAGTAACTCTTTATGATATTTTTACTCTTTAAACATGAAAATTCCAATGAGTTTTCCTATCTGGACTCATTAAACTAATCAGATAGGGAATAGAGTCTCTCTTTACGATATTTTCAGACTCTTAAAACATGAAAATACCAATGAGTTTACCCGTCTGGAATCACTAAATTAATCAGATGGGGAAAGTGGACAATACAATTCCTTTGTGTCAGTGTTTTGAAAAGAGTTTTTTTGGCAGAAGTCACTCCCTTGAACAGGCACTCCCTGAGCAAAACCTTCCTCGTGACGACCTCTCAAAAATGAACCTTAGCATACTATGAGTTTAGCCTATATACCTTGATGTTCTTACATATTTGTATCCTAACACTCTTTGGTGTTCATGAGTCTACTGCTGCATGGCTAAACCTTTGTGTCATGCCTTCTATTTTTCAAGGGAAGACCTTTATCTTCTATTTCCTCCATCAAACCATCAAGCATATTATTCCATCATGCCCTCCATTTTTTTGACCCAATGCTCAAATATTCTTCAAAAAGCAATCATTCTTGCCCCATTTCATGTTGACTAATATAGGACACATTTTTGCCTACCTTTCAATAGGTCTCTTCCTATTTACTTCAACACTCTATCTAGGAAGCAGACCCAGAAACACTTTAGTGCCTTGGAACTTGCATACATCAGCGACAAGTTACCTTGTATTTGGTTAGGGGTTTTCATTATTGGTTAGATGATTCTTCGAGTGTTCGATGATAAAAACATTATTCAAACCCGCTTGATTGTACTGTGCATCTTGGAGACCATCACCATTATCAGTGGCCATCCTCGCGTCTGTTAACAGTCTCCATTATTGACTGGTAATTAGATGATTTCGTACATGTTTGACCTCAATTCCTTTATTCACATGTATAGAACTATGTTGTTATGGTGAAATGGAAATGAAGACCTTGGGTAGAGGCTTACATCAATCAACCTTGTTTCCTCTCCCAAGTTGTGTTTATTGTTTTTTGGAGACAACTCATCAGAATGATCTTATTATGACACAGGTTCCGCATTGTGCTTATCGTTGGACACAATCGTCATATCTCTTTGTTAAGAAATCACTCTGACATAGATACTAAGCATGGGAATCCTAACTCAAGACATGATTTTAGTTGTTTTATATATGTGTTGTATCAGGTTTCTCCTATTCCTGAAGCTCCGATCCTCTCCCTTTTTTCTCCAAAATAAAATGACAATTATATATAAAGTATTTTGGCCATTATTTCTGCCTCTAAAATCACGCTTTAGGGGGCATCTGTTACATAGGAAAATGAACTCCTCATCAGCTTAGAGGAGAAGGGAAGGATGACTAAAGGACAAACCAAGTTCACAGGCCCATTTATCAAGATAACGTTGTCTAGGAATTAGCAACCTGCTTTATAAAAATTCCTAGCAAGGCAAAGGGTGCATTAGTGACTAGGGTAACTCTATTTGTTACCTCAGGAAGGGTGTTAGTAAACCTAAATGAGCTTTTATGGGTCAAAGGAACAATTTGGCTGAGAAATATCCCAATATTCTCTCCTATGTCAGCTCACAAAAGTAGGGAAACATCAGAACTTGACCTGTTTCGAGGAATTGCTATTCTTGATGGAGTCTACAAATGGGAAAGAGCACAAAAGCATGGAATCAACATTGATTTTTCCTAATGGAACTCATGAAAAATTTGGCAAGGCTTATCCTCTCATGCTATATATGTGAGGCTAGGGCCATTATGGAAAAGGTCGAAACATTTGAAAGGATTGCCTATTTGATTGTTGAGACTAGTCTCTGACTAAGGAATAGCAAGAGGTTAAGAAGGGAGAGAGAGGAGTTGGAGGAGTAAGGGAAGGCTGATACAACCGATGGTTGTAATCACTCCTTTTTACATCAATATAGAACTGCGATTGTGTTTTCCACTCCGCAATGTCAATAGTGTAATTTGTTTACATGTTTATGAAATGTTGTTATTATGAGTGGCTTAGATACATGTGATTAGATATCTTTATATGTTAATGAATTTTTTGTCAAAGTTATATGTTGTGATATTACGCTTGTCATATCTATGTGCACGGTTTGATATGGAGCTATATAAGGGGAGTTTCACCTTGCTACTTTGCGCTCTCCAGCAACAACACAACAGGACTTGAGGTAATGACTCCTTGTTCCCGCTTTGATTCTCATTTGTTTAACACAGATGTGCATGCATCTTTGTGATAGCTGCAACTAATCAAACATTCTGCCAAGGATCTCGGGAAGATCCTTGAGGGTTTCTACATCACCAAACACTCGCACATTAATCCCTATAGCAGCTACTCTTAGAAGGAAGAATTTACAGGTGGCTATTGTTGTTCGAGGAATTTACATTCGTGGTTATCATTAAAAGAAGTCAGTTGAATGTAGGACTGGATCATCTCTCTAGACTGGAGTCATGGTGTTATACAGCAAGATGACCCCCTCATCAGCTCACAGGGGAAAGACTTGATAGCTGAAGCAAAGACCAAGATCACAAGCATTGTTTCCACATTGACGTTGGCTAAACACTCACAACATGCGTTATAAAGCTTCTCTGTAAGCCTAAGGGAGCGTTAGTGACCCTACTAACTCTAGTTGTTAGTTCAGGAATAGTGTTAGTGGATCCTAATGAGCATCTAGAGGTCAATGGAGTGAATTGACTCATAAATATCTATATATTCCCTCCCAAATCCACTTAGAAAAATAAGGAAACATCTCAAGTTCGACCTATTTTTGGGATTTCTAAATCCTAATGAAGGAGGCAAATGAGAAAGAGCTAAAAAGCATGGAAATGTCATTGCTTTTACCTTAAGAGACTCATGGAGGAACTTGGCAACCCTAACTCAACTGCTACATAAGCAAATATGGGGCTATGGTGATGACGGGAGATCATTTGAAAGGATAGCTTACTTGATTGTCGAGCATAGTCTCAAATTTAAGCATAAGAAGTTGGTAAGAAGGGAGAGAGATAGAGAATCTGGAGGGGTAAGGTAAGGTTGATGTAACATATGGTTGTAATCAATCTTCCAACATTAATATAGAACTTTAGCTGTACTTTCTACTCCGTGGTGTTGATACTATCATTCATTTACTTGTTTGTCCAATACCTTTTAGCATGAGTAGCTTAGTTATGTGTAACTAGCTATCTTTTATATATCCATGTATTAGTTATCAAGGTTGTATGCTGTGATTATGCTTGTCTCTTCTATGTGCAGGACTTGATTTGGAGCCAACTCATGGGACTTCCACCTAGCTGCATTGTGGTCTCCAGTAAATCTACAGGTAGGCTTGAGGTAATCAATCTTTCTTGCTTGGATAGTTAGTTATTGTTTATGGACATGCATGTAACTTTGTGACAACTGTAGATAATATTATAGTCTGCCAAAGGTCCTGGGAAGACCTTTGAGGGTATCTCCATTCTCCATACACCATGTATTTTATCCTATAGTAGAATTGGTGACTCTACTAGGGACTATACATTTAGTTCCCGGTTCACCCGAATAGTTCTCAGTTTCCTCCTCCTTCTAAGACCTCCCTATACTTTTGCATTCTTTTTCTGGCCCATCAAGAACTTGCTACATTCTTCCCTCATACATTTAGCCTTGGATCTGATCCCCAAAACCCTGTTTTGAACTCGTTTCCCACACTAACGCAGGTTAGCAAAGAAAACAAAGCTTTATAAAGCTCTGTGTATGCACAAACAGTGCATTAGTGGAGCCAATAACTCTCTGTGGCCTCTGCTAGAGAGTGTTAGTCACACAAATCTTGACATGTAGTTGTGTCTGTAACCTCAAAGGGATGGGAAACCTGCTAATGGACTGAAAAAGGATTTGCAAATGTACTTTGTTAGCAAGATCTGTGTCCTAAAAGAATTTTTTTTTAGGAAATAAGTTTTTTTTTCTTTCTTAAAAAGTTTTTATAAAAGAAAAATCAACATTTTTTTTATTCATTCTTCTGCTTAGCTGGTTAAAATCTGCTTTATTTTGGTTTCAAATAGTTGTTAGAAAGCATTGGAAATATTTATGTTGGTTATGATGTGTATTAATGACTAGGATGCATGGAACAAATATGAATGTATGAAAGACTCTCACTCGTAGAATACAACTTATTTCATCGAATTGAATATTTTCAAGCATTGTATTTTGCATGATTTTTGAGTCAGAGTCCCACCACACATCATACGTCAACACCCCTACCGAAGACACTAAAAAAGTACACATAAAATTTACCTAAAATCAATCAGTAACTCTTTATAGAGAAAACAAACATTAGTTTAGGCTAGGATCTTGGGATAGGCATTGTGAGTAAACTGCCCAAGATTAGAAACCAAAACTAGTGTCATTAAAAGAGAGAAGATTCCTTCTACACTCATACTACTCGGACCACTCCAGTCAAAGCGGAGCTAAATATGAGACAACATAGGACTGTAAGTGAAGGTTTCCCACCTTCACTTGCAACTCCTTTGGGTATTCTGTGTATTGGGGATCCCTTCGAGGATTTTGGAGCTGAGTCGGGGACTCAGGTATCCTGCCCACCCAGCTTATTGTCTTTGCCTATGTCCCCCCAGTAGTGTCTATGATTTGAGGTATCCTTATTGGCCATGCTTTTAGGGACTTACACAAGGTAAATAGAGTAGGTTGCCTTGGTAACTAACATAGACGAACCTACTCTGTTTTCAGTTTTTGGGAGGGTGCTCATCTTCACGAGAGTACTTAGCCCCTAAATCTAAGGTTTGGGTGAAGCTCTAGAGTAACCATAACTGTACATTTGGCTAGCCCTCTCTGTTATTCATTGCGATACTGGGTTTCATCTCCAGTGATCAGTGCTTATCAGACAAGGTCATTTCTCTCTCTTTGCTGATTGTTCCACTTAGTGTATTTTTATTTTTATTTTTTATTTTTTAGGCACCCAAGTGTTATCACTGAGACTTTAACAAATATCATGATAAAATTTATTGATAAAAATTAATGGTCATCGTGGCTACATTCGGCCCCCATCATAAATCTAAACAATTGTTATGACTTCCTCCACTCATTGTGGAAGATCCGCCAAGCTCTAGTGAACCAGATTCCCCATCTTCAGGGAATCAGCCTCCAAGATCTCATACAGAATCTCTTTTGACAACCAACGATTCAAGTTTGCCGGAGGATTCTTCCTCCCTACAACCATCTGATCACGAACCCGTTGGATCCACTCTTGGTTAGCATGGCACCTGTACCCCTGTGTCTTCCATTGGAACATTTCCATCCATCCCATTGATGACTAACAGGTCATGGAACTTTGTGGACACTTTTGGTCCCCCACCACTTCCCTAGTTGATAGTCACCACCACACCATTGATGGAGAACCCTGCTATCCCATTTGTCCCAGCTACAAACACTCACATGACACCCTCCATGAGTGGAACCTAGCCTATGCTGGACTCCACCCCCTTAGTGTCAAACTCTATACCCTCAACAAGTGCTACATACATCGTTCCTTATAATGCCCAATATAGCATAGTTAGCATGGGTCCCTTCAAGCAACAATATGGTTGGCATCCATTGTATAGTTCCAAACCCCAGATTCAAGTATCGGGGAGTACACCCAACATGCATATACCTGTAGGGAATGTAACAGTTCCCCCTCCATTTTCAGGCATGCATGGTTAGTCATTGATTGACATGAGCACTCCTTATGTTAGTCAAGTACATATGGCTAGTTCTGTGGCGGGCGGGAATCCTTAGGGAGGTCCCAACCAATCCATGGGGGCACCATACTCACAACCTCAAATGAGTTAAGGGGGCATTTCTTATCCTGGGGGCAATGCTATACCCCAGCATCACAATCCCCATGTAAACCCACATTACAATGCCCTACCCCAAGGCAACTACCATACCACGCAACCTATGTATAATATTGGGACTCAAATGATGGGAAGACCATAAGGATCCTCAAGTCACATGTCATCGCCTTGGTTCGAGTCGAGGGCATCACACACTCTACCTTTTTTGGCAACATTGGATATCCCTGACTTGTACAAACTTACAATTGACCCCATCTATCATAACTTACTCTGGCCTCCAATCCCAAATAAAATACTGATAGACATCCCCAAGTTTGAAGGGAAACAAGGGGAGGATCAAGGTACCCATATCACCACCGATCATCTTTGGTGTGTTTCTAACTCCACGGTGGATGATAGTATCCAACTATGTCTTTTTCCCCACACCCTTACTGGCAATGCAGCCAAGTGGTACAACGAGTTACCACGCGCGTTAGTAAATGCCTTTGATGCTCTAGTGATGGAATCCTTAAAGCACTTCCAGATACCCATCCGCTACGAGACTGGCATGGAACTTCTCACTTCATTACGTTAGGATACTGCCACCCACATCTCTGATCATATACATGAATGGAGACATAGGTGGAAGTTTGTTAAAGCTCCGCTCCTAGACTATCTCTTAGTGGATTGGTTCTACAAGTCCCTAATCCCCCAAATCTCTAAAGATGTCTCCTTAGGTGGTGAGGTCACAGAAGTCCAATCCATACATCATGCCCAACACTTAGATCTGATATATTCATAGTCTAGCACTCTTTACGACGTAATCCCCAATGCCCCTCGCAACTCCAATGCTCCCGCTACTCAGCACCCTGGAGCGCATGCTGATGGGATTATAGGTGCTACCTCTGGGGCTACTGTAAAACAACTCAATAGTCACATTTCCCAGATGTCAGTGGACCCCTCTACCAAATTGACTACTCTTCCTACCACTGTGATAAACTCTGTTCAGACTATGCAAAAACCCGGTGGTAAGAACAAGAAGAATAAGAAAAAGACCACTCCTTCTAAGGAGCAGTCAACAAAGTAGAAAGACCCAAAACAGAAGGCCGTTGCACCTCCTCATGATGGAAAGGATAAACCCACCAGATTCCCTTGCAAAATTTATGCTGAAGACCACATGACCTATCACTGCCTGCATCTTCAAGAATGCATAGATTTCATTGCTAAAAAGGATACTAGTAGGACCCCCGCTGTCGTTAAAAATCCCTTCCCCGCTCAGCAGCAACAATACCTCATTGCAAACCAACCTCAACCCCCATAAGGGGGCAATAGATCCTTCAGCTAGTGAAGGACCCTCTATTGTTTACACCTTTGAAATGGTAGATCTACAAACGAGAACCAAACCCTTTGGAGCTCATGTCACTCATGCAGAGGAACCTTCCTCAAGTCAAAACACACCGCTGCCCAATGATTTTCATATTGAAAGGCCATTTTTTGACCTTGTGATTTTCCCCCCTAAAGGGGCACTTCGACGCACAATGCACAATACATCTGCACGTGCCGCCCAAAACTACAACATTGTAGAAGATTTGGCACAAGTTCTGTCGGTTATGTCGACGCTCGAAGTATTACACACCTGTCCAATACAAAGGAAAGATTTGCTTTCGGCTATTGGTGGTATCGACCCATAGCATTCCATGCTTGCAATTTTCGACATGGAAAAGTGTAAACCTCTTCTTTCCCACTAGCTTGCATTTCAAGTACAATTTTTTTTGAGAGGTAAAGGTATACACAGAACTATCATCGATGAAGGTGGTTCTACCTACGTCATGTCAGCTTCATGTTAGCTCACTTTGGGTTCTCCAACCCTATACCTATCGTCGAATTCCCTTAAAGTTTTCGACAGCCAGACTTTCATCCCAAAAGGTTACCTAGCTAGCTACCCCATCACATTGTGTGGGAAAATGGTAACGGTGGAAATAGAAGTCGTCGAAAAAAAACTCGACTATAATCTCTTGTTGGGATGCATTTGGATGTATGCCATGACGACCATTTTATCTACTGTCTTTCACATCATCCTATTTCCATTGGATGGAAAGGTAGTTACAGTGGACCAGTTGCCCTTTTGCACCCCTAATTATTCCCCGTTACGAAGCGGCTCTGTACCCCTAGTAGGTGGTGTACCTAACTCTTACATCAGTATTGGTACCGATCTACTAAAGGCTTCTTCCTTGATGGGTTTCTTCCCTCTTCAGCCACCCAAGGTTTCATAGATAGTCAATATGCTTTCATCCATTCCTCATTAAAACACCAATCCATGGATCCTACTGGCTCCTTTAGACATTGACACTTACGGAGAAAAAATGTCGTTGTCACCAACTGAATTGGCCTACCAATCCATTCAATCTACATCTAAATCTTTGGTCAATTTTGTTACAGCCAACGGTACCACTGCCCCTCCCATAATGGTTTCTTATTTCAGTCCACTCAATCAAGTCCTACCTACAGACGGAGCTATTAGAGAAATCATGAGTTTAGAAGAGCGACCATGGAAGGACTCGCACCATGGTGTTTCGATATCCGATTTAGACATGATGCCTCTTCAAATCCTATCACCTGACATACCAGAAATCATTTCCTCACCCTACACGATTATCCAAACTTTGGAGGCGGAAGGAATCATGGGCAATATTTCAAAGACATTGCTCATTAATATTTATGTTAAGACAGGCATCGTGGAAAACATCCATATTGGAGCAGATTGAAATCTTGAGGAAATTGCAAGCTTCACCTACCTTTTTAAGGAATTCCCGATGTATTCGCCTGGTTGTATGAGGAAATGCCTGGCAGAGATCCATCTATTGTTGAGCATGATATCAAGCTTTACGACAATGCTAAACTTGTCTGTCAAAAGCTTCGACCGGTCCATCCCCTCAAAACGGTAGCCATCAAAAACGAAGTGGAAAAGTTGTTACATGTTGGTTTTGTCTATCAAGTTCCTTTAACGGAATGGGTTTCCAATCTAGTTCCTGTCAATAAAAAACAAGGAACCATCTGCATATGTGTCGACTATCGAGACTCAAGCACCCCGTGTCCCAAGGATGATTATCCAACACAGTTCATCGATCAAATCATCGATGACTGCACCGATTGTGAATCATTTTCATTCATGGACTAGCACAAGCACAAAATCTCCTTCGTCTGCCCATGGGGCAACTTTTCCTATCGAAAAATCCCATTCGGTTTAAAGAATGCTGGAGAAACTTTTCAAAGAGCCATGGACTACACATTTCACGATATTAGGAATATCATTCAAGCTTACTTGGACGACCTTCCAGCCCATTCTAAGGAACGAACGAAACACCTAAACCATTTAAGAGCCATCTTTCTTAGGTGTCGGTTTTACAACATCCGTCTGAATCCGCATAAATGTGTTTTCTTTGTCGAGTCTAGATACTTACTTGGATTCATTGTCTCCAAGTACGGGATTAGGGTTGATCACAATAAGGTAAAGGAAATTACTCAATTACCTGAACCACAATCCATTCTATAGCTCCAACGTTTGCAAGGGAAAGAAAACCTTTTACAATGGTTCATCGTAAACTATGTTGAGTTCATGAAAGGCTTTATGCACCTACTTAAGAAGGGAGTGTCGTATCTGTGGGATGATCAATCTCAACGATCATTTGATGCCTTGAAAAAGGCACTTATATTAGCCCCACTCCTTAGTTCTCCCAACTATGGTCACGACTTTCTTCTATACTTGGCAGCCTCGCCATCCTCTCTCGGAATGGTCTTGGTTCAAACTCATGATGACCAGAGTGAACATGTGATCTATTATCTGTCCAAAGGCCTGGTTGGGCCCAAACTCAGATATTCATATGTGGAAAAGCTGTCATTGGAAGTCGTATTTGCTATCAACTGATTCCGACACTACATCCTGTTGCGACAAACTACTGTCATCGCCTTGGAGAATCCTATGAGACCTATTTTGACTCATCAAGTAATTGGAGGAAAATATTCAAAATGGATAGTGATCCTCCAACAATTTCATTTGGCTTTCATAGCTTCCAAGGTGAAGAACTCCTTAGTCCTCGCTGAACTTTTTTCGAACCTTCCCATCTTCGATCCTAATGAGATAGCCCACAATCCTCTTCCAAATGAAACTATCTATCTTATCGACACCACTGGCCGTTGGTACGGTGACATTCTTCTCTACCTCCAAGCACAATGGTTCCTCCCTCAGCTATTGATAGGTGACTGTCATTGCATCCTTCACCAAGTGTGACACTATCTGGTGATTAATGATACGTTATATCATCGTGGTGTGGATATCGTTCTTTGATGTTGCCTCACTCATGAAGAGGCAGAACATGTTTTAAATGACTACCATGCTGGGGCATGTGGCGGTCATCTTTCTGGAATATCTACTGCACAGCAAATATTGCGCGCAAGCTATTACTGCTCGACCTTGTTCAAAGATTGTGTCAAGGTCATCTAGAAATGCCATCCTTGTCAAGTGTTCACAAAAGGAAATGCACGCTCCTCTAGACCTACTGCACTCGGTTATCTCTGTCGTCCCCTTTTCCAAATGGGGAATAGACTTCATAACTTGCAATCTCGTTTCCTCTGCTAGACACAACTATATCATAGTAGTTGTGGACTATTTCACGAAATAACCCGAAGCCCTTCCCACCTACCAGGACGATGGGGAAACCACAGTGTTATTTCTATTTAATCAAGTTATCTGTCACTTCGGTGTACCCTACATGATCGTTACAGACCATGGGTCTCATTTCCAGAATCACATGATGTCTGACTTAACATCGCTGCTAGGTTTTCACCAGGATCAATCATCCTCCTACTACCCCCAAGCTAATGGTCAAGTAGAGGTTGGCAATGGTGTCTTAAAGACCATGATCTATAGGTTGGTAGGAAATCATAAAACCAATTTGCATTGAATGTTATATTCAGCACTATGGGCATATGGAACTTCAATAAAAACTACCACAGGCTTTACATTGTTTCAACTAGCTTATGGCCTAGAAGCAGTTTTACCCATCGAGTGTAAGATCCCTTCACTACAAATAGCCATTAAACTCCTACCGAGAACTACCATCGAAGAAGAGTGCCTACTATACCTCAATCAACTAGACAAAACCTGTTGAGATGCTAAATTGGCACTCGAGGCTCACAAGCGCCGAGTAAAAACCCAATATGACAAAAGGTCAAGCCTCATTCTTACCAAGAGGGAGATCTTATTTTTCTCTATGATAAAAAAATGACCTTTTGGGGGTAGGAACACTTCAAGAATTATGGCTAGGTCCCTATGTCGTCAAGAAAGCCCTCTCAAAAGGGGCATGTGAACTTCAGGACTGGGAAGGAGTACCACTTGCTGAGCCCAGAAATGGACTCTATCTGAAAAAGTATTATGCCTAGTATTGCACTAGGCATGTGCTTTGTAATTTTATGTATTTATAAGTTTTGCTTCCTTTTTTGGTGTGATTGGATTGTTTTGATATTTATTGGAGTATTTGTCTCATACATCCTTCTCGCAATGCAGATGTCTTTGTTACCCTTAACATACGTAGGATACACAGATGGTGCCAGTCGTCACACATGGCACATTGCATCAGCTTCTTGGGTCATCTACACACCTAAGTCGGAACTATTTTGTTTCGAAGGAGTCTTTCTTGGTACCACGACCAACAATATTGCTGAGTACATGTTCGTAATTTCAATTCTCACTGAAGCATCATCAAGGGACTTCTTCAATCTGGTGGTCAGGTTAGACTCTCAGCTAGTTGTTATGTAATTGAAAAATCGTTATCACATTTGTAATCCAACCTTGTTACGTCATTATTTAAGGGTACGACTCTTGGAAATTCAATTTGAAATAATCACATATGAACGCATTCCTAGAGAATTTAATGCGGTTGTTGATTCATTAGCAAACTATGTCCTAGATTAGCATTTGTCTCATTCACTATAGAAGCATGAATGAAAAGTAAAAATTTACAGAGTTAAATTTTTTACAAAATACATTTACGCCATCAAAACACCAAAATGTTTGTATATATATAGATAAAATCCAGTATTTTACATCGCAATATTCCAAAAATTGGATGTTTTAAGTGAAAAATGGCTACTAAGCCTAGCCACAAACACCCATTGGCTACACCATAACACCAACTAAAAAGAGTCTACTACTCCAGAATTGCTAAAACTTCTCTAGCTATCCTCTAAAGAGGAACCAGAAACTGCTCAGGTACACTGACTGTGTGCCACTGCATATGAATGGGAATATCCCTCATAGGAAGGGGGGGCACATCCATGCTCAAGCCCTCCAGGTTCCTCAAAACCTCGTGAAGATTATCGACATCATCCCCCCCCAATAGGTAGTTGGCCTCCTCATCTCATATGACGAGGTTCACCTGCAGGTTGTAATGTCACCACATCTGTGTCAAGCATAAAGCTTCATGTCAGTACTTGTTCACCCATAAAATAAAACATCACATAAACATTCAAAAGCTAAAAGATACTTGAGATACTTTCAAAATTCATTCTCACCTTGGGGACCCTAGTTGGTCCTGGGTGGCAGCATCAAGTCAGGGTCGTCGGTAAATTCCATGCCCTCATAAGCATAGTCATCAATCATCATGATCTGGCCATGAAGCCACTAGAATAAATCTTCCTCGAAGAAATGTCAGATTGTTCCTCCTCCTATGCGAGGAACGAGTGATGACCATCAACCCTGTCTCAGCTCCCTCAGATTAAAGGTACCTAAGCTCATCCTTGGGTGCATAACAAGTACCCTCTCAAGATTGAATGAGACTATGAGAGTATCATACCCAAAAATTTGTTGGGTTCAAGTCTTGTACACGGTTAACTCTGCCTTCAACTGGCGAAGCACTGCTTCACACCAGTTGAACATCTGTGGTTGGACATAGTCAATTGGAAGCAAGAGTTGGGACTTTGTTGCAATGTGGGGACTCTTTGACCTTTCCAGCAGCACAATCATCCATAAAATGGCCCTCATAGACCTGGACCTTATCCTCTCTATGGGGACCCTGTTGCTAACAAGTCCACTCTCAGGGATGTAGTAGGATTGCACTAGATCTAAGTTATATCATGGATCAGGCCTACCCCTGATGAGGTTTGCCTGTGCCCTGCAGCATGACAGACTAGTTAAAAAGTATATCATAGTCAATAGCCAGCTCATGATCTACAATCCTAAACACTTTCTCGTGTTCATCCCAGCGCTAGATAATCCATCTCAATAACTCCTCCTGCCCTTTCATCAGCTCCAACTTTGCATACTTCAATAAACTGCAGTGGTGCAAAGCAAGTATGCATGCTAGATCATTTCGCATCAGTAATTCCTGGCTATCATGGGCCTATTCTCTCCATAGGCTAGTCATTATGGCCTGAAACCTGTGCAAAATAACCCAAAAATCAGTCAAAATGGGGCAATACAACTTTAGGAATCACTGCATGAGGTTTTAAACTATGCCCTCAAGCTCTAACTCCCCCCCCAAAGGTACACAGGGAGGATTAACACCCTCCAATAGGTTGTATAGGGTGTTTAACGCTCCCTACAAGCCAACCAAAGGGCCTTAGTGCGCAAATACTGCTTTAGGGCACCTCATATCTACAAATATCCACCGCGGAAACTGATAAGAAAGGTTAAGCAATGCATAGAGAAAGGTTTTGGCCTCTACCTGGGACTAATAGCACGTCGAATGGTGTTGGGTTGTGTTATATTCTTTCCACACAGTTACCAGGGGGTTTGAAGGGCACCTGTAACCCCACTTTATGGGGTCCGAGGCAGTGCCCCAGAAAATTTTGGTTTTGGACCCTATGTTAGCTTAGGCAGACCCACCTGTGGTTTTGTGCATGATTTTCACACATGTTTTTTGGATGCGATGGCTTTTCGGTCCATGGTATTGGACGCGATGGCTTTCGGTCCATGGTATTGGACGCGATGGCTTTCGGTCCATGGTATTGGATGATTCGATATGTATAAATATGTATTGTAACATTGAAAGGAACATAATGAAAAATCAAGCTAGTAGTCCTAGTTTTGGGATCCAGTGGGAAAATCTCTGTGTATATGTGTTTTATGTGTTATGCTCTCACATTGTTTATTTTTCTACGTTTTAGAATTTGTATGCAGGTAATTTCTATAGGGGGTTAAAACCTACATTTGGTATCAGAGCTGTTTTGGCTTCAAGGAGACGCCTTTGTTGTTGAGGGGTTTTGCTCGGGCCTGTGGTAAACCCTGTTCAGTGGGAGATGTGTGAGATCAATTCTGGTGGTGAAAGAAAATGGAAAGCTATTAGGGTCCCACCCTAACCCCCTTATTTATGTAATGGGATCACGTCATAGTCAAGAGTCAATAAAGCCCATATTAATAATTGTAAGTGGTTAATCTGCAATTAATGACGGAACCACAGTTAGTTGCAAATGGGCTGTAGTATTAGGTAGATGGTATTAATAAAACCCACGGTATTGGCTCATGGTATTGCATGTATGAGTCATATATAAAGGATAGAGACTCCATGTGAGGAGCATCATGTCTTATTTTGTAGTCGAGCTCTACTCTATTGGAGGTTGCCCCCTCGAAGAGGCAAGTGAACATTACTCTCTGAATAATAAAATCATTGCTATTCTGTGTTCTGGGTATCTTTTCTTCGCATATTCTGTATTTGGGTATCATTTTTGCAGGTTAAGAGCATAACAAGTGGTATTAGAGCACTTTCCAGGGCCGGTGGGATCTCCATTTCTTAGCAAAAAAAAAAAATTTGGCTAGAGATGTGTTCTGGCGTCTTTAAACCATGGGATCTGTCTTGAGCGCATAAACCTGTGGATTTGGGGAGGCATGCACGTAGGAAATACAAGAGGTGGTCACGTCTATTGGACTCCCTTGTAACCCCTGTGGGTACCCCTTCGAGTAGTAGCGCATTAGACAGAACCGCGCACGGATTTTCTTCCACGTAACCTCTAGGTATATTGGAAGCCCCCTAGGCTCCCTTGAAACCTCGCCATAGATAAACCGTCGGCCATCTTGCGGCTACAGTACACCGAGAACAGCACTTGGGGAGATTACTCGCCTGTACGATAGGGTAGTCGGGTTGTAAAACTAAGGGTACGGTCGATCCTCCTTAGTTAGAGCCCTGAAACATTGGGCCGAGTACTACTGCCAGACCCTTATGTATATTGCGATCTGTAGCACCTGACACTCCTCAAGACCATAGTTCCTTTTTTCTATCAGGGAATCACACAGCATCTCTTCCAGACTCGCTTGTGCAAAGGGGTGCAGTAGCAGTAGACATCAATCCCGCAGTCTCGAGTTCGCAGATCAGCCATTCAGATCTCTCAGATCCACCAGATCGGAGTCATTGTGAAGGGTTCCTATACTGGGGTATAATTTTCGCACGAATTTCGGCCGCATTGACATTTTGAGGATTTGGCCACTGCAGTATTGATAAGGAAGGAGTAAAACTCCGTTAGGAGTTTTCAGAAAGAAAAAAAACAAAAAAAACAAAAACAGAAACAAAAACAAAAAAAACGAGTCTGAGATCTTCCTGGGCGCTTATTGGTGATCTAGCCCATCAGAATCAGGATGACGAGCTGAGCACGGTGGTACCATTCAATTATTAGTGAAAATTTTTAGGCGGTCCCAAATTTTCATTAGGTTGGTGTATGGTAGAAACTAGAGCTCAAGCGATGGCCAATGAAAGGCTGGACAAACTTGAAGAATCCATGCACACCCTCAGCCTTCAGCTTAACGGACTACGTAGCCAGGTCGCGCAACTCATCCCGAAGGACAAGGAGCAAGCCCACGAGGAGGCGTATAATGGCAATGGATACAATGAGGGTGAGTCTAGCCACTCTCCTCACATCTAGCACACCCACCAACCACCCAGTCAATGACCTCCCAAGTTGGATATGCATAAATGTGACGGTTCTCACCCGTCGGCATGGATAGCACAAATGGACCAGTATTTCAAACTGAATCGTATCTTAGATGATGCAACTCAGCTTATGTTGGGGAGCATGTACTTGGACAATGAAAGGTGGAAATGGTGGGAATGGCATCAACGTTGCAATGGACCTTTTAGGACTTGGACCCAATTTACAAAAGCTCTGCAAGGCCGCTTTGAACAGGAGGACTCTTTTTTGGGTCGTCTTACTAAGCTCCGACAGACTGGTACAGTGGATGAATATATTACACTTTTGAAGCCTTAGCCTTCCGCACTTGGGGTCTCTCAGATGCGTTCTACACGGAATGTTTTATCAGTGGTCTTAAAGAAGCCATCAAAGCTCAAGTCCTATTGCACCACCCTCCCACATGGACGGAGGCTTGCAAGGTAGCTCGTAACGTGGAACGTGCATTATCAGCCCAATACAGTCGCCCAAATTTCTCCGCTAAAGGTCGCCCCCCACAGGCTCACAACACGACTCAAACACTTAAGGTCCAAAAGGTGTCACCTGCGGAAATGGCTGAAAGAAGAAAGCAAGGACTATGTTACTACTGTGATGAAAAATACTCCCCAGGTCATAAATGCAAGGAGCCCAAACTTTTTCAAATAGATGCCATTGTCTACAACTCAACAGAGGAAGATCCACCACTTGAGGACCATGAGGCGCTAGAAGAAGACAACCAACAGGACAATGTCCCTGACGAACCAATTATTTCACTGCATGCGTTGGCAGGGACTTCTTCCCCTCAAAATCTCAAAATCAGAGTTTTATTAAACATCACCCAGTAGTAGTTTTGATTGATAGTGGAAGTACACATAATTTCATCCATCAAAAAGTCACAGAAGCAGTGCATTGTTTTGTCCGCGCAGTTTCTAACTTCCAAGTTCAAATTGCGGATGGAGGCACAATGAAATGTGAAGGCCACTGTGAAAATGTCAAACTTCAAATGGAGGATTATTAGTTGAAAACCCACATGTTTGCCATACACATGGGGGGTTGCGACATTGTCCTCGGCGCTGAATGGCTCCGCATTCTTGGGCCAATCACAATGGATTTCCAGGAATTATATATGAGTTTTAAGTAGAAAAAATACACACATACCCTCCGTGGCCTCCAGGCGGGAGCCCCCTCTATCATCAGCTCGCATAGGATGGAAAAATTGTTAAAAAAGGGCAATCATGGAGTTGTAGCTCAATTTAATGCCATCCAAGCAGTCGAAACAAAGCCTCTGCCAATTCATCCTGAGATGCAACAGATTTTAAATAACCATCTGCCGGTCTTTGACAAGCCTCATGAGCTTCCACCCTCGCGAGGGGAACATGATCATAGCATCACCTTGGCTCCAGGGGCCCAACCCCCAAATGTGCACCCATACAGATATCCATTCACCCAAAGGAATGAAATAGAAAAAATCATCAAGGAACTTTTGGAAGCAGGTGTCATTCATCCCAGCATTAGTCCTTATTCATCCCCAGTGGTGATGGTGCTCAAGAAATATGGGGAGTGGCGGATGTGTCCCGACTTCAGGGCCCTCAATAAGTTGACAGTCAAAGATAAATTTCCCATCCCGGTGGTTGATGATTTGCTGGATGAACTCAATGGGGCTCAATTCTTCACTAAGCTGGATCTTCGCTCAGGCTACCACCAAATTTGCATGAAGGAAGTTGACATCCCCAAGACTGCTTTCAGAACTCATGAAGGCCATTATGAATTCATGGTCATGCCATTTGGTCTTTGTAATTCCCCCTCTACTTTTCAGAGCCTTATGAACCACATTGTCAAACCATATCTCAGGAAATTTGTCCTTGTCTTCTTCGACGACATCCTCATCTATAGTTGCACTTGGGTCGCACATCTTCAGCATGTAGATCTACTCTTGCAACTACTCTGCAAGCATAAATTATTTGTCAAGATGTCCAAGTGTTCGTTTGGCATGGCAGAAGTAGAGTATTTGGGCCACATTGTGGGGCGTGAAGGTGTCAAGGTGGACCCCAAAAAGATCTAGGCAATGCAGGAATGGCCTCAACCTAAGACCTTGAAGAGCTTGAGAGGATTTTTGGGTCTCACAGGCTATTATCATAAATTTGTCCGCAACTATGGTTGCATAGCAAAGCCCCTCACCCAACTCCTAAAGAAAAATTCATTCTTCTGGAATGAGGAAGCACAACAGGCATTTACAACTCTAAAAAATGCCATGTGTTCCACTCCAGTCTTAGCACTCCCTGACTTCACCAAATCTTTTGTCATTGAATGTGATGCTTCGGGTATAGGTATTGGGGTGATCTTAATGCAGGAAGGGTGACCGTTGGACTTCACAAGCCAACAACTCAGTGGGAGGAATCTGGGCCAATCTACCTACGAGAAGGAAGTGATGGCCATCTTACATGCAGTCGAGACCTGGCGACCTTACTTATTGGGGCGACGTTTCCAAATCTGCACAGAGCATCACAGTCTTAAATATCTTTTGGAGTAATGCCTATCCTCCCCATAACAAAATAAATGGCTAGCCAAAATGCTGGGATATGATTATGAGATCATTTACAAGAAAGGGAAAGACAATAGTGTAGCAGATGCATTATCTCGCCAATTTGAGGAGGAAAGTACTCTGCTAGCAATTTCCCTCCCCATTCCAGAATGGATTGAAGAGGCTTGCAAGGAATGGTTTTCACACCCCGGGCTCTCCCAACTCATTTCTCAATTTCAGGTAGATCCAAATTCCACCAAGGGCTACTCGTGGCAGGATGATATTCTTCGCTACAAGGACAGAGTCGTAATATCACCAACATCCACCCTCAAAAGTTGCATTTTGGCAGAATTGCACTCATCTCCCATTGCAGGACATTCAGGCTTTTAGAAGACGTATGCTTGCACCAGAAGATCATTTTTTTGGACAGGCATGAAAAAGGACATCCTTACTTTCGTAGCAGAATGTGATGTCTGTCAATGCCACAAAGGGGAAACCGTCAACACACCAGGCACATTACAACCATTGCCCATTCCGACATCAACTTGGACGGAGGTTTCTATGGATTTCATTACAGGTCTTCCAAAGTCACAGAACAAGTCAGTCATCATGGTGGTTGTGGACCGACTGTCGAAGTATGCTCATTTCTGCGCCCTACCCCACCCGTTTACACCAACTTTGGTTGCTCAATCTTTCATGGATCAGATCTTCAAATTGCATGGCATGCCCACTTCTATTGTGTCCGACCGCGACCCGATCTTCACCAGTAATTTTTGGCAAGAACTCTTCAGAATACAAGGCACTCAACTCAAACTCAGTACTTCCTATCATCCGCAAACAGATGGTCAAACCGAAGCAGTCAAAAAATGTCTAGAAGCCTACCTTTGGTGTTTCACTTCAGAAAAGCAACACCTTTGGGTACAGTGGTTACCTCTGGCTGAATGGTGGTATAATACCAACTATCATGCCACCACCAAAATGACTCCCTATGAAGCAGTATATGGTCAACTCCCACCTTCACCTACTTCATATCTCAAGGGATGCTCAAAAGTACAAGCAGTGGATCAACTCCTACAACACCGTGCAACCATGCTCACCCATCTTCGAGAGAATCTTCATCAAGCTCAGAACCGCATGAAGCAACAAGTAGACCAACATCGCTTAGAGCGCCAATTTCAAGAAGGCGATCAGGTCTTTTTACGGCTACAACCATATAAGCAAACATCACTCAAGGACAAGGGGTGTCAGAAACTCTCTCCCAAATTATACGGACCATATCAAGTACTTCAGCGCATTGGAGAAGTGGCCTACAAGTTGGCCTTGCCACCTACTGCAAAAATCCATCCAGTTTTCCATGTCTCATGCCTCAAGAAAGTGATTGGGAACAATTGTAGAATTCAGACCAGTCTACCTGAATTGGACGAAGAAGGGTCGATCTGGCTTCAACCCGAACAGGTCCTAGACACACGAGACAAGAAACTGCGTGGCCGCATGATTAAGGAAGTCCTCGTCAAATGAAAAGACACCTCTCCGGAAGATGCAACTTGGGAACCAGCCACTATTCTTCAGTAGTTTCCGCAGCTTCAGCCTTGAGGACAAGGCTCGTCTTAAGGGGGAGGGCATGTTAGGGTCCCACCCTAATCCCCTTATTTAAGTAATGGGATCACGCCATAGTCAAGAGTCAATAAAGCCAATATTAATAATTGTAAGTGGCTAATCCGCAATTAATGACGGAACCACAGTTAGTTGCAAATGGGCCGTAGTATTAGATAGATGGTATTAATAAAACCCACGGTATTGGCTTGTGGTATTGCATGTATGAGCCATATATAAAGGATAGAGACTCCCTGTGAGGAGCATCGTGTCTTATTTTTTAGTCGAGCTCTGCTCTATTGGAGGTTGCCCCTCGAAGAGGCAAGTGAACATTACTCTCTAAATAATAAAATCATTGCTATTCTGTGTTCTGGGTATCTTTTCTTCGCATATTCTGTATTTGGGTATCATTTTTACAGGTTAGGAGCATAACACAAGCAGCGGAAAGATAGAGATAGAGAAATTTAATGGTCAGAGTTTTTAGTTGTGGAAACTCAATATGGAGGATCTGTTGGTGGATAAAGACCAGTGGATCATGGTAGATCCAGTTACTAAACAAACAAGAGTGTCCGATGAAGAATGGAAGAAGTTCGATTGGAAGGCAAAGAGCACAATACGATTGTGTGTCTCAGATTTAGTATTGCTGAATGTATCAAGGGAAGCTACGGTGAAGGCTTTGCGGGACAAGTTAGGGACTTTGTACCAATCTAAGTCTCTGGTTAATAAACTGTTCATGTGGAAAAAGTTGTATAACTTGAGATGAAAGATGGAGACTTGGTGACAGAGCATCTGAATGCATTTAATACTATGGTAAGTCAGTTAGCATCTGTTGATATTAAAATTTTAGATGAAGATAATTGCATTAGTTTGTTGTGTTCTCTACCAGATTCGTGGGATAGTCTGGTTATTGCAATAGGTAGCAATGCAATTGCCTTGCATTTTGATGAAATAGTCTCATCCTTGCTGACGGAGGAGATGAGACGGAAAAATATGGAGAGCCAAAATGGTGATGCCTTGTCTGTATGAGAGTGGACCCATAATAGAAACAAAAATAAGTCATCGAGTGGGAGATCTAAATCTAAAGGGAGATCTAAATCTCCAGGAAAACTTGTATAGGTCGTGTGCTGGAAATGTGGAAAGGAAGGGCACTACAAAAGGGACTATAAATCTAAAGCTCCTGACAAAGGAAAGGGATCTGATGAGGCTCCTTCTGCAGAGGCGAAAACCACCTTAGATGAAGGTGGGGATGTGTACTTGGCTCCTTCAAGTACACATGTAGATCATGAGGCATGGTTGATTGACTTAGGTGCACCATTTCACTTCACTCCACATAGAGAGTGGTTCTGCGAGTATGAGAAATATGATGGTGATGATGTGTTCTTGGGAGATGACAGGATGGCTAGAATCATTGGTCATGGAAAAGTAAAGTTGAAGTTGCAAGGTGGAAGGGTTAGAACACTTCCGAGTGTTCTACATATTCCTGGATTGGCCAGAAATCTGATTTTTGTAAGCAAGCTGGATAATGCAGGTGTAGAAACAATGTTCGAGAAGGATACCTGCAAGATGGTTCAGGGAGCACTAGTATCGATGCGGGGAGTTTGGATTGGAACTCTGTACAAGCTGCAAGGTAGCACTATTATTGATGGGTGCAATAGTTCTGTGGTTCTTGAAAGTGGAGCAGAAAATCTAGTGGTCTCTGGAGAGAAGACCATGTTGTGGCATCAAAGGCTTGGACATATTGGAGAAAAGGGCCTTTAGATACTTCATGGTAAAGGTATGGTAGAATGTATGAGTAATAGCTCTCTGGATTTTGATTTCTGTGAAAATTGTGTATATGGGAAGTAGAATCGGTTGAGTTTCCCCTCTGGTAGTAAGAGGGTGAAATAGATATTAGAACTTGTTTACAGTGATGTGTTTGGACCTGTGAAGGTTCCATCACTAGGTAAGTCTCTGTACTATGTATCATTTATATATGACTTCTAAAGGAATACAAGGATATATTTCCTTAAGAAGAAATCTGAAGTCTTTGATAGGTTTAAAGAATTTAAGGTTTTGTTGGAAAACCGGATAGAGAAGAAGATAAAGGTGTTGATGATAGATAACGGTGAAGAGTTTTGCAGTAAGGAATTTGAAGAATTCTGTAAGAAGTGTAGTATAGCACGGAAGAAGACTACTCCATATACACCTCATCAAAATGGAGTTGCAGAAAGAATGAATAAGACATTGATGGAAAGGGCAAGAAGCGTTGTCAGTGGTGCTGGGTTAGGATAGGAATTCTGGGTAGAGGCAGTGGATATTGCATGTTACTTGGTTAACATGTCACCTTCATCAGCGTTGGAGGATAAGACTCCACAAGAGGTATGGACTGGTAAGAAACCGTCTCTTTCACATTTGAGGGTATTTGGATGTAATGCATATGTACATGTTCTAAAGGAGAAATGAACCAAGTTGGATAGTAAATCTGAAAAATGCATCTTTATTGGGTATAAGGATGGTTTAAAGGGTTATAATCTTTGGAACCCAGTAACAAGAAAGGTTGTGTAGAGCCGAGATGTGGTGTTTAGAGAGTTGAAAGATGTTATTAAACATGAAGTCCAACTAAAGGAACCTGAGAAGATAGAGTTTGAGCTAAAGGAGAAAGAACCAGATTCTACAACAGAGGAGGAATCAGAAGATGAAGAGCCACAAACTCTGGCTATGAGAAGATCAGTTCGAGAAAGAAGGCAGCTAGAAAGGTATAGTCCATCTACTTTCTATTCAAATTTTGCTTTGTCTATTACTGATGATGATCCCAGAACTATGAAGGAAGCAGTAGATTCAGAGGATGGAAAACTCTGGAAAGAGGCCATGGTTGATGAAATTGCATCTTTGTACAAAAATGAGGCTTGGGATCTGGTGGAGTTGCCAGCTGGAAGGAAACCCATCAGCAGAAAATGGGTGTTCAAGAAGAAGACAAATGCAGAAGGAAAGGTGGAAAAATATAAATCTCGATTGGTAGCAAAAGGTTATTCCCAGGTGCTGGGAATTGATTTTGGTGATAATTTTTCTCCTGTTGCCAAGGTAACTTCTATTAGATTACTTTTATCTATTGATATTGCTTTTGATTTTGAGATAGAACAGATGGATGTGAGGACAACATTTCTACACGGGGATCTAGAAGAGGAAATCTACATGAAGCAACCAGAAGGCTTTGCGGTGAAGGGTAAGAAAAAACTGGTATGCAAGTTAAAGAAGTCTCAGTATGGGTTAAAATAGTCACCAAGAATGTGGTATCAGAAATTTGATACATTTATATGGGGACTTGGCTTCACCAGAAGCAAAGCAGATCACTGTGTATAGTTTAAATTAATTGGTGACTGTATTATTTATCTGGTCTTGTAAGTGAATGATATGTTGCTGGTTGGAAATGACAAAGAAATTATCCAGGATTTGAAGAGCCAATTGTCCTCAAAATTCGACATGAAAGATCTTGGTGCTACAAACTATATTTTAGGCATGGAAATTAAAAGAAATTGGACAAAGAGGAAGCTCTAGTTAAACTAGAGGAAGTATGTCGAGACAATATTGCAGAGGTTTGATATGCAGGATAGTAAACCAATGAAGGTTCTATTCTTGTAGGTTTGAGGTTATCTACTGAACAGTGTCCCAAGACACAAGAAGAGGAAGAGGACATGTCCCGTGTTCCATATGCAAGTGCAATCGGTAGCCTGATGTATGAAATGGTCTATACTAGACTAGACATTGCACATGCAGTGGGAGTATTAAGCAGGTTTATTTCAAAACTAGGGAAGGAGAATTAGACAGCAGTGAAACGGGTTTTCAGGTATTTGCGTGGCACTAGTAATTATGGTTTGTGCTACCAAGGAAGACTAGGATTGGACCGAATTTTGGATATCCATGGCTTTGTTGATGCAGACTAGGCTAGATATTTGGATCAGAGAAGATCTACAAGTGGATATGTGTTTAACCTATTTGGAGGTGCAGTCAATTGGATGAGTAAGAAACAATCTGTAGTGGCACTATCAACTATAGAGGCAGAATACATGGCAACCACTCATTCAAGCAAGGAAGCAGTTTGGTTGCAAATATTGTGTTCAAGTATGCGGTTAGTACAGGAAGCTATAAGGATAGACTGTGACAGCCGAGGTGCAATTTTCTTGGCAAAGAACCCTGCATATCATTCAAAGACAAATCACATTGATGTTTAGTATCATTTTGTGAGGGATATGATAGAAGACAAAAAGGTGTTGCTGGTAAAGGTGGAAACTTTGAAAAATATTGTAGATGCATTGACAAAATCTGTGAGCTTTGAGAAGCTCTCTTGGTGTAGAGAGACAATGGGCGTTTCAGGGCTGGAAAAATGACTAAGCTCTCTTATGGCCCCCTGTGGAAAGAAAACAACAAGTGGGAGAATGCTGGGTTGTGTTATATTCTTTCCACATAGTTAACAGGGGGTTTGAAGGGCACCCGTAACCCCACTTTATGGGGTCAGGGCAACGCCCTAGAAAATTTTGGTTTTGGACCCTATGTTAGGTTGGGCGGACCCACCTATGGTTTTGTGCATGATTTTCGGACATGTTTTTTTGGACGAGATAGTTTTTCGGTCCGTGGTATTGGACGTGATGGTTTTCGGTCCATGGTATTGGTTGCTTCAGCATGTATAAATATGTATTGTAACATTGAAAGGAACATAATGAAAAATAAAGCTGGTAGTCCCGGTTTTGTGATCCAGTGCAAAAATCTCTGTGTATATGTGTTTTACGTGTTATGCTCTCGCATTGTTTATTTTTCTGTGTTTTAGAATTCGTATGCAGGTAATTTCTGTATGGGGTTAAAACTTACAAATGGTTTCCTGGATCTCCTGCAATGGTCCATGGAAAATCTGCTCCTCTTTGGCTCCAAAACTCTCTCACAATTCTCAAATAGTGAAAATGGTGAATGTGAAATCTCAAAGAACTTCCTTATATTTATTTTTTGAGACATGATTTTTTGGAATTATTAAAGAGGAAGTAGTCCATTCCCAATGATTTTTTCTCATGCATGAACCCATATGGATAGGAATTGTTGCCTTTTTATACCTTTTTTCACTTTTGATGAAAGTACCCTAAAGAGTGAAAAGCAGTAAAGCACTGCATGCAATTCTCAATGAGTGATTTTCTTTTTTGGGATATTTTGTCTCTCTCAAAAACTGAAAAATCCCTAAGTTTTTCATCATTGGGCTCGTTAAACACATACAACGATGGTCCAAGCAACTCTTTTTCGCTCTTTTTCTAGCTCATTAAATTGAAAAAGATCATTGGAGCATTTTTTAGGCGCTTTTTTCTCTCTCATAAAACTAAAAAAAACCCAAGTTTTTTCTTTAGGCTTGTTAAACATTTATAAAGATGAACCAAGCATTCTTTTAGGTACTTTTCTCGCTCGTTAAACTAAAAAATCCTGAGTTTTTGTCACTGATCTCGTTAAAGCATCTATAGCGGCAATAAGAGCACTTGCTTTTTTGGGACCATTTCTCACTCTTAAATCGAAAAATCCTTGAGTTTTTCCCCTTCTTTGGGCTCGTTAAATCTACGAAGAAGGAATGAATAGTTCTTTTACCTCTTTTCCCTTTCTTAATAAACTGAAAAGGATAACTTGATTTTTCTTCATTCGACTCGTTAAAATTTGATGAGGGTATTGAGTTTATCATCACGTGACTCATTAAAAATTCACGGGGAAAAATGAGTTTAGTCCGTCTCCTCGTACTCGTAACAAAATGAGGTCAACATCTATTTAACATAGGTTTCTCTTTATTTGGATTCAATAGATTAACTCATGGAAAAGTAACTGATCTGGGTATACTATTAACCTTTTGTCGCACCATATTAACAAGTATGACAAAGGGATGACATCCATAATATGTTCAAGAGCCCCACGCGCTCAACTCCAACCACCCACTTCATTGGCTCTAATTCAGTGACCTTTGATTCTTCATATTATACCTTCTTTAGGAATTTCCTTGGTTGCATCTGTGGGATATTTGCATGGTCCCCCAAGTCCCAATCCTCCATTTTTAAATTGAGTATCTAGGCCAACAGATTTCCCTCAAATGACACATTCTCTAGCAGCAAAGGTGTAGGGACCATGAACTTCATTGCATCCAGATCTTTGGGCACTTTAGTCGTGGCTTTCCTTGGTGGTACATATGACAGTAGCCAAGTTATCAGATCAGTCTCCTCTACATCAATCTCCTCTATTCCTTCAGTTAGTTCCTCCTCATCTAGGTCCAGGGGCTCCGTCGCCTCTTTAGACCTATCCATCTTCCCTTCTGTCGGATCTCCATTAGATTTTTCCATGGAAATTGCCACACCAGTCCCTATTGGCGCTTCTTTTACTTCATATCTAATGCCTTCGATGGTTTAGGCCTCGACAACCTAGGTGCCCCAGTAGTCACAGTAGTAGGCACAAGTTGTTCCGGCTTAGGGCGAGTGGCTGTCATTCTCTCAATGAATTTCTCAGGCTGTCAATCAGATAAATTTGTGAATCCTGGCTGTGAAATCATCCCTTTAAGTATTTCCAAATCCTAGTCAGACATACAACAATTCTCTTGGCACAAACTAAAGCACAACTGCTTAAGGAAAATTCTTAGGAAGCAAAGTGTTCAATTGTGGAGTGGCATGACGTATTTATAGCTCAATTCGAATTCTAATCCATCCATTCCCTCCAAATCCTTGTCATTAATGTGTTTTGGTGACATATTTGGCCCTTTTGGCAACAACCCACGTAGCACAAGCTACAATCTCACCCGAGGTAGTATTGGGGGATGACAGAACCAGGTTTCTGCATACAGAGATCTATGTGATGAGTTTCTGTTAATTCTAGGGTTTTATTATCACCTTCGTGAACCCTAACCCTTAAAAGGCGTAAATTACAATAACTTACAAATACAGATTCTAGCTCTATGGCGATTTCTTTAAATGGTCATAACATCAAGTAAACTAATAGATCTACCACTTTCACACATCTATTAAGTCTTTCTTATGATAAATGCAGAAAAAAAGTGAATACACAGTACATACAGAAGTAAAGATTAACATGCAAAGACACACAGATATTGTTCCAAAATAGCCTTTATTAGGTTTAGATCTTATGTTACAGACTCTTTCTTCCCTATGCACATAGCTGCAGGGGACCACACTCTCAGTTATAGACTTACCAAGGTCTCCACGTACATAGTTGCAGGAGCCTTCCCCTTCATCTAAGTACAGAGTAGGCAATACAGACCCAAAACTTTCCTATCTATGTTCTTCACTATCTTCACTGACATCCCTATGACCTTCTATGACTCTTTTATATCATCTTCTTCTACAATACCATGGTCCGCGAACCATGGGCCGGTCATAAAACTACTTAAATTTTAACCAACTAAGGGGCTTCGACCTTCTTAAAGCCCCTTTCACTTCTAACTACCTTCGCACTCTTCTCCTCAAAATGCGGAGACTTTACAAAATTAACAAAACTATTTGCAAAATTGACCCCAGGGGACCCTGTCCCAACAGTTGGACACCATTTCAGTTGTAGAGCACTGTTACAAGGCAAATTTTCTCAATTGGTTGTCATTTCTATTGAATGAATTATTTGAAGCTTGCGAAGATGTATATAGGAGAACCATGAATTTCATTTTCAGGTATTTGCTTATGACTTTCACAATGTGGAAATGGTGCCCACTAGGAGGAAGGAACCTCCTAGAGATCACAATTGAGCAACCACTGGCACTCAGATACACACCATAGAGGATGTTTACGGACCCCAAAAAAAAAGATGTCAATGAGATGTCCTTTAAGTATTAGTACCAGAAGATCCTAGCAGCTGTAAGAGTGGTCGAGTGAATCCCCAAGGGATTACTCAAAAACTACTCGGAAGATATCTCATTTGGGGTAACCCACGACCATACTTATATCATGCCACAATGTGTCCATTCAGAGACTTTCCAAATGAGGCTGCAGAGGTTCAAATTATTAGAAGGGGCATTCAACATGGAGGTCGGAGTGTGGCTAGGGGTTGCCTATGAGATTACAGATGAACAATACAAATACTTTTTCGGGGGAATGCAACCATAACCACAGACAGGAGACATGACATGAAGCAATAGGAAGAGGGAACCAAAGGAGTATTGACAGCTGATGGTCTATCAAATGGAACAATGGATGAGCTTCCTTAAGTAGAAAATCACTAGCTTTATGCATTCACCAAGAATGAATCCCCGGTCCGGTCTTTTTGAAAGGTTTACTTCGTTTAATCCTATCATAACCACTCCCCTCACTGTGGAAATACCTCCTCATGGCCCTCAGTCTCAAACCAAGCCAACCATCTCCAAACCCAGGCAGCCCAAAGGTACCAAAGTACCAGTGGAAAAGAAGCAAAAGGAAGTGCCTTCTCTGACCATTGTTGACCTCATCGGCAATGGACTCCAATCAACGTCAACCTTGTTGTAGCATTTTTTGGTTTTGATAAGTTAGAATAAATTAGACAAAAAATGGAAATATATTTACAAAATGTTAAGATAGGATGTGGACAAAAAGAATATTCAATAAAAAATGTTAGGAAAATAGTTTGATAAATATGTCCATATCAAAGAAAATGTTACGGTAGATGCCCTAAAAAAATGAAGGCAAAGAAAATGTCAGGTTAGACAGAAAAGAAAAAGAAATCCACTCTAAAAGTGTTGCAAATCTAAATGCCACTACTTTGTTCTAAATTCAGTTTGAAAAATAATAGTTGTGTGCAGTTTGTTTAGATGCCACACTAGGTAATTTTATCCAATTATACAGTTGCATCATAATTGGATTTGTTTGAAATTAATTCTCATAGGTAGAAAATAAAGTGGCTCAATAGTTTAATTTGAGCCAATGGAGGGAATAAGGTATAGAGATAGATTTTTCATAAAAGAAAATATTGGGTTGCTAGTTCAAATGCACTGTGAAAGGATAAGTAAAAATGTTAGGAATAGAAGGGTAGGTAGGAATGTGAAAGTTTAAGATGTTGAAATGGTTATTTCCCAAAGATCAAAACATTAGGAAAAATTTTGATGATAGGAATTTGAATAGCCAAAGTTTTGATATTATGTTATTTCATGCAATCATTCGATTCATTAAAACACTCGGACCTACAGCCGCCGCGTTTGCCTATCATATTGTGACCCCACTATTCATTCCCCGCTCACATGTTAAACTCCCTCCACCTCACCTGTCATCCCACACACTCCTCTGCAATCGTATGGCCCATACTCCCTTTCAGTCCTCATTCACCATATAAAGTTTATCAGCTGGGGGGGAGAAATGGGCAGTATTTAATACCACCTACATAAACCACAAAACTCACCTTTTAGTCTTTTGGGTCTAGAAATCCCAAAACCACAAACCACTCCATCTTACCCATGAACGTGCTATCCTTCATAGCCATTTACCACCACCCCACATCATGTTTCACTTCATATCTCCCTTCCAATCATCTGTCGCCTATCCGTTGCCTATTCTTGCGCATTTATAACTAAATGTCTGTTAATTAACTCGTTGGAAAATTAATGAACTTTCAAACGTTTGGCACCATCCTCCCACTCCATTTTTCTATTTATAAACGTTGTGTCATGCATTTCAAAGGTTACACAGTTAACTTATGCAACCAAGATTATTCTTCAAACCCGCTTGCTCAATATCTCAACTATTGTCCAACATTCTAGCAGCTACTTCTCCTGTTCGCAAGCACTTCTTCCAGGTCCACTTGTCAATTACCTGTCTCCACTCTGGTAACTCCTTTTACCAATTTTCCATTTAAAGTCTATGGTTTCATTTGACAAAATGCCTCCCAAGGGAAAAACAATTGCAGAAGTTTCAAATCCTCTAATTCCCCCACAGATTGATTTCCACCAAACTCCATTAGTTGACAAGGATTGCAAAATCATTGAGACTTCTTCTCAATTTGATTTATTTGAAATTTATTGCTGGTGGGAAGATAAGCTAATTGACTAGAGTGATGAAATTGGGCTCTGGGAATCCCAAGTACCCCACTATATTTTTCCACAAATACACAGAGCTCTAGAGTTTGTGAGAAAATGCCATGAATCCTATGAACCCAGCTAGAGAGCCATTATCTCAGCTACTGGAGAAATCCTCTGTCCCTAACACTGATTCAATTGAAAAAATATTGCAGGCCCCTATCACTATACCAACTCATCCTTTCTCCCATGAAAACCTGATAGAAGCTTATAACAAACTAGACTTTACCAAGAGATCACAGACCCTAGAACTGTTTTTAGTATTTGGTAGTCCTCTACCAAAGAGAAATCCCCCTTATGATTGATCTATGTTTCTTGATAGAACTAGGCATATTACTATTATTCTGTCCTATTTGCTTGGTTATCACTCTGATCAATCTGTCAATGAAGCCATCCTTGGTTTCTTATCCATGTTTTCTTTTGATTCTAAGCCTACTATTATTTATGATTTTAGTCATTTCAGAGCTAAAACCATACATGAGAAGTTTGTCAAATTTAACACTGAAGAAGTATTCAAGTATGCTTTAGTACTTGTGTATCTTTTTATATATTTTTAGGGAGACAAATTCCCATTTACTTTGAAAAATCTTGATGAAGAAGGACAACAACAGTCAATGATTTTCTGGACTTCAATGGGGATGAAGGAGAAAGAAGAATTCACATACAAGTGTCACACGGAATTTGTCAAGGGGGCGGACACGACTGACCTTCCTAGAAGTCTAAGACGTTCTAATGACAAACAAGACAAAATGGAGTGATCTTTCTCTAAATACACCTTTTACAACATGAAAACTACAAGTGTTTAGGCTTACCTTATTCCAAAACGCTGTTGTTGAAGTCCGTTCTTGACGATCCGGATGAGCTCCTCCTTCAAGTCAATTCCTGCAACCACAAATAATCAAACAATTACCAAGCACTTGCATTTCATATAATAAAACATATATTCAACATGCAGACCAAGGAACACATGAAATAACTCATTAACACAAGCTATTGAGAAAAATAAACCAGTTTGTATTAATAACGAAACAAAGAAACTCTTACAACCTGGCCTTGGTGTTGTGCAAGTTCCTCCCAGGGTCCATCAAGGGTTTTCCTCTACTTTGACAAAGCTCACCCTCTCCCAAGTAGAATCAAGTGAAGACAATCTCTCCTCACAAAGGCTCTAATGGAAGACCTAAATCCTGCAGCATTTACCCAAAGAAAATGTATAGCTCCAACCTCTTCTCCTTCTGGCTCAATGCCTTTATTTATAGTGCTGTAAAGAGGTTATTCAGGTCCACTATCAATGGGATCATCCCCCTCTTTGGGTGGGATAGCTCCCTTATTGATGGGATAAGTTCCCCCTTAATAGAGATACATGAACCAACTGGAGGCGCATCCATTTCATCAAACCGACCTCTAGAATGTTCTAGAAGTAACCACAAGTAACTTTTTCAAGATAAAACTCGCGCATTTTGCCTTTTACAGAGGGACGCACCTGTCCCTTAACATACAGAGCGTCCATGGACGCAGATTTTGTGAACATGGTCAGCGTCCCCGCAGGTAAGGCTAGAGAGAACCTGCGACCCCAGAGATAAACATAGTTTTTACAAGACTTTCTCTCTTCTTTGAGTTTGAGATGGATAACAGAGGCATGAGACTTGCCTAAGAGGGTAGCATGACTGTTGATTTGAGCCATACTAACTGTAAGTAGTCAAGGTGACATTTTTTAGTGTAACAGATTGCCCCCTAAAGTGCGAAGCCTGGAATAGAGTAGGGTTTTGTAATTCTAGGAAGGGTGAAGCGCTTTATCATTTCAAGGATTGTCTTGTGGATGGCCTGGTTGGAACCTGCAATTTTCAACACAAAATACATGGATAAGATTATATCATCACTGAGGTAGGCATTCCCATACTCAGATTCAAAACTTTAACTAATGGACTAACTATTCTGATACAGGAATGATCTTGCAGTACATCATTTTTATAGACTTTTGTAGACACAGTATGGACGCAGCCATCTGTTTATGATTAGTCTACATAGATAATGAATACAAAACTCCTCGCAGCCTGGATGGTAGAAACTAGATCCAGGGTCTTCACTTCTACTTCCCGAATTGGTACGATTCTAGCCATGTGATTAAATGATTCGATGTCGAACATGATAGAAACCACTTGATTACCAGTCAATGATGTAAACTGTTAACAAGCGTGAGAGAAACCACCAGTAATGTCAATGGTTCTCAAAGTACCAAGCACAACCCGTGAAATGTGAATAGATGTTTTGATGTCGAACACTTCACGGAATCCTTTGATCGAAAGTCAATGATGTAAACTGACGTCAAAGGCGAGAAACCTGCCATTGATGCATGCAGACTTCAAGGTACTGTCGATTCCTAAGTCATCTTTCTAGATAATGTGTCGATGTCGATAGAAAGCGACCCGTTGCAGGCAAGCCCGCAACACGAAATCATTGTTCAAGTTGAAGAAATGTTGCTGTAAGGACTGACTCAGGGATGGTCAAATGGATGACAAGTATTTTGCAGATGAAAGTTTTGCTTGCAGACCTCTTGAACACATAACGACACAACAGATGGCTTGGTGACGAATAACTCAAAGTTAATCCCCGAAACCCGGTTAAAGACTTTCAAAGTGATTTGGTCAACTGTGAGGTAAAAGATTTCCCAACCCAGGTGAATGAAAAGTGTCGTGTTCAAGAGTGGTAATAAAGTTTCTTCTGAGACAAAAGGTGACAAACAGGTTCATTCTTCTCTCTTTTCCCCCACCATTTCTGGCAAGTACCTCTTTATTTTTAACAAGCTTGAGGAGGATAACATATGCTTGATTATAAGCTCATCCTTCGGACGAGTCCAACCTAGTTTAAATTCGAACCCTAGGAAGGAGTGGTTCGTTCCTGTTTGTAATTGAACAGGTCCTCTACTGTAAAAGTTTTAACGAGCCCAGTATAGGAGAAACTCGGCGTTTTTCAATTTTAGAGAGTCTGAAAAAACTAAAGAAGACTCCACGTTGAACTTTTTCGTATATTTGTGTCCCTCAAGCCCGAAAAAGTATAAAATAATACCTGGGGGAACCGCTTGATCTTGCGACCAAGGAGTACTTTCATAATAGTGTCGTTGACCTGAAAAGTAAAAAGCGATCAAGGACACGTCGTTTTATTTCCTTATCGAGTTCGAAACGACAAAAACCCGGCAATCTTTTCCTGATTTTGCGGTCAGAAAAGAGCTAAAAGGGGACCGTCTTTTAATTCCGTTTTAACGAGTGAAAAAGAAACACTCGGCGATCTTTTCATGTTTTAGGAGTCAGAAAAGGGCTTAAAAGATGACTCTGATATTTTTGTTTGTGAAAAATTACAATTTCCCTCGAAATCCCTTTGTCCTGCACAAAAGCAACACATTACTCATACCTGTTTAAAATAGGCAAAAATACATTCAAAAACATCTTTTCATGGTAAAAAATGAACTAATTCATCCAAAAAACCTATAAAAAGACCTTTTACCATGTCATTTTTACCGTTTCACTGTTGAGGTTGAAAAAGGAGCTTTTGACAAGAAACTTCCCGTGGTCGCTGCGGAAAATCTGACCGTCGGAATCGAACGCCGTCTCATCCAGGTATTTTACACATCCTACTCTGCATTTCTATCCGTTTAGAATCAATTTTTAGGTTTTAGTTTCATTTTTTGGGGGGTTTTGGTTTTGGAATGCGCCTCTCGGCGGACGCAGGTGCCCTTCGGGTGACCTGCGTCCCCCGACTTTTTCTCATACGGGAAAACGGTCGGAAGACGCAGCCCGCCTTCAGGCCAGCTGCGTCCGGGCGCCCTGTGCTACAAAGCCGGGGTGCGTCCTCCGAGAAACGCGCATTTCAAAACCCCAACTCTCTCAAAAAACCACCAAAAATTCCCAAATTAATTTCTAATTGCTATTTTTGATATGCAGGGCATTAATCATGTTAGACTGGAGAGAAAGAGAGCATGTAGAGGAAGATGAAGCTGCAATAAATCATCAACCTTCCCTGGATGCCCTAAGAGCATGCGGATTATACAAATATTGGACCATACCGGGCATGAGGGGCCAGGTAAGATTCTTGGAATGGCTGGTTGAGCGATGGAACGTACAAGAACAATGCTTTTACATAGGAGGGCACCAGCTCGAGATAGAGCCCTCGGATGTATACTTTCTCACTGGCTTGCCAAACAGAGGTGAGCAACTCAGTCTTGCGGGGACTAGGCCGGGTGGCCAATCCCTTGATAGTCTCCGCGAGGATTGGTGCACACGTGGGGCTCACCATTCAAAAGGCATAGAGATAAAACACATCACTCTACCGGAACTCAAAGTCATAGCGTTCACGGTTACCAGAATTTGCGGCGCGGCCGCTTTACACATTGCTTCCGGATCCCAAATGCGGATGGCAATTGACTGTTACCAAGGCACCATTTTCAACTGGTGTGAAGCTGTGTCGGCTCATATGAAGAGCCAACTGACCAAGGCAAAGAACGGACGACTAAAGACTTTTGGATATGGGCCTATAGTCGTGAGCTTTGCCTTGGAGAGAATTCCAATGCTGATCCCTCAGCAACTCACTGTTGATATCTTGGGTCCCCAGCAGCCAAAGCTGATACGATGGGTTGCGGTGATGGCCCGGCATCCTGACGAGGGCGCGACAGTAGTTCGATTCTCAGATAGTTATTTTGACTGGTTAGAGGGCCAGCTTTTTGTGATACAGGACTTTCCGTATGCCGGAATGGATTTCAGAGGTGATCCGGACATGGTTCTTCCACAGGGAGAACAATGGGACGACAGAGGTACTTTTTATTTTCACAAGTTTTCTAGTTATGTATTTTTTGTATTTTTTATATATATCGTCTCAAAACTAATAGTAAACTTTTTCAAAATGCAGATGTTGGTCCACAGCGTCCAGCCAACCTCCGGCCTTATGATAGACTACATCCAGCTGCACCGGTACCGGCCCCACAGGATGCGACAGCAGAAGTACTAGCTGAGTTGGAGCATGATCTAGAGCGTCTCACGGCAGATATACCTGAGACTACTATGGACGACATTCCTATCAGGCTTCAGCGCTTCGTAGTCGCGGTCCCTGGACCGTTTAGGAGATTTTTGCGTAAGGTAGCCCGCGCAGTGGTGTCGTACAGAGAGCACCACCAGTGATTGACTAGTCACTTTTGTAGTCACATGTGACATTTTTGACTTTTTGTACTATCATTTTGCCGATCATAAGGTGTTTTAAACCTATGATCGAAGACGATGTATATATTTTTTGACACACTTCTATCTATATATATCACTATTACCGGCTTATCTTGTTTAACATATGTGATGAAATGTTTTTAAATTTACTTGCATGATTATCGTAAATGTCTGTCCAACATTCGAGAAGCAATTGCATCTGCTAATGTATTCAAAGACCTTGGAATATGTTGATATTCAATGTAATCAAATTCACGTTCCAAGAGACGCACTCTCAAAAACAACCTTAATAACACAGGATTTCTAATGGCATAAACTCTATTAAGCTGTAATACAACAAGTTCAGAATCTAACCTCACTATCAAACGTCGAATTCCAAATGAAATAGATTCGGATAATAATTCAACCACTGCACTGTATTCTGCAATGTTATTCGTTGTTTGACCGAGGCTTACCCCATGCATAGAAACTAACTCGTCAGAGGGCGAATAGATAACCCAAGCTGCGGAAGAGATATTCCGTGTATTACGACAAGCACCATCAGCAAATCCAATGTATGTTTGGAGAGGCGTCGACATCTACAATATCAAGAGTAAAACCAAGATAAGCCAGAATAATGACGAAAAACCACACTCGCTAAGCTAAGCACACTGACTAAACTAACACACTTGCTAGCTAGAAAGGAAATCTAACCTATCTAAAAATTTCTCCATACCCATCATTTTAAGCATAATACCTCTTTAGGTAAAGTCCATTTCTGGGTTTACCCAAAGAGTCCCCATCAAAATCAACTAACTCATAAGCCCCTTTTGCTAGCTTTCGCTTTACAATGTAGGGCCCATGCCACATGGGAACGAATTTTCCGGCACCTAGCTTATCGTTAGCTTGATCATATAATAGTACTAGGTCTCCTTCCGAAAAACTTCGAGGGGTTACATTTTTATCGTACTGAGCTTTCATTCGTTTCGCGTGAGTCTCGATAGCTAAAGTAGCGTCACGTCGAGTCTCATCTAATTTAGCCAAGTATAATAACCGTTTCTCCTCTTCGGAAGTAGCTGGAAGTAATTCGACAGCCATTTGAAGTGATGGGATTTCGCATTCAATAGGTAACACAGCTTCTAAGCCATAAACTAGCTGGAAAGGGGTGAAACCTGTTGAATTTTTCACTGAAGTTCGATATGCCCATAGCGCCGAAAATAACATGTTATGCCAATTCGTTCGATGGATACCAATGATCCGTCGAATCATGATGACTAGAACTTTGTTGATTGACTCAACCAAACCGTTGGCTTGCGGATAATAAGGAGTAGAGCTATCGTGGCGCAAACCAAGCTGGCTTGTAAGCTCAGTCATCATGACGTTTCGAAAATGGCTCCCATGGTCAGTAATGATTGCTTGTGGGACACCAAACCTAGTTATGATATGATTGAATACGAAAACTGCAGCTGTCTTGCCGCTTGCGTCGAATGTAGGCATCGCCTCGGCCCATTTTGTAAAATAATCAACCGCGAGGATGATATACGCATGCCCCCCGGCCGAGTGAGGGTTACAAGTAATAAAGTCAATGCCCCATTTGGCGAATGGACCAGCGGCAATTATAGGGTGGAGAGGAGCAGGTGGAGCGCGCATCTTTCGATCAAACACTTGACAGTTGTGGCATGTTCTGACAGCAAGGATACAATCTTTAAACATAGACGGCCAGAAATAGCCAGCGCGCAACACCTTCTGAGCTGTGGCATACCCAGACATATGACCGCCACATGCTCCAGAGTGACAATCATTCAAAACTCTCTCAGCCTCTTCGTGAGTTAAACAACGTCGAAAAACTAAGTCTGCCCCCCGGCGATAAAGTGTATCTCCAATAATTCTGTATTGCTGGGATCGAAACCGAATTTTTCGACGGTCTTCCTTGGAAGCTTCAGGCCGAAAGGTTTGGGTTTGGAGATAGATGATTATATCCCCATACCACGGATCTAAAGTGCTAATAAGAAACAAAGATTCGTCCGCAATGGACTCCTCTGCCACAGTCTCTGTGTCAGCACTCGGGAAATCACACATCAATTCCGCAAAAACTAAAGATTTCTTAGACTTGGACTTCTCGAACTCCAAGTCGAACTCTTGCAGGATAACAATCCATTTAGAGTACTTGCCCCCTAGCAGTTGTTTTGTCAAAATATAAATCATAGGGTTGCAATCCGAAATAACTGTAGTCTTGCGGAGAAGAATGTAGTGACGAAAACGCTGGACAGCTTGAACGGCTGCCAGGGCCAATTTCTCCACATGCGAATATTTTAACTCAGTGGGATTTAAGGTTCTACTAAGATAATATATCACATGCTCTGCTTTGAATTCATCTTCTTGAACTAACACCATTCCAATGGTGGAATGCGAAGCTGCGAGGTATAAGAAGTAGTCCTGGTTGTAGTTGGGAGGATGCAATAACGGTGCATGGGTCAACGCGTGTTTTAATGCATCAAAAGATTGTTGGGCAATCTCGTCCCAAAAGAATTGTGCGTTCTGTTTCAACAACCGTGTAAAACCTTTAGTGACCTCGGCGTAGTTTGGGATGAATCGGCGTAAAAAGTTCGCTTTCCCTTGCAAACTTTGGAGTTGGCGCAAACTCGAAGGAGGAGGCAATTTGATGATAGCCTCGACTTTCGAGGGATCGACGCGAATGCCGGCTTTTGAAACAACAAATCCCAGCAATCGACCTGTTTCTATACAGAAAACACACTTGTGGGGATTCAACCGAATTCGATAATGCCTACACCTCATAAAGATTGCTCGTAGGTGGACAAGGTGATCAGCTCGTTGTAAAGAATGAGCAGGCAAATCATCGAGATAGGGTTGCACAATGTGCTTGATGTCATGAAATGCATAAGACATCGCCCGTTGAAAAGTGGCCCCGGCATTCTTAAGTCCAAAAGGTAATTTGCAATAAGCAAATGTCCCCCATGGACAAATGAATGCCGTTTTTGGTTGATCGGCAGGTAGAATATTGATTTGATTATAGCCTGAGAAACCATCCATGAAGGAAAACATCTCACTTCCGGCACAATCATCAATAATTTGATCGATATAAGGCGTAGGATAGTTGTCTTTTGGACAAGCTCGATTGATATCCCTATAGTCGATACAGATTCTTATTGTTCCTTGTTTTTTATTGACGGGAACAATATTCGATACCCAATCCGTTAACGGGATCGGATAAATGAAACCTGCTTTCAACAGCTTTTCGACTTCTGCTTTAATCGCAGCCGCTTTTCGAGGGTGAATCTGACGCAACCGTTGCCGAATGGGTTTAGCATCCGGGTAGGTTTTGATTTCATGAACAACAATGGCAGGATCAATTCCCGGCATTTCCTCGTAAGACCAGGCAAACACGTCGCGGAATTCTTGGAATAGGGCCTTGTAAGTTTGGATTTCTTCTTCAGTACATGCGGCACCTATATGAATGTTCTCCTCGATTCCGGGCTTCACTGAAATATCAATGGGAATAGTACGAGAAATATTCCCTAAATTCAGCTCTGAATCAGAATGTTTCGTTGGATCCTGAGCGTCTTTGACATATTCAGCGGTAAAGATAGATGAAAAATCATTTTCAAATGCATCATCCTTAGGTAAAAACGAAGATCTGTGATGGAGATCTTCCCATGGTAGATCATCTACACTTAGGATTTCGCGAAGTTGTTCGTCAGATGACACTTCTTCGGGAAACGTTATCCGTTCTAAGGGTGAGGTGAAAAGTGACTCTTCACTGACCACATTCATTTGGTCGGTTTCGGTTGAATGAAAGTCGGTAAAAGACATAAGAGCTTCATAAGCAATCTCATACGGACTCAACGGCATAACATCACCGAGTGAGTCTAGCTCAGAGTCAGAGGGAACATACCAAGGATCATCATAAATAATGTTTTCTGACGTGATCATATGAATTGTTGCAAACGAAGGGTCTGCATTGAGTGGAGGGAGAGGAAAAGTTCCCAGTAAACCGGAATCCTTAACTAAACCTACACCAATGTCCCTATAAGGGATTGTCGTTTTACCAACATGCTGGATAGTTTCTGAAGAGGTTGGGTCGGATGAAAAGTATGTCAGCTGATCAATAGTCACGATCTTACCGTTATGTGGAAACTTAATGACTCTGAAGACCGATGAAACGACCGCTGTCATAGCATATGACCAACTTCGACCCAAAAGAAGGTTGTAGTCTAGAGGGGCATCAACCACTTCCACATCCAGACTAACGGTTTTACCTTCGACCCCTATAGGCAATTCTTGTAGAATACCAAACGGACGGAACCCACGGCCATCAAAGGCCTTAAGGATGGTGGGGGATTGGTTCAACGAAGGAGAACCAAGCGATCTCCAACATTGAATCGACATAATACACGTAGAAGCTCCCTCATCAATCACAGTCCGATGAATAGGCCTGTTTTTGACTATCACTGGAATTTGGAAAGCCATTTGATGGGGGAGACGCGGTGTACTACTTTCTAGATCAAAGATCATTAGGTTCGGGTCCTGAACATCGACAGCTCCAATAGCCGACAAAAGCAATTTTCGTTGCGCTGGACATGATTGCAGCACTTCGAGTGCCGACATTGCTGAAGGTGAAACAGCTAAGTCTTCAACAATGTTGTAATTCTGGGCTGCTCTCGCATGTGGATTGAAAGCAGACCTTCGAAGTACACCCTTGGCGGGCGGCTTAATCACTAAGTCTGGGTTAGGTTTTTCGATCTGTAGTGGATCGGAACCAGGAGCTGAGGTTGATGGGTTAGAGTGAGAAGATTCTGCTTCCTTACCATCAACAGGAGCCTTACTACCATAATCTTGCGATCGAGTCGCAATCCTGACATGAGACATCATCAAAATGGGTTCTTCACTGGCATTCGAAGAAGAACCTATCATCTTATTCTCCTGCTCTGGAAATGGATTTTTTAACACAGCAGGAGTGGGAGAACCTTTGACTATTTTCACTACCTCGGCCCGATGAGGGCAGTCTCTCGTAAAATGATCTTCTTCACAAATAAGACAAGGATATCGAGGTTTGCGTTTTTCGTCATTGGTTTCCGACTTTTCCGTTTTCTCCTTTGGAGCCTTGTCTGCTTTAGCCTTCTTCTTTCCTTTCTTCTTTCCACCGTTTTTTGATTTGGCCGTAGATGACTCTACAGCGTGAATGTCGGCGGTAAGTTCAGGAGGAGAAGACTCTCCTGTCGGAGAATCAGGCAAAGTGATAATTGGAGTATTGGAGGCCTTGGAAGACTTCTTCTTACTCTTCGTAGTCACGATACCAATCATACCATCAGCGGCATGAGATCCCGAAGGAGCAGCAGCGATTTGGTTTGACTTTGGAAGATCCGGAATTTTCTCGTGTAACGTACCCGACTGAGTGTAAACTAAGTCAAGGTATTGTGCCTGAGCAATGACTTGCTCCTCAGTAACTACTCCGGCCTTAGCTACATCTTCAGTAATTCTTGGTAATAATGATTTGACAAACCATTCAGCTAAGATTTGGTCCGGGATAAAAACTTTCACTAATCTTCTTCGACGTCTCCACTCATGAATGTGATCAGAAATGTACGTGGATGTCGATTGTTTTAGCGAAGTTAATAATTCTGTACCATTATCGTATCTGACTGGTAACTGAAAATGAGTTAAGAACGAGGTAGCTAACTGGCTAAAGTTGTAAAAAGAGGCCCGTGGTAACTCAATGTACCACTTGGCTGCGAGACCAATGAGTGTACGCTGGAAAAGACGTAAGCGGATAGAATCATCTGAGATGGAATTTGATGCACACCAGAGGTGGTAAGTCATCACGTGATTAGACGGATCCTCTCCAGACTTACCTTCGAACTTGGGTATATCGCTGGGCAACTTATTTGGCATTGGCGGCCAGAACTGAAGATATTGAATTGGATCGTTCGTTAGGCGCGTCAAGTCGGGTAAATCTAAAGTCGCAATAAACGGTAACTGCCGGTTAGGATCTCTAAAACTCTGAGTCACAATACCAGCCCCAGGAGGAGGATATCCAGGATAACTAGGAACAGGAGTCGCATTTGGGATATTATATCCTCCTGGAAAACCAGGATTAACCGGACCGTACTGGGGTTGCTGAGGTGGTTGATAAGTGTACCCAGGATACGGTTGATACTGGTAAACCGGTTGTTGGGCAGCTTGCCCAGGTTGATACTGTCCCTGGTACGGAGGTTGAACAAATTGAGGTTGAGTAGTAACAACCGTACTTGTACCAGGTTGGCCTACAGGCATCTGGACTGTGGTTTGAACCGTGGGTCCAGACAACGGTACAGATGTCTGAGGAGTGGTTACAGGGACAGTAGAAACCGGAGCTGCCGATACTCCAGAAGTAAGCATGGTAGATGAAGCGGTAGTTGCTGCAGCCGTGTGAGGTGGAGTACCAGGTGCAATTGGCGGCTGAGTAACTACGGAAGTTACAGGGGTCTGAACACTTGACTGGACAGGTTGCGGTTGCTGGGGTGGACCAGGAACTGCAGGTTGTCCTGCTTGAGGTACCGACTGTATACTTGGTTGCGACATCTGTTGACCCTGTGACGGATCCCATGTTAACATTCCAGGGTATTGACTCGTAACAGGTTGAGGATACTGAGATCCATAGCCGTATTGAGGATAGGGTTGATAACTGTAAGGTGCAGTCCCATATGATTGCCCTTGAGGTGGTTGATAACCTTGACCAGGGTATTGACCCGTAGGTTGATAACCTTGAGGTAAATACGAATACTGGGGTTGACCTTGACCTTGAGGTTGGTATCCTTGAGGTTGATACCCTTGGGGTTGATACCCTTGGGGTTGCCATCCTTGAGGTTGCCATCCTTGAGGTTGATATTGATACTGAGGTTGACTTTGGGGTACATATTGAGGCTGGGGTTGATACCCTTGAGGTTGCCCCCCAGTCACGAATGAAGTACCTTGAGGTTGCCCCCCAGGCATTAACGAAGGTTGCCCCCCAGGCGGTAATTGGCCACCTTGAGGTTGGTTAATGGGAGTTGAATGGGTTGAGGAGATGCTCCCGCAAAGGTACCAGGAAGTGATTGATACCCAGTAGGAACAGAAGGACCGCCATGTAAAAATGATTCAGGACTTTGTGAAAACACAGATGACTGACCAGACATATTTACAGGAGAATGAATTCCTCTAGGTGGAACCGGAGTACGAGGTGTAGAAAAACCTACTGAGTTGTCTAAAAAATTGGTTAATGCAAGGTACCAAGATTCACTTCTAGGAGGACTGTAAAAGATGGATTCACGCTCCCTTAGATCAAGGGTAATTAGATCTTCAGAATCAGAAACGCCTATTTCTTCCTCTGGAACAAGTTCTTCTATAGCAATTAATCCAACAGGAAGATTTTCGGTGATAATTCTTTCTATTCTTGGTGAATCAGGAACACTAGGAGTTGGAGTAACAGGTTCGGAAATTTCAGGTTCTTCGCCTGTTTCACTGGCAGATGAAAAACTACCAGCAAGCTCGGAAACTGTAACAGCTTCGGGATTGTAACCTGTTTCTAATCTTTGGTAATCTGGATGGACTACCAAGGAAAATTCTCCTTCTTCAGGTGATCCTACTCTACTGCCACTAGGAGGAGTTACAAGGACCTTTAACCCTTCTAAATTACCCGGAATGTCTTCAGGAGATTCACCCCGCGATTTACGGAGTTTTCTTAACAAATCTATTCCGGTAACAATCTCAGGAGACTTGCCCCGAAGTCGACGGGACTGTCTCGGTAATTCCGCCACAATTAAAGATTTTAACTACAACACACGAAAACAAAGTAAAAATTTCAAATCAAACCACCTAAAGTCTTCTAAAGAAGCAAACAAATTTGAAGCACACGCCTAAATAATCTAGAGCGTCAAACCACACACAAACAGTAGTCTTCCGGACCAAAAGCGCTAGTTGGTGATTAGGCCCAACCTCGCAGGATTCAGTACAGAAATGGTGGGTGGAACAGTTACCCCGGCAACCTGCTTAATGAATAGACTGGACCAAGTTCCTCCACTTTAACCGTCTCGAAGTGAAGCGAACCCCCCAGAAAATCCAAGTGAGTATAACCGACGTCTGCTCCAGGTACAGTGGGACCTTCCCTCCACCGTCACCTTGGGTAGAATCCTAGATATTATGGCCACTAAGGTTACCAATCACAACAATTACACCTGGGGGAACAGTCTAAACTCCGACAGCACGCAAGGGCAGAGTAGCAAGCTCCAATCCCCTTACCGGCTCCTTGACAACAATCCAAGGTTTACCGATAAGTGACCCCTGGCTCCTCGACAATGGTTAATCCGAGGTTTACCGTTTGTAATACGTACTGCCTGGCGTCGTTCCCAACGAGGGAGGAATGATCCCCTCACTGGTTCGGACACGAGCTCGTGCTTCTCCTTTAAGAGGAGCTTTCCCAGAATGTAACTGAAACAATTGGATTTGTTCTACTCAAGATAGACTATCTGTTTGGTTTTGTAGTCTTGGAGAGTTAAGTACTCACCTACTCCAAGACCCTAGCCTAAGCTATGTTGGTGCTTCAGAGCCCTAGAAAAATAAAGATTACTAGATTGATTTTAATTTAAGCGTTACTTTTAAGGTTGTTTCTTAAGTCAAAAGGTGATGGAAGTGAAACCAGTGGTGTGTTGACTCGACTCGAAACCACTACAAAATGCACCTAGAATGATTTATCCACTACTTTACTTTTTCGATGAATTGCTTAACTAAAAAGTTGAGAGAATGCAATCTTTATAAAAGCAACTTCTTAATTGAAGACAATCAAAGAAACAATTCGTTTGTCTTTTCCAAGCATAAAAACATAACCTCTCTTTACATGCACGAAAAAACTCTTTTCTTCTTTCAAAAACAAAAAGCTACTTGAAACAAGACTTTTAAAGAAGATGTTTTTGTATTTTTCTTTTAATAAAGCAAATAAATCTAATATAACCAAAAATCAATCTTAACAACTCTTAAAATCTAAGAAAATCCACTCATAAGCAAACTAAAGGCAAATTTATTCTAAGCAATCTTAACGAGGCCAAAACTAACAATGATTATTTCTAAGGTGTTTTACTTGATCACAATCAAATCAAGGACTAGCTTATTGCAGAACCAAAAACTAGTCAAAACAAAATTCTAATCTTTTTGTTCTTTTTGTAAAATGGAAATCAATACTTTATAAACAAGCAATTCGAAATTTGACCCAAAACAACTCAAATGGCAAGTTGCTCACACAAGGAGACTTTACGACAGGCCCAACTTCTAAGAAGGTTGACTAACCAGAGAGATCTAAGGCTGGACAACTTTCTATTATCAAAGTCACTACAAAGCCTTTCCAAAAATCAAACCCTAGGTCTAAACTTCGTTGAAAACCACTAAAACACTCAAAGCTCACAAAACTAGTTCAGGTGAAAATTCTTGACAGGGTACTAAAGGATCTGGGCAGAAAACACTAAGGAAAAACAAAATCTAAAAGCAATTTAAAGCAAAAATGGAATTTTCTTAAGTTTTACAGGAAGACGCAGGCAACCCGTTGTCACAGGTGCGGCCCCGCTCTGTGCAGACGGCAACAGCGCGTCCAAAGACGCACTGTGCAGTACTCAGAGGGTGCGTCCTTCTGGAAAAATGAAGAAAAACCAAATCTAACTAAATCTAAAGCTAAGCCACCCAAATACTAATTCTCACAGTCAAAAACCAGAAAATAAACATGATTTTCTCAAAGCAAAGTTCATATAAAGGAAAAGACTCTCTCATTAATGGATTCCCCAGCGGAGTCGCCAATTTGTCACACGGAATTTGTCAAGGGGGCGGACACGACTGACCTTCCTAGAAGTCTAAGACGTTCTAATGACAAACAAGACAAAATGGAGTGATCTTTCTCTAAATACACCTTTTACAACATGAAAACTACAAGTGTTTAGGCTTACCTTATTCCAAAACGCTGTTGTTGAAGTCCGTTCTTGACGATCCGGATGAGCTCCTCCTTCAAGTCAATTCCTGCAACCACAAACAATCAAACAATTACCAAGCACTTGCATTTCATATAATAAAACATATATTCAACATGCAGACCAAGGAACACATGAAATAACTCATTAACACAAGCTATTGAGAAAAATAAACCAGTTTGTATTAATAACGAAACAAAGAAACTCTTACAACCTGGCCTTGGTGTTGTGCAAGTTCCTCCCAGGGTCCATCAAGGGTTTTCCTCTACTTTGACAAAGCTCACCCTCTCCCAAGTAGAATCAAGTGAAGACAATCTCTCCTCACAAAGGCTCTAATGGAAGACCTAAATCCTGCAGCATTTACCCAAAGAAAATGTATAGCTCCAACCTCTTCTCCTTCTGGCTCAATGCCTTTATTTATAGTGTTGTAAAGAGGTTATTCAGGTCCACTATCAATGGGATCATCCCCCTCTTTGGGTGGGATAGCTCCCTTATTGATGGGATAAGTTCCCCCTTAATAGAGATACATGAACCAACTGGAGGCGCATCCATTTCATCAAACCGACCTCTAGAATGTTCTAGAAGTAACCACAAGTAACTTTTTCAAGATAAAACTCGCGCATTTTTCCTTTTACAGAGGGACGCACCTGTCCCTTAACATACAGAGCGTCCATGGACGCAGATTTTGTGAAAATGGTCAGCGTCCCCGCAGGTAAGGCTAGAGAGAACCTGCGACCCCAGAGATAAACATAGTTTTTACAAGACTTTCTCTCTTCTTTGAGTTTGAGATGGATAACAGAGGCATGAGACTTGCCTAAGAGGGTAGCATGACTGTTGATTTGAGCCATACTAACTGTAAGTAGTCAAGGTGACATTTTTTAGTGTAACAACAAGCAGTTCATAGAACTATTCATTTACCCTGCCCTTAGCCTTATGAGCAACACTCCATTACCAAGGATCAGTGAGGAGATTGTCAAATAACTTTAGTTCATAGATCAAGCTGCAACAGGAGATTGGTATTTCTCCCAAAACTACACAGAAATCAGGGTTTTTGGCTGTGAGCTTCCAACCTACAAACTGCCAAAATACCTCCCTGTTAGAATCTTTGCACTAGAGTACTTGAGGAAAGGATTGAATGAAGATGAGGTAAATTTTGTAGCTGCCAAAATGAAATCACAATTTAAGCTTAAAGCTCAAGTTGGTCCCTTCATTTGTAATACCAGGACAGTAGGGGAGGAAGCTAATAAGCTGTTAAAAGAAATGAAATTTTCTCTCAGTTTCTCTTGGTCATATGACCCATTGGGAGTCATCTCCAAACTCAGGGTGGAAAATAAATTCACACTATATGATCATACATTTAGGCCTGAGATAGAACAGTTCAATAATCAGTTGGAATGGACAGAGAATACCCTCCAAGAGGCTGAGGAATAGGAAATCTCAACATCAAATATGCAAACTCCAATTGCACAGTAAAAGTCAGCCAAGAGAGGGAGGGAATAACAATCTTCACCTGAAATAGAGGCAACAAGCCAAGGCCTCAAGGTTTTTCATAGGAAAAAGAAACAAAGGGTCTCTATGAATATTGATTCACAGTTTGGTGAACAGTCTATACAATCTCCAACTCAATCTACCACTTCTCATGAACAACAGATAGTCCAAATTGTTGGAGGTATTCTATAGAATAAGGAGGAAGACATCTTCCATGTGTTTAGTGAAATCAAAAGAAATAATGAAGAATTGAAGGTAAATACTTACGCCCAATTCTGGAAGCATTCTTCCAGCTCTCAAGCCAGGCTTCTTTGAGTCTTTGAATCTGAGAAGGGGAAGATGCAAATGGCTTCCTTGTAGGGCCAAGTTCCTTAGCCCAAAACTGCAGCACAATACCAGAAACATACTTCTTTTGCATTTAATGTCTAGGATGTGCATACAATTGATCAAATTGAGATGCATAAACAAACTAGATAGATGATTGCTTCAAACTTGACAAACACTGCTATGAGTTTGTCAATAATGCAAGTTACATTGGCCAACATTCAATCACAATTAAAGTTGGAGAAGGTCTCCTCATTAGCAAAAGATACCAAGAGTCAATCCTTGGAAAATCTAGTGCTAAGGATGGGATATGATCCCTCAAACATAAATGCTACAGAGGAGCTCATTAACAAAAAGAACACTGAGGTTGCAGCGTTAAAGAAACAATTGAAACTACTAGCATCTGAGGATCCAATGGCCAAAGAAATCGAGGAGATAGAGACTCAAAAGTCAAATATGATGAATCTCATTATAGAACAAAATTTGCAAATAAAACAAATCTAGGAGCGGATGGAGAAATTGGTAAAAGAGAAGGAGGAAGCTATCAGGAACATTCAAACTTCAACGAATGTAGTTTCTCTTGCAGCAGTTCCCATCACTAGACTTTCTACCACAACCAATACATCAGCAATAGGTACAGTAGAAGGACCTAAATAGATTATTGAAGCTATTCAAAACCTGTCTATTCAGACAGGAGAAATCAATAAACTAATGGATGAACTCAAAGAATTACAACTTATGAAGTCCATATCAGACAATTCACACACAGCTGAAACAAATAGACTCAAAGGACAAGTGGGAGTATTGAAGAAAGAACTCACAGATTCCTTCATAGGAAACAAGTTTGGTTTAGAAAAATAAATTTTGTGGGAAGAAATCATAGAACTAATCAAGGATATTTGGCCCTACATTAAGATAATATTCAATCAAAAAGATCTCTTGGAAAAAGCTCAGGAAGTAGCGGAATCCATAACTAGGCAGCTGAAGGATATGCTAGAGACTGCCCATGATATAATCAAATTTCTGAATTCCAAGGATGAATATGAGCTTGAGGAGTTAAGGATAAGTGATATAACTGCTAAAATATTAGAGGTAAAGAAGATTATCACTAAGAAAAATCTCATCCTTCAGCTACAAGAAAAGTGCAACAATGTTAACAACATAGTTCAAAGATTTTTCAACAAGATTGAACCCTTGGTCAGCAAATTTTTACCTTCTATGATGGTTATTAATGATAAATTGATGCCAATTGAGGATTATGTCAAGAAACTAACAGAGGTTGGCACCATGCAGCTTCAGTGGCCAATATCAAAGGATCACCAACACCAGCTCTCATAGTAAAAACACTCAGGGATTCTTTCTTCATCCTGGATGAAATCAAGCATATATTTTTGGTAAAACCCACTTTTACTAAATATACCAAGATGGATGAAATCTATAAGAGGGTAACAAATATTTCTATGCCAGATAAGAAATGCTAGAAAGAATTTACAGATCTACTTGATTATGGATAATTGAACAACATTCAGTTTTTGAGGGAATAGTCAGCCACCTCAAACCATTTTTCAACTTTTTCAACAATAGTCATCAAACAGTGCAACACCAAAGTAGTGCCAGATCATTAGACAGTTTCATTTTTTATTCTGCAAATAATCTATTTTTGTAAGAGCAGTTCAGGATATTTTTCGTCCTATTGTTGTATAAATAACTCTCTTCACGAGTTATTCAGGGTTGCCCCCTTGCAGAAGCATTTCCAGACATCTCATGTAATTAATCTTTCTGGATCATTAGTACAAGGCAAACGATTCTGAATTTTGTTTTCACAGTTTGTGTTTCCTGTAAGTTTTTCTAGTGTCATTCATTATGTTTTTTCTTCATATACTTGTGTCTTGCAGAGATAACTAGGTAGGGATAACTGTATTTCAATTTATTCCTATAAGATTTCTGAAGTGATCATGTATAAAGAGAATGGATTAATGGACTATTTGTTTAATTAATTCCCTCAAAATTAATAAATCATCAACATCTTTTATAGGCTCATGTGTATTTTCTCAAACCTTTAAACATAGTTTGAAGGTTTTCATACTTATGATTATTTAGCTTTCAATTTAAAAATTGTGGCAATAATATTAGTTTTCTATTTCTACTCATCATTTTAAAATCTATTTCACTGTGTAAATATTTATAGCAGTCCTCTACTGAGATATTGATATTACTCAAGATGTTAGGCACATAAGTTCTATATCTGTTCATCCATTGGTCTCCCAAATTAAAACAAAATCCCCAAAACATTTATCTTGGATGTTATGCAATAATAGCTTACCATTATTATATCAGAGATACAACATCAAACTGGTGCTGTTGCCAGGGATTCTAATTTCATTAAGTTTTCCTAGGGAAACTATATTTATTCTATTCCTTTAAGGTGATTAAAGGTCTAGAAAGGTTAAAATCTGACACTTGGCGACTCCACTCTTCCAAACTGGCACCTTTTAAGCACACCAAATCACGTTCAGAGGCTGACTTAGTTGATCTTCTGTCAGAGCCTAAAAAATTTCTTAGAAAAGCCAGTTCTAAAAGGGGACATCAACCCTCTTCTTCTTCCTCTTCAGTCTTGTAGTCTAAAGATTTAGCATCATTTGATTCTTATAACATTCCACCTAATCTAGATTATTCCCACCTATCACCTAGGGTTGTTGAACTCTTAGAAAAGGGAGTTGATTTTAAATCAGAATTCCTCATTCATTCATTTGAATTTCATCTAGAACCCTCACTACCACTACAAACTGAGTCTGATTTGGGTGTTAATTTACCATAATACAAACCAATAGATTTCATATCCCCTACCACTTATTCATTTCATCCCACTTTCAGATAACCTCAAGCTTCTACTTTTGAACAACCTGAAGAGAACTTCTCTATGTATTCAAATCCACTCTTTAAAATAAAGGAGGATATTCATCCACAGGTCCAGAAGTTAGTTCTTAATACTCCTTTGAAATCATTCAGGAGAACCCCTCCTTCTTCACCTCCAACTATTTCTTCACCCCCTAAATCACCTTTTTCAACCCATTCTTCATCTTCTTCAACATCTTCATCCACACAAAACACCTCATATACCACCTCTCACTATGGCTTTCCAACCTATTGTACAGGCTAGATATACAGCTTTAGTCTTACCTCCTAATCTCGATGCACTCCTAGTTGGATACTTGAAATACCTTCTTAGGTATAATGGAGAAACCAATCCCTCTACTAAAGACCATCTCTAAGCCTTTTTAGACATTGCATATAACATGAATATTGAACAAGAAAATGTTTACATGAGGTTGTTTGTACAATCACTTGAAGGAAATGTAAGAATTTGGTTTAGGCAGTTACATGTAAATTCCATTAGAAATTGGGAAGAACTTACAAACGTATTTAAAAACTAGTGGGGTGTGAAAAAAGATCCTCTTTACTTTCTCATTGAGTTTGATGAACTTAAAAGAAATTTGGGTGAACCTCTATTAGACTTTATCAAAAGATTCAACAAGCTTTATCATAAAATTCCCCCTGATTGTAAACCCCCTGTAGCAGTAGTAAAGTCTAGATTTTCTAAAGTCTTTGTTGATGATTTTGATGTTATGCTGAGAGAGAGAACTTCAAGATCTCTTGAAGATATGCAAACAAATGCTATTGAGGTAGAAGCAAACAGGGTTGCTTCAAATTCTTTGAAAGCTAAAGAGGAAAAGGCCCAAAGAAAACTCAAATCGATACCAGAGGCTTCTAGTTACTCTAAGACTAAAACTGAAGATTCTAAAATAGATGAAATAACTTCTCTTATTAGAAATCTATCTAATAGTATTTCCAATATTGAGACTCAACCTGGTAAAATTCAACAAATGGTTACCAGACCCCAAAATCAAAATCAAGGTCATTATAAAAGAAATCCACAATTACAAATTCTTCATAGACCTAGTAGTGATCAATAGATTCCCACTGCTTTTTTGATAGATGATCAGCAACCTAATGATAATACTATTACTATCACTGAAGATATAAATAATATGGATACTTCCTCTAATAAAACAGTTATTATTCCTCTTACACAACAAAATCAGGTTCAAGAAGATCCAGAATCTTCACAGGTTTCTAAATACCATGCCTTCTCTGAATTTTTAATTGCAGAGTTGAACAAAAGATATGATCTTAGGCCTAGACCTGGCCCTGGAAGACCTCCTAAGGAAACTCCAGTAGTTGAACCTCGTGCTGAAACTGCTCAAGCTCAAACAACTTTTATTCGACCATTGGAATAGTCAACTGATACTCCTCAAAATGACAAAAATGCTTTGACTACATTTAATGTTGAAAAATAGTTAGAAAGAATTAAAATCCCAATTCCTCTTTCAGAACTTTCTAAAAACCCTGGGTATAAAAATCAAGTATCCAAATGGATACAAAATACCTGGGTTGATGCTAAAGGTGATATCATCAGTCTGCAAGATGAAAAACCAATAGTTGTTTTTGGCCCTAGCTCAAATATGATAGATGAATAGTGCCTCCTTTCTCTATAACTCTTAAGACAAATGATTCCATGTTTTATAATTGTATGCTTGATTCTAGAGCATCACATAACCTCATGCCAAAAACCATCATGGATCATTTGAAACTTGACATAACTAGATCCTATCATGACTTGTACATATTTGATTCTAAAAGGGTGCCTTGCTTAGGATTGATTAAGGATTTAGTAGTCACCCTTGCCCAAATCCCAGTGAAAATTGTAGTACTTGATATAGTTGTCACATATATCCCTCCCAAATTTGGAATGCTCCTTTCTAGGTCTTGTTGTGCCAAATGAGGGTGAACTCTTCAGATGGATATGTCTTATGCTACTATTCCAATTTATGGGGGAGAACAACTAAGATTATATAGAGAGGTGAGATTTGTGCACACTGTTTGCAAAACAGACCAACCTAGGAACCATCTCATTTATGCAATTGACCAATATTTTGGTTGCTTTGAACTCTCTTCAAACCAAGTGCATGAAACTCAAGTTAAAATTGAATATGTAATTGAAAGTTCAGCACCAAATCAAACTGATATATGGAAACTATCTTTTGATGGCTCCTGTACAAAAGATGGAGTAGGAGCTGGAGTAGTTTTAATTTCACCAGAAAAAAAAAAAATTACCCAATCATGTAAGCTCGACTTTGAAGTTACAAATAATGTGGCTGAGTATGAAGCTTTCCTTTTGGGATTGCAATTAGCCAAAAGCTTAAAGGTTCAAAACTTAAGTGTTTTTACTGATTTAGAACTTATTGTTAAGCAAGCGAGAAATATTTTCTAGACTAAACACCCCAGAATTAGGTCTTACCGAAATGAAGTATGGGATTTAGTTGAAAGCTTATTTGATGCTTTTAATTTGACTTATATTCCAAGAGATCAGAATATTCATGCAGATGCCTTAGCTATTTCTACTAGTTCATTTAAAATTCCTGATCAAACTAATTTACTCTACCACATACAAGTCAAATATAAACCATCTATCCCAGACAATCTAAAACACTGACAGATATTTGAAGATGATGAACATTTGAAATCTTCTCTGCAACTTGTAGATCAATTTTTTGTTCTACAAATTGATGAAGATAGATCCGAAATAAATGAAAATACAAGTGGAAATGATACTTCAGATTTTAGTTCAAAAATCGTTGATCATGATATTATTCAACTGTCTAACAATTTTATTCCCAAAGGCTTGATACCTTTAGAAAATTTGTTTGATCAAAATGATGTCCTCTGAAATCCTCAGTCCATTTCTTCAGAAGAGGACATAGAGGAAATTAACATTGGAACAAATGATGATGTCAAAAGCATAAAAATCGGTGCATCTCTAGAACCTGAGATTAAAACTCAATATCTTAAGTTATTTCAAAATTATAAGGATGTTTTTTCTTCGACCTATGTTGATCTAAAAACCTATGATACTTCATTAATACAACATAAGATCCCTTTGAATCTAGAAGCAATTCCTTATCAAAAGAAACTTAGGAGGATTAATCCAGCCCTTTTACCAACTGTAGAAATGGAAATTAAGAAAATGCTATATGCCCAAATCATTCTCCCTCTTAGATATTCTAATTGGGTTGCAATTTTAGTTCATGTTAGGAAAAAGAATGGATAAATCATACTTTGTGTGGACTTTAGAAATTTGAGCAAGGCATCAATATTAAAGGATAAATACCCTTTTCCCAAAATGGATCAGTTACATCAAATGGTTTCAAGAGCACAAATACTTTCTATGCTTGATGGTTTTTTAGGTTATAATCATGTAAATTTTGATCTAGCAGATAGGGAAAAGATAGCCTTCATTACACCCCAGGGTACATTTATGTACGCTAGAATTCCATTTGGCTTATCAAATGCTCGAGCAACATTTTAGAGAGCTATGGATGTAGCTTTTATGGGTCAGGTAAACAAATTTGTGGTTATTTATCTTGATGACATTACTATTTTTTCTAAATCTAATAAGAAACATCTAAAGCACTTGATCAAGATTTTTGACAGGTGTAGGAAATTTGGGATATCATTTAACCCTAAAAAGTCTTTGTTTGCTATCAAAGAAGAATTTTTTTTGGGCCGTATAATCTCGAAGGAAGGAGTGGTAATTGATCCCAAGCATGTGTCTTCCATTGAAACATTGGCCTTACCTAGAAACAAGAAAGAAATTCAAGATTTTATGGGAAAAATTAATTTTTTAAGGAGATTCATCCCAAATTATGCAGAGATTGTAAAAGATATAATTGACATGCTCCAAAAGGATCATGAAGTTAATTGGACAATCTCTTCTAGGCATGCATTTGATTAGATCAAAAAATCTATCTCTGAAGCTCCCACCTTGGATAGCCCTGATTACACTAAACCATTAATTATCTTTTCTTTTGCCTCATAAACAAGTCTTGCTACTGTTCTATTACAAAAGTATGAAGATTACCATGACTAGCCCATAGCCTTTTTCAGTAAGGTTATGAGAGATGTTGAGCTTAAGTATGACATAATCAAGAAGCAAGCATATGCCCTCATTCAAGCCCTGATATCTTTCAAGATGTATGTTCTACATTCACCTATTACTGCTTATGTTCCTAATGGTGTTGTAAAAATTGTTTTAACTCAACCTGACACTGATGGGAAAAGAGGTAGGTGGATCTCTCAAATACTTGAGTTTGATATAACTATCAAAACTACAAAGCTAGTAAAAGGCCAAGGATTAGACAAGCTTCTAGCAGAATCCAATTGAAAAGTGCTTGGAATCAATCTTATTTTAGAAGTACAAGGGAAGAACCCACAACAACCTTCTATCCTTGCACAAGGGAAGAATCCATAAGAACCTTCTATCCTTGTAGAAGGGGAGAATCCATAAGAACCTTCTCTTTAGCTTGAGGAAAAGAATCCACAAGAACCTTTACCTTCAGATTAGATCAACCCTTTACATATTGATGACAAATTTCTATTGTCAGATTGGTATCAAGACATTGTTGTAGGTTTTAACCCATACAGTAATTATCTGAATATGAATTCTAAAACACAGAAAATAAACAATGTGAGAGAATAACACATAAAACACATATACACAGAGATTTTCCCCAGGATCCCAAAACCGGGACTACTAGCTTGATTTTTCATTATGTTCCTTTCAATGTTATAATACATATTCATACATGCTGAAGCATCCAATACCATGGACAGAAAACCATCGTGTCCAATACCCTTGATCGAAAACCATTGTGTCCAAGAAACATGTGCGAAGATTATGTACAAAACCATAGGTGGGTCCGCCCAACCTAACATAGGGTCCAAAACCAAAATTTTCCGGGGCACTACCCCAGACCCCATAAAGTGGGGTTACAGGTGCCCCTCAAACCCCTTGTTAACTACTTCGAAAGAATATAACACAACCCAACATTCTCCCACTTGTTGTTTTCTTTCCACAGGGGACCACAAGAGAGCTTAGTCACTTTTCCAGCCCTGAAATGCCCATTGTCTCTCTACACCAAGAGAACTTCTTAGAGCTCATATATTTTTTCAATGCATTTGCAGTATTCTTAAAAGTGTCCACCTTTACCAGCAACACCTTTTTTTCTTCTATCATATCCCTCACAAAGTGATACTGAACATCAATGTGCTTTGTCTTTGAATGATATGCAGGTTTCTTTGTTAATAAAATTGCACTTTGGTTGTCACAGTCTATCCTTATAGCTTCCTGTACTAACCCCATACTTGAACACAATCTATGCAACCAAACTGATTCCTTGCTTGCATGACTGGCTGCCATGTATTCTGCCTCTGTAGTTGATAGTGCCACTACATATTGTTTCTTACTCATCCAACTGACTACACCTCCAAATAGTTTAAACACATACCCACTTGTAGATCTTCTTTGATCCAGATTTCTAGCCTAGTCTGCATCAACAAAGCCATCAATATCTAACACTCTGTCCAATCCTCGTCTTCCTTGGTAGCACAAACCATAATCACTAGTGCCACGCAAATACCTGAAAACCCGCTTCACTGTTGTCCAGTGCTCCTTCCCTGGTTTTGACATAAACCTCCTCAATACTCCCACTACATGTGCAATGTCTGGTCTAGTACAGACCATTGAATACATCAGGCTACCAACTGCACTTGCATATGGAACACGGGACATGTCCTCTTCCTCTTCTTGTTTCTTGGGACACTATTCAACAGATAACCTCACACCTACAAGAATAGGAACCTTCACCAATTTACTATCCCTCATATTAAACCTCTGCAGTATTGCCTCGACATACTTCCTCTGGTTTAACCAGAGCTTCCTCTTTGTACAATCTCTTTTAATTTCCATGCCCAAAATATAGTTTGCAGTACCAAGATCTTTCATGTCGAATTTAGAGGACAATTGGGTCTTCAAATCCTCGATAACTTCTTTGTCATTTCCAACTAACAACATATTATCCACATACAAGACCAGATAAATAACACGGTCACCAATTAATTTAAAATACACACAGTGATCTGCTTTGCTTCTAGTGAAGCCAAGCCCCCATATAAATGTATCAAATTTCTGATACCACATCCTTGGTGACTATTTTAACCCATACAGAGACTTGTTTAACTTGCATACCAGTTATTTCTTACCCTTCACCACAAAGCCTTAAGGTTTCTTCATGTAGATCTCCTCTTCCAGATCCCCGTGAAGAAATGTTGTCTTCACATCCATCTGTTCTACCTCAAAATCAAAAGTAGTAGCAACATATAAAAGTAATCTAATAGAACTTACCTTGGCAACAAGAGAAAAAGTATCACCCAAATCAATTCCCAGAACCTGGGAATAACCTTTTGCTACCAACCGAGCTTTGTATTTCTCCACTTTTCCTTCTGCATTTGTCTTATTTTTTAACACCCATTTTCTGCCAGTGGGTTTCCTTCTGGCCAATAAATCCACAAGATCCCAAGCCTCATTTTTGTGCAAAGATACCATTTCATCAACCATGGCCTCTTTCCAGAGTTTTCCATCCTCTGAATCCACTACTTCCTTCACAGTTCTGGGATCATCATTAGTAAAAGACAAAGAAAAAATTGAACAGAAAGCAGATGGACTATACCTTTCTGGCTATCTTCTTTCTTGAACTGATCTTCTCACAGCCGAAGTTTGTGGCTCTTCATCTTCTGATTCCTCCTCTATTGTAGAGTTTGATTCTTCCTCCTTTAGCTCAAACTCTATCTTCTCAGGTTCCTTTGGTTGTACTTCATGTTTAATAACATCTTTCACCTCTCTGAACACCACATCTCAGTAGTACACAACCTTCCTTGTTACTGGGTTCCAAAGCTTATAACCCTTTAAACCATCCTTATACCAAATAAAGATGCACTTTGCAGATTTACTATCCAACTTTGTTCTTTTATCCTTTGGAACATGTACATATGCATCACATCCAAATACCCTCAGATGTGAAAGAGAGGGTTTCTTACCAGTCCATACCTCTTGTGGAGTCTTATCCTCCAACGTTGATGAAGCTGACCTGTTGACCAGGTAACATGCAGTATCCACCACCTCTGCCCACAATTCTTGTCCTAACCCGGCACCACCGAGCATGCTTCTTGACCTTTTCATCAATGTCTTGTTCATTCTTTCTACAACTCCATTTTGCTGAGGTGTATATGGAGTAGTATTCTGTCGTGATATACCACACTTCTTACAAAATTCTTCAAATTCCTTGCTGCAAAACTCTCCACCATTATCTATCCTCAACACCTTTATCTTCTTATCTGTCTAGTTTTCCACCAGAGCCTTAAATTCTTTTAACCTGTCAAAGACTTCAGATTTCTTCCTAAGGAAGTATATCCATGTATTCCTTTAGAAGTCATCTATAAATGATACATAGTACACAGAATTACCCAGTGATGGAACCTTCATAGGTCCAAACAAATCATTGTGTACAAGCTCTAATATCTGTTTCGCCCTCTTACCACCTATTGAAACCCTAAAAATCGATTCTACAACAAGGGGGATACCCACCCGGTCCAGACCTTGGTTAGAAGCTCCTTTTCCATTTGGTATAGTGGGTCCAACTGGGGATATGGGACCAGTTTCCCAATTCATGTGTGTGTGTGTTGAGAATTGATATTTCCTACCTAATAACTTCTAAGTAAAATGCTTTTATTCTGAGTCTAATTTAACAACATGCAATTGTATTCTAATGAACATAAATATCTAATTCTAAAACTAACACGGGATTTAATCTTTTAGTTATGCGATCTAAAATAATTTCTAATGGCAATTGGTAATAAAGATCATTCAATTGCTATGAGAAAAAGATTCAATAAAGATAAATTATTTCATATAGAAAGTTAGACGAAACAATTTGTTGGAAATAATAGTGAGAGGGGGGGTGAATAATTATTATCAAGTCACTTATTTTCGTTTTCAAAACTAGATCATATACGCTACTTTAGTTAGATAAAACAGCATATATACGCAACTACAGAGAAAGAAACCCACGTATGCAATGTAGACTTATAATTTAATTTATCTTACTGATGTTGATCATTAATTTGTGTATTAGGATCAAATAAACAGTAACCAGAAATAGTAAAACAGATCTGAAGACAATCACACACACAAGAACACAAGATATAAGGTGGAAACCCAATGTGCGTGAAAACCACCTGCTGCAATTAGTCTCTATATTCTTTCAATTAGAAACTTCTTTTTACAATGTATTGGTGCAGTCCTTTACCAGTACGCAGGCTGCAACCTGCAGAGAGCTACAACCCTCTCTCATTCTCCAGCTTCTCCTGGAAGGGAGCTACAACCCCATTAGCTCTTGCACTAGCCAAGATACTAGTACGTAGGTGCTACAGAAGGCTACAACCTTCTCTTTCTTCCAGGGACCACGTTTCATAAATTTTCAGACTAGATCCATGAACATCAATCAATCATCAAGAATTTCTACATCAAACAATCTCCTTTTCACCAATTAGAACTGAATCAAGTAGATACTTCTCTGACAGTTGTACCCAAAAATACAATAACAGTAATAACACAGCAAATTCTGAACCCAGACCACTGTAGCAATAAAAAGAAGCAGCTTGATCACAACTCAAAAGATATATGCTACTTCAATAACCTGAAACCTGCGTGCATACACTTCTGAGTGTGGACCAACCTGCATATACGCTTTTTGTATTCACTGAACCAGTTTGTATACGCGCCTTCGCTTCACTGAACCTGCATACAGATCTATAAAAGATAATTCAGTCTTTCAAATATTCAAACAGTAATTAACCCAGATTATCAGATTTATAGATCAAGCCTACGCCACATATAATAGATCAAAATCATATAAAGATACTATCATTCAAGCCTTAATATTATGACCCATCAATAGAACTTATCCTTCTCTTTGCGCTAAGGTTCCTCCTTCATTCAGATCCAGATCTGCACCATAACCCCAATCACCAATATTTCAGATCTAGTACTTATCAGATATTCAATTAATTCAGATGATGCTTTTCCAAATGATCTCCTTCCTCTTTTATAGTCTTAAGCCTTTCACAATACCACGGTCCAAAACCATAATAACACAATAACATGGACCCAAAACTTGGGATCAACACTTCCGACGAGATACCATGGTCCAAAACCATAGGTTCAAATATCAAGGACTAACTACCACGGACCAAAGGTAAGTTCTCCAACATATACGCGCTTTTCCTTGCGTTAAAGTGCGTGTATACGCATACGCACCTTTGTAACGTCTAACCCGCGTGTATACGTATCTTCGTCTAGATGAACCTGCTATATGTCTTTTCCTTCATTCTGAAAGCCTAAACTGAGATCTGTTACCAAAAAGAGTTGCCATCAAGGACAACACCTGTGCCATAGCTCCAAACCTGTGCCATAATGGCAACACAATTGTGAAAAACATATCGCATAATAAGTCACTCATATATTAAGCATAAATAAATGGATATCACCATACAGAAGTGCCAAATGATAACTCAAGCATTCAAGCATTCATACATAAATAACTAAACATGAATATCACCGTAACACATAAGCAGAAATTGTTAAGAGATAAAAGTACCATTTATAATGAGTTCTACTCATGAGCTCTAGCAATAATGATTTATCTCTTCTTAATTCAACATCTACTAAAAGTACAAAAGTGGAATTTCAGTAGCAGATATTAAACACAAATGTCAATAAATCTTGTTCCATTCATTCATCAAAACCTCCTCAGTGGGTGCAAAAGTGCATGTTCTAAGGACAAGTCTTTTATAAATTTTAGGACCCTTCTCTAAATGCATGAGAAGGGTTTAAATACTACTAGCTAAATATAAAAAATATTTTATTACAAAAATATAGGAGGTGGTTTAAATGACCGTCCTCACTTTAGGAAAAAATAAAGCAAAACTAAAACTAAAACTGAATCTAAAAGTAAAACTAGAAATTAACTATCTATGTATCTGATCTTTGTAGTCACAAGCATCCAACATCGGCTTGAGGAGAGTTGGCTAGCCGACCTCCGACTTTAGCTGTCTTGCGAAAATGGAATCGACAACTGTTGGCACCATCTTCTCGATAGAATTAGTGAGACATTTGAGAGTCGTGCACTGACTGTGTGGTTTAACCAAGTACTTCCAGTAAGAATCCCAGTTTAACTTGGTTAACCTTTTGATGGACTCTGCTCTTTCTTGAGCCTTTTGTCTCTAGCTTGTTTGTAGATGTTGCACATTTGGTAGAAATCCACATACCATTTGAAGATATCCCTGATAAATAGCACTTGTTTTTAGAGCTCGGGTTTTGCCTTTTGCCTTTAACAGTTTTTTCTACAATTTTCCAGGCTTACAGGTGACTGAGTGATTAGAGGCTTTCTTTTTCAAGAAACTGCCTCTGTTTCTTGATCCGGGCTTCCCTGGTGCTATTTTCGCCTCTTGCGCGCTTTTTGTTAGAGGATGTAAACCTTAAATTTTGTGGAAAGAATGACTCCATGAGTTCTTAACTCTAAGTCTTAAACTATCGGTCTGTTATCTCATTAAAACACAGTACCCATTTGACCATGTCTGTGTATGGAAGAATCTTGGGCCTTGCTGCTATCTGGTGCAAGAACGAGCATGCTAGTTCTGTAATTAGCAGCTCAGATAATCCGCGTGAGTCTGCAGTAGCTGTAACCCCCATTATTCTGGGATTTTCTTCCTTGAGTAAACTGTGCATGCCTTCCCATGTAGTAATGTCAGCATCTCTGTTACAGGTTGTATCCATGTATAAGGGCGTCATTTCTTTGTCTTCAGAACTCTGAGCCTTTCCCTTCTTTGCCATAATATTCTGAACACTGCTATGTATACTTCTCTACTTTTTGCTCCTGCAATTTGCAAATGAGGAAAGATTAATGATAAGAAAAAGGTGATGGGAAAGCTTTAAATGCGGAAATCATATAAAATATATCACCTTACGTCTAATGGCTCTTCAATTAGATCAAAACCATATTTCATTAATGATTGCCAACTAACTCATTAAATTAACATTAACGCACACAACTGGGCATTGGTTTATGGAAAGCCTTTTTCTAACGATGAGCCCTGCAGATCTGCGATAAAGAAATTTTGTGATTTACTTCACAATATAGCAGATCGCAATATCGCAGATCACAATATTGCAAATCCGTTACGTGTGGAAATCGTCCATTACCATATGTTTTCTGCGAAATGTGATTTGCAAGACGTGCCATCACATATCGGCAATTTGAGGTATTTCACCTTAAGTGATACTTGAAGCACATGAAAACTACGATGCGATGTGATCTCGCAACGTGATTTCAAAATCCTAGGATTCTGTTTATAGGAAAGCATCTATTACCTTTTTGCAATGTGACACTTTTTATTGAGAGAATGGTTTTGTTCGAACTTATCATAAAACTTAAGTTTTCTTAGATTTTTGGGTATTCTCCTAAGTTTATGATAGTAAGATTTATTCAAAAAGCAATACAAGTCCTAATTTACTTTTTTTTAATTTTATGGATAAGGGTCCCCACTTATTTAGTATTAGTGAGAAAACTAAATAAAAAGGGGGGGGGGGGTTGTTGCTGGCCACAACAATTGGTGATTCACTTGGAAGAACCAGTTATCTCTGCTTTTCTTTTGAATTTTCTAAACTTCCAAAACAGAAGGTTTTTTAGAGAATCAAACTTTATTATAGAAAGATAAAGTATACCATGCTTTCAGCTGTTAAGGATAGTTTGTTTCTTCTATGTTAACTTTGGTTATTTACTTCCTAGAGCTAGTCATTGTATTTACATCAGCCACTACTTGGTTTATAAAGATAAAAACAAAGTCTTCTCTAAAAATCAGTGTTAAATATGCTCATTTGTCATAGGTAGAGCCTCTGCTGCCAGTAGGCGTTTATAGCCTCGACAGAGTTACCTGTTACCCAACAATGATCCTGCATCCTACTTGGAGAAATATACGATTTTCAAAGGGAAATCGATATCCACACTTATTGGCATTATTTTCTTTTAATCCTTAAAGAACAATGCCTTGGTTTGGTAGCCAAATTATGACAGTGCCACTCACTTGATTTATAACTTTGCTAAACAAGCTGGCTCGTGATGAGACCCCTTGTCTTTTGATTGCAATAATCTCAAGTCATTTCCCTATTGTGATATGCAGTTTTGGCAATGTCAGCAAGCTATAATATCTATGATCATGATAAGTCGGCTCGTGATGAGACCTCTTATTCTTTAAGTTAAAGTGTATTGCTAGATTACTCCTTGAAGCTTGTAATTCCCTAGGTGGGGAGGAAGTCATTGTTTCCTTAAGAATAGCTCTCGACGAAAATGGTAGAGTTTTTGGCAAGAGCTTCTCTACAGAGAATCTTCGTTTTGTTATTGATACTTTTCATTGGACTGATATAAAACAAATTCCCACTAAAGATCGTTTTTTATCAAAATTTACAAGGTTGAAACTAGTATCATTTTCAATCTTATAGCGTTTGACTGTGTCTTTCAATAATAATGTCCAATTTTCTAAATCAGTCCTATTTATACAAGCAAAAAAACAAAATTTAAAAGAAATTCTAGTCTTTTTCGTGAATTCCAAATGTAACCATTTACAACTGATCTTATTATCAAAATAAAGGAAAACCTAATTTTACAAAAAATAGAAGAATGATCTCCTATGGAACATATTTTTTGAGGATTTACCCGTTAACAGGTAAAGATTCTCTTTTTCCTGTTAAATCCTGTAACATAAAGGTAGATGGACCTATGATTTCTATGATTTGGAAAGGGCCAAGCCACATTTGTTGAAATTTTGTATGTTTTCCCTTTTCCTCGTGAGCCTTATCCCATTTTAAAACTAGATCTCCAATCTGAAAGTCCTTTCTGGATATCATATTTGAATCAAAAGAAGCTTTTACTAATGCTTGGTGAAGCACATGAGTTGTTTTAGCCTGTTATCGTTTCTCTTCTAGCTTAAGGATTTGCCTTAGTTGTAAGGAAGCAATTGGTGTTTCATCAATAAATTGAACTAAGGCCAACGAGGGAATTGCTAGAAAAGTTGGAAGGACGACTTCTTTCACATAAACCAAATTAAAGGGAGAAGTGCCAATGGAGGCTTTCTGCGTTATTCTGTTTACCCATAGAGCATATGTTAAGGATTTGTGCCAATTATTATGAGTTTGATCAATGGTTCGCTTAATAATTCTAATTAAGTTTTTATTTGTTGATTCAGCTAACCCATTCCCCTGTGGGTAATAATTGGCAGAGTATTTAAGCTTAAAACCTCTTTTGAGCGCAAATTCAGTCATAGCATTGCCAGAAAAATATGATGCATTATCAAACATTAGAGCGGAGGGTAAACCAAACCTGGTGATTATGAACTGATCTATGAAATAAATGATGTGTTTAGCATTAGTTGTCTTGAGAGGAACTGCTTCTACCCATTTAGTAAAGTAATCTGTAGCTGTAAGGATAGCCTATGTTGTTTAGAAGAGTGAAAAATGATCTCACCTATTATATCTAATCCCCATTGATCAAAAGGTTGTTCAACATTGACTGGTTGCAAGGGCAATGATGGTTTCTTTTGTTTCCCAGCAGCAGTTTGAAAAACTTGACATTTCCTTACGTAGCTATGCACATCTTTGAATAGTGTAAGCCAATAGTACCCTGTGCGCACGATTTTATGTGCTATAGTATCTAGAGCATAATGTCCACCTGCTGGTCCATCATGGAGTTCCTGCAACACCTTTTCAGCTTCACATTTCTCGAGACATCGAAGGAGAACAAAATCATGATTCATCCTAAAAAGTACATCGTTTATGAGTTGATAATGCTTAGCCTTCAACCTTAGGGCTCTTTTCTTTTTATAATCTAGGTTTGAAGGAGCATATCCGTTCTTTAGATAAAATATGATATCAGTGTATAATGATTCCATATCGTTTAGGCTTACCTCATACATTTGTACTTCTGAATATGGTATTTCGGAAATAAGTGATGCTCCAACCAGCATTTTACAAAAGCCTTGACCTTTTACAATATTTACTGGTTTAATTTTAGCGTCATATTCTTGTAAGGCCGTAACCAAATTTTCTCTCTTTTCACCCACATCTTTCTGTACTAAAATATTTCTTACCAATGGAAACATCACAATGATTTTTGTATGGATTTTAAGTAGGAAGGGTCTAAAATGTTTGATCCCTTTGAAAACAGCGTAAGCTTGCTTCTCGACGTAAGAATAATTTAATTCGACCCCTTGTAGATTTGAACTAAAAAAGGAAATTGGGGCTTCCGTCTTATCTTAATTTTCTTGAGTGAGTATCACAGCATATGATCTATCAGAGTCAAATGTATGCAAAATGAAAGGATCGGAGAAATTTGGAGTGGCTAAAGATGGGGCATTTACAATCACTTATTTAATCAGATTGAATGCTTCATATTCTTCTTAGCCCCATTTAAAGATTGAATTCTTTCTAATCATTGCTTGTAAGGGAGATATGATCCTTGAAAAATCCGGAACAAATATCTTTACAAAATTAATCTGGACAGGGAAGGATTGCATAGCTGTCTTGTTGTGAGGTAAGGGTATTTCGGAAATCTCCTTGATTCTATCAGGCTCAATATAGATTCCAGATTTTGACACTATAAATCCAAGATGTTTTCCTTCACTTAATGCAAAAAAGGATTTTTTGGATTAAGTGAAATTCCATACCTTTGGCAATGTTGGAAGATCTATTTCAAATCTCTGAGATGATTACCTCATTTCTTGGAATATATAGTTATATCATCCAAGTAGATTACTACTGATTTGTTTACTAATCCCTTAAATGCGATGTCCATGGCCCTTTGAAATGTGGCGCCAACGTTGATCAAACCAAAAGGCATTTTTTGATATTCATAAGTACCCCATTTGGTTCTGAATGTGGTCTTTAGTTGATCATCAGGGTGGACCAAAACTTGGTTGTAGCCGGAGAAACTGTCTAAAACGGACATTAATTCTGATCCTACAACTGCTTGTAATATTTGCTCCATGGGAGGCAAAGGAAAATTATCTTTTTGGCAGGCTTTGTTAAAATTTTGAAATTCAATGCAAATTCTAATGTCTTCGTTTTTCTTTCTAACGGGAACCATATTGGAAACCCGTTTAGAATGTCGAACGGGAAAAATAATTTTGGCTTTCAATAATTTATTGAGCTCAGACTTAATCTGATTTTCCAAATTAGGGTGGATTTTTATCAGCTTTTGCTAGATAGATTTTTCATCGTCTATCATTGGGATAGTATGCTGAATGATAGAAGGGTTGTAAGTCTTAAGTTCATCATAGTTCCAGGCAAAGACACTTTTGTATTGTTTCAAGAGATGAACATACGCTAATCTTTCTTTAGGGGCTAGGCCAAGACCTAGATTGATATTCTGCGGCTTGGTATCAATTCCTAGATTTACTAATTCATAGTTCAAAGTTGAACTTTGAATTTTTGACTCGGTAGATCTTTTGAATCAGTCTTTCAAATCATATAGGTCTTCCAATTTGACTACTAATTTTGGCATAGCATTATTAGTGCTATCTTGTTGCAACTGTTGGTCATGTTGGTCTTCATCTATAATCTAATTAGTGTAAGATCCCTCTGATGTGAGGAAGCTTACAATATCAGGATCGTCATTGAAAATTCTCCAACTGGTGATGTTATCAGGAATCGAGGATCTAAAGATTAATTCAATTGAGAATCTATCCGGGCTATAGTCTTCTGAGGGAATAAGCTTGGAAGCTACGTTTGCCAAGGGGTCAACACTAGCATTTTGGAGTCTAGGAATTGATGAAATATTGAATGCTATAAAATGTTCAGTCAGATCTTGTACTAAAGATTGGTAATGATTTAAATGACCTGATAGACAATGTATAGTATTTTGTACCTATCTAATTACAATTTCAGAATCTCCAAAATCTTGTAGATGCTTGATATCTAGTCCGATTGCTTTGTACAACCCTTGGATTAAAGCTTTCTATTCAGCAATATTATTGGTATGATCGAACTTGAGTGTACAAGTTAGCATAGTTTTGTTTCCCTCTAGGCTAACTAATACGCATCCTACTCCTGCTCCATCATTAGACTTAGAACCATAAAAAAATAACTTCCAAAATAAAACAAAATGTTCTAAATAAGGCGAAGTATGAGCATTGAAATTTCCTAAGAAAGAGTCAACAGAATAGTTGCCAATTATATTGTTGTTGTATGCTACAGGTTCGTTTTCTCCTTCCAATTATGTTACTATGTATTTTTTATGCCTTTCTCGCTCAACCTTTATTTGATTTGGTTTACCATTGTAAGGGAGCCACATATACGACCAGTCGGTTGCAAAATATCCATGAAGCTTTTCATACCTCCCTGCTTAGAATTAAGCCATAAAATTCTGGAATGTCTGCAACTAAAATATCAATAACTTGACATACCTTTGGATTAGATGATAGCCTTATGCTAACCTAATTTAGTTCACCGATACTTCAACCTGCGACCGGTCCAGCTGAACTATGCGTACTACAGATTTTCAAGGTTGAACGTTCAGCTTTGCACATATTGATTTAGGTAAGATATTGGATGAAGCTCCTAAATCAACTAAACAATTATGCAAATTTTTGTTGAAAAATTCATAAGTAAGAAGAAATGGGGGAGTATGAGATCTTAACCTTCCTCCAATTAGAGCGATATCATTTGGATCAACTTTACTAGTCACATTAGTTGGAGGTCTTCTCATATTGTGAGAAGCTTGCGAGATTACAGTGGCAGGCAGAGGTGCAACTAGTATTGCGTGTAACTCTTTCAAAAGTAGCTTTTTTTGATGTTTTAACTTGCTCAATTCATAAAAAGTAATGTTATCCCTAGTCTTCTTCATGTATTCTACGATATTATACTCCATCTCATCATAAACAATGAATGTTTTAGATGGATTTGGTGAATCTGTTTGGACTGGGCTTGTTTGAGTCGCTTTGGGTGATATTTTCTTTCCCGCGACTTTATCCTTAGACATTGAGCTTGCGCTCTTTGGCTTAGGAGTAGGTTGAGGAGGATCGAGTTGATTTCTACTTCTAGTACTGATTGGTGATGCCTCTTAATCCTTTTCATCTGGGAGGATGAAATCCCACATTCCATGTACTTCTACAACTTCTTCTTCATCAGTAGGCTCCTCGTCGAAAATTTCCTCTTCTTCTTCCTCTGATTCAGCATTTGTGATAGCATTGGGAGGATTTGAATCAATTGAAGGACTTCTTCTATAAGGCTTGTAAGGCTTTTTAGAAGAATTCTCTGCTACTTGTTTCTTAATGTCAACCATTTCATTAGACATGGTTTTCAAAACTTTCTGCAATCCTTCTAAATTGAATGGGTCTTTCGATTGTTTTTCCTTTAGATCTTCTTTAAAAGTAACCTTCTTGGATTTTCGTTCGTCGACAACGTTTTTCTTTTCTAAGGCTATGATAAGTTTCTCTACCGCTATTTCTTCCTTCATATTGTCAGCTAAAGTTGTTTTGTTACGTCTATCAACAAAGATTGCTATGTTTGATGGTAGAGCCGATATGTACCCTTCACTTCGAACTTCTTCGCTAGGCTTGGAGGTGGTAGGAATTTTGTTCAAAATTTTATTGAAACACGAGTTAAAATCTTTGATAGGTTCCCTTGATTCAGCCCTAAGGTTAGATAGGTCATTGATCAGTGTTACAGTAGACCTGTCATCACTGAACTTAGTCAAGAATTGTTCTTGGAAAATATCCCAACTAGTGATAGATCCAGATGATAATGAAAAATACCATGATCCGGCTGCTCCTTGCAAAGTGTAAGGAAAGAGCCGAATAACAATGTCTTCATTAGTAACCCCATTGAGATTTATAGATAACATAAAGTTGTTTATGTGTTCTTCTGCTAGCATTCCTGCTTCAGGATTAAACTTAGGCAGCCACTTTTCAAGATGGGCAGGTAATTGACTCAAGGGCATGGGCTTTAAGACTGCCCCTGGGTTATTCCATGGAGTTTGGGCCATCGTTGAACTACTAACAGAGGAAAGCGCAGAAGAAGATCCTTACGGTTGGGAAGATGAGGAGATTACAGTACCAGATGATTGAGAAGGAGATGTTGAAGTTCCAGTGGTCTGGTGGACAATAATTTGAAGTAGAGGAGTGGATGGTTGACTTTGCGGTAGAGAGGATGAGATTGATGATGATGACGAAAGATTATCGCTATCAGACCCTTTAGGTGATTTCCTTGCTCTCTTCCTTGTAGGTAGAGGTAATTCAGTTGGTTTGATACCAAACTTTTCACTCTACAATCTGGTAAGGAGATGAGAAGGGTTATATTGTGAAGTCACACTACCTTGAGATCTTTCAGATTTTTGGGGTGATATAGAAAATCGATGAAGTTTATGGATCAAAGATTCAACTTCAAGAGGTTCAATAGTAGATTTCTCTAAAATGTTTGGGTTTGTGGCAATGGTTGTTGTTTTATCGACTTCTCGCTCAAGATTTAAAGATTCTAAATGTGACTGAGTGATTAGAGGCTTTCCTTTTCAAGAGGTTTTACCTAATGATGCACGATTAGCACTAGGTGCTAATCGCACATCAGAAAATGCCTCCGTTTCTTGATTTAGGCTTCCCTAGTGCTAATTTTGCCTCTTGCGCGCTTTTTGTTAGAGGATGTAAACCTTAAATTTTGTGGAAAGAATGACTCCATGAGTTCTTAAATCTGAGTCTTAAACTATCGGTCTATTATCTTATCAATATCTAGTACCCATTTGACCATGTCTATGTATGGAATAATCTTGGTCCTTTCCACTATTCGGTGCAAGAACGAGCATGATAGTTCTATAATTGACGCCTCAGATGATCCGCGTGAGTCTGCAGTAGCTATAACCTGCATTATTCTGGGATTTTCTTCCTCAAGTAAAATATGCATGCCTTCCCATGTAGTAATGCCAACATCTCTGTTACAGGTGGTATCCATGTATAAGGGCGTCATTTCTTTGTCTTCAAAACTCGGAGCCTTTCCCTTCTTTCCCATAATATTCTGCACACTACTATGTATACTTCTCTGCTTTTCGCTCCTGCAATTTGCAAATGAGGAAAGGGTAATGATAAGAAAAAGGTGACGGGAAAGCTTTAAATGCGGAAATCATATAAAATATATCACCTTACGTGAAATGGCTCTTCGATCAGATCAAAACCATATTTCATTAATGATTTCCAACTAACTCATTAAATTAACATTAACGCACATAACTGGGCATCGGTTTATGGAAAGGCTTTTTTGAACGACGAGCCCTATAGATCTGCGACAAGGAGATTTTGTGATTTGCTTTGTAATATTGTAGATCCGTTACGTGTAGCAATCATCCATTACCATATGTTTTTTGCGAAATGCGATTTGCGAGACACGCCATCGCGTATCGGCGGTTTGAGGTATTTCACCTTAAGTGATACTTGAAGCACATGAAAACTGTGATGCGATGTGATCTCGCATCGTGATTTTGCAATCTTAGGATTCTGTTTATAGGAAAGCATCTATTACCTTTTTGCGATGCAACACTTTTTATTGAGAGAACGGTTTTGTTTGAAATTATCATAAAACTTAAGTTTTTTTAGATTTTCGGGTATTCTCTTAAGTTTATGATAGTAAGATTTATTCAAAAAGGAATACAAGTCCTAATTTACTTTTTTAAATTTTATGGATAAGGGTCCTCACTTATTTAATACTAGTGAGAAAACTAAATAAAAAGGGGGGGTTGTTGCTAGCCACAACACCACCAGAGGGGAAACTCACCCGATTCTGCTTCCCATATACACAATTTTCATAGAAATCAAAATCCAGAGAGCTATTACTCATACCTTCTACCATACCTTTACCATGAAGTATTGGAAGGCCCTTCTGTCCAATATGTCTAAGCCCTTCATGCCAAAGCATGTTCTTCTCTCCAAAGACCACTAGATTTTCTGCTCCACTTTTAGGAACCATAGAACTATTGCACCCATCAATAACAGTGTTACCTTGTAGCTTGTACAGAGTTCCAATCCGAACTCCCCGTATAAATACCAGTGCTCCCCAAACCATTTTGCAGGTCTCCTTCTCGAACACTCTTTTTACACCTGCATCATCTAGCTTGCTTACAGAAATTAGATTTCTGGCTAATGCAGGAATATGTAGAACACTTGGAAGCGTTCTAACCCTTCCACCTTGCAACTTCAACTTTACTTTTCTGCAACAAATGATTCTAGCCTTCTTGTCATTCCCTAAGAAGACATCACCACCATCATATTTCTCATACTTGTTGAACCACTCTCTATGGGGAGTGAAGTGAAAGGATGCACCTGAGTCAATCAACCATGCCTCATGATCTACATGTGTACTTGAAGAAGCCAAGTACACATCCCCACCTATCCCCACCTTCATCTGAGGTGGTTTTCACCTCTGCAGAAGGAGCCTCATCAGATCCCTTTCCTTTGTCAGGAGCTTTAGATTTACAATCCCTTTTAAAGTGGCCTTCCTTTTCACATTTCCAGCACACCACCTTTATAGGTTTTCCTGGAGATTTAGATCTCCCACTTGATGACTTATTTTTGTTTGTGTTCTAGGACCGTCCTCTTACAGAAAAGGAATCATGATTTTGGCTCTCCATATTTTTCCGTCTCATCTCCTCCATCAGCAAGACTGAGACTATTTCATCAAACTGCAAGGCAGTTGCATTGCTACCTATTGCAATAACTAGACTATCCCACGAATCTAGTAGAGAACACAACAAATTGATGCACTTATCTTCATCTGAATTTTTAATGTCAACAGATGCTAACTAACTTACCACAGTATTAAATGCATTCAGATGCTATGTCATCAAGTCTCCATCTTTCATCCTCAGGTTATACAGCCTTTTCCATAGGAACAGTTTATTCACCAAAAACTTAGATTGGTACAAAGTCCCTAACTTGTCCCACAAAGCCTTCGTCGTAGCTTCCCCTGATACATTCAGCAATACTGAATCTAAGACACACAATCGTATTGTGCTCTTTGCCTTCTGATCCAACTTCTTCCATTCTTCATCGAACACTCCTGTTGGTTTAGTACCTAGATGTACCATGATTATACAGTTGCATCATAATTGGTTTTGTTTTAAATTAATTCTCATAGGTAGAAAATAAATTGGCTCAATAGTTTAATCTGAGCCAATGGAGGGAATAAGGTATATAGATAGATTTTTCATAAAATAAAATATTGGGTTGCTAGTTCAAATGCACTCTAAAAGGATAAGTAAAAATGTTGGGAATAGAAAGGTAGGTAGAAATGTGAAAGTTTGAGATGTTGAAATGGTTATTTCCTAAAGATTAAAACATTAGGAAACATTTTGATGAAGGGAGTTTGAATAACCAACGTTTTGACCTTATGTTATTTCATGCTATCATTCCATTCATTAAAACACCCAGACCCACAGCCAATGCATCCGCCTACCATATCGTGACCCCACCGTTCATTCCTTGCTCACACGTTAAACTCCCTCCACCTCACCTCTCCGCCCACACACTCCTCTGCAATCATACAACCCATACTCCATTTTGGCCCTCATTTGCCGTGCGAAGTTCATCAGCGAGGGGGGATGTGAAATGGGAAGTCTTTAATACCACCTACATAAACCACAAAACTCACTTTTTAGTCTTTCAGGACTAGAAATCCCAAAACCACAAACCACTCCGTCTTACCCCCAAATGTGGTATCCTTCATAGTCGTTTACCGCTACCCCATGTCACCTCCACGTTACATTTAACTTCATATCTCATGTCCAATCATTTGTCGCCTATCCATTTCCCGTTCATTTCCTCTCCCATACATTTATAACTAAATGTTCGTTAATTAACCCGTTGGATAATTATTGAACTTTCAAATGTTCGGCGCCATCCTCCCACTCCATTTTACTCTTTATAAAAATTGTGTCATGCATTTCAAAGTTTACACAATTAACTTATGTGACCAATATTATTCTTCAAGCCCACCTACTTAACAGTTGAGCTACTATTCGACATTCTAATAGCCACTTGTCTTGTTCGCAAGCACATCTTCCAAGTCCACTTGTCAGTTACGTGTCTCCACTCTAGTAACTCATTTTATCATTTTGCCATTTATAGTCCGCAATTTTGTTTGACAAAATTCATCCCAAGGGAAAAACAATTGCAGAAGTTTCAAATCCTCTAATTCCTCCATAGATTGATTTCCACCATACTCCATTAGTTGACAAAGATTGCAAAATCATTGAGAATTCTTCTCAACTTGATTTATTTGAAATTTATTGTTGGTGGGAAGAGCAACTAATTGACTAGAGTGATGAAATTGGGCTCTGGGAATACCAATTACCCCACTATATTTTTCCACAAATACACAGAGCTCCAGGGTTTGTGAGAAAATGCCATGAATCCTATGATCCCAACCAGAGAGCCATTATCTCACCTACTGGAGAAATCCTCTGTCCCATTAATGCTGATTCAATTGAGGAAATGTTGCAGACCCCTGCAACTATACCAACTCATCCTTTTTCCCATGAAAACCTAATAGAAAATTATAACAAACTGGACTTTACCAAGAGATCCCAGACCTTGGAACTGTTTTTAGCAATTGGTAGTCCTCTACCAAAGAGAAATCACCCTTATGACGTGTTTATGTTTCTTGATAGAACTAGGCATATTACTACTATCCTGTCCTATTTTCTTGGTTATTACTCTGATTAGTCTATCAATGAAGCCATCCTTGGTTTCTTATCCATGTTTTCTTATGATTCTAAGCCTACTTTTATTTATGATTTTAGTCATTTCATAGCTGAAACCATACATGAGAAGTTTGTCAAATTTAACACTGAAGAAGTATTCAAGTATGCTTTAGTACTTGTGTATCTTTTTATATATTTTGAGGGAGACAAATTCCCATTTCCTTTGTAGAAACTCGATGAAGAAGGACAACAACAGTCAATAATTTTCTCGACTTCAATGGGGATGAAGGAGAAAGAAGAATTCACATAAAAGCAGTTCATAGAACTATTCATTCACCCTACCATCAGCCTTATGAGTAGCAATCCATTACCAAGGATCAGTGAGGACATTGTCAAAAAACTTTAGTTCATAGATCAATCTGCAATAGGAGATTGGTATTGCTACCAAAACTACATAGAAATCAAGGTTTTTGGCTGTGAGGAAGCTGATAAGCTATTAAAAGAAATGGAATTTGCTCTCAGTTTCTCTTGGTCATATGACCCATTGGGAGTCATCTCCAAACACAGGGTCGAAAATAAGTTCAAATAGGGTCGAAAATCAGTTGGAGTGGACATATAATACCCTCCAGGAGGCTAAGGAATAGGTAGTTCCAACATCAAATATGCAAACTCCAATTGCACAGGAAAAGACAAACAAGAGAGGGATGGAAGAACAATCTTCACTTGCAACAGAGGCAACAAGCCAAGGCCTCAAATTTTTTCACAAGAAAAAGAAACAAAGCATATCTATGAATATTGACTCACAATTTGGTGAACAGTCTATACAATCTCCAACTCAATCTACCACTTCTCATGAATAGTAGATAGTCCATATTGTTGGGGGCATTCTAGAGAATAAGGAGGAAGACATCTTCCATGTCTTTAGTGAAATCAAAAGAAGGAATGAAGAATTAAAGTTAAATACTTACACCCAGTTCTGGAAGCATTCTTCTAGATCTCAAGCGAAGCTTCTTTCAGTCTTTGACTCTGATAAGGGGAAGATGCAAATGGATTTCTTGCAGGCCCAAGTTCCTCAACCCAAAACTACAGCACAGTACCAGAAACATACTTATTTTGAGTTTAATGTCTAGGATGTGCCTCCATGATCAAATTGAGATGCACGAACAGACTGAGCAAATGATTGCTTCAACCTTGACAAACACTGCTATGAGTTTGTCAAAAATGTAGGCTACATTGGCCAACATTCAGTCACAATTAAAGTTGGAGAAGGTCTCCTCATTATAAAATGATACCAAGATTCAATCCTTGGAAAATCTAGTTCTAAGGATGGGATCTGATCCCTCAAACGTAAATGCTGCATAGGAGCTCACTAAGAACAAGAACACTGAGGTTGAAACATTAAATAAATAGTTGAAACTACCAACATCTGAGGATATAATGGCCAAAGAAATCGAGGAGATAGAGACTCAAAAGTCAAATATGATGAAGCTCATCATAGAACATAATTTGCAAATAAAACAAATCGAGGAGTAGATGGAGAAATTGGTTAAGGAGAAGGAGGAAGCTATCAAGAACATTCAAACTTCAATGGATGTAGTTTCTCTTGTAGCAGTTCCCATCACCAGACTTTCTACCACAGCCACTACATCAGCAACAGGTACAACAGAAGGAGTTGAACATCTTACTGAAGTTGCTCAAAACTTGTCTATTTAGACAAGAGAAATCAATAAACTAAAGGATGAACTCAAAGAATTACGGCTTATGAAGTCTATATCAGACAGTTCACACACAACTGAAACAAACGGACTCAAAGGCCAAGTGGAAGTGTTGAAGAAAGAACTCACAGATTCCTTCATAGGAAACAAGTTGGGTTTAGCAAAGAAATTATGTGGGAAGAAATAAGAGAAGCAATCAAGGAGATTTCGGCCTCCATTAAGATAATATTTAATCAGAAATATCTCTTGGAAAAAGCTCAGGAAGTAGTGGAATCCATAACTAGGGAGCTAGAGGATATGCTAGAGATTGCCTCTGATATAATCAAATTTCTGAATTCCAAGGATGACTATGAGCTTGAGGAGTTAAGGATAGGTGACAGAACTACAACAATATTAGAGGTAAAGAAGATTATCACTAAGAGAAATCTCATCCTTCAGCTAGAAGAAAAGTGCAACAATGTTAAAAACATACTTAAGAGATTTTTCAACAAGATTGAATGTTTGGTCACCAAAGGTTTACCTTCTGTGATGGTTTTTAATGAAAAATTGATGTCAGTTGAGGATTATGTCAAGAAATTAATAGATGTGGGCACCCATGTAGCTTTAGTGGTCAATATAAAAGGATCAACAACACTAGCTCTAATAGTAAAAACACTCAGGGATTCTTTCTTCATCCTGGATGAAATCAAGAATATATTTTTGGTAAAACCCACTTTTACTAAATATACCGAGATGGATGAAATCTACAGGAGGGTAACAAAGATTTCTATCCCAGATAAGAAACGCTGGAAAGAATTCACAGATTTACTTGATTAAGGATAATTGAACAGTATTTGGTTTTTTAGGGAACAATCAGCCAGCTCCAACCATTTTTCAACTTTTTCAGCAATATTCATTAAACAACGTAGCACCAAAGTAGTGCCAGATCATTATATAGTTTCATTTTTGATTGTGTAAATAATCTATTTTTGTAAAAGCAATTCAGGATATTTTTTGTCCTACTATTGTATAAATAACTCTCTTCACGAGTTATTCAAGGTTGCACCCTCGAAGAAGCATTTCTAGAAATCTGATGTAATTAATCTTTCTGGATCATTAATACAAGGCAAAGGATTCTGAATTTTGTTTTACATAGTTTGTGTTTCCTGTAATTTTTTCCAATGCCATTAATTATGTTTCTTCTTCATATACTTGTGTCTTGCAGAGATAACTAGGTAGGGATAATTCTATTTTAATTTATTCCTATAAGCTTTCAGAAGTGATAATCTATAAAGAGAATGAATTAATGGACTATTTTTTAAATTAATTCCCTCAAAATTAATAAATCATCAACATCTTTTGTAAGCTCATGTGTATTTTCTCAAACCTTTAAAAATAGTTTAAAGGTTTTCATACTTGTGATTATTTATCTTTCATTTGAAAACTGTGGCAATCATATTACTTTTTTGTTTCCACTCATCATCTTAAAAGCTATTTCATTGTGTAAATATTTATAGCAGACCTCTGCTGAGATATTGATATTATTCAAGAGGTTAGGCACATCAATTCTATATCTGTTTCATCCATTGGTCTCCCAAATTAAAACAAAACCCCCAAAACATTTATCTTAGATGCTCAAGCATAATAGTTGATCATTATTATCTCAGAGATACAACAGGCCTACGCAATTATTGAAGAACACCCAACATCCACTTCTACAGTTTCACCTCGGTTGTGGGATCCCTCCCCCCATACCACTTCCCACTCCGCGACCTTTTCTGATGCGATCCCTCTAGGTATCCACATAGTCACAAACAAAATGGAAGTCGACTCAGCTATCGAGTCCACTTAGTCATTGAATGGGGGTGAAGGCCAAATACTGTTAAAACCTACCTGGTATCTCTATTTCTAGGAATGGGTCCACTCTTGGGCAATGAAACAATCACTTCACAACCACAATCAACTACTATTGAACTGTTTAAAGTTGTATTTCATTTAAATTTCCCCGTTCTTCTAGAACCAGTCATTCTCCCTCCCCCTCACTAGTTTCTTAAGTCCATCTAGCCTATAACTTCCCCCCAAGGCCACTCAGAAAAATCCATTGCTAGTGGCCAACCTCTGCAAAGAAATTTCCTAGACCCATCAACAATGCAACCAAAGAACCTTCACCACTAGTCCTCCACACAGCTGTTTGGATTTATCCAATAGGAAGCTTAGAGGGTTGATCAGATCCACAATGAACTGGTTGTTGAGCATGAGTAGTAGAAGAAACAAATCATTGCTATCATGGCAGAATGAGATCAGTTCTGAAAAACCAATCAATAGCTACGAGTGCAATTCGACCAGGTGATGTCAAAGTTGAGAGCACTTTGGCCAATGGTGGCCAATTTGGTAATTGAGGCACCTGGGGATTTTGAATCCATCACTTTGGTTGACTGTTGCAACCATATTCAGATAACATGCATGGAACTTGTGGCCACCAACAACGAATGGAAGAAGAGATTAGACATGGCTAAAGCAGTGCTTCCCGATCCAACTACAAGCCACATCATGAAAATCGAGAAGAAATTCAACACTGTCAGTGCCCTAAAACTTGCACTAATTGATGCCCTGGTAGATGGGTATATGCTACTAGAGAAAGTCAATGATTGGTCAGGAAACTTGGCCATCAATAACCAACTAGTCTATCCACTCCACCAAAAACTCTAACAACACATTGTTGACATCAAGAACTGCAAGGATAAAGGCAAACTGCAAGAAATTGATGATGAGATTGCCTCTCTCGAGGCCAGAATACAATAGATCGAGGAGGAATTAGTTATAACAAAGAATAAAATATGGGACCTAGGGCCCCTGGTCCTTAAACAAGTTAGAGCATTATGAGAGGTATATGATGATGTCGAAGAATAGTGGAACACACTGCAAAACACCCCGCTCGAGCATTTGAACTCCATATCAGCAATCGAATTTCTCCAACAAGAAGAAATCATTACAGGCATATAGAGGATGACATTGGAAGATTATAACTACTTCCACCAGGCAACAAATGACGTAGTACCAAACTTGGGGCCTTCATTTGGAAAAGAAGGGCAGGGTGTAGTAGGAGCAACAGGACCAACACAACAAGGGGAAGAAGGCATAGTGCCACAAGAGGAGAAATCAGTGGAGCAACAACCAATGATGACAGAGACCCCGCCAAGAGCAGCTATAGATCTGACAACAGTGGAGATAGATTGACTCGGGGACGAGTTAAAGAACTGTGGTTGGGGCCTTCATTTTGAATTTTGAGTATTGGCGGGAAGAAAAGTCAAGAACAGGTGGCGGGGACAATGGTCATGGCTACAGAGTTGATAGCCAAAGGAAAGGGACATGAATGGGGAGTGAATGTCCAGTTGCAGTAAGGTGGCGAAAGAAGACAGAAGCAACCAAGTAGGGGAAATAGTTTAGGGTGAAGTTAGCTGAATGGAACTGGCAGTGGGAATGAAAAATAAAGGATAAAATGCAAGAGACAACATGGGAGAGGGTTGGTGATGAAGTGGGTGAGCTAGGGCAGGATCGCGAGAGCTAGATAAGTTGCAGAAGAGCTAGGACTATCCTCGTCTCTGCTTATGTCAAGTCTTGTTAGTTATATTCTATGAAAGTATTCTCTGTATATTTGATGAACTATCCTCGAGCATATTTTATTCTATCATGTACTCTTTTATATTCCAAGTAATGAAGGAAGTAGTTTGGGTCCCATATTGTATTTCTATGTTCATTATGGGTTCTTTAAAATTTTAAATGAATGATTAACAACTAGATAGTTTCTTGTGATGATATGCATGGGATGGAAATCTTAGATAGTTCAACAGATTGAGTGTGATGAGATATTGTTTCATGTTGTTTACATTCCCTTGATACCCCTCCCAGCTCCATCTAACTTCAGTCATAACACACCTCAGGTGAGACTCCTTACCCAATGTCAGCGTTTTCCTAGACTATAGCAGAGCCTTGTTGGCCCACTAAGCCCAAACCCAGGGTCTCTTCCCTATCATCATTTTCGTGCCAACAATTATGACCTAGCACAATACCCTCAATAAGCATCATTCTAGATTTTTCATTTCTATGACAAGGTTAGTCTCTTGACATCTAATTAAGACTTTCTCTAGGTTGTCTAAAGCTTGTTGAAAATATTTCCCACATACTGTGAAGTTATCCATATGGACTTTAACACAGTCTTGGGTTAGATCTTAAAAAATAGCAAGGACAACCCTTTGAAAGGTGGCAGGGGCATTACATAATCCAAAAGGAAGAACCCTATAGGTAAAAGTACCCCATGGACAAGTAAAGGTGGTATTTTCTTGGTCTTAAGGTGCAATTTGGATTTGGTTATAGCCGCTAAATCCATCCTGGAAGGAAAAATATTTCTTCCAATTCAAGGTATCCAACACATGATAAATGAAATGAAATGGGAAATAGTCTCTAAAGGTGGCCTTATTCAGTTCCCTAAAATCCACATAAATCCTCCATTTACCACTTTTCTTAGGTATGATGACTAGTGGTGACACCCACTTTCTATCATAGATAGGGCAAATTAAGTTAGCATTTAAGAGTTTTGGAAGCTCTTCTTTCACTATTTCTTTTAGGGTTGGGTTGATTCTCCTTTGAGTTTTCCTTAATAGTGTAATTTCATCATTTGTATAGATATGGTGTATGCAGGTATCTTGGTGAATTCCTTTTATATCAGAGAAGTGCCATGTGAAAGAACCACATTTCATTTTAATCATTTGGGTCAGTTGTTCTTGTTGTTCTAACTCTAGACTAAAATTAATGTATAGATACTTTCGAGGACATATTTCAACATCATGGGAAGATGACTCCTTTCTTTCATTTATTGTTGTTGTTGTAAACAATGAGGTAGAAGGATGACATGTTTCCTGAAATTTAAAACTAAAAATATGCTCATATTCTTGGAAAGATTGCGGGAAACCAATACATATCATTGTGGCTAAGAAAAAGTTCAAAGCTTGATCCTCGATTTATTATTGAAGACTTTTAAACTACTCAATTGTTAACAATGGTTGAGTACATTCCTCTTCTCCATATGGGCTTTCTAACCATAGAGGAACTTCCGTAGTAGGTTGGGCAGGACGAAATAAAACAATCTTTTAAATTTGACATCCATTAGAAATTTTCATCTCTCCAAACATACATCTAATGGAGGCATCAACAGTAGCGAGCCAAGGTCAACCTAGTACTACTAGATGTCTAGGTTTGGAATATTTTGGATGGATCACAACGAAATCTACCAGATATTCCCAAGAAGCTAGTACAATTGTTATGTCATCTAGGCTTCCTGTAGGTTTAAGAATAGATTTGTTTGGTAATTCCAATAAACTTTGAGTGGGACTTAAGACTTCTAGCTACAAATTTTGCATAATATACAAAGTATTGACAATTATTGTTGAACCTAGATCAATAAGGGTGTTTGGTAAAGATATATTGTTGATCTATATGGTCACTACCAGGTTTCCAGGATCAGTGTATTTAAAAGGAATCCCTAACACGGTTTCTGATAATTGTTCAACTAGCTTGATAACAGGGGGATCCTTCCTTTTTCTTCCTATATTTTTAATGCAAAGGTCCCTTAAAATCTTGGAATAAATGGGAATATCCTTGACGGCTTGCCACAAGGGTATACTCACACAGACATTTCGTAGTTCACCCTCTAAGTCATATTTTGGCGGGACCTTAGGTTTTTTAACAAGAAACCTTTATGGGTAAGGTGGCCAAGTAATATCTTGAGATGGTTCAAGTGGTGTAGTAAAATTGATTATTCCTTCAAGAGGGTTTTTTCCTTCACCAAGAGGAAAATCTTCCTCTTCATTCTTTGAAGGTGAATTTGCTACTTGTTCTTCTTGAATAATGACTATAGGTCCTGTTTTGTATAATATCTTCCCGAATCTTAACCAAATTTCATTGATAGGAACTAAAGTGATGGTATAAGTAGGGAAGGTCTATAGCTCTACATTCTACACAGGCTATGCTGGTTTATTATTAGGATTTCGAATAGGTTGTGCAAGCAATTGAGTTGGTCAAGGGGGATTTGGATTCAGTGGTACTTTTTGTTGACTCAGATTCATGGGCAGAGCAAGTTGTTGTGGGTTTAGGTTCATAGGAAACTTCTATTGAGGAAGTGGATTCATGGGCAAAGCAGGCTATTGTGAATTTGGATTCATGGGCAGTTGTTGTTTTTGTTGTTGGAACAAAGGTAAGAGGGGTGGATTAAACCATGGCAATAGCTGAGAAATGTTTGAGGGATATTTTGTATAGTTTGGATAAGATGGTGCTTGGTAAGGTTGTAGAGGCATGTGTCCATACATAGTTCCCCTCCAATGTTGCTGCTAAGAATTTCCTTGTACTGGTTGGGGTCCCCATTGAGAATAAAGAATCTAAGGGGCCCATTCTATTGAGTGAACTGCATGTGAGGATCTTGGGACATGGAGGGGTTTTGTTGCCTCCATGGTCTCTTAGAGGAATAGGATGATTTGTCTAGCTCTATCCCCCCTTTGAATATAGCTTGCAGTCTAGGTAACAGAGGACATTCTTCAGTTGAGTGCTTATTTGTGAAAATTTTACAAACCTCTAGGGTATTAAGGGGACATTTTTTTCAGGATGTTTCTTCCTACAATGAGGACAAAAGATGGCTAAAGTAGCATTTTCCTATTCTTGCTTCCTTTTGTATTGATGGTATCTACCAGGTTACTAATGGTACTAAGGATATCAATTTTAAAATTATCCAACAGATTCTCCAATTCTTTTCTAGTTACCCCAGTTGTGGTTAGTTTGACAGTTCTACTTGCAAGTTCTCTAGGACTTTTTCTAGGTTTGGCTTGACTACAGGAGTACTCTTTTCAATATTCAAAATTCTTGGAAAATGATTTTTGATAGACATCACCCAAACTCATAAGGTTAAGTACTTCTATATAGTCATCCCACGGTCCTTTTAGAAAAATGGTCTTAACTGTGGCTAGGTTAAGAGCAACTTGTTTGGATTTTTGGTAATTGTAAAGAATCCTTTCTAAATACTCTTCTAGGCTTTCATCTTCATCTTGTTGCATCCTAAAGATATCATTCTAGGCATCCCTAGGTTTACAATAGTCTTGGTATTTTTGTAAAAAATCTGATTTCATATCATCCCAAGATGTAATTGTATGCTCCCCTAGATTCATAAACCATCTTAATGCATAGTTTTTTAAGGTGGCTGGGAAAAGTTTCAGTTTTTGAGCATTATCTCTATAATTATAACTTCTACAAAACATATCAAATTTTAACAAAAATGAATCAGGGTCTTCAGATGTCATATCATTGAAATGAGGTAATGATGAAAAGGGAATGTTCTTCATATTGACCTCCTTGGTAATGTCAAGGATTGGAAATCTGAATATTTCTAGTTCATTATTTTCCGGGTTGTTGACTCTTCCTTCTTCTCCTTCCGTTGTTCCTTCCCACACTAAGATTTGTGGTAGTGAGAGATGTCTCACTTGCAGAAGATGATGGTTCAGTCACTGGATTATCTGCAACATTCCAAGGTACTGTCTCTACTGTAGTCTGAACTTCCTCTACCATTGTCTTTATTTATGTTGATGTCTCCTCTACTATTGCCACTAGACCCTCCTCCTTTAGCGTTTTTCTTTCATAATGATTAGCATAATTATTCGGGGTTACAATTTTAAGACCATATATATTTCCTTCATTTTTAGATGAAAGAAATCTACCTTTCCTATATGTAATTCTTTTCATAAAAACAAAATTATCAAAATTTAACTACTTACCAAAAGAGAGGACAAATTACCTTTGGAGCGACCCCACCATAGTGGATGTACAGGTTCTTACGTCTCGTCTTACCATCTTCTCTCCACCCTTAGGTCATCCTCAAAATTACTCACAATCCATGAAAAAAATCTATCACTGTTTACAGGTCCCTGACAACGGCGGCAGAATATATATATATATATATATATATATATATATAGATATATATATATATATATATATATCTATTTATGTGTGTGTGTGTGCATATGTATAAGTGTTTTCCTCAACAATTAGTAGAGTGGATGCACCATATGTGCTGACAATAGATAATTTGTCTGTTGCATATAGTCTAGATAGTGAGTATTACAAACTAACACTTCATTCTACAAATTGTAATTACTTCTGTCACACAATTAATGAAAAGCCACACAACGCTCAAGTACTGCAAATTGAATATTCTAAATCAGGTAACAAGTTACTCCATTTATCGGCTCATGAAATAATAAGATGGATCTAAACTTCATTTCCTACAACTATTACTCTTAATCAATTCAATGAATTTAAACAAGGCATTAAAAATCAATACAGGAAATATGAGTCTTCACTAGTGGCACATGTAGATGAATGATGAGATCTCAAGTTTTATCCTTCTTGTACTTCAGACAATCAGTCATTAAATCTACAACTCAAATAAAACTTGAACTAAGAAAGCATCACTCATAAAACAAAACTGGAAACACTAAACTATTTGATAAATTAAACAAAGTAAAATTTGCTTTGATGACTTCGATGGGCCCTTATCAAGCTACCAAGGTAAGCTAAAGACATAGAGAGCAAAGAAGTAAAATAATACACTAATCTTAATAATTGTTTCTCATATTATTAATGAAAAAGAAGGATTGGAATATCAACATTACAAATCTCAAAGTGCTTTGTTTCTAACCTAATCTCCCTTCTCGGATCTCTCTGAAGACTGAGAGAATAACTATTAACCATTCTAGAAAAAGATTCTGATTAACCTAATCATTTAATAGACCTCTCTTTTATAAATAAGAGGGTCACTAAAATCAAAGTACAAGAGATAATCATCAATCTGCATAATGAAACTGAAATTACTTTTGTAACTTTGTCCTCATGACACAAAGTGCATGAGGACGAAGTGGATCTCGGGTAACTAAGTAAAGGATATGTATTCAATAACTTCATTGGTTCCATTGTAGATTGTTTTTTGAAGAACTAAGTTTGGAGATGAAGTTTGGTACCATAATTAGACAATAGATATTGGTACCGGAATAGAACAGTGGAATATGGGTACCAGAGAATATGAGTGCCAGAGTTAAACGATATAACAATCGGAGTAATGGGTACCAGAGTTAAACGATATAAAAATTGGAGCAATGGGTACCAAAATCAAACAGTAGAGAAATTTGGTACCTGAATCGAATAGTGGAATCACTCTGATGAGTGCTTTAGCCAAAATCTTAGGCCACGGGTCAAGTGCCGGATGAGTACATGTGTGTGGTGAGCATGGTCACTGAGAATGCAGATATTGGTGGAGTACTAGATATGTGCATAGGTGGTTGATGAGTGATGGATTTCCAAATGAGTACTGGACAAAATATCGGATCACTGAGCTGCCTGAGTAATGGAATGCTGAATTGGTCAAGTACCGGAATGTTTAACGAGTACCAGAAGAGTAGGAAATCTAGAGATCTATGTGAATCAATCAAAGAAATTAGAGAGTAAAAGATCAAATAATGATATTTTTACTATAATAAAACATAGAAATTTTGTTTTTAGATATAGATTACCTCATATAGACATCAGAAGGCTAAAAGGGAATATACTTGGAGAAATTAAGTGAATAGTAGATAGGTTTGAGGAAAAATAGGTAAAAAAGAGAGGTTAATTAGGGCATTGTAAGTGTCAAAAGGGAGACCCAATAGGTAGGCATACCCATGCTCAAAACATAAGCTAACTTACATGTACAATGATCAAGAAGACATGTGCACTAATGAAAAAGCATGGATAGATGATTGGATGGTTGTTTGTATGATCATGGTCATCATACATTGTGATCTTGTATTAATCTTGAAATCGCAGCCTGGATAGATGGAACTAGGTATGGGGTCTTCTATCCCATTCACTCGATCATCCAATGTATGATTCTAACCATGCAAATATAGAAGTTGAAGTTGAACATGCAAGACACCATCTGATTATCGCCCAATGACGTAAGGAATTAACAAACATGAGAGAAATCACCAATGATGTTAATGGATATCAAGTTACAATAGTACAATTTGTATGGTGAGAATGAATGAGTTGAAGTCAAACAACACACATAATATATCGGTTGAAGGCCAATGATGAAAATATATTACTAAGAGTGAGGAAGCTTGCCATTGATGTATACAAGTCCCAAGGTATTAAAAGAAAAGTTTCCAAGTCAACTTCTTAGATAATGAGTTGATTTTCACACGAAGTGACCATCACTGGAGGGTCTTGATGTACCCCCCATCAACAACAGAAAACATGTATCATGATTTGAGACATAATGAATTTGATGTGGAAATGGTTTAGGAATGACAAACATGGAATGCATTCTTAAGAGCATCGTAGCATATATCAACAGAATGACTTCTCTTGAACACATCGATGACACTAAATGGAGTTGGAAACATTGTCGCAAAACTGAAAATGGAGTCTCTAAAATGGTATGATGAACCAAAAGACAAGAAGAATTCCCAAACCAACATCCATAGATATGAAGTGGAAGAGTGTCATGTTCAAGAGTGACTCACTACCATAAATAGGTGGAGTATGACATTTTCCAAATTTGCCCAACCATTGTTGGTCAATGCCTCTTTATATTTTAACAATCCCAAGGAGGATAAGATATGCTTGATATGTAAATTCATCCTTCACATGAATCCCTCCAAGTATATTTAATAGACCCTGAGAAGGAGTGGTTCAGTCCTATCATGTTGTATGAATCCTATGTTGTTTCATGTTTTTATGTGTCCAACAAAGTTCTAACTTGACATATTTTTCATGTTTAGAGATTTTGAAAAAGAGGCAAGAAAGAAAACAGCAAAGGTTCCCTTTTGTGAATAGTCCCTTAAGTCTTAGAAGGTAGAAAATAATACTCAAGAGAACCTCTTAGCCATTTTAGACTAAGGTATTCCTTTTTTGTAATTACTCTATCTCAGTCCGGAAAATGGTTAAACTTATACTGAGTAGACATATTTTCATTTACTTTAACGAGCTCGAAAAGATAAGTGCTTAACAATATTTCCATGTTTAGTGAGTCTAAAAAGAGTTGAAAGAGGACTCCTATTAGAGGAATGAGTGGTATAAAGGGTATAAAATGGTTCCAGTCATGAAGGAGTTTCTTAAAACATGCAAAGGTGAAGAGGCTAGCTAATAAGACCATTCGTTGCTACAGTTCCTTGGGAAAGGGTAAAACAACCAAGTGAAAGCATATGATCAGCCAAGGAGATGGTGACAATGGAAAGAGAAAACCAAGGCTCATCTAGCATAAATAGGCTGATAAGAAATGGTAATCACGTGGGATAAAATGAGAATGGTTTCATTTACACAAGATGAAACATGGGAAACTATGCTTGAAATTCGTTTAATTTTTTGACAAGTTTGAAACATGAGAAAAAATATGCTTGAGAGTGGTTTCATTTTTACACAAGCTTCAAACAAAGAAAATAATATGCTTGAAATAAGTTTTCATGCCCCCAACATAATGACTAAATTCGAGGTGCATGCCCCCCAATCTTCATTTCATGCACCTAAGTAGGCTATTGGTTACTAAGAGGCGGATGGAATGAAGGTTCATTTACGAGATCAAGTCAAAGACCCGACTAGGAATTTACGAGATCTAATCAAAGACTCGAATTTGAAGGGGATCTGTTTGAATTTTTAATGATCATGACACAACAAAAGAACCATGCTCATAGACCTTATTTCATTTTTTAATGATATTGATACAAGAAAAGCAACTTTGCTTCAAGGATCTTGTTTCACGTTTTAACGAGCTTGACATAAGACAAGGAACTCTACTGAAGGGGCCTTGTTGCATTTTTTAAGGAGCTTGACACAAGAAAATGAACTCTGCTCCAAGACCTGATCATGACCCCCAAAAGGCCATGGCTTCTAAGAGGTTCTCATCAGATGGGAGAATAACACTCTGGAAGGTGTCAAAGGATCCAATGGAAAGACCATACTCCAATTCCCCCACTAAATGATGCACTACATCACCTACTAGGTCATCAGTAGATGCAGACATGGAATAAGTGGCAACATAATTAACCTTTGGTGGGGAGGATACCACTTTCATATAAGTACCATTTAGGGAAGTTGGTTGATTGGGAGTCAAATTATAACCAACGAATGAAAGTTGTTCAATGGTCACGATTCTTCCTTCATGCGGGAAACACATAACACGAAAGAGTGAAGAGACAAGAGATCCCATGAAATAAACATATTCATGCCCAAGGAGTAAATTAAAATCCAAGGGGCCTTGGAATACCATCACATTGATATATACATTATTTCCTCTCAAAATAATAGGTAATTGAGGAAGGATCCCTAATAGTTTACTGGTTCCTCTATTAAAAGGAAACATATTCTTGGGAATGGGCACAAGTTGTAGAGAACCTAAAGCTTGCCAAATAGTTGAGGACATAATACTAAGAGAAATGCCTTTGTCTATGATCGTTCCAGGTACAGGCACATTATAATCCTACACTATGATATAGAAGGGCACGTAAGGAGGAAGGCGATATCTTGCTAGTCGAATCCAAACAAAGGAAGTGACTATACTACTTGGAGGGGGTGTTGTGGGAATGGGAGAACTACCCCCTTGTGCTATTAGAATAGGAGAAATGATCACCTTTGTTGTAGGAACAAGAGGACTCCCCCCAGTGTTGTGGAAAAGGGATGATTGTCCCCTAGTTCATTGGAATATGAAGAAACAATAATAACTTGAGCGGTATTAAGTTCACTCTATATGAGAAAGGTGCAATCAATGGAAGGTGGATTCAAGTCAACCATTTTCTCAACTAATGGTTGCTCAGGAAAATACTCATGGGATTCACATTTAGAGAGATTGGGATTGATTAGAGACATATTCTTATCAATCACTTCCTCAACTAGTGGATGATTAGGGAAAAGCTTCTGGTAGCTAGTCAGAAGTTGCGGTTGGGAAGGTGTACGGTCTTCAAACACTTTTGAGGCTTCATCCAAATAAGAAAAAGGTTAATAATATGGTTATATTCACATAACCTATAGGGAAACTTAACTTTACCCTTTTTTCTATGGACCTTACTATGACTAGTTGAAGTTTTATCACCAACAAGATCTCCAGAGGTTGATGAAATAGGGTGATGTGAGCTCATGGAATGCACTTCTAATACCTTGGGAATACTAAGACAATATCTAATAAAGTGGTAACCCTTACAAAGAATGCAAGGGAATTTAATGTTTTTTCGGGCTGATTGGAATATTTGTCAGTACTAGTTGCATTGGTACCAATGGTTGCATGGTTTCCCCCTGCTTATTTTGCTTCTTCTTCTTCTTCTTAGCCTCCTGGTTACTAGAATCAAGACCATCACCAGGAAAGAAGGAAGAAAGGGATCAAAATTAGGATTAGCTTGAGGTTGATGTTGCTCGGTGGAGGAGAACTGGCTAAGGAGAAGTTTTGACATTCAGAATCATAGCGGTCAAAAACAACCAAATTGGAAAACCAATGGTAAATCATGGAAGTGACAACATTTCCATATAAGGAGCTCCAATATTTCCAAAAGAAGGAAAATGACCAGGATTCTCATTAAAGGGGTTTCATTAATTGGTAGACTTTGGAATTGTTTCCATTAGTCAGAACCTAAGATCCATAAGTAGTTGTTCCACTGGAAGGACATTGTTCCATGGAAAATTAATTTATTTTAGAAATTAACAACACAAATAAATAAAAAATGGGTAGCTAGAAAAAAGGGCCTACCAAGAAACTGTGAACTACAATATACCACCTTGGAAAACCAAGTATTTATGTACGGCCATGCAATTTCCATGAATGTTGTGTTCGGTGTATCACAGTATACAAGGTGATTGACCCGGTTACCTATGGTGGAACAATAACCTATAGGGGACTTCCAAAATATATACATGGAGGTACATGGAAATGCAATCTGTAGTAGTTTTGTCTAATGCATAGTCATTCGATGATAGCATTCCCATATACTTATCATGCGTGGAGTGCCATCCAATATACCCTAAGCTACGTGAAGAATGGTCCAATACACTTATGTATGTGGAATGGGATATCACCCCCAAAATGAAATGCTAGAAAAAAAGGAAAGATCCTACATTTGAATACATTGTAACATGTCTCTATCCTAGACCTCTATGCATGTCATTAAGTTTCAAATTTGCCTTAGGTTAATTGAGATGAATTTTAGAGTTTATCTTGAAATATGTTTTGATTTCAATGCTCAAAAATCAATGTCACTTGAACACACTTGTGATGCAACTAATATGATAAAAATAACTCTTTTCATTTTCCTTTTAACAATGAAATGCCTAACTAAGTAAAGGAATAAGAAATCAGTAAAAAATGCAACAAACAAGTGATGCAAAAATTAATCTCCTCAACTTCACTATTTCAATCAAAATCAAATCCCTATATGCAATACATGATGCATAAGATTTTTATTTTCAATTCCACTTAATCTTAAAATGAAAACTAATGTATTTTCCTAATTAATGATCAAATAAAATATTCAGAATGATGACTAAAATACCAATTCCTTCAAGAAATCAACAATCAAGTAATCAATTTTCTGATGACCCGATGATAAGAACAAATAAAAATCTAAAAAACTTCTTATCAAAGGCACTCAAAACAAAAATCAAACAAGATTAAGGCTTCTGAGAGACCTAAATGCACTCAGGGACAGAAGGAGGACCAAATACAACCATGTTAATTAGAGAGAAAACCATGAAGAGGAATTTTTTTTGCATGAAATAGGGGTCAACACAAGCACAAAGAGGCTACAGGTGTTTTGAAATGCAGGTAAAGAGGAATTATAGTAGGTGAAACAAAGGAGAAGGTTCTCTATAGAGTAGGTAGGAAGTTATCCAGGGTGCTCTGCAACACTTTGCCAGTCGACTAATGGTGCACTGATTAAGGGAAATATAGTTTCTGACACAAAAAATAAAATGTAGATCAATGAAAGGTCTTCCTAGGGACAATTCAAACTGAGTAAGGCACTAGAGGTCTATTCAAGAGGTGTTACATGATATAACATTAAGGAAAGCACTAAGGGAATGAATCATTTTCCAATGAAGTCACCAATTTGTTATATGGGATCTACTACTGCAGGAAGTATTTTCCCTAGACTTAGTGGCTTGGTATATAACAACATAAATCAAAGACTATAAACTTATTCTTAGAGGAATTGGAGAATTGAAATATTCTTACTTGTGATCTGTCGTAAGATCTTCTCTCCTATTTCCTTGTTAGCTCCAACCGCAGCTTCAATTTCTATAATTAGAACCTGCACAAATAACCAACACAAGCCAAATATCTATGACATCTAGGTAGCATTATCCAATCTATTTATTCAATAGATCAACATAACATTGAAACACATGTATATAAATATAACATAACACATGCAGGAAAACTGTATACTCTTTGTATTAATATGAAAGGGAGAAAGTTTTCAACCAAAAAGTGGAAGATGATCTTGTATATATCCTCCCAAGTTGACTTTTCCTTCCTTACCACAATGTACACCTCAAAGCCACCCTAATGCATGGGAATGATAACTATCATATGATCAAAGAAACAACATAAGGGTATGATTAGTCTCCAAAATCCAA